>JAOWCC010000936.1:70369809-71569809 GCA_030867875.1 Actinernus sp. WN-2022
TACAGTAAAAACAGGTCAAGTGTTCCTCATATAGGCGAATCCTTGTTTACGTTTTTTCCTCATTAGCATACATGAAACTTCAAGCGACGTACATACAAACAAACAGAGTCCATAAATCAAAAGAGATTGTCACACTTGATAATCACCGAAAATTTGAGAGTAATATGATAAATATATTTTGAGGAAATGAGCGTTTTAAAAAGCTCAAAATTTACAATGAATGTATGGCTGTCAGCAACTCTTGCCCCCCAGCCCATTTTATAGTTTTGAAAAGTCAATTTCTCCGTAAATATTAAACATATCAATCTCAAATTTTCGGTGGTTACTCAGTTTAAAATTCTCTTTCAACTGATATAGTCTGTTTGTTTGTAGCTTGAAGTTTAATTTATGCTAATGAGGCAAAAATGTAAACAATGACGTCAGCAAGGATTCGCCTTTATAGCAACAAATGAAGTTTCAAAATTTGATTTCATTACTTCTGTTTCAAACTTCCAGAAAATGATTGTTGAAACAAAAGTTCAAATTGAGCCCCAATTGAATTTTGATTGTGATTTATGTGCAAAAGGCTTTTACCTTTTATTCCACAGCATAATTATTTGAATTTAGGCTCTGATTTTGCAAGTTTCATTTCAACAATGGAAATTTAATAATGAAACTTCATTTCTTAATTGCTCTGGGAGGAATACTTATTTGTCTGACCTGTTTTGACTGTGATTGTCACTTCCTTTGTCCATTTTGCCACCTCACCAGTATATCACATACCTAGTAGGTATTTCTAATAGGAAAATGGATGAAAACAGATTAAGAACAAACAGGTGAGTTTTATTAATATAATTATTTTAATATATACCATAATATTTATTATTTAATCTTACAAGCTCAAATTATGCCACCATTTCTGTTGTCACACAGCATGTGTTAACTTAGTTCTTTGTAAAATGTAAATTATGAAAATAATGACCTGCTTGTAGCATCGCAATATGCACTGATATTTGTCTGAGGACATTATGTGTTCTGAGAAGCTGAGAGTTTCAAGGAACAGATAATGTCAAAGGACAAATACTAGTTCAATTTTGATTACAATCCACAAAGTAGGTTATCCACTTTACGATCCTTAAAACATTTACTTTCACGGGGGGCTACATGCATGTACATTAGGGATAATATTTTTTTTATGAGGGAGAAACATTAGGGACTGTTCATTTTTTATGCAGTGGAGGGTGGGGAGGTGATCACTAAGAATTGTAATGATCCCCCTCGAGCTCAAACATGCAAACTTTTTGGTGACTCTTCCACCCCCCCCCTCCACCCCCCCCCCCCCCCCCCCCTTAATGAGACAATATTTTAGGATGACCCCCTCCTGCTCCAATCTGACAATGAGATTGACAAGATTGTTTAGAATAGCATACCCAACAGCAAACATTTTACCAATTATTCTATTGTTTATCAATCATGCTGCTCGTAGTGTACTAATTAGATTTATTTATGTATTAACCATCTTCTCCGGCTCCCTTTTCTATCCTCTTTGAAAATCATTTATGAATGATTACTGTCTCATAATAATGTGATGAATGACTGAAAATGTAATGAAAGACAACTACATGTAGCGCCTCAAACGTACTCCCTAGTCGTACTAAGGACTGAAAATGTGGCTTATATGGCTAGGTATTTGCAATCTATGGAGGATCAGTTTGATACAGACCACAAAATTGAGGGGCAAACCTAGTTTTGCTTTACTGATTTTGAGCCATATAATAAACATGTTATTAATCTCCCTTGCTCAGTCCATACTGTAAGTTATGGACCCTCTGCCCATAATTTTTGGTAGACCTTGCACTTTAAGAGGTATTTATTTTTCAAATTAACAACATATATATTTTGAAGCCTGGGCATTTAAATTATTGTGACATTAACACTTTGTTGTTGTTGAATAATTTCAACAGGTTCTTTTTAAACTTAAAAGACAGTGAAACAAACAGTGTTCAAGGTTGTTGTGACAAAAAGCAAGGTAACTTTACAACATGTTAAAAAACAAACATTGTGGGCCCAGTTGTTTGAAACGGTAACTTTATCTCTACTGTAGTTTAACCTTGGGTAGCCCCCAATGAAAAAGAACAAACCATTATTGGTAAGAATCTTTAACCTTTAATTGCTTTCGAACAACTAGGCCCAGGTACTGAAAGTATCATAGCCCTGACAGAGGATGTTTCAGTAGTAGCTGGCTAATTATAAATAAGGTATAAAAAGCAGTGTGATCTTAAGTATGATTCCAGTGACTACTTTGATATTTTTCTAGGTATTAAAGGAAAATCAAGAAAACACAGACATGAAGATAAAGTGCAAGAACAGAAAAACGAACAATCTTCTTCAGCTGATATCACAGAAAATGGACAAGAGGACATTGTGGACTGTTTAGCAGCACTTTATGAACAAGTCACTTGATATTTATATACATGCACTGTCCTATTAATTCGGGTTAAAGGGATTTCTGTGTGGGAAGTGTACTTTAACTGACATGTGTTGGCAGACACTCAACTGTTTATAGTCTGTCGACTGTCAGCCGACTAATATAATGCTCAAGTGTCCGCCATCAGTCGACCAACACGTTACCGACAGTTGGGTTACGTTTGGCAAGTGTCTGCTCCACTGTTGGCTGTCACTTGGGAAAGTGTTGGCTACGTATTGGTAAAGTATATCATTTTGGTGCATACATTTAATAAAGAACTCCAACACAACATTTCCTTTCAAAGATAATTTATTTTGATACAAAATTAGATAAACTTTCTCACATGATAAACAAGCATAACAAAACAATTACTTAGGTGTATCTATAATTCTATGAGCTAGTCTTCCTCAGAGGCAGTGATAATAACAGTGTCTGATGCTAAATGCATTATTGTTTATTACTCTAAGAATCCTATAGATTAAAGAGTTTTCATTAGTACCTCTAGCCTCATATTTTATGAACTGGTCTAATGAAAAGGAGGTAGTGGGTAATTAATTTCTCACTTTTCCTGCACCATGGCTAATACCAGCAAATGCGAAATCACAAATTATGGCTTTTAGCTAAATAAACAGGTACATGAAGAATTAAAATGACAAGGAGGCTTGGAAAGCTAGTGACCTTTCTAGTAATATTGTTAACAGCCTGCTGAAAACACAAAATGTTATTACATACTTAGAAAGAATATGGACTAACATTTTAGGAACCATTTTTTGGACTAGCATTTTCAGATTCCCTCAGACAACTATATCCAGTATTAATTGAGTCTGAAAATTCTACGATAAATAGTTATTGTTGTAAAGTTGTACTAAGTGTACTGTTACTAACACTGTAAGCTACATGTATATTGCATTTGCAGCACAAAACACAAGTTCATTATTGTGATGATGTTTTCCTCAGAATAGTGTACATCAGTTGGGAATGAACTAATCCCATTTCATATTTATAAATATTACACAACTTGCATGAACCTCTATCATTATATGAAATAACTTTCCCAGAGAAGTAAATTTCTATGTTTTCATTAGAATTATAATGCTTCACAGAAAAGTTGAAATAATTTCAATAAGGAAATTCAGAAAATAAAACAATAAGCAAAAATGTTTTTTCCCTCCTATTCTATATAATATATACTGCCTAACTGTTTTACTCCAGTCCTGAATACATCTTAGAGCTACATTTGTAAGATGTCTGTTTGACCTCTTATTGGTGACAATGTACCAATTAATGCTCACACAGACACCTTTTTGTAATATGTAAAAGTTCACAGTGCACAATACTTGTCAAAAAGTACACGGACTGGTGTGCATTATACCAATTACTATAATAACATTATTAGTCTTGAGACTTGGAAAAACCTGACCTTCATTTTTTTTATTGACTTTCATATTTTGCATACTTTGTTTGAGTTTTTGTTTCTTTTGTTCTTTTTTTTTTGTTCTTTTTTCCTTTTTTCGATTTTTTTAAGTTTTTTTTTATGTGCATTTTTTAGCTTGGAATCCTAGCTAAAGCAGTTGTCCTAATGTGTTTCATTGTCCAGTGAAATAGAGCTGTCCAAGACATCTAGAACACCCTATCAAATGTACTACTCTGTACAATGCCCGCCTGAGCTCCTGTGGGCTTAGGAGCAGCTGGCTGTCGTGGTCCTCCACGTCGCGGTGGAGCAAGGTACTCAAACATCGACTGAGTGTGCATAGCTAGAGTTCGTGTCAGGTCAGTTGGCATGGGGTCTGTCCAAAAGTAATCATGATTCAGGGCACTGTCGGCATCAATACGCTGTAAAGGATCAAGTGTTAGTGTTTTGTCTATTAAGTCCAAAGCATGCTGATCCTTTACATAAACTCGTAGCCTATCCTTCACCCTTCGCTTCTGTCCAGAAGGGAGAATCATCTTATCAAAGAGCTCAAGTTTATCCACGCCTGGCCACACCTCGGGTGTAATGGAACCACACAGATGGCTGACTAGTGTCAACTGATGTTGCTCTGTATTCCCCTGCATAATTGGTGTACGTGTCCACAGCTCGGCCATAATACAACCAGCACCCCAAAGGTCAATAGGGGGCCCATAGTTGCGTTCTCCAAGCAGTAACTCAGGAGGTCTATACCACAGAGTAACTACCCTATTCGTGTATCTTTGTTTTTGTTCCTTGTTGATGTGGATAGCTCTCGCCAAACCAAAGTCAGCCAGTTTCAGAACACCATTCTTGGTGATAAGTATGTTGGCTGCTTTCATATCCCTGTGCAGTATCTTGTTACTATGGATGAAGTACAGTGCATTGAGCAGCATTTGCATAATCTTCTTCATCTCTGGCGGAGAGAATTTCACTGCCTGATTGTTAAGAAGTCCTGCTAAGTCATGTTCACAGAACTCAAAGACCAAATAGATGCTGGCCTTGTTGCGGTTGTAAGGTTGAGCTGAAAAGGAAAGAGAGTACACAAAAGTTGAGAAATCAATGTACCAGTACATCAACATTTTCCACAATATTTATGGTCGATTTAGGAACTACTAAAAAAACCAATAACAAGCCTTCAAATGATGCCTGATGTCTTATCTCAGCTGCTGTCACGTAACATACTTGCCGTTCCAACAAAGACCAATAATTTATTGTCTATCTACTTGTGACTTGCACCCGATGTAGTACTCACTTTCGATTAATAAACTTCATAGATACCGGTATTCACTTGTCCAGTTCATTTTAAAGCAAGTTTGACTATCTTGATCTGGATATTGTTAGACCTGGCTGGACATTTTTCTGCATCTGGCCAGACATTCTTCTCAGTTTGGCTGGTCATTTTTTGAGCAGGTTTATGATAAAGACAATCGGGCTTTGTTGGAATGCAAGTTGCGTTACATGACAGCAGCCAAAGTCAAGACACTAGTTGTGGGATGCAGAGCTCCCACTTTGATTGCAAAGAACATTTTAAACACATTTCTGCAAAGAAGAGCCTGTGAATACAATGTTTTAATCATTTTAGTGAGAAAACCAACTAGTAAAGAACTAACACCCTTTAAAGCTTACAGGAGAATTTCATTTGTTACCGAGTTTTACTATAGTAGAACCCCGCTAATAGTCAGGTCTGTTAGTGACGAAAATACCCAAGATCGTGCACTTTTGCATACAAGAACCAAACTTGGCACAGAGATGCATATGGGTATAAGAAATGTTTTCAGAAGGGGTGCCAAAAAATTTGGCCCATGGGGTGGGGGAGGGGGGGGGGAGGGGAGGGTAGGGACAATTTAGTAAAGACACCAATTTCACTAAGTATAACAGCTTTGGGAGACAGAAGAGTGAGTTTATTGTTCTCTAAGATGTTTTTGAGATGTCCTTGAAGATTATAAAGGCATTTTATTAACACAGCTGCCAAAAAAAAAGGAATGCTAATTTCAGGGGAGGGGAAGGGGTAGTTTTGGCTAAAAAATTAGAAATGTACACGTTTGTATAGGATAATAAAGCTAAAACATCTTTGTACTCTATTCAGTGCTTTCTTTACTTTCTTTATATTCTTTACATTAAAAACAAGTGCAGAAATGTCAATACAACGAAAATAAACAAACCACAGGTGGCCCAATATCAAGCAATTTATTTAAAAATATGAGAAATATTGTTTTTTTATGGTTTAATACTACTAGCTTATTATAATATTCAAGAGCAATTAGTTCTCAAAAAATCAGAAAATATAAATTGCTTAGCTTACAGTTATAATAGATTAGAGTTTGGGCTACCAAGCCATTTGGTTTTGGTGCAAATAGGTAAACCACAGGTAGCCCGAGACAACATACAACATGCTGTGCACATAATTAAAAAAACATACTGTTTTGGTCATTTGCTTTATTACACATTGTTTTGACTCATGGTCAACTAACTCATACAGTTACCTTGCAAATCACCTCAGAGAAAAAAATGTTTTGAAATACATTTAAAGACGGTAATAACATTTTAAATTCTGTACTTTTTCCACAAAAATTGCTTTTCGTTTCGACATTTCAACCCTTGAAGGTCGTGTTTTATTATTGTTAAAAAGGCAGAGGTTTGATTAGAGTTTGTCCAAACTGAATTGATATCGTAAGCCAATTGCAGTTCTCCTACAAGCGAGATGTGATGTCGAGAATAATCTGGATATTCTATACAGTGAGTAAGACGGTGAGTTGTGTGCTGCCATTTGCTAAAAGGTTTTTTATTATTATTTCTACAAAGTTCTGGTACTAAAAACCTTGGATATTCAGTATATTAATTTATAATGTGTGGGGATTACTTGTTAGGCAATGATTTGGTGTTTATGTGGAGACATCGGAAGATCTTAAGTGTCCTCTCGATAGCCTTCAAGATGGAGCAGGTAGAGAGATTTATCAAACGTTTTTAAACAAATGAATGTAGATGAATTTAGGCAATTAAACACGTTACTAACTAAACTGAATATCACAACGGACACATCAATGGAGGAATTTTGTGACAACAGAGCCTTGTGATGTAAATCCTGTCATCTGAAATTTGCAAGCTCAAAGTTAGAAAGAGAGTTTAAACGAGAGGGGAAGAGAAGCGAAAAAGCCCAAAAGGCAATCTTTGGAGCAGAATGCATGATTGTATATTTTGTGACCAGAAGGGAAGTGGGCTTCGCCAAGTTCTAATGCTAGAGGTTGACAAAGATGTAAGAGAAATGGCCATTCAGATGCAAGATACAAATATGATTGCTAGTCTCCTTTGGTGATAAATTGGTTGCAAGTGAGTGCAAATACCATGCTAAATGTATTCTGTCGTTCAGAAGGAAATATGCAGCCTATAAGGAGATTCAGGATTTGGCCCCTGAGAAGCCTTCATCAACTTGGACTCAAACAAATAGTAACTGTACCAACACGAACTGAGGCACGCTACACTAATGGAACATTTACTGTTTCTTCTACACTAATCGATCACATATACACCTCATCGAAGAGGAATGTCGCCCTTGTACATGTACCGAGTCTTTCACTTAGCGACCACTACCCGATATTTATTGTCCGTCGTTGCAATGCAGCTATAAAGACTAAGAAATCTAGCCACGATACCATTCAATACCAATCCCTCATCAACTTTGATGAAGCTAAGTTTCGCGAAGACTTGTGCGCTGCCCCCTGGTCTGTGATCGAGTCGTTTGACGATCCATCGGATGCCCTTGCAACTTGGTATGACCTCTTTAAAAACATTGTTAACCGCCATGCACCTCTTCGAACTAAACATGTTAAGTCACTTCAGCTTCCCCAATGGATGTCATCCGATATTCTATCTGACATAAAAAAAAGGGATCAACTCAAGTCTAAATCTAGTCAAGGCACCGTACCCTAGGAACTATACAGACAATTCAGAAATAAAGTCACTTACAATATCAAATTGGCTAAGAAGAACTACTATACACAACAGATTTCAGAGAATAGAAATGATTCAAAGAAATTGTGGAAGGTACTAAAATGCGCCGTCAATGCAAGATCTAAAGGCACATGCACTACTCCAAATTGTATACATCACAATGATAGCTCTATCACCGACTTGCAAAACATTACCAATGTTTTTAACTCACATTTTTCTCAAATCGCTGATTCCATCATAAAGGACTCAACCAATCAACACCTTAACACTGATGCACTTCATCAATTTGTGGCCGATCGTCTACCAGAAGATCAGCATTTTTCTATTCCGCGGATGTCTGCTGACTTTCTATTAAAGGAAATTCAGAATTTATCCTGTAACAAAGCTAAAGGAATCGATTCCATCAACGTAAAACTTCTTAAAATCGGCTGCCACGAAGTCCTTCCATCTCTTCTTTATATATACAACACGAGTATAAGATCTGGAATTTTTCCAGATCAATGGAAAATCAGCAAAATTACTCCAATCCACAAAAAGGGTTCTAGGCAAGACAAAGACAACTATCGCCCAATATCTATATTATCTGTGTTGTCAAAGATTTTAGAACGCCATTGTGGACTCCACCTGCTTGACTTCCTTCATGAACACCATCTTCTTAACGACTCCCAGTTTGGATCACGCCCACGTCACTCGTGCGAGTCACTATTATTATATCTTACGGACAAGTGGCTTAATTCTATGGATAACGGCGAACTTACAGGGCTTCTTCTGGTTGACTTTAGAAAAGCTTTTGATCTAGTTGACCATGATATTTTAATCAAAAAGCTCTCCATTTATGGAATCAGAGACTCTGCACTTTGCTGGTTTACGTCTTACCTTACAGGAAGAAGACAAAAAGTGTCCATTGGTCAGTTCTCTTCTGATGTACTTCCAGTACGTAGCGGAGTCCCACAGAGTTCATCCCTAGGCCCTCTACTCTTCATTTTATTCATTAACGATATTCCCCTAATAAATAAGGATTGTAGCACATATATGTACGTTGATGACACTACGTTAACCAGATCGGATCAATCAATACGCTCCATCAACGCATCTCTGCAATGTGGAGCTGATAACTTGAGCATCTGGGCTGTTCAAAATAAAATGGCCATCCACCCTGGCAAGACCAAAGTCATGCTCATTGGCACCCAAAAGGAACTTGCTACTAACTCTGAACTCCTAGACGTTTCTTTCAATGGACTCACTATTGCTCATTCTACCTGTGAAAAGCTCCTTGGTGTCAACATCGATGCATCACTTACCTGGAATGACCACATCGCAGCAGTTACCAACAAGTATAACTCCAAACTTGAAATGCTTAGAAGAGTCAAACCCTATCTTCCATCTAAGGAAATACTCCTACTCCATAACAGCATCACCAAACCAACACTAGAATATTGCTGCAGTGTATGGGGAAACTGTTCCACTGAATGCCTAGACCAACTGCTACTAGCCCAAAAACGTGCTGCTAGGATCATTCTTAGTGCCGACTACTCTACTCCATCCCTAAGTCTATTCAAAGACCTTAATATGATTCCAATATATGAAGCTATTCGCCAACGAATCCTAACGCAGACTTTTAAATGTTTAAATAATCTTGGTCCGGAATGTCTCGCTAAGCTATTGTCAAGACCTTCCTATCATTATTCTACTAGAGCCGTTGTAAATAATAAGCTATACCTACCTAAACCTAAAACTAATGCCGGAAAGCGTTGTTTTTCATTTCTAGCACCGTCGCTATGGAATAGTTTTCCTGTCACTGCTACTAAATATGATACATTACCAAAATTTAATAGATTTTGTAGGAAATATTTTAAAACTAGACTCACTAATGCTAATGAGTTGAAGATCAATAGGTTTTACTGACTATGATGTCTAACAATGTTTCTAGATCCATCCCTTAATACATGTAACCACCTTTCGTTTACATATATGTTTTTAATTGTATAATTCTAAAGCTATAGTGTTTATGTTTTATTCAATGTTTTTTTTCATATCTTCCCAATAATGTATATTCCTTTTTGAGTAGTTAAATAATTATCTATTATGTCTTATAATGTAATTATATCATGTTTCTATCTTGGCATATAATAGTTAGGAGGACCAGATTGGAAACAAGTGTAAACTTTATCTGCATATCCTCATTAAATAAAGTGTTATTATTATTATTATTATTAAGCCTGGAGACGGCATCAAAGCTTCCAAAGCGCGTGCTTTTGAAGAGTTGGTGTCATTTATGGAAAGTTCAGCAGAAAATGGAAAGTATCTGTCCAAGCTTTCGTACCTCCATGCCCTTTATGTAACACGTTTAGGAGAGCTTCATGTTGAGGAAATAACTGTCTGGCATAAAACACGCCTCAACAATAAAATAATTGAACATTACAACAGCGATTTCCAAGAGCAAACCGATGGAAGAAACACCATTTTGACATTCAATGAAGGCATGAAAAAGCTTCTCAAAGATGCTATAGCCAATTGATATTACTGCTCGGAAGCATTTACACTGGCAAAGGCTGCAAAGAACATCCGAAATGAAGTGTTTAAGGCGAAAATATTTCGATTCAGTGGTGACTTTGACCGAAACTGCCAGTTCAGGTCAGTACCCCCTAGTATATCGTGCTTAATTGCGATGTTGCTTAATGGTCCGAGTATAAGAAACCAAGTTCCCGATGACTCTCAAGCTTGTCTGACCATTACACAGTTGCTGGTTTACAATATGAAGAAGAGAGCTCCATTGCCTGATAAAGCAATGCACCATGCTATAGAGAGGGAAACACTGTTACCTCTGTACATTGCGCTGACCATTCACGCCCAAACCAGAAGAAAGAAGCTTGTCAATCAAATGAATGCCCTCTGCCTAAGCGTTAATTACAGCAGGGTAGATGAAGTATTGAATGGGCTGGCGACATCAGTTTGTAACCATTTCAAGACTAATGGTGTAGTTTGTCCTCTGGCAATGAAGAGTGGACTATTCACTATTGGAGCGATCGACAACATTGATCATAACCTGTCATCTACAACAGCACGGGGGTCATTCCATGGAACTGGAATAAGTTTATTTCAAGCTCAAACTGAAGAGTCTATCAATCAAGCTAGTAAATAAAATGAGCCAATTGATATCTGCTCTCCTGATTTACCAAGAGATATCACACTACCGAACGAGTATTCCATCGTTCCAATTGTGGCCTTGAATACATCGCAGGTATTGAATGTTCCCACCAATTTAAGTGCAAGCTTTAGCCAGGATGATGGTTGCCTTCTTGCACATTCGATTTCCAAGGAACACCTATGGCTAGAACACTGTAGAGAAAATCGCAACACAGAGCTTGCTAAAGGTATTTATCTGTCATGGGCAGGATACCATGCCTCTTTGACAGAATCCGTTAACCCTCTGCCTTGTGTCAGCGGTATCCTCCCACTGTTTGACGAGAAAGCTGCCACTGTGTCAATGATAAAGCACGGCCTGGATGTTCAGAGAAAGGCAACACAATTTATCAACCCATATCAAATCCCTGTAACGGCTTGTGATCAACCTCTTCGCCATCGCGAAGACAATCCAATGGCAGTAGCCTGAAAAATATGGCAAAGACGTTCATGTTGTGATGCTAGGTGGCCTCCACATCGAAATGGCTCTGTGGTCTGTTTGCGACGACCTCTTGGATGCATCAGGATGGACTGACGCTCTGACAGAGGCAAGAGTTTTTTTCATCGGGTACCGCCGACTCCTTCCTCAAGGTGACTCACTTGACAAAAACACGACTGGCTCATCAGATAACATGCGCCGCACTACACAAGCTGATGCACGATGCTTTTGATCATCTAGATGGTAATACTGATGGCTTCCAGAGGTGGCGTGAAGGTATGCTGCAGTCTAGTACAACCTTCAAGTTCTGGAACATGATTATGGATCTGGAACTCTTAGTACTGACATTTGTGAAAGCACATTGTGAGAACAACTTTGCTTTGTATATAGAAGTGTTCGAAGTACTTGCTCCTTGGTTCTTTGCCCTGGACCACACCAATTACGCCAGGTGGGTGCCCGTCCATATCAGAGATATGAAGACCTTGCCAGATTCGATCCATGAAGAATTCAAGAAGTCTTGGGCAATTTCCAAGTCCAGCAACAGATTCTCCAGTATGCCAATCGATCAGGCGCACGAACAGAATAATGCCATCAAGAAAGGTGCAGGCATAGTTATCGGACTAACAGAGAACCCGGTGGCATTTAGAAGGTGGATGGTTGCTGGGCCAGAGGTGGCACGATGTTTAGAAGAGTTTGAAGGCCAATTCATGTCTGCTTCCGGTGACCAGGAAAATAAACAGCACCATGATCAAGGACTTTCAACACAGAAGGCCTTCCAGGAAAATGTTAAGAGTCTTGCTACTACAATAGCCGAGTATCCATTCCTAGAGGACTGTCCAGAGCTGATTGCACTTTATACACAAAGTTGCGCTGACGAGTCAGTTGTACGTACAGTTCAGACTGTAGAGGAAACCGGGCGTTTTCAGTATAGAAAATATGTCAAAGATGTCATCATCGAAAAAACTGCTCGAGTTCATGATACCATCTCCAAGAATTCGCTAGCGATTTTCAAGCGACAACAGCCAAAACAGGTTTCGAAAGCAACACTTAAGTTATCAGCTTTAAGTAGTGACAGATATTTGTTAAGCAGATTATACGTCGCAAGCCAGCAGCGAGAATCAGACCTTGATGATTTCTTCATGCACGAAAACCAGCAATATCCACCAGCATTGTCAGAGTTTGGCAACCTTCACTTCGGCAAGAAGTCCGACGTTATTCAGTGGATCACTAGAGAGGTGACCCAAATTCCTCCTCAGTTATTTGATGTTAAAGTGTTTGATGGGGCTGCCATTGTCCATGCACTACCAGTATCATAAATAGACATTTGACGAGTATGCGAAGCAGTCATTCCTGCCGTTCATCAACAGCACTCGGAGCAACACGTCTAGAGCTGATATCGTGTGGGATGAATATCGGTCGGACAGTTTGAAGGAAGCAACACGCGAGAAGAGAGGAACAGGCTTCAGGAGGAAGGTTAATGGCCATATTTATATATATAGACAGAGCTGTTCACCTTTTTAACATCAGAAGTTAGCAACGCCTATTTCCTCGAAGACAAGATCGTAGCGATTACCGCAGGTATGCATTATTTCTTAGTTACTACTCAATTGTGGCGTACTTTAACAAAATAACATTTGTCCTTTTCTGTCTCAGGTGAGAATGTCACCATAAACAACCAGTCTCAAATGCCAGCATGCAATCATGAGGAAGCAGATACTAGGGTATTTATCCATGTCCGAGATGCAGTAGAGAAGGGAGCAGAGACTGTGCTGATCCGCACTGTAGATACAGACGTTGTAGTTATTGCTATCGCTGAGTTTAGCAACCTTCGTTTGATCCAGCCCAGCTTAAGAATTTGGATCGGATTTGGAATGGGGAAGCATTTCCAGTACCTATCCATACCCAGCATTTGGGAACGTTTGGGGCCATGCAAAGCCAAGGCGCTTCCGTTCTTTCATGCGTTGACTGTACACCACCTCCGCATTCCAGGGAAGAGGGACAAAGTCAGCCTGGGAAGCGTGGAGTGCTTTTTCTGAAGCGACAGAAGCTTTCATCTGTATAACTAACAATGTGTTTCACCCCATAACAATCGACTCACCAGTTTTTGCTGTTATCAAGGGTATCAGGAGCCCTTTATGCAATATTTTTTGTGAACAAAATCTTATTGATTTTTTAGAATGTTCAAAGTTAATTCTACAGTTTAGTGAAAATAAAATTTCAAAACATTTTATTTCCAACGAGAAATTACGGCGAAAAGAAATATGGACGGTAAAGCAGGCTGTCATCGGCTTATTAGCACTTGTGAAGCGTTCTCATGGAAACCACGAAAAAACACGTCAAGCTTTTATAAATAAACACGAAACACGCTCACTCGTCTTGAAGCTGTTGAGTTTCAAATATTCATTTACGTTTCACACAGAAATCATATCTAAAATCTAGTTTAATAGTAATTTGGCAGCTTCAAATTACGAATTGAGCTATATAAGGGAGGGCTTATGTCCAGAAACGAAAATCGTCGCTGACGGAAAGCGATCTCGATTGGTTCATATTATAACCAAGATAATCAGTGGGCAGAAGTTGCAGATTCTGCAAAGTCAATTCAAAGTCGAAAGAGTGCAAGTGCCCATAAACTTCGCCACAAAGTTTCGACTGTAGATTCACCTTCGATAGCCAAAGACAAAAAACTGACTGAAACCGAACATGATCTTCTTCGTTTGGTCTGTTTCTTTACGCTTTCTTCGTCTTCTCTGTGCACTCATGATTTCTGTGAAATACCATGACAATGGTAACGCTAAAATTGAACTTGTCTACTGCGATATACTGATCGCACTGAAGAGCTAACTTATTGTGGTCTGCGTGGTTCACAGAAGCGCGCAAAATCCATGAACAACATGGCACTATACCTGTACTGTTCAACATCAAATACTGGAAAAATGACATTCTTAATGACAGATAAGTTAATTGTGTCAGCAAACCTCAGTGGGATGCCAGGAAACTTTGAAACCATTTTTCACGGCGTTATAAATGCAAGTTTTGTAGCATGTATTCGAAGCTCCTGTCCCTCTAGATTTTAATAGATCGGATTGAAAATTGGCATATGGCGAGATCAATATGTTGACAAAAAAGGGTGTCTCAGTTTTTTAATGCATTTTTTTGTTCTTGAGATACTTTAATGTTTCTTTCTTCAACCCCTAAAAAAGGTGTTCCAGATCTTTGCAGTTGATTATTTTCGCGATGGAATAAGATATCAGAAAACTGACACCCTTTTTTAGATCAATATCTCTACTTTACGAAGGTCGTTTCAGTGCGGATTTCCGTCCAATTCCCGAGGGACAGGAGCTCCAGGTATAAGGTATGGTGAAATTGGATAAAAATCACAATAAATAAAAGAGTATTTAATAATAAGGAAAATCAAGCTGTTTTCTACAATCTATGTTTATTAAGCTTTCAGAAAATATATACTTTGTAGGAGTTTTCTTGAATTTAATGCACGCAATTAAATGTTTTCGGGAAGCACTCTTGAAGGGCTCCTGATACCTTAATGGGGACATAAATGAACCACTGAGGATATTACAAACTAATCCCTTGCAGTGTCCACCCTCTGTGTCAGCAGACGTTGGCTTGGTATAATATTCTAGGCCTAACTGGTGAATGAGGCCTCAGTTTCTTAATTATAACCCCATGAAGTACAGTTGGTTAGTTTATAGAATGTGACCAAGTACTGAAGAAATGACTGCACTCAGGTTTTGAAAATTTCACTAGTGTAGCCTGTTGCCTCAACTTTTAGATAAATGATAAAATTGATACATGAAATTGCAAAACTATTGATTATTCACAATGCATGTCCTTGTCATTTTTATCAACTTCAGGTGTATTTAACTAATTATTATCAATAATATTGATTACTGATGTTATCAATTGCATATGCCATCTGTTACAGATTTGCATAAATGCTGGTCACTTCGCCATCAAGGCCTATTTGAGCTTACGTCCGTATGCATGTTACTGGAGGGTTTTTGCTTCTTTTGAGTTTTATTTATGTAAGTATTTCAAAATAATTCCCAGCTTGCAGCAATCTGCTATCAGTAGCTTACTGAGCAATTTCTGTAACCGGGGCCACTTAGACAAAAAGAACCAATCACATTACAGAACAAAAACAAAGCATTCCGACTTATGGTTATTTGAGCCAATCAGTGTAGAGAACAAGGTTGCGCTAGAGGGTAACACATGTAACAATGAAGTTTTCTTACCTGGTGTTAACACTGCTGTAAACAGTGCTGTACCATCCTTTTGGAGGTGGCTAATTTCTTTGAAATTGCCATGTAACCAGAGCAACAAACACCAGCACTAAAATCACTGACAAACTCTGTTGCACACAAAACAACGAAAACACCCAAAAAATTGATGTTACCCTCTAGGAGTCTAGTGCAGCCGCAAGCATTTCAACTTGCTCAAGCTTTGTAGAAAAGAAAATCTTTTGGATATGATAGGATTTATTTATAGCTGGAATGCTTTATTTTCATTTTGCAATGTGTTTAGTTATCGTTTTCTAAGTGGACCCAGTTACAGTAGTCGCACTGCAAGTGCAATACGTCATGAGAATATTTCTGACCGCATAGTGTGTTCCATAACTACAAGTTAAGGATTATTTTCTTGCTACCTTTCTCACCTTTAGTGCGGCAGATTTCCAGCAATTTCACCACGTTTTCATGGTTGAGAAGCTGGAGGATCTTTATCTCTCTCAAGGCAGTAATAGGAAACTGATTAATGGAGGATACACCAAAAGAGTTTACAATATTTCACACTACTTTGCAGACAAGACATAACTGAACGAACTGAACAAGTAAATTCAATCACAGAATTATCAACATTCAAGCTTTATACCCCTTCTTTCTCGTTGTCCATTAGGACCTTCTTGAGAGCAACGATTTCTTTCGGGTTTTTTCTGTTCCTTGCCTTGAATACCTCGCTATAAGATGCGAAAATTGCGTTAGATTCTTAGAAATCATTTCAAATTTCGAGGAACAAAATGGCCGACAGCTCGAGTCACACTACCCGAAAGTTCCTTGGCCAATTTTGGCTTGTTTTTCGTATTTTGTGACTTCATGGCAGTAAGGAAAGTCGAAGGTATCTTTGCTCATTGGAATAAAGGATTTTGTGTAGGCAAATGGTGTGTTTTGGCCAGAAAAGACAACCACGTTCTCCAAACACGTTGTCCTTCCTTCGCCGGTAAAATGAAGGTCAGGGCCAATGAAGATCCCGGATGTAAAAATCCCATAGTACCTTGCGCTTCTTCGTGTTCTACCACAGGAATCCCGTTTTAAAAATGTTGCTAATCACAAATATGTTAATTTCCTTTCTCTTTGACTGTAATTGATCTGTATTTTTTTCTGTACTTGACCTGTAACTGACCTAAAAGCCACATAAGCCTCTGGCTTTGGCTAATTATGAGCCAAATTGTATGGTCAATAAAGTACATTATTGTTATTACTCGGGCTGCCTGTGGCAGCACCGAGGTCGTTCTTTTTTAATTTTTTTATTCCGTGTAGCAAGCTTTCTGCGCATGCGTTAAAGGTCAAATTCACACCAATCAGATTGCACTGTGCTGGTCACGCAACAATCGCCAGCCGGAGGTTAATTTATTTACATAATTTAATACAGTAAAGCAAGATGGCGGAGGACCCGCGAGCAACTTTCTCTCTAACTTGGAGTCTCATCTCTCAAATGTAAGCCAGTTTAATGTTTTATTTAACTTCACTCGTGCGAAAGCCTTCCAACAGGCTCAGGATATTTCAACTGGCGCTCTTGTCGGATCCGAAGGACCGCGTTTTTTACCCAGATGGCCAGTGATTTTATATACGACACGTACGACGACCTGAAGCCAGTGAAAGGGCCAGGATCCGGAAAGCTAAAATTCGAAGAAATAGATATTGGAATCTATAAGCCATCAGCTCGCTGTGCTGCATTTAAAACATCCGAGGAGAACATCTTATTTTGGGTGAAGGCACTTCAAGACCAATATTATGAGTCTCTTAAAAACTGTCAGAGATTTAAATTTACCGTAAGTTGGATCGACCACTTAATGAGGCAGAGACACAGTCAGAGAGTATTGAGATCAAGTTATTTCGTTCCAGCGAGGATATTGACCTAGCGGAAACGGTACAAGGTGTCGAAGGATTTTACTTATAACCATCCACGTCTACTTAACAACAGGAATAGTTATGTGCCAAGGCATGGGCAAAGATTGAGTTTCCCAGATTACAGATGAAAGTAGAGAACTTAATGAATGAAGAAACGGAGGTTACGCGCGACATGCTTGAGAACATGTTCAACACTTTATGTTATACTAAGAAAACAAAACAAGTTACAGAGCCTGCAAGTTCCGCACAAGTCAATGAAAAACCCCAAGAGCCTGTAGTTTTGGATCAACATATCCTTGAAACTCCAAAAGCAACATACACATGAGTCAAATTCAAACCGGAAGAGACGGAATTCTTTAGATTCTTCACGAGGATTGTTAGCCCGCAATAAGAACTCTCTCGCTGATTTAATGACCTTGATTTTTAACGTGGAGGTAGGGATGCTCGTCAGACATTTTCGATTTGACCCCTAAGAGGTACAAAAATGGGCGTGGCTCAAGCTTATTTTGAGGCAATCCCTTTATGTAGGACGACACGAATTTTTACCAAAAATACAATAGAATACAACACAATACAATTCAATACAACAATAGAACGCAACACAATACAATACAATAGAATACAATTTGGTAGCAATTCGTGTCGTCCTACATGAAGGGATGGCCCTTTTATTGCTATTACTTGATGTTGTATCATCGAGCACATTCTTCCTTGTTGTTTTCAAAAGCGCTGTCATTCTCTTGCATTCGGTGACACCCGACCCTAAAAGGTACCGCTTTACATAGAAATGTCTGTGTTTGATCGTGGATACCCTAAGTGGTACCAAACTCCTGATTTTGACCCCTAAAAGGTATGACGAGCATCCATGTAAGCGAGCTCGGAAGAGTTTATATAATTGCTCCTTGTTGCCACAGGCAACCCAAGCTCTAATTGTGTGTTATAGGGGAACTACTAAACGGGGAAAATCACGAATTTTACTACTATTGATAGGTTAAAATCAACTGAAATAAACGTACCTTTGCTCTATTTGTTGTCTTTTGTTGTTTATTAGCGATTTGGGCCTATTTTCCTTTTCGGTATTTTTATGCAGTTGGCGAGATGAGCCACAGGAAGCCCGAGCTATATGTAAATAATCCTGAGCCACAGGGAACCCGAGCTGTATTATGAGCGCGCGCTAAATCAACACATATACAGCGCGCACAAGCAATTCGCGCGCCAATCTAATCAAAATTTCAAGCATGTAACGCGGGCTCATTTTGCGAAGTAATTTATGCGTGCGCTATCATTTGATTCTTTCGCGCGAATATTTGCGTGGTCAAAGCCGCATTGCCGGCCGGTTTGTAGTTATATATAGAGTTTTTCTTTACGAAATAAAGGTAAAATGTGTGATCTGTCAAACATTAAGTAGCTCTAGGTTCATACATTTAACAACGTTTCCTGTTTGAGCAGCTTTACTTGAAAAAGGAGCGCCTTGGCGATGTTTAGTTGTTTCGATCGCTCGGAAATAATCTTAGACTTCAGTCATTTTGTCGATTATCTCCGTCAGTAAAACGCAAATTGTAGGGCTAAGGTAACCGAGTTTTGGTGCAAGGAGAAGTGTACGGGAAGAGATGGCTACGGAACGCAGGTTGAGGAGATGGATCATCTTGCAATTATTACCAGTATGTCGGCAGCAGTTGAAGTGGTCGTCATTTATACCTCGAGAAAAAGTGGTGATTTTTAGTCTTCTTGATGTATTTGTAGATATGGTACAGTGGTTGTTATAAAACATGCACAGCATTATATATCTTGATTGTGTTGGGAAAGAAATGGTAAATATGCTTACCCTGACTCTTCATATTTTGTCTAAAGATACTCTTGGAGAAACATCACAAACTGTTACACAAAAGCAATGAAAGGTTTGGAGTAGTTGTGTTTTTGGAAAAGAGAAATGATTTTATGAAAGCCTCAAAAATATTTCATTCAAAAGGTTCCATGAAAATTAATTGTAACTAATTTTTTGAGAATAACTGATATTAAAGAAGTTATTTCAAAGACAGATGTAGCTATAAAATTTAACTGACTTCGAAAGAACTTCAGTTTAAATGACAAGGGTGCTTCCATGCACTGATATATCCCAAATAACAGCCATCAACATTTGAGTTTACTAATTTGTGGTGACAAAGGCATTTACATCAACAAAACTTCTCCTACAGTTTAATAATACAAAGAAACATCAGTCTCTAAATAGAGCTATAAAATACTGGGAACTTTTGAAGGACTTCTTGTCCTATAATTAAACTTCCATGCCCCACTCCCTTAAGCCAGCAACTGCTAATATAAACAAAATTAGTACAAGAAAGCCCTCAAGACCTGTAGAAATAAAACCAAAAACTACCTTAAATGCATCTAGATTCAAACAATAAAATTCAAAGACTTTTGTGCAAGTATTGCAAACAGATCTTGAGACCAACAACACAATCTGAATCAACTGAATATTTTTGTTGTCAGCAAATGCTGTTTTAGTGGAGACTATAGCCCAGCTACTTGGTCTCACTTGGCCATTTGTATATCTTCAAGCTATCAGATGTGCCTTAAGGTATACCTCATGCTCCTCTAATTAGTCAAAAATATCAAAATAAGAGTGTACCTGAACAAAAGCTTGAAACTCTAATGGAAAGAACAAAATGAAGTTTAAACAGAGTAGTTGCAAGAATCCAGCTCTATTCCACCTCTTTTTCTTGTTAGAGATAAATGAGATGCAGACTTTGATTAGCCATTATAGTTGTTAAGGCTTATTAAACTTAAGTGTTTTTTAATCCTGTTCACAGGGTCATATAGCTCTAATGGCCTAGGTCTAAATAATTGAATGCAGTTGGTGTATATATGCCACCATTCAAGACTGAAAAAGAAGCTCAGATGTCACTATAAACTGCTCAGTAGCAGTACATGTAGCTTCACAGCAATCCCAGTGCCAAATCTGAAGAAAACAGGAAATGTTCCAAATACAGCAACTTAAGTCATCTTTTTAAGTGTAAACAAGCCAATGCTTCCTTTAAAAAAAAAATTATTGCTTGAAGAATAGCAAAATTTAAAAATACATACAAAGACTGTACTAAATGTTAAAGTGATTTTCATAAAACTGTGAAACAATTATTGCTTGTTAACATCTAATAGTCAAATATACACAAAAGAAAACAATAGAATTGGCATTTAATAGCACTAAATATTCTCAGTATCTGTTTCACAGGTTTATGAAAATCACTCTATAATACTCCGATATTGTTAAGAATACTGAATACTCGGATAAAACAATCTTTATAAAACCAATATAGCTGAATTTTGATTGAATCTTTTCATTTTCATATCAACACACATATGTGCATGTAGCTTATTTTCATCATTACAATTTGTTTTATTGCCCAAGAGCATGCAGGTGTACAAATTGTGTTCATGCAGCGAAATCTACCCTGCGAGCAGAGGTTTCTCATCTCTTTGCCTGTCCCGTTCGCCGAAAGAAAGGGAAAGGACAGGAAAGGCAAAGAGATGTGAAACCTCTGCTCGCAGGGTAAGCGAAATCAAATCATAAAAAAATTGGCTGGCGGTCATTTTTTTTGTAAACTGACACGCCAAATAGTAAGAATTTGTTGTTTAGCTTTCAACAAAATTAATGAATGAGACAGACAAAATAAATAATCAAACTATAAACACTAAATATCACAATCAGCGCAGCTACCAAAATTAAGTAATATTTACAATGTCTGTGGCATAAATCGCGCGTGTAAAACTCATAAACACAAGCAAATGATAATTTGCATATTACAGAATTTAAAAGAAACTAACATGATATGGAGAGGGCCTCATACCTGTTCAGAAATGATGAAATATTCTGGTGTTAGCCATCAGCAACGACAATCCGACTACAACAATGTTGCCCAGTGTGTAAAGTAAAATATATTTTTACATATGTTAAAATGGTTCTCCTTACAGTTTTCCTTCCACAAAGCCACAATGTAGTGACATTTATAGTACAATGCTAAAGTTGTTAATAACAAAATTCGGTCGCATTAAATTCCAGTGTGAAGCAGTCTCTAAAGAACGTACGGTGGCTTGTTAGGGCCATTAAAAAAAACGATTATATTTTTCTCAAATCCCGAGTTATTTTTGGAAAAAAATTAATTTAGGGGAAAAAATATTTTTTTTGGCAAAAAAAATAAGAAAAAGTTATTAATCCCGAGTTGCTTAATCCCGAGTTGCTTAATCCCGAGTTCCTAATCCCGAGTTCCAAATCCCGAGTTCCAAATTCCGAGTTCTTAATCCCGAGTTCCAAATCCCGAGTTGCTAATCCCGAGTTCCAAATCCCGAGTTCCTAATTCCGAGGCCGAGCTCTTCGTCCATTCTTCTTACCACGTGTAGTGAGAATGGCGGCCGATCGATCAGATGCAAATATTGCCAGTTTTAACGACAATATTAATATATTACCTCCTCAGTTCCTGGTAACGGCGCCATATCATTTTTTTTAAGGGATCCATAGGGGAAAACTGCCGCCAGCTAATGAAGTAGATGATGCCCATGACGGGGTATCCCATATTTTTTGGGACCGCCGCCGATGACAGCGTTGTAATTATCGGCAAAGTCGTTACGTTCAGTTCAGCATGAAGGATTATTCTTAAAGGATATGATGGGCTTCAGTCTTCGTTCAAACCTAATCCAGCGCGCCGAGTCTTCAAGCTCTAAGAAAGTAAAAATTCAAATATGTTTATTTTAGAACAAGCTAAAAGATATTTCAGGAAAGAGACAAAAAGACTACTGGGGTTGCAACTTTTTCCATATTCTTCGTTGCGATTTTATCTCTATACACCGTACTCGCACGTGATGAGCAACTCGGGATTAAGAACTCGGGATTAGCAACTCGGGATTAGCAACTCGGGATTAGCAACTCGGGATTAGCAACTCGGGATTTGGAACTCGGGATTAGCAACTCGGGATTAGCAACTCGGGATTAGCAACTCGGGATTTGGAACTCGGGATTAGCAACTCGGGATTTGGAACTCGGGATTTGGAACTCGGGATTAGCAACTCGGGATTAATAACTTTTTCTTATTTTTTTGCGAAAAAAAATATTTTTTTCCCCCAATTTTTTTTTTTTTCAAAAATAAGTCGGGATTTCAGAAAAATATAATCGTTTTTTGAATGGCCCTAACAAGCCACCGTAAGAACGTTACCAAAACTGAATAGCTTTCAGTTTTGTCTCGCAACTCTTCCTCAAGCTATCCATCGTATTGCCTATGAAATCGAAACACTTTCTAGCCAGAACTTTGACTTGGATACTCCGTTGTATTGAAAACGCCTGAAAATGAAGTACCTTTCATCACAGAAGTTTTAATCCAGAAAAAGGTTATCTTCTCCATCAGATCAGAAAAGAGTCCCAACTTCATCTGATTCCTCTAAAGAATGGTGAAAGAATGCGAAATTCTGACAGTGGTTCTTCTTATAGTTCAGTTGTTATTCAAAAGTCAAAATATCCCGTGTTAGTTCATGTTAATTTCGACGTTAACCTTCGTGACAACTTTTCGTTGCAAATAACCAACTCAGTTAAGGCTATGAAGATCCAATAAATTTGGCTAAAGTAGGTTGAAAGTGTGATACAAACTTCGCCAGTGAAAGTTAACTTTCTCCTCCTTTTGATCGCGCACATGCGACCAACACAATCCAGACGTCGTCACGAACGCTCTGCGAACAATTATATCCGCTGGGGGTGGTGATAGAATCGAATATCTAATGCGCATGCCTATACACTAGACATAACTTCCAAAGGCCAGATTTATGGCGGGCTCACATTGAAGCTTAGTTTGTGAAGGAACCATGCTAGCGAATTGCTCGTGACAGCAGAATCAAGTCAAAGGGTATTTTATTTAACAATTTGCTAAGATCTAGAAATGATGGATTATTAAAACATCAGTGATGGGAGGATGGTTAGCCTCGGTTAGCCTGTGATTGGCTCTTGGCACTCATGCTCACTTAATCGAGAAAGGCCTGGGAATGAGAATATTGATATATGATAGTATTTGGCTTCGTTCCAGTGGAGGTCGTGAATAATATTTATCTCGTCGGTTTGTGGACGTATTCCATATTCGATCTAGTCCTAGAGAGTGTGTCCTAGACGTAGTACAACAATGATTTTAGTGTGTGGGCTATCTGGACTTGCTATTTTACTCTTGGTTGTTACATTTGTGTCCTATAAAATGTCGCAAGTATTTCGATTCTATTGCAGCTACTTCATGTACAATTGTGCAATAGTTGTTCTTGCTTTGTTGGCTACCTTTGTTGGCATCTTGAGACCAGGAAACGTGGACAACTTCTATAGGACTTCGCGTCTCCTCTACTGGATTGCAACCAAAACTTTTAAAATAAAAGTTGAAACCAAAGGGATGGAGAATCTACCAGATCCAAACAAGGTCAAGAAGAACTTTGTCATCGTTTCGAATCACCAAAGTTCATTGGACATGTTTCCACTGTTGTACTTATGCCCTCATTATACAACATTCATAGCGAAAAAGCAAATACTTTTCGCACCTTTCTTTGGGGTTGCAGCATGGCTATCAGGCGTTGTGTTTGTAAGTCGAGGTAATTCTAAGAGCGCCCGGGGCGTAATGGACGGTGCAGTACGAAGGATTAGCAGTGAACAGGTAATATAAGGTTTCGCTGCAGGTTATGTAATATAATCGACTAGCAATTGCATGCTTTCAGAGGGTACTTTAATAATTTATTGGACTTTTGACCCGTCATTTAGCTGCATGCTGTGTCTAGATAAGTTACAAGGTCATTCAAGGAGATTAATTAATTATTCCTTTTGTCCTTTCATTTTCAACAGGCCTCTTAAGTTATAATAACTTTTTTTAAACTCAATCTCTTAATTTGAAAGACTGGTTTTGATGAAGATGTTATTGTTTATTTTTTTATGCTTATTTTCAACATTTCAGAGGGGGTTTTCAAAGCTTAAGCTTATATCAGATACTGGAATATTGAAATACTGGAAACTTTATGCTCCCTCGAAGGACTTTTCAGCAATAAATACTGACTATATTATATATACTAGAAGTAATCCTAGATTATCAAAGTGCGTTCGACTTATTTTTTGTAAGAGAAAGGACTGTGGTAACACAAAAGGCTGAAAGATTACTTATAAGTTAATATACAAGGGAATGCATCTGGGTATAAAACTGTATTATATTTGTGTAATGCACCTATCAATGTTAAGCCTGAGGGGGGAGGGGGTGGGCAAGGGGTGGGGATTTGATATTTTCTCCCAAAAAAATGTTAAATTCCCCACTCTTGGGACAACATGTTTGGTCAAAAATATCAAATAACTGCCCTAACTTCCTTATGTTTCCTATAAATAACCCCACCCTGGGCAGGCAGCATAATTTTATGTCAAAATCCCCACCCTCAGGGTAGCTCTCCCTGTCAAATCCCCACCCCTTGCCTGCCCCCTCCCCCCTCGGGCTTAATATTGATAGGTGCATAACATACAATGCCTATATGGCTATATGTATTCTTGGTTTGCAATCAATCCCTGGAGATTCAAAAGACAAAGATGCGGCAGCCATGTTGGAGGACGGAACAAAGGACACCAAGTTTTTCGTTAATGTTCCTCCAACATGGCCACCATGACGTACGTCATGTGCAAACCAAGAATACATGTGTGTTTTATATGGTTTATATGGCATTCATTTGAGCATTCGTAGTACATTTTGTGGTGTGGTATACAGTGTAAAGCAATAATTGGAGTTAGTGTAAAACACAAATCAACCCTATTAGTATAGCAACTGCATTCCAGTTGCTAGCATTCACAATACTTAAAGTACACTCCAGTGTTGAACATAAACTACATGTATGTATATATATATATATATATATGCATTGTGTATAAACTACACCCCATGCATGCAGTTCCTTCAAAGCATTCACATTATGTTTTCAAGTGAGAACAAGGTTGGCTGCATAATATTGAGTGCCATTGTTAGTTGCAGAATAATTTATGCTCAATGTTGGTTGCCGGATCCTGGCTTTGATCAGCCTTTTTTCTTCAGGTCCCGTTAGAAATTCAGTGTAGAAATTCAGTGTAGATTAATTGATCAGGGAACACAGCAATGAACTCAGTACTTTAATTTTCCCTCACCTCTTGTACTGTGTTGATATTCCAGTTCCTTGGCATATCAAAGTGTTGCTATAGATTAACTCTTTGCCTTAATGTAGTGTTAATTTGTATAACCAAGAATCATGCACCCATGCATGTGTACCGACGTGTTGTGTTGCACGATAACGGCCATCATACTGTTTGTAGTTTTGGTATCTGTATGTACAGCGAAAAGAAGAATCCAATACAGCAAGCAAGCCAACAGAATTCACTCAGTTGTTACTGGATATATGGCCAAGTTGATTTAATTTGACTGTTCTCTGTTCAACTTCGCTAGTGCACAACAGACCATGTTTGACTTGATATAGTTTGGACATCAGACTTTGTTGAATGCTATAGCTAGAGATAGCCGGCACACTTTCCTCGGGCTTTGATATATCGTACTTGCTAACCTTTTAAACATTATTGCATTGGATTGGGAAAATAAGACACTCGACGTTCACATGGCGATTTTCATTTGCTCCGAGCATCATATAGTTACCAGTTCCCTGACCGAGATAATTTATTCTAAAAAGTACAAACATACATGAGGACGGATGGACAGACATACACGAATCTCGATTTCTTTCACCTGGGAAAGCACAGGTATCTCTGGTATTTATTTGTAACATTCACACACATAAATATACATAATTACATTAAGAAAGTACATGAATAGGTTACTGGCAATCTGAAAATAGATAAACTAATCGAGTCAGATTGCCACAATGAGTAACTTACAATGTTCGGTCAGGATAATGTCAATACACATTCACAAAACACACTCACAAAATGAAATAATAATTAAATAAGTGAATACATAAAGTAAAACTATGAAATAAACATAAAACTATGAAATAAACAGGAAATAAACGTAGCCCACACATGACCACAGGGAGTCCACTGCAAGATTAGGATGCGTTCTCCTTCGTCGAACGCAATAAGATTACTTAAAATACAATACACTATAAAAATTATAATACGAAATATAATAGAGTATAGATTAACACTGTAAATAGTATTATGATATTATAATGGGTAACAAATTAGTTTGGCTGACTGTTCTTTTCAAATAATTATTCTTTCCTGAGGTCATGTTTAAATGACAAGGAACTGGTGCATCTCGTCAGACTTTGAGTTAAAGTCAGATTCATCGCTGCAGGAACGGCAAAGTCCAAGGAATTGGAAAATGTTGTAATGCGGCTGGATGTTTTTATTTGATATTTATTGTCAATACAAATTATCGCCTTTTGGGCTCGACAAAATAAAACCAACTCACTGGCCAGGGAGATTGACTAAAGTGTGTGCGTGCGAGTCACAAACCCATGAGCCTCTTGTCAGCTATACTTCTTTGTGCTTTATTTATTTATTTTTAATTTTTATTTGGGGGGGGGGGGGGGGGGGGGGTGGGATTGGAGGGGGGCAAAAAGTTGTTTTGGAAGAAGGAAACATGGTTAAAAATTACCTCTTCTTTGTTTTCCCGTCTTCTAATAAGTAAATGTTAAAATTTAAACAAAACATATAAAAAATGAATTTACCGGGACCTGAATACTTGAAATTGTTCATTTCATTATGAAATGCAGTCTAAATTTCAAATAGCAAATTAAAGGGCCCAAACTCTTCCAAAGAGAAAAACAAATGATAGAAAAAAACTTTTTACCCTTTTACAAGGCAGGATTATACTAAATAGTGGCAAAAATAAAATAAAACTTTGAAGAAACATTAATATTTATAAGTCAAATTGAAGATGGTCTCTTTTCATTTGATGCGAAAGTCTGCAATAGATCAATAGATTTCTTGCAATGTCCCTGTTTCGCTTTTATTTGTGGTTTCATTAATTTTGGCAACCAGTGCATGGTGGATTCTTCAACACATGAGAAAGGACTAGTATTAAAATAACCTGAGTATCAGGCCTAGTGGAGGAGGGGAGAAGGAGAGACAGAATGGGGAGAGGGAAAAAGAAAGGCCTGACACAAAACTATTCACAACGAGGACTTATATTACAAGTGTCAAATGCCCAGATTCTGGACATTGCACTGATTGGATAAAAACAGAAGACTCAAAACGGATGTGAATACACGTACAGCCTTGTACTGCGTGCTTACTTTGAACACTGCATTTGTAATAACGAATGAAATGGATTTCATAAAAGCATCGGAAGGTGCTTTATAGTTTGTATTAAGCCTGCACAAAAACTTTCTCTCGAAGGCTTGCTTCTCGAAAGAAAGGACATCTCTGGAGTGTTGCCAGTGAGAATATTTATACCAGTAGTCATATATTTCCAAAGATCTTCTCACAGTTCTGGAAACTGAACAACATATGAGAAACAAAGATTGTTATTGTTGCTGTCAGTCCACTGAAGCTGATAAAACACAGCCAAGTTTCTCAGCTTGCAGTGAATGGTTAAAAAGTGATGGCTCGATGACGTTAGCTCTCTTTTCTTTTCTGTACCCCGTCTTCACTTCTTGCAATTGAGAGCCTGATACTTGGTTTAGGAGTCTAGTATTGATACCTACATGTAGAAGTATAATTTTCTCTAGAATATTGTGGGAGCTCAAACATTCATGTTTACAGAGTTAGAGTATGTGTGATAAAGTCTGTATTGTAGGTTTAAATATTTTTTGAAAAACACAACATGCTTACAAACTTCTGCCAGCATGATCAATGAAGCCCATAAGAGGACATGTAAATATCAATATTTGGAACTTATATATGGCAGAAAATCTCAGAAAAATGCTTGCAGCTTGCAAAAAGAGGCTTGGGGAGACACAATTTATTAGCCGCCCCTATACCCAGCTGTACTGCACAACTTTCCACGTAATAACCTCAGTTTACATGTATATATATGTATTAATTTTGTAGTTACAGGCATACATAATTCATTAAAATAATAAATATTGTACGTGATATTATCTTGGCCATCATAAAATGTGGCAAGGCTTATGTAGTTATATGTGTTATTTTTTTTATGTATAAATGTGATTCGTCAGTGCAAACATGATTCTTGTAAATAAGTATTTTCCAACTATTAATTATTATAAGTTATACCATGGCATTTTGGGTATTAGTGATTTAAATTGTCCCACAAGCCGAGGGAAGATTTGTGTAAGTCCTGACTGCATTAGGGCAGAGGGACTTTTACAAATCTTCCCTCGGCTCAAGGGGCAATTTAAATCACTAATACCCGAAATGCCATGGTATATAAGTTTGACTAATACTGGGCCGGGTACTTGTTCAAAGCCCGATTAGTGTTAATCCTGGATTAACTCTGCATAGAACCTACATTGTACATGTATTGGTTGTCATGGAAATTAACCCTGGATTAGCACTAATCGGGCTTTCAACAACCCGGCCCTGATATCCGAGGAAATGACCTAATCTGTGGGAAGTTTAGTTCTCTCTGCCTGAAGTAAACATATTGCAGTTGAGTTGCTTTTGAAAACGTTTTATTATGCTGGATTGAGCGCCAGGGATTGAATGACCTTGGTTTCCCATGAGGACAAGTGTCACAGTTGTTTTTGACAAGAATAGCAGTAGGTAAAACACAATGTAATTATGGGAATAGCAGTAAAACAATGTAATTATGTGCTTGACTAAATATTCAAAGGTCATGTGTATATGGTTTTATAAGTATCCCACATGGATTATGTTGAAGGTTATAATGAAGACAGGTCAGTTTGGGTTCAATTTTGTTCACCTGGGAGTGCAGGGCATTAGTAATGTACCTGGGAAGAGGAAGAGTTGATGCTTTTGCCCCTCGTGTCCAGCCTACATTTTCTAATTTTTCTGCCAGGAAATCTAGTAAGACAATGCAGATTTATTATGCTTGATTGAGCGTCATGGATTGTATGACCTTGGCTTCCCCTGGGGACAAGTGTTTTTGAGAAGAATAGCAGTAAAACACAATATAATTATGTGTGTCACTAAGTATTCAAAGGTCATGCATATAATTATGGTTTTAAGTATCCCACACGGAAGAAGTGGGTTTGAGAAATGAAGAGAAGAACATAATACATAGAGTGAAATATGTGATCCCACATGGATTACGTTGAAGGCTATGATGAAGACAGGTCAGTTTGGGTTCATTTTTTTCTCCTAGGAGTGCAGGGTGAGTCGTTCCAGAGGGGAGCAAGAGTTGATACTTTGTACAGCCTGCTTTGTCTTCTATTTTTTTCACTGGGAAATTTAGTGGTTTATATGTGCCTCAGAGAACAAAAGAATCTGAGGCGATCATGGTATTATTTTATTTATAGTTTCATTTGATTAACTTAAAATATAATTTTGTTAAAGCCTAAAATCTGACTGTTTTGTTTCAGATGAACTTGTGGGTTTTTCCTGAAGGCACAAGAAGTCAGACAGGTACCATGAAACCCTTCAAGAAGGGAGCATTTCACGTGGCTCAACAAGCTCAGGTGCAACAAATGTCTGTTTACTCGTAAGAGACAATAAATAGCAGATATTACAGTTGTGTCTATACGAATAACAGTTTTAGTGGACGGTACATGATTGTATATTGACCCAGGCCAAACACCTCATTTCAATGTAGTGAATCACTATTCAAACTGTGCATTTAAATACTGTAAGTAATATGTCATATATACATGGTTATTTGTATACATGTACAAGAATGATAGTTTCAGTGGTGTGCTTTATTATTTACTTGGAAGTAAGGCATTTTGGTCTAATTAATATAATGCCGAAACTGTTACTTGTAGATCAGAGATTTAGTTGGAATTTTATACTATCTGTCAAAATTGTGCTAGCTAAGGTAAAGATCAATTGGACAATGATTGCAATAAGGAAAGTAATTTTGTGCCTTTCTTGAAAACAATGAATGGAAGGAAATTGAAAGCAATGATCGGACCACTAAATAAATGCATCCTAGCTGCTATGTTGAAAATCTATCAGACATTTTTGTGAAATAAATAATGGCCATATTTATATAGTGCCATATCCCCACAGTCTCATGGCACTTTACATATTACTGAAATATACCATCAGTGATTTTTTGGGACTGCTAATACGCTGCTAATAGCTGCCACACAGTTTACAATGTTGGCCATGGTCTGCTGTTGGGATTGGTTTGGATGTAACAGCGTTGAGACTGGACTAGTACTAGCTCTATTAAACTGTAAATACTGATAAGAAAAGTGGGAAAACGCTAATTAAAGTATAATTATTATTTAATGACCAGAGAGTGTGCTATAATTATTGTAAACAGTTGTTCCTCCTGATTCCTAAGCCCTTTATTCCAGCCTGGTCATGAGCCCTTTTTAGAAGGTCTATACAGCCAATAAGTTAGTTACTGAGACTGTCAGCAATGTTAGATATATTGCAGTCAGTTAAGGGTGTACATGTATGACTGCAAATATATATACATGTATACATGTATCTACTATTGCTGTTGGCCAAAGTAACTATCTGGTTTAGTTTCTATTCAATGCTCAGTCTCATTGTTCTCTCTCTTGCACAATAATCTATTATTAAAGCCACCCCTTCCACATTGTTCTAGCATATGTACAAAACAATGAAATTAGTACACATTGTCTATTAATTCAGGTGGGAATTGCTGTACAATAAAACCAATACCTGTTTTCATGGGTCGATCATTTAATAGTTTATAGGAAGTATTGATTGCGGGCATTTTGTTGCATTCAGTTATTGATCCCTAGGTTTCCATTGTTGTTTTCTCAGCTTCCACATTTCAATAGCTAGCTGCATCACATCCAAACTGAACCCTAGTTATTTTAAAGGGTTCAGTTCGGATGTGACCCAGGCTACATTTCAACAAACTTGTTTGATAGTGTAGTGGGTAGAAGAGGAATAGAAGTCAGGAGTGTTCATAAGGTAGAGGATTCGAGTCACACTCAGAATGCTGGTTTTTATTTCCATCTTTTCGAATTCCTTAACTTCTTATTGTAAAGCCCCTCTATGTACTACCTTGTTTGATGTCTTGGTTACTTATAATTCAGGCAGCATGCAACTTGCATGTACATATTAATAATACTGCAGCTAGTCAGCAAGTTCTGGCTATATAGCTACAATATTTAATAATAAAATTGCAGTGTGATGGCTGCAATCAGTGATATAGTGCATAGAGAGAACAACAGGACTGCATGATCATTGAATAGTATAAGTGTTTGAATAATTCATTGGATAATCTGTTAATTATTATCATGCTTTTGCTTCAGATTCCTATTGTACCCCTAGTAATATCAAACTACATTTCAATATTTAACAAGAAGAACAAGACATTTGAAGCAGGTAAGATCAGTTGCATGCTCATGCCACTGTCACTCATTGCTTAGCTGAAGTCTGGTGTACAATGTACATCTTAGGGCGCATTACATTTGGGATATCCTGGAATATTCTTATTCTGGAATAAGAATATTCTGGTTGTTCTGCCTCCAGGAGCAGAATACACAGAAATTGTTTCCAAGTATTCCAGAATAAGAATATTTCCCAAACGAATGCAATTACACATACTATTACAGCTATTCTTATTCCAGAAGGGTAGTCCCAAATTAACACATCCTTAATTAGCAGACACTTTAGGACTACAAGAGGCCAATTTCAATAATAATAAATTGAGACTTACATGTAACTACTATTTACATGTATATATATATGGTTAAATATTCCAGCTCATGCCTGGTTTCCTCTGGTGTGGTTTGCTTGACTGCATGGCAACTCATCTGGGGCTTCCGTTTGCAATAATTAAGTTGCTATTATGCTGTTGTAATGATTAAAGCTGGTGTAACTGTAACTCCTAGTATTATAAAAAAATAATGATAACCAGTCCGATTGATTGGTCCAGTGATTGGTCAAGAGCCGTGTGTTATTAGAGGACACACACATGGATGGTGTCATCACAGGCTAACCATCCTAACAGTTTGACTGTGTATTTCTCACTGATATCATGTCTTAATTTCTGTTAATCCATTATTTCTTAGCAAAGTCCCCAAAACTCATTCATGTAATTACCGAATTGTGTACTTAGCGAGATGAGCCACAAGAAGCCCGAGCAGTATTATGAGCACACACAAACAACCAACTAAATCAACACATATATAACACAGCAAAATCAAGTCAAAAGAACATTTTATTTCACAATCGGTTACATGAATGAGTTTCAGGGACTTTGCTAAGAAATATTGGATTACCAGAAAGACATGATATCAGTGACAAATAACTGGGATGGTTGGTAATCAGTATTATGTTTGTCTTCCAACAGGTACTATCAAGGTCACAATACTTCCCCCTGTTAGCACAGAAGGCTTGACTCCTGATGATGTTGGTTCCTTGACAGAAAGAGTTCGTCAGCAAATGTTGGAAGTGTTTCATGAAGGAAAGCCCATTCTCCCACTAGAGAGTGATGCCACACTAAAAGAAAAGGCACAGTGATGAAAAAATATTGAACTTTTAAATTGTTCAGAGCTCTCCCCAGTCTATGTTAACCTGGTCCAAATGATAAACTTTCTCCTGGTGAAAGACAAAATAACTACTCAGATTAGCAGAGTATGCTTTCCAGGTATTGGATGGCAAAGAGTTGAGTGGATAAAAAATACTGCACCAAATTTAAGTTTCAAGAATGTAATCCACTTTAATCTTTGTCATCCGTTATCAAAAATGTTGGAAAAGCATATCAGGACATTTACATGGTATTTATCTTCTATCTTAATTAGCAGATCTTGAAATTAAAATAATCCTTAATCACAAAATAGTTAGTAGCCAAGTTGGCAACTAATTGGCAAGTTTTAGTTGCCAAACATGTTTAGTTGCATTGGCGACTGTATCAGCCGTTTTTTTGAGCCCCGAATCACGTTGTTATTTTTGTGCTTTTGTTTTAAATTTACTTGACATTAAAATAAGGACCCACGCTATACAAGGAGCCTGATCAGGCGAAGAACAATACACTTGTTAATTAATATTTAAGCTCCAAGTGCACAACACAAATATTGGAAATTAACAAGGGTATTGTTTTTGCCTGGTCAGACTCCTTTCATAGTGCAGCTCCTTGTTTAATACTTCATGGATCATCTGCTGTATTTGAAAGAAATGAGACTAACTGGATACCATATTACCGGTATTTCAATTGCTTTGAAATTCCAGTGTTATCGGCCATTATACTGTTATCAGCATTACTGTAATATCAGCCATTACTGTTATCAGCCATTACTGTTATCAGCATTACTGTTATCAGCCATTACTGTTGCAAATTTTTAAATACATACATGTCTACAAGTATTGAAAATAATGCTGCTTGTACATTATTAATTTACCTGTAGGACTGAACTTTTTTATTCAATGAAACCAGAAAGTACAGCACTTACAGATGATTAAGTTGTAGTGCAAAACTTCAAAACTAAAATGTATCCCAAGTTATACAAATAGACTACATATATTCCAAGACAGGTTGACAGGTGCAAAACGTGAAGCAGGAGTAGGAAATAACTTGTTTTGCTAATGTACTAACCATTATTTTAAAAAGACACTGTGTCAGGAACCATGTGACTGTCTGGTTGGCACATTAATAATCATAGGTGACTGTCTGGTTAGTACATTAAAAATAATAGGTGACTGTCTGGTTGGCACAATAATAATAGGTGACTGTCTGGTTGGCACATTAATAGTAATAGGTGACTATCTGGTTGGCACATTAATAGTAATAGGTGACTGTCTGGGTGGCACATTAATAATCATAGGTAGGCATGTCCCGATTGCGCTGGGCACTATTTCGGCACTATTTCGAGTTTGGAGCACTATTTCACGTTTCCAGCACTCTTAAGCACTTTTTGACTTTTGAGCATAATATAGTTCTATAAAATCGCTTATTGACTGGTTGTCATGGAAATGCACGAGCTATGGTCCTTTGACCGTGGGAACAGTCGATTTTCATTGGCTCGTGACACTCTTGTGTTTCTGTAAACGTTTGGCGCCCTTTTCTGTTTATGTTTTTACGCCAGCACTGTTTCTTGAACTGTTCTTGATCGTCAAATACTATTACTGTGAAGATGGAGGCAACAGACCAGCTAAGCGTATCTAGTGAAAATGAATCCGAAGATGAAATAACTGTAGTTACAGACCCAATAACAGTAGCAGTAAATTCTGGAGCCTCATTACGTGCACCACAAGGCGCATCGATAGCACGGAATCGAAAATTGCCGACCACCAAAGGAATTTATAAGCAAAGAGGAAGCGCTAAAGCTACTAAAGTGAGTTCATGGGAGCGTCTGAAAGAATTCCCAGGTCAACATTTTGCCGTGGTGGAAAGAAAACTTAGATGTAACGCTTGCAGCGAAGATCTCAGCGACAAGAAGAGTTCTATTGAGAGGCATACGAAATCAAAGAAACACGTGGCGGGTCTGGCAAGTAGTAGGAAAAATAAGACAGAAAGTCAGTCAATCAAGGAATGTCTTCAGAAGAGAGCCAGACAAGAAAATGCGGCTGGATCAACGTTGCCTGCAGATATGCAGTTATATCGCTATGAGCTCGTTGAATCAGCTCTGTTAGCGGGAGTTGCACTATTGAAAATCAATAAAATGCGCCCTTTCCTTGAGAAATATGGTCATCGGTTAACAAGCCGTGCACATCTAAGTGAGCTTATTCCTGCAATACTAGAAAAAGAAAAAGAGACTTTAAAGGAGGAACTGAAGTCCGTAAAAGAGGTTTCGGTCATATTTGACGGAACTGCCCGTTTGGGCGAAGCGTTGGCAATCGTTGTGCGTTTCTTTCAAGAAGACATTTGTAAGCCAACTCAGCGCCTTATTCGTCTAGAAGTGCTCGCAAAGGCCCTGAAGGGAGAAGAACTGGCTCAGAGATTGGTATCCTGCTTGGCAGTAGAATATAACTTTGGCCCAAGGGTAGTCATTGGTGGGATGCGAGATGGCGCTTCCGTAAATGGGGCCGCCGTGAGAAATGTGAAGTTTTTCTATGCAGACTTTTTTGATGTTATTTGTTTTTCTCACACTATAGACAACCTGGGATCTCACTTCGAATTTGAAGTTTTAGATTCCTTTGTACGCTTTTGGATAGGCTTCTTCGCCCACAGCTATAATGCAAAGCTGGTCTGGAGAGAGAGGACTGGGCAGTCAGTCCGTACTTACAGTGATACCAGGTGGTGGAGTAAATGGGAGGTGCTGAAGCAAGCCCTCGACTTGTTTGCAGATATCGAGCCCTTCCTCCGCCAAAACGAGGAAATATCTCCTGCAAATCGAAGACATCTGTTGGAAATATTTGATGATCCCGAGAGCCTCCAGAAGCTACGTTTGGAACTGGCGGTTGTAATCGACGCAGGGGTGCATTTTGTAAACGCAACGTACTACCTAGAAGGCGATGGATCATTGATCTTTTCGTGCTACGAGCGTCTCTCAGCTGTTGCACACGCTATTGCAGTCGGCCACTACCCTAACACTGAGGCCGTTGCTAACGAAATCGCAAACGGCGATGCTGCTCTATCCAATCGTCTTATCGCAGAAGCTACAGCTTGTGTTCGGCCAGGACTGAACTTTTACCAGCAAAAGTTTAGTGTCCAGTTCCGCGACACTGTGAGAGCATTTAAAGCCGCCCGCCTTTGTTGTCCTGTTCAGGTACAAGCACTTCGCCCAACAGCAGCGGCATTAGAGGAGTTAAGAAATTTTCCTTTCGCCAACAACGATGCCACGATCGCAAATCTAGCTAGAGAACTTCCTCGGTATATGGCTGCCGCAGAAGGTGTCACAGTCACATGTGAGGACGACAAAGTCAGCTGGTGGGTCGCTCACAGAGATACGCTTCCATTCTGGTTTGCAATCGTCAAGAGGCTACTGCTTATACAGCCGAGCTCAGCAGCAGCTGAACGAGTTTTCAGTCTACTATCCAGCGCCTTCAACGCCCAGCAAGACAACTCTCTGCAAGATTATATCGAAGCGTCGGTGATGCTTCGATACAATAGGTCAAAGAGAGACTAACTAATAATTCCTTTCATGCATGGATGATAACAGGTGGACAGTTTTGTGATGCCGTTAAGTGATGTGTGCTTTAGAACTACTACTTGACTGTATAAGGGCTTTCGTTCGACAAATGTTTGTTACTTGAACTTTATGATCACCTCAAATAAATGATATAGTGCAAACATAATGCTTTTAAGTATTGATTGTCTTCTTTTTTGTACTATTCTTTTTTAATTTTCGAATACCCGTGAGCATTTTTTCGAGCACTATTTCTAAATTTCGAGCACTTTTTGGCGATTTTTCCAGCGCAATCGGGACATGCCTAATCATAGGTGACTGTCTGGTTAGTACATTAATAGTAATAGGTGACTGTCTGGTTGGCACATTAATAATAATAGGTGACTGTCTGGTTGGCACATTAATAATAATAGGTGACTGTCCGGTTGGCACATTAATAGTAATAGGTGACAGTCTGGTTGGCACATTAATAATAACAGGTGACTGTCTGGTTGGCACATTAATAGTAATAGGTGACTGTCTGGTTGGCACATTAATAATAATAGGTGACTGTCTGGTTGGCACATTAATAGTAATAGGTGACTGTCTGGTTGGCACATCAATAATAATAGGTGACTGTCTGGTTGGCACATTAATAGTAATAGGTGACTGTCTGGTTTGCACATCAATAATAATAGGTGACTGTCTGGTTGGCACATCAATAGTAATAGGTGACTGTCTGGTTGGTATAGTAATAGGTGACTGTCTGGTTGGCACATTAATAGTAATAGGTGACTGTCTGGTTGGCACATTAATAGTAATAGGTGACTGTCTGGTTGGCACATCAATAATAATAGGTGACTGTCTGGTTGGCACATTAATAATAATAGGTGACTTTCTGGTTGGCACATTAATAGTAATAGGTGACTGTCTGGTTGGCACATTAATAGTAATAGGTGACTGTCTGGTTGGCACATTAATAATCATAGGTGACTGTCTGGTTAGTACATTAATAGTAATAGGTGACTGTCTGGTTGGCACATTAATAGTAATAGGTGACTGTCTGGTTGGCACATTAATAATAATAGGTGACTGTCCGGTTGGCACATTAATAGTAATAGGTGACTGTCTGGTTGGCACATTAATAATAATAGGTGACTGTCTGGTTGGCACATTAATAGTAATAGGTGACTGTCTGGTTGGCACATCAATAGTAATAGGTGACTGTCTGGTTGGCACATCAATGATAATAGGTGACTGTCTGGTTGGCACATCAATAATAATAGGTGACTGTCTGGTTGGCACATTAATAATAATAGGTGACTGTCTGGTTGGCATAGTAATAGGTGACTGTCTGGTTAGGCTCGGTTTCCAGCCGTGGGGGTTTCGGTGAGCCCGCGATCCTCTCCCCACTCACGGCTGGGCGCGCGAGCTAAGACATTGTCGTGTTTTAGCCAATCACAAACTTGCCACTCAAATCCTGTCGCTAAATTGATTTGCATAATTTACATTGTAAACTTTTGAAAGGCGGACCAAAGACTTTCGATTGCTGTTCCAAAATGCGTTTAAATTTGCTCTGGAAAAGTTTGGTTTCGAAGAATTCAAGGATTCACACTAAGAAGCAGTAAGAGAGTTAGTTTTCGGGTGAAGACACTTTGTCAGTAAACGCACTGGCTCTGGAAGTCACTTGGGAAACCGTCATCTCAAAGATGTTGAGTCATTTCTCGTTTCACTTTACCGATGCAAGACCAAGGTAGCCCGGCTATTCTTATTTCGAAGAAAATTAGTGCTGCCTTTATCGACGAAGAAAAGACTGACGACTCCATATTAAAAGAGTTTATAGAAGAGAGAGGCCTACCCCGGGTCCTAAAGTTGCCTTAAGTCGCCTTAAGTTGCCTTAAGTTGCCTTAAGTTGCCTTAAGTTGGCCTTAAGTTGGCCTTAAGTTGGCCTTAAGTTGCCTTAAGTTGCCTTAAGTCGCCCAAAATTGCCTGAAGTTGCCTTAAATCGCATCAAGTCGCCTTAAGTTTCCACATTTTTTACCTCGATTTTGCTTAAGTCGCCTAAAGTCGCCTTAAGTTACCCAAAATTACGGCAACTTTAGGACCCGGGGTAGGCCTAGAGAGGAAATCACGTCTGACGCAGGCCATGTTTACGCGTTTAACTCTGCAATCACCGATTCACTTGAAAATCGCTGCATCAAATGAGTTTTACAATTCTTCAAGTCCTATGTACTAAGTTTGTACAATTTATGTCTCCAAGACATACTCTACACAAATACTAAGCGGGAATACTCGACTCTAGCTCAGAGTTCCGAGATAACATCTGAACTTAATTTTTATCCCCGTTTAAATTTCGGCTTTTAATTTCTGTCAGCGAGTGTCTCAACAGCCGGGCTTTCCTTGAAAACTTGGACTGTGAACATGAGAGCTAATAATAACAGGTATTAAATAAAACCTTTACCTACGTCGAATTAATTTCACACTTGGAGTTTTAGTTTAAAGAATTCCAATGTGTTTTGAAAGTTTACGCGTAATCGAACCTTAGCCTGAATTTCAGCCGTCTCCTCTGGGTTCGTTCCTCTCGGGAGGAACGAACCCAGAGGAGACGGCTGAAATTCAGGCTAATCGAACCTACGCTACACGCAAATTGAAGTTAATCAGATGACGTCACGGGCACGGTGTGTTGACCGCGCGCCCAGCCGTTAGTGGGGGGAGGCTTTGGAGAAACGACACCCCAACGGCTGAAACCGAGCCTACTGTCTGGTTGGCGCATTAGTAATAATAGGTGACTGTCTGGTTGGCACATTAATAATAATAATAGGTGCCATACGTGGCATGGAACATCGCTATACACAAATATTTGCTGATAAATATAATGTTGCATTTATTTTTGTGTTAAAAAAAGCCTTTAACCTGTGATCCCTATAGCTCGTACTTTGTTTGCACCAGTCAACCTTGCTTGATTTAAGGGAAGATACGTTTTGTTATCAGGAGGGCTTGAGAGGGCAAGACCATGAAAAAATATTGAACATTTGTGGAGGGCCAAACCTTACTTTTTTTCTAACAGGGGAAAATTTTAAGATATTTAGGACAGATTCCCCCCCCCCCCCCCCCCCCCCGATAATAAAACGTACCTTCCCTAACTATATCATAACAAAATAAGGATTTTGTACAAAATAGTGTATTGATTACTTTGAGATGTCAAAGTCACATAATCAATAATATTTAAGTGGACATTGCTCACTTAGAAGGAAACAGATCAAGAAAAAAACTAACAAAAGGTGGTTTGCGTCATTTGACTACAAATACTGGCCTGCGAATACAGCCGTCTCGCATCTGGAGCCACAATCAAAACGCGTCCCCCGAGAGAGGTCCTCGTTTCGAGGCCAACACAACGTCATCAGGATGGCATTTTTGGCCTCGAATCGCAGACGTCTATCCCGGGGAACGGGTTTTGATTGTGGCTCCTGAGACTGCTGTATCAGCAGGCTATACAAATACCAATTCCTTTCCGAATTCGCCACTGCCAAATTGAAAAAGGAGTGGGGCTGCAAGTTGCAACTATTATTAATCGGAATTAGTAAAAATACCAAGTTTGAGCATGATTTGGCTTACCCTGGTTACCAGGGTAGATTTGGCTAGCAAGCTTTCGGCGAAAATCGCAAAAATGACAGAGCATGGATCGTCACCCTCCAAATTAACATCTCTATTTCTGCGACATTTGCAAGCGAACCACATGGTAAAATATCCAATGAAGCATTCCAAAACTTGATAAACTTACTAATTTCGATGTTTTCTTTCTTTTAACAAGATAATACTATTAGACTAACTCTACAAACTCGGCCCAGTCCTTTTAATATTTTCGACGCGGCCAAGATAATTGTCTAAATTAGAGGAACCAAAGAATCCATGCAAGGAATTCTGGGAGTTGTAGTATGTGGAGGTCAAAATGTAAATTGACTATTTTATAACGATATTTTACGAATTTGAGAAAAATAAATTTCCAGTTTGATGAGTTTTATTTTCTGATTACCGTACTTTAAATCTTCATGTACATGCTAATATCATTTTTAAAAGTGAAAAGGTTTGGAAATTATAACTTAAGAGCATTTAATACTTATGTGATTATCGATATTGGAGATTCGATCACGCAGAATATCTATTGATCGCCTGGTCATATATTCCCAGGGATTACATGTACACAATTCAGATGGTTGCTTCTTAGTACTGTGTTAGTGCAGGTTGCAGGTGTCGAAGTCTTATCTTGATCAACTTTCCCTTTAGTCTATTATTTATTGCTATGAATTTGATTTGAAATAAATTTGAGATAAATTACGTGAAATCTCCCTTATCGTATGCCACTCCCAAAATCCATTGTTACAACTGATGCGACCAATCCCGAAATAGTCTAGTTTCGTATTAGAAAATTACCGCTGAATGCAATGAATACAGACGCATGTACGCAGGGTTAGCCTCATTCTGAAGTTAAACAATAAATACCAGCGAGAAGGTGCAAAACGCGAAACTAACAAACAGAGTTGTGAATAGCCCACCTTCTCGCTGGTATTTATGAATGTTTAACTACAGAATGAGGCTAACCCTGCGTACATGCGTCTGTAGTCATTGCATTCAGCGGTAATTTTCGAATACGAAACTGGACTATTGTGGGATAATAAATAGTAATTAGGATGCGTTAAATACTAATTAGGGTGCGATGGTTCTCACCACTGTTTATCGCTTACTAATGCCACTCAGTTGAGCAAGTGCACCGTCGGCCTACAAGGACAATAGTCTACTAGACTGAAGGGGTTACCGACGTTAAATAAGGAGACTTTACAGTCGTGTAAATATGAGAGCTCACTCACTCCCGGCCTGTTTGAGATCGCGGACCATCCCTTCGCCCTTGTGGCCGTTAAGCATAAATTCCATATCAGAGTCGTGGCCATTGAGTAACCTTCCCGAACTGAGCTGTACGCACAAGTGTCGTCAAACTCATGAATAATTAATGAGATCGTCAGTCAATCGGGTCATCCCATTTTGGTCAGGGAGATGAATTTTGATACCCAATGAAACACCAGATCAAGATCGGTCCGGTTAGTTCAGACACTGATCAAGACACTTGAATTTTAATTGAGTAATAAGGATTACATCATAGGTATGGCTCTACACGAAGAGGAGTGAAGGAAAAGATGGGAATACAAATCAGCTGCGTACGTAGCATGTCTCGAAGTTTGATCTCATGAATGCTCAGACAATGACTAGCCTTGTGATCAATAACTGTACGCTGATTTATCGATACAGATATTGTTTGAGATGTCATCAAAAACTCGTTCTGCGTGTTTGACGTAATGTTTCAAGGCCGACATTGAGGACTGGACGGGATAATAATAATATTTTATTTGTTATAGCAGGCTGAGTATAACAGCTCATAGCTGGTAGGGGCCTGCTTTTACTCCTCACACACTCCCCACAACATTAACCGTTTTCGACAAACTACGCTCGACTCACGGTTGATTTTTACGGAGGGAGAAAAACCGGAGAGCCCGGAGAAAAACCCTTGAATGCAGATAACGGCTCAACAACAAACCTAACTCACATATGGTGCTCGAGCCGAGATTCGAACCCGGGACCGCAGCGCTGAGAGGCGAGTGTTTTACCACGGATTTCAAAGTCCGCGAAATTAGTTCCTGTCCGAGGCGCAGCTGGAACTAATTGCGCGGACTTTGAAACCCCGTCCAGTCCGAATTGGTGGTCTTGAAACGACATCAAACACTACTTAATAATTTCATGCTTGTTTGGTGGTTGTGGGATAAACAACAAAATGATTTGCCTGCCGTACTTCGAAATTCTTAGTTCATATTCATAGTTCAAAGTCCTTGGACTTAGAAAAGGATTTCAAAGTACTGTAGAGAGTACTTTGACGGGGTTTCAAAGTACTGCACGTGGTACAAATCGAGACCTACTTACTCATGAATTATTAAGTAGTGTTTCGGATCGTAATTTCAATCATCGTGAATACGAAATTCACTTGAATCGCGCAAAGCGTAACGATCGACAGAGTCCGTTAAAGAAACCACAATGCATGGTGCAACTTCTTTCGTTCTCTTTCCCGCGCAATACCCAATGTCACTGTAGGTTAACTTCTTGTGTACCACTGCTCTCAAGGCTACGAATGAGATCACAAAGAACTTTCGCATCTATTTCCACTGGGGATACCCCGCTGCCTTGGGTGAGCACAACTTGTTCCACTTTAATGAACTTGATCTTGCTGCCCATTGTTGGATTTCTTGAGATTACTTCCTTGAGACATTTAAGCCAGGTCAATAGATCATTTTTTTGAGAGGGTAGTAACTGGACCATGTTGAGTTTACCGACTGCTCTCAGAAACGCTACGCACTGTGCCGCAGAAGTGTTAACCAAGTTGTCGCCGCTAAGCGATACGTTTGGTATTTGCTGCAAGATTACTTTAACCGCAGACTGGACAGGTTTGGAGAGCAGGTCGTATTTCTTACTGTTACACAGAAGTATAGTGCAGAACTGAATCAAGCTGGGCGTTAGCTTGTCAATCACAGTTGAAAAAAGCAGCGACTCCAGAACCACGTTGTTCCACTGATTGTTCACGTAAGGCGCGGGATCATCCACGTACGACAACATCGCATCGAGGCATCTCACTGCACACACTCTGACTGCCTCGATTTCATGAATGAAGCAGTTTTGAAGATAGATTAGGATTACCTCGAGATCCTCTTCTGTCGGACGAGAGTCAATGATTTCTTTGTCGAGATTCTCGTCTTCAGCCTTGAATACCAACCAGTCACTGTATCTTTTGCAACTAAAAATGGCTTCCCAAAACACTAAACTTGCTAGACGCATTAGGAAACTTCGATGCTCATTGACAAGCTCTATGAAACTCTCCTTGCTCAACACCAGGCGATCATCTGTTGAGATCTTCAGCTTGTCTTGTGACATCACAAGGTTTGAGACCAATAAGATCACAACAGAGAAGAGGTTAACATGTGACGTCCCACATGTGGCGACGTCCAATGTCTGAAGACAAGACATCACGTTCTGTACCCAAGATGTGAAGGTTTTGTTAACCAATAGCATAGCTGCCACTTTAGGCTGTAAGGCTTCTAAATCTTGCATCAGTACTAAGTTTAGATAGTTAATCGCTGCAATAGAGACCTCGGGGATTCTTTCTTTGGTGTTGTTGAGGACATTGATGACATGGTAAACCATTTTCACGTCAACTTCTGAACAGAATCTTACCCGAAGTGCACACAATATTTTCAGCATTGCTATCACCGCGTGATCGGGAAGTGAACATGCTTGATGACCTAGGAAAAGCTTGTGGAGACCTTCGGTCGTCACTTGGACCAAGAGGGTAAGAAATGGGGTCGTACCGTCTTCATTATCTTCTCTCTGGTCTAGTAGGTTCTGTATGATATAAAGAACTTTATAAACTATCGAGATGCTCTTGCTGGTCACCAAAAACAGCAACGACTTGATAGCAGTTGGGTTGCCTTTTAAGAAAGACCACTGAGCGCCATTTCCCATCTTCCTATCAGATTCCTCTCGGGTGATCCACAGTTCTAATACTGTCTTTCCAAGCGCATCTCCGAGTTTATCAGTACTGAAAATCCAGCCCACAATTGCTGCGTCGTGGCTGTAAATTTGAGAAAATTCTTCGCGTTGCAGCTTGAGAATTGATTCTTCTAAAATACCTTGTGACTCCATCAGAATTGGCACATCATAGTAGCTTGATTGAGATTTAAGTTTGTCCGAGCAGCAAGCGTACAGAAGTAACAAGTGCTTAAATGTATTGCGAGGAAGCACGCTGAGGTTTCTGTTTAGGGAAATAAACTTGTCAAGGCTGCTAAGCAGTACTTGCTCTGGTACTAGTGGGTCATTGTAGGTATAGGAAACATAAAATAATTCTATACACAAGCATTGGATATCCAAAAGATTCCTATCTGTAACACAGCTTGCATCAGGACCTAATGAACACTGCGCCATCATCGTCAGGAATTCATCTGAAGAGCTTGGTGCTATAGTTACTTTTTTAAACATCTCACGTATGGATTCCTTTTCCGTGTCGTCACCAAGACATGTACATAGTTGCCTCTGAAAAGTCAGTACAGCTTGCAACAAATCTAGGTTACTACTTCCTCCACAAAATCGTCCACTGATTTCCAGGGATAATCTCACGAAGGATGCAAGAGCTAACTTCTTGGCAAAGTTTCTTGAGGACTCCTTCTCTGGATTCAGTTGAACATTGAGGATAGAAAAGAATGTCTCGAAGACTACAGGATTGTTTATGACTTCGAAGCTAACCATTACGGCGGCGACGACAACCTCATCGATAACTCTTCTCAGAAAAGTGGTGAACTCATCGACGGAGTTTTCTCTGTCTGAATTCTTGGAGCTTGTTGATGTGCTGTCTGTGAGGATTGCTGCTTCGTAAGATGGGCGTCTGTTTCTGTACTCATCGGAGAAGGAGAAAGCACGTCGTACGACCATCAGTAGAGCGGAGAGCAGATCTTGGGCTATATCTGCAGGGTTTAAATCGAATATAAAGGGTTGAAACTAAGACAAATAGCAGCCGGCTAGGGCGGTTTTCGATTGAGTGTCGTAAAAACCAAAACCTGAGCCAATCACCGGAGCAAGTAAAAACGCTATGAACCAATCACGAGCAAGTAAAAACACAATGAACCAATCACGAGCAAGTAAAAACACAATGAACCAATCACGAGCAAGTAAAAACACAATGAACCAATCACGAGCAAGTACAAACGCTATGAACCACAATTCGTGATTGGTTTTACTTGAACCAAGTCACGAGCAAAGGTAAACTCAATCATGGATAACTAACCAATCAAATTCGAAAGTAATCACCTAAAATTTTACCTTTCGACACTCAATCGAAAACCGCTCTAATAGATTACAGTGATTTGACTTAACCAGTGAAATAGATCTTAGACAATACGAGACCCTAATTCCATCGTTTTCCTTGTTTCTATGTGGCTATTAGATACTGACTATTAGATTTTGCCAGCTTCACACTAATACAGCCGGCTATCAATGTGCAATTTTTTCCGAGGCCTTTGTTTGCCGGCGAAATGGCCAGTAGACAAAATTCACCGGCTGCCGGCGCTTAGCGACAACACTGGATATCATGTCAAGACTTTACACAAAATTAATGCGTTCTTGCTGATATCAAGGTGAGGTAGACACATCAGTTCTTAGCTGGACCTTCAGCGTGCCCGGCAGCTGAGTGATGCAAACACCATTTTGCTTGAAAGTGAAATTTTGCTTGGTTGTTATATTTCAGCAGGCAGAATTTCAAAATATCACAAATTGTCGATGCAAGCAGTAACCCACTTTCGGTGTTTCGCCAAAACAGCGGGAATTTCACACGCGTTCTCGCGGCCGGTGCGAATGGTGTTTGTTTTTTTGCGGTATTTCCCCCGTTATAACCGGGATCAGTGGTTGGTAGGTATGCCGCAGTGTGTCAATAAGAACTGAACCTGAAATTAATTAACACATTATTCACCGAAGTGGAGCTGAATAGTGGTGGATATTTACCGAGCCACTTTTTTATTGTTGTATAGTATATATACCACACTGCAGGTAAATAGCCAGCACCAAATAGTTATTTTCTGTCAAATGGACAAAAATTCGCGCGAGGTGATCGCTGCTTCGCTCTGAAGTGAATATGAAATCATATTCACTGTTTGAGTAGCCAATCAGAGCGCGCGAAAAGTGATATTCACTGGTGTGGTATATACTAATTAAAATTAATTAATGTGCTGGCATTTAAAGTGCCAATGAAATGAAAAATGAAAATGACCAAAATCTTAAATGATTAAATGATCTTCGCACTGTAGCCCGAGAAGGTTCAGGTGTAACATTTGTACTCACGTATTACATGTATGTTTTAAGAGCCAAAACAACATGATTACGTCACAAGGCGAACTTGCGCTAAAATCTCATGCAAAGTCTACAGCAAAACGCACCATTTTAACTCAACATTCTCCTGGGAGTACGCCCCTGGAGAGGCTCACGCCTACTGCGTTCGCTAAATCTGTGCGGATTCCCTTTTAACTGAGTGGCATGGACATGTTAATACTAACATCTGCTACATCCCTGCAGTATTTACACTTTGGGCGCATTCGTTTGGGATATTCCTATTCCTATTCTCATTTCAGAATAAGAATATTCTGGTTATTCTGCCTCCAGGATCGAGCACAATACGCAGAATGCATTCCATGTATTCCAGAATAAAAATAACTCCCAACTGAGCGCTTACACGTATTAATCTGGCTATCTGATCCCAGAATTTAGTCCCAAACGAACGCAACCTAAAACAGCATATCAGAAGCCAAATACAAGGAGGACAATTTTCTATGCTTAATGTCGAACATACGTTGATCACTGATTCACTCTTCGCTACCCGAAAAAGGTATGCCTCATATTTTTCACATGCTGTTTAAGTAAAAAAACTTTGTAGGAGATTTTAGTGCGAATCCAACTTGTGATGACATCAGGTGTGAATTCACTCTTTTCACCTGGTACATACATACACTTTATTTATCCTCGAATTTACAGAGTAGCTGAAATAAACTAGATTACACATATTAATCTGGCTATCTGGTGGCCACCTTGGATTCAAAATGATGCAATCCTTAATTTGTTTTTGCCAGGTTAGCCTCGTTCTGACTATCCCTCAGTACGAGAACAACGGATTGCCTCACTTTGAATCCAAGATGGCCACCAGGTGAAAAGAGTGAATTGTTTTGGCTCTTAAAATGTGAAAGACAGTGAATACGAAGATGACATAATTTAAAATATTTATCTTTTGGCCATTTGGTTTTCATTTTTATTGACACTTAAAATAGGGTGTCGTTTCGTTAATGAGCTTAAATTAAAATAATTAGGAAGAAAAGAATCCACAAGGAAAATCGGGTCCCAATTTTGCGAACCGCTATAACATGGCGGCGGCATGCTTTTCAGTCACAAAATTGGGACCCAATTTAGACTTCCCACAAGTCGCCCACTTTTTTCCCGGACAATAGACGAGTGAAACCAACGTTTATCCACTTTTGAAAGTGGTGAATGGTCGACTTGTATCCCTTGCAGGAAATATATTTCAGGTTTGCACCAAAAAAACTAAAGATGATGTATCTTGGACGCAGGGCAAGACAAGGTGGCTAGAGCGTGCGTTGGTATAGTTTTCGCGCGAATCTACAAATACTTGATAATTAATGATTGACAGGTATGCACTAAAGCTGTTTTGATTGGCTACTATCGACTGAAAATTTGCGCTAAAATCCCTCGTCCAGCGCCAACACAAATTGCCAAAAAGCGGACGGAGACCGGGAGAAATTTTCGGACAATGGTATTTAATATTTAAGCCCCGTAATTCCTTTTTATTTCTAAAACTAGCAGTTTCTTTTTAATGAGCAATAAATCAATCTTGAATAAAAACAAAGTGATTTATCAGTCCTGCCATTGCCATTATCAGCCCATTACCCGAAGCGTTCATCTGTCATATATTCATAATGCAGCACTTTCCCAGACTGGGTTATATATTTTGCGATTTCATTCGCATTGTTCGCGGCATTTTGATAACAAAAGAGCATGACTGCAACATCATTACTCATTTTAATTATGATTACGCAAACGCTTGCGAGCTAGCGGGACCAAACTCGTGGGAAACACGTTCTAAATATAACCTGGTCTGTAAAAATGCTACATCATAGACGTAGTATGAGAGATGAACGCTCCGTGTAATGGGCTCCTGTATCATGAATCTATAAAGGAGCCATACCTGCTTTCATACTCTTAAAACTTGTAACCGACTTTGTTGTGAACCTCTTCAGCACCAAAACAACAGCTGAGAAAAGACTTGTTATCTTGGTTATTGAGATGTCAGGAAGAAAATGTTCTATCTTCAGGAGTCCTTCCACTAAATATGTTGCTTCCAGTAGCACCTTATACTCCATGGCCTTGAAGCTCTCATCGAGAACTCTTATACACCCCTCAAATGCAGCTCCGTTTGTGAAAAGAGGCACGTTTTGGGGTTGCTTGGAAATGATCCTAGAGAGGACATGTAAACCTTGCTTGATTGTTTCAGGGTTCTTCAATTTCAATGCCTTTGTGAGTCCTAATATCAAAGAATCGATACCATACATGCTGAAACTTCCATCATAAAACGCTGCGGACTTGCAGAGCTCAGCTATACAACAAAACGAGGAGGCCAAAACAATGTCACTGTCTGTTTCCAGCCCTTCGAACAAAAATTCTGCCACTCCACGGTGTAAGAAAATGTGAGGTAATGACGACCTCACTGTGTCGTCCAGTTTAAGAAAATCAGTCATGCATTGAATACCTCCAAGTTGAAGATTTTCGTCATGGTGCAGGATGACCTTTTTCATCGCATCAGCTAGTAAAATTCTATTTCTTGAATTCTTGCTAGGATCGGAACCCAAAATGGTACTAACTTCTCCAACTTGGCTGAAACGGCGAAGCAGTGCTAAAGCATTCATCTGAACTTCTTTACTCTTGGATGTAGTCAAGCTTTCACAGCAATCAAGGAAAATCCTTTCCTGATCTTCTGGTCTAAGCTTTGACACAACATTTCTGTTTTTGCAAACTCCTAATAATATAAAAAGTAAAGCTACCTTGACACTTTCATCCGGGAATGATACATTAGAAATGCAATACTCCAAGAGCTTAGTTTTTCGAACGGCCAGATCTTCACCCAAAGGAGGTATCAGGTTAACTAGTTTTCCTAGAAGTACTAAATGCGGATGAGACTTTCTTAGGTTTTGTGAGCTCTGTAGTTTGCTTTCGAGCTTCTCGATTACTTCTCTCACAACTGCTTCACTTTGAAGCTTGCATAATACTTGTGCAGCACTTTCAATTGTCAAACAGACAACCGTTTCGCTGTCTACCTCCAGTAAATTTAGAAGAATGCCACACAAATGGGAACAAACTCTTGCATCTTCTTGGAGAGTGTGGATAAGCTGCGTATCACTTGAAAGCAATCCAAGAATCTCGCCTAGGGCTTTCTTCAGTCTAATAGCTAAAGCATCTGGGTCTTCAAGCGTTTCGATAAGGCACGCTGCACATACGATCGTAAACTGAGAGCCAGAAAATGTCCATTTTGAGTGGTGATTTGGGTGGTTTTGAGTGAAAAAGCACAAACAACTTTCACTTCCATCCATTGAGAGAATCAGTACCAGTCGTAGTGCGATTTAGTAGCCGTTTTTCTAATTTCCCGGTTCTCTGAAGAGAGTATAAAGAAAGTACTTCCAACTTAGCTAGTAGAACTTCCAGAGTTTGCAAAGATACTTACCAGTTTATTGGGCTGCCTGTGGATAATCTACAAATGGAACCTGGGAACGACATTCTTGGAATATTCTTTTGCAATGCCAATTTGGTAGCAGAAACGTTTTTCTTGATATATTATTAGCTAATGGGCTTGTGTTTTTCCTTTAGATGTATTTTAAGCTGATTGGTTGCGGATAAAGAGATCGATGGCACTTTTATCATAATCGAGTTTTGAGCCTGCGATTAAAGTTGTCGCGGATTCGCGTGTCACGCAGACGCATTGTAAACTATTCCCAGCGTCCTTTGCGTGAATTTGGAGGGAAAGTTGAAAATAACAACATCAACGGATTTGAAGCAAAATATTTCGACTGCTAGATGCAGTAAATCCCACTTTGCGGCTTTCCTGTAAGAAAAACTGAGTAATCGAACCAAATAACTCATACCTAACTTACTTGGCCACTTGTTATGGCGACTACACTCGCACAACCTTGCAACGATCGAGGTAAAACCAACGGACTTGTTTTCTCAACGCTATATTTATTAAGCTCTTTCAGTCTTTGCCATTGAAGAATATAATATACGTACGCCCCCCTTCAACAATTTTTCTATTAGAAATCACTCGGGGGGTTGGGGTTATATTTACAATATCCCACATCTGTTTTATATGTTTCACCACACTGTTTTACCATCAAAAGGCATCATTCATCAATTATGGACAATTATCAATGGATCATATCTTAATTCTATTAACACTTCACTCTTCAGCCTACAATTATGCAATAAAATGCCGAACTTGAATATGTTTAAGACTAGCTGGTAAAACAAGTGTCGTTTAAGCTTATATCACTTCATCCTCATTTCGTCCATTTATAATTTTAACAGATGCCATACAGCCTTCATCAGAAAGTAATCTGCCCCCCAAAAGGTTAACAATGGTAAGTTATCATCCAAGGTCAAAAACAAGCTGTTACTGTTACCAAACAACATTTTAGAAATATTTGTTACCAGTTAAGTAGTAGTTACAATTTAAGGAATGCGGACTTTGTACTACCTAGGATCAGCACTATAAAGTTTGGTAAACACTCCTTGCGATACTATGGACCTTTTTTATGGGGTAAACTCCCTTCAGCATCCAGAAACTATACAACGCTTACCTCTTTTAAGAAAAACATAAGAAAGCAGAATCTGTCAGTACTTGTAGAGAAGGTATGCCCACCTAGTTGCTTCCTCTGCAATATGTGAATTATTTATTATTTATGACACGGATCTATCCATTATTATAATTACTATTATTATCTTTTAACAGTAGGATATCATAAGGAGTATTCTCCTATTTTAGCAATTTCATGTTTAAAGTATTAACGAAGTGCCATTTTAAAATGGAAAATGCCAAGCTAAACTGGAAAATTTGAATTGACCACTACAGTCTGGATACTGTGTCCGAGCTAAACCAATGAAAAACAATTTGCTTTTACCACATTCTAAGACTAGATATCATAATCACCTAGAACCAATCATTAGAACGGCTATTTTTAGTAGTGGATCCTGGATCTGACCTTGCCCAATAAGATATCAGTTAAGCCAGAGAGACGTGACCCGTGTTCTACTGCCCAGATATAATATCTCGCCAAAGCCAAGCACAGGCTATCACATCTGGATGTTATTTGTCATCATATAGACTAGCACATGCTATGACCGCCACCTTTAATAGTACATGCAGTACAGACAAACAGTCTCAAATTGCAATCAAATTACTGTCCTATAATGGCAGATATATTTTAATTTACCCGAGAAACTATTATAACTAGTTACTGCCGCTTATCTCATAAATATAACTGAGCTTGATTTTGCTGAATTATAAAAATCAAAGTAGGGCAAACTGTGTTGAGTATTGTTAAGAAATTTCAGTTCCGCGCACAAACTCTAAATTCATCCGTTACTCCTTCTCTTTGGCGCCTAAGTTAACCTACAAATATGTTAACCTGAGTCCAGTGTGCCTCACAGATACTCGGGTTACAAATACGTCTAATCAATTATCGTGTCAGAAATGCTGACAAATTGATGGGGAGAAAGTAGCTTTCTAGTTCACTAGCGAGCGGGGGAATGAATGAAACGAAAGTTTAGCCAATTAAAGACAACCACACATAGATGTGCTTTGTCATCACATAAGCAGTACCAATGTTTCTTCTTAGTCGGATAACAATCAACAGAATGGCGCCGAAGTTTCTTCTTTAGAACCACAGATGAAATGAAATCCCCTAGGTCGGGTGTTAAAGGAAGCGTCAATCAGTATTAATCTCCGTAACGTAACTGCACTGACAAACAAAGGCTATTTTAGTAGTGGATCCTGGATCTGACCTTGCCCAATAAGATATCAGCTAAGCCAGAGAGATGTGACCTGTGTTCTGCTGCCCAGATATAATATCTCGCCAAAGCCAAGTACAGGCTAGCATATCTGGATGTTATTTGTCATCACATGACTAGCACATGCTATGACTGCCACCTTAGTACAGACAAACACTTTCAGTCTCGAGATATCTAATAGAAACCTATGACTGGTGATACGCTTAAAATAGTGCAAACTCAAATGGCAATCAAATTACTGACAGTCCTATCATGGCAGATTTTTTTTTGATTACCTGAGAAACTCGTTATAACCAGTTACTGCCGCTTATTTGTCGTCAACTAACTGAGCTTGAGTTTGCTGAATTCTAAAAATCAAACCAGAGCAGTTTGTTAAGAACTTCCAGTTCCACGTACAAATACTCGAAATTTATCCGATATTCCTTCTCTTTGTTGATCGTGGCGCCACGAGTTTTCGCTGCATTTTACCTAGACTTCCCCCAAGTCGACTACTTTGAAAACTAGTTTTCGGCTTTACTGGAGTCCTCTCCTGAAACGAGAGGGCAGACAATTTGTGCGCCTTAACTTGGTGAAGCGGGTCAGAATAGAAGAGTTGTAGTATCGGCTATTTTCACTTATCGGAGTGGTTTGATGAGGAAAATTCAATAGGAGTTTGGATTTCCGAAGGTCTTTCTTTATATTTTTTCACATCCCAGCTCTGCATTGGAGCGCGCATTCAGGAAGCGTCAATCTTTTCTTTTCAATGACATTTATCGAGGTTTCGATCGATCTTTACACACACTATATTCTACCTAGATCAGTAAACTCACTACAGCATAAAGCTCTCTGGTGTTCAGCGCGTGGTTCATCCGATACACTGTTATGTGACCTCACCTCGCCACTGAATTATTGTGTCATTGGATCACAAGTTGTCCGTACAAAATATTGCGTCGCATTCGAAGAGACAAGTACTCGTGACATACCTAGAGTCAATCTAAACTGTCATATTATATTATGGTTAAAATACACAACTACACAGCGCCCGCAGCGAAGAATGAAATCTGAAAGCGAATTGTTTTAAGGCTCGTCTTAGTGATTGACATATTAGCAAAGAAAAACATGATTGTGTTCGACAAACAACACGCTACAAATGAATCTCATCAATTATCGTGCCAGAGTCGATTGAAAATGAACAAAGTTCGGATAGACTGAGGACTAGAGCAAATGTGTACAACATCTAACTTTCACAGGCTACTTTCTTCGTTAACGGCTCCTAACTAGTTGGGAAATGGAAGTAAAACGAAAGCGAGGCTAAAGAGACTAAGCGCGAACGATAATTTATGTATGTCAAACAGAGGCAGTTGCTTCAAGACTGGATATCATATCCGATTTGATCCAGTCTTTAGAAAAGCTATTTTTAGTAGTGGATCTCCGATCTGGTCTAGCCCAATAAGATATCATAGAACCAATGCACTTAAAAAATACCATGCCAGCATAGATCAAGGATATTAACTCCTCGAAAACCGATCTGAGATGGAGAACCTTTCACACAAAGCCTCTGTGAATTTTGACTGTATACGTAAAGTATGTTCTGTATATGGTTATCACCTCCTGTAACGGATGAATGCTTTAAAATATTCTCATGGCCGTACTTTGGAGAAACTTTTGAAAAGTGACATTATTTTGATCCCGAGTCTCAGAGATCGCGTTAGGGTCGAATTCGAAGAAACAAGTACTCGTGACATAACTAGAGTCAGTCCAAACTGTCATTATCTTATGGTTAAAATACAAAACTACACAGCGTCCGCAGCGGAGAATGAAATCTGAAGCGAAACACTCGAAGCGAAATGTTTTTAAGGCTCGTCTTTAACGTTTCATTCAACCCACTATAAAGAGCAAATTTGTAGCTTATCAAAATAGGAATGCAATACCCATCTCACTTACTTTCACTCTCCGAAATAGTTGGAAAATTGAAGTGAAACGAAAGCGCTACTAAAGCTAAAGAGACTAAGCGCGAACGATAATTTACGTAAAACACAGAGGCAGTTGCCTCCTGAAATCCAGTAGAATTTTGTATATTTTACGTAACATATTCTTCTCGCTCAAAAACACGGAGCAGCACATTGGATGTTATCGGTATCTGTCATTTAGAAAGACTTGCGGGCACAAAATATGACCACGTGTCTTTTTTTACTTCGCGCCGTTTCGCGCCCGGTTCAACCTTATCATTTCACTTATCAAAGCATTTCGAAAAAGAAAAATGCATTCGGTGTTTAAATTATCCAGGCCGTTTATCATATTAAACTCCTAGCTTGGCATTTTTAAACTGACAGAGCGCTTTCAGGAAACGTCGATCAAATTATAAATTTCGCTAAAAACACACCTAAAACTCGGACGGATGGTTGTTTGCAGTGCTGTTGCGATCCCGTGTCGTGTCAGAAATGATGAGTGTCCGTTTGAGTCAACGTTTTAAGTTATGAAGAGAATAGGAGAAACCGGCCTTGGTCAAAGTCGCTCACAAACCTCGATTAGCTCCTATCACGAACATGAAGTAACATTAAACAGTGCCTCCAATCTCTAATTTCACGTATATCCTTACAAAGGTCATGACGTTAGATGTTTAGTGTGACAGAAAATGATATTCAGTTACTCACAGATTTTCAAGGCAAATATTTTAATAGCTGCAGAGCGCCAATATTTCGCTTATCAGTAAATGGTTATTGAGTTTTCTGAAGATGAATTTTTTTTGTTTGTCCCCTTCGTACGATGCAGTTGACGTACTACTGATGGAAAATAATGAAATGCTTCAAGATTTGAGTTCTCATTTTCACAGGCTTCTCTCACATTTGTCTTAATTGAAGTCCAATGAAGCGTAGACATTCACTATAGAATATAGAATGGTTTTGTTCAAGCGCTAAAATCACGTACTGTTAGCGTGATATTGTCTCCGACTCTTTCCACTGTGAAGTTATTTAAAAAAAACTTCGCCTAGGTCATGAATTTCCCTCGGCTTTTGCAGTGGCCACCTATTTCTCTGAGTTTGATAAGGATTCCATTTCCCCCTTTGAACTACGCAGTCAAACTAAAAGTTACAAAACATTAGTAAATGTTGGATCAACGTCATGATTTATTGAGAATACTTGAATGTGCGAGGCATCATGCCAACTACGACTTATCTTCTCGAACAAACAGCCTGCTGCATATCCCTGAACACACCTCGTGGTTGCATACACTTACGCTCTTATCGGATTTCAAAATAGTTGTCGAGATTTATGTTTAGTTATCAGAGTTTTCGCTCAAATAAAAGCAGCTTACTTTCCACAAACCGCACATGTACGCCGGCTGCTATACTAACAGCAATTCGGTGAAAGCAGTTACCAGTCTTAATTAATAATAAACAAATAATTGCAGTCTCGACTAAGTTACGAAGTACATTAGCAGTAAGTACTTACCAATTTTTGTTCCTCACAGAGTCTTCGGTTTTAAACGTTAACCGTAAACATAATATCCCAACATCGAACAGACATCGAACAAGATTTTGGAACACTGAGTAAGCTGTACCGGCCAATATCCATGTACGTTCCACTAGGACTGCTGTCCACACTCGTCACTCATGGCGCCAAGTTTTCCCGCTAAAACGCCGCGTTTACCGAGATTGGGTTTCACACAATAGTTAGCTTAGATTACCAAGCGATATCCGACTTGTGTGAATGATAAAACGGAATCCACATATACGCGAACTAATAAGAACTTTAAGGATATTACTAAACTGAATTAATACTAATAGACGTAAAATATCGGGCGTGAAAGGTAGTTTGACTTTACACCCGAAACGAAACATTTATCAGTATATTATTGAGTAAATTATTACTAATAAACGGAAATTTTCGGGCGTGAAACTCAATTCGACTTTTCGCCCGAAACATTTATCAGTAGTATTTTTGAGTGAATTAAACTAATAAACGGAAAATTTCAGGCGTGAAAGACAGTTGTACTTTACGCCCGAAATTACAAAATTACGTTGCTTGCGATTTTATAACTCGAAAGCTCGTTACCTTTCGATTTATAAATCGCAAAGTTACTTCACTTGCGATTTATAAATGACATAGCTCAATATCTGTGATATATAAATTGCAAAGCAATTTAAATTGTGATTTACTAAATAGCACAAAAACAACAGTACAAAAACAACTAAATATTGTTTTACACTTGGCGCTCCATAACCAATCACTAATCAAATGTTTGATGTTTTCATGTACCGCTCTCGAACGTAAGGTGGTAGTTGGCCGTAATGTGTGACCCACGGAGCTCCCCCTCAGTCCTCCTTGGAGATTTTTTCGTTTGATGTGCTACTCTTCGAAACAAGATTGAGTTTCACACCCGAAAATTACTTAACAATTAGACCACGAGCCCGAGTTTTCTACGAGTTGATAGTCAACGAGGCGCTACGCCGAGTTTATTAGTATTAATTTACTCAATAATATATTGATACATGTTTCCGTCTTAAAGTCAAATTGAGTTTCACGGCCGAAATTTTCCGTTTATTAGTAACTGACACGTATTTCGGGCGTAAAATCAAATTGGACTTCTAATCATAAGTGAGTTCCCAGAATTCAGAGTTCTATAAGCCAAATTTTGTTGTAATATTAGACTGTCAAACAGTCCCTTTCATGTCGCGAAAATAAGTAGAGAAACGGGCTGCTACGATTCGAACGCGGTAAGGAGAATCACGATAACAGCGAGAGGTCATGTAGCTAGAGAAACTTGTGGCCATCTCGCTCGTACCCTGGGTACCAGAGTCTCCAAGCTCCACTCGTTTACTTTCTCTTCTCAGCCAAACCGCCGCGAAGCGGTGGTTTTCGTTGTCGTTTATTATAGCCGCATTTATGCGACATTCAGTTTCACGCCCGAAATTTTTCCGTTTATTACTGATGCATATTTCGGGCGTAAAGTCAAATTGAGTTTCACGTCCGGAATTTTCCGTTTATTAGTATTAATTTACTCAATAATATCATAGTTAATAGAGTATGATAATATACTGTCTGATAAATGTTTCGTTTCGGGCGTAAAATCAAATTGAAAGTTTCACGCCTCGTGCAAGCACAAACGCAAAAACAATCTGCTTTACCACCTAAATATTGGTGATGTTTCTTTATTTATATAAATGATAATGTTGTGATATAACAACTGCACCTGACAACCGCAAGTGAAACAAGTCTGAGCACTTCAAGTGTTTGTTTTGACTCTATTTCATGATTTTCATTTGATTTTGGTGTGTGATGTGCCGGTGTCACATCAGATCAAATCCGGATCAAATCCGCTAGCGGATTCTCTCCCCTTCTCGCAGATTTCTTCCCTCCCTCCCCCTGATTTTGCTCCGATCCTCGCGGATTTGATGCCCGTGACGAGACGTAAAAACAAGTCCGTGTTGTTTTTAGTCTACCTTATTACACGTAATTTTCGCGATTTCAGGACTAGACGTATTTCGCGACACTTAATTTTCGCGATTTTGTAGATTTCGTAGAAACTAGGTCACTCTCGTCTAGGACATGACAATTTATTATCACTACAGTTTTGTACTACGGTATATTACAGAATGATATGATCGTTCCAAGAACTTGCCGTAGAAGAGAGCCGGCTGATGAAGAAGATGATGCTAATGAATAGTGTAAACTTTACTCTCATAAGGGAAATATATGTAGTCACTTAATTTTCGCGCGTAGAAATATTCGCGACATCTAATTTTCGCGATTTTGAACGGGAAATTAAAGTGTTGCGAAAATTACGTGTAATAAGATCGTAAGACTAGGTTATTTATACTAAGTATAATTAATGACTGCAAATCAATGAACCGCTCAACAAACCAGACAGTTTTTGAACAATGTTTTCCTTGGTTGACTTTTCCCATTTCCAACGACTAGAAGTACAAATTGCCATGTATATCGCTTTTTTGCATTTTTGCGAAACCCTCTGTATAGTCCACAGTTAAGCTTATGGGTATAAAATGGGCACTTTATCGAGTTGATCAAGTGCTTATTTTATACCTATCATTTGTTTCTTAGTTGACATCAGTGGATAGTGGACTTCATTGTCAAGTGAAGCGGAAAACTGCTTTTAATTAAGCGCTCGAGTCGGTCATTCTCGGTGCTAAAAATCACTTCTACTGTTCATTTCGTGTCAATACAACCTTGCTCTCTGTCTTTTTTAGGGTTTAAGCTTTCAAACAATCTTTCTTGGAAGTCTCTACGTGCAGTACATCCAAAACATTATGACTTCGTGCTATTTAAGTGGGGGGATCGGACCAAATCCGCGAAGGGAGATCAGATCTGCTAGCAGATGATCGAATACGCTATAGCGGATTTGATACGGGGGGAGGGATGAAATCCGCGGGGGATAAAATCCGCTAGGACACCGGTTTGTTCTGGCGTTTGTCATACACTAGCTTGACCCCCTCTGCATCAGTTTTAAAAGTTGACAACTTCAGTGTTTTGGGTACGAGTCAGTCTGTATCCGGTGTCTGTATACATGTGCCTTTTATAATTTTGAGAGTTCTCTCTTTTCATTATGTGGCAAAACAGTAATATTTTTTTCACCGTCTTTACTGTTATTCTACACTGATGGTAGATGATTATTTTGTAACGGGCACATGTCTTATTGTTACTCTTTTGGCTGTCGTCAGCGAGGGTGTAAACGGCTGCCTCAGTTCTCATTTTATTCCCCGCTCGTTTCGATCATGCCAATTATTTTTACGAGACTGGACACGCCAATTAAGTTCCCGCTAATCCTATTTTAAGGTCGGATTACGGTTCAGTAGACTGAGCTGATTAATATAACACTGAGTATACTTCTCAAAAAAAAATTCTGATAGCAAGTGTACACGTGTGTGAGTATCAAGGCCTATCCCTACATTGGCGCTTTCTGGTGTTTGTTACAACGGGGTGCCGGACAGCTCTAATAAAATCTGTTTTCAAAATTCAGTTCCCCCAAATTTGTTTTATATACAATCCCAAATAAATGCTGCATTGCCCTTTGAAGTTTCAGATACAATACAATACTTTTTTTATTGGAACCTTGATACAGACAACGTGTACTTCGGTACTGATAAACCCAATAAAATAAAAATAATGTATAGAATGAGATAAGTGTTACAAATTAGGGGACGAAATAATAGCAAGATTGATAACGGAAGTTATGTCAATTTAGAATTTGCTAACCTTAAAAATATTTTCATCTTTCATAGAAATTAAATAATAAAATAAATTACAAGGATCAAAGTTAGAAAAAGAAGGATTAATCAAGAATAACTTGTTCATAAATAAAACACGAGTTTGCACCATGTGAGAATTACCACACTGGACAACTGACTGGAAAGGGTATTGGAGTTCTTTACCGTCCCACGGTTAGTTCAGTGGTTAAGCTCCGTCTGTTGAGCGGGAGGTCGCGGGTTCAAACCCCGACCGGACCAACACCCAGGGTCTTAAAATAACTGAGGAGAGGGTGCTGCCTTTGTGAAACAACTGCAAATGTTAAGACCTTCACGTCTTCTCGGATAAGGACGTAAAATCGTAGGACTCCCGTCGGCCTCAAGTTTATCAGTCTCACCAGACTGTCACGGGTTACCGACGTTAAATAAAGTTGCTTTACTTTACTTTTACCGACTTCACCAGATGTACAAATGGTACAAATTCTATTACTCCTAGGGATACCTTTGTAACGACCTTGTTCGATCGGGAAACAGTGGGCAGAGATTCGTAACTTAGTTACGGCTCTACGTGTTTAAAAATCGTGGATTTTGGTGAAATAGGTTTCAAAAATATTATTGTTCTTTATTCTATAAAATAACTCTAACCTCGATTCTTTATTTCCCTCTAAAATCTCTGCTCTCTCTTCATTCCATCCATCTATGTAAATTTGTTTTAATTTTGCCTTAGATGATTTAAAAATTGATTTCAAATCCAAATTAGATACAATGGTAAAATCATTAACGCTAATGTTAAGTATCTTAACGGTTCTTGAAACATTCATTATTGCACACGTTTGAGGGACGTACCTGTGAATGTTCCGCTGCCTTGTTTATCACTTGCAGCAGATTATCCTCTGCCCTGACTATGTCCTCATCGTCACATTCATCTTCTGACAAATGATCGTTACAGTGCAAGGCTGCTAAATTAAAAGACCGGCCCGCTTCCTGGTAATCTTGGTCAGTCATCTGACAACAAATCTATAGTGTTTTAGTAGGGGTTGGGGTTAACTCTGGTGAAGTTGGGGTTAAGCTAGGAGAGCAATTATAGCTTCACCAGTGTTGCTTCGAATTTTCGTATTTCAATTAATATTCAATCGATTTCAATTTTGTTTGCAGTAATAAACGTTACAATGGCAGAATATTCACATGAATATTGAACATCTGCTAAATATTAAGCTGAACAGGGATAAAATGTTATTCCAAGTTGACCAATGGTTGCTAGGTAACAGTGCACTTTGGTCACGTGATCATTTGGTATGTTGTAGCCCGTCGATGATGTTGAAAAAAATAACAGTTTGAAATCAGAAAACGTTTTCTTAACCATGGCCAATTTTCAACATTTTCGGCAATGTTTGCATGTCCTAACCTGGGACTTCTCTTCCTTGTGTAAAATATTGAAAATAGTACTGCACTAATGAGGGCGTCTAATATTCACTGAATTTTCAACACTGGAATCTGATTAGAAGGAAGCGAAAAATGAATCTTCGAAATCTCAAAAATGTTATGCGACATTTAAGTTGTTTAATAAGTAACAATTTTCTAAATTAACACCAACCTAACCGCGAGTTAACAACAACCCCCACTGAAAACACTATACATTTGTTGCTTTCCAATAAACGTTGGTGGAGGACTTGACATTGGACGGAGCTACAACATACCAAATGATCACGTGACCAAAGTTCACTGTTACCTAGCAACCATTGGTCAACTTTGAACAACATTTTATCCCTGTTCAGCTTAATATTTAGCAGATGTTCAATATTCATTTGAATATTCTGCCATCGTAACGTTTGTTACTGTAAACAAAATTGAAATCGATTGAATATTAATTGAAATACAAAAATTCGAAGCAAAACCGGTGAAGCTATAATTGCTTTCCTAGCTTAACCCCAACTTAACCAGAGTTAACCCCAACCCCTACTAAAACACTATAGATTTGTTGCTTTCCAATAAACGTTGGTGGAGGACTTGACATTGGACGGAGCTACAACATACCAAATGATCACGTGACCAAAGTGCACTGTTACCTAGCAACCATTGGTCAACTTTGAATAACATTTTATCCCTGTTCAGCTTAATATTTAGCAGATGTTCAATATTCATGTGAATATTCTGCCATCGTAACGTTTGTTACTGCAAACAAAATTGAAATCGATTGAATATTAATTGAAATACAAAAATTCGAAGCACCACCGGTGAAGCTATAATTGCTCTCCTAGATTAACCCCAACTTAACCAGAGTTAACCCCAACCCCTACTAAAACACTATAGATTTGTTGCTTTCCAATAAACGTTGGTGGAGGACTTGACATTGGACGGAGCTACAACATACCAAATGATCACGTGACCAAAGTTCACTGTTACCTAGCAACCATTGGTCAACTTTGAACAACAATTTATCCCTGTTCAGCTTAATATTTAGCAGATGTTCAATATTCATTTGAATATTCTGCCATCGTAACGTTTGTTACTGTAAACAAAATTGAAATCGATTGAATATTAATTGAAATACAAAAATTCGAAGCAAAACCGGTGAAGCTATAATTGCTTTCCTAGCTTAACCCCAACTTAACCAGAGTTAACCCCAACCCCTACTAAAACACTATAGATTTGTTGCTTTCCAATAAACGTTGGTGGAGGACTTGACATTGGACGGAGCTACAACATACCAAATGATCACGTGACCAAAGTGCACTGTTACCTAGCAACCATTGGTCAACTTTGAATAACATTTTATCCCTGTTCAGCTTAATATTTAGCAGATGTTCAATATTCATGTGAATATTCTGCCATCGTAACGTTTGTTACTGCAAACAAAATTGAAATCGATTGAATATTAATTGAAATACAAAAATTCGAAGCACCACTGGTGAAGCTATAATTGCTCTCCTAGATTAACCCCAACTTAACCAGAGTTAACCCCAACCCCTACTAAAACACTATAGATTTGTTGCTTTCCAATAAACGTTGGTGGAGGACTTGACATTGGACGGAGCTACAACATACCAAATGATCACGTGACCAAAGTTCACTGTTACCTAGCAACCATTGGTCAACTTTGAACAACAATTTATCCCTGTTCAGCTTAATATTTAGCAGATGTTCAATATTCATTTGAATATTCTGCCATCGTAACGTTTGTTACTGTAAACAAAACTGAAATCGATTGAATATTAATTGAAATACAAAAATTCGAAGCAAAACCGGTGAAGCTATAATTGCTTTCCTAGCTTAACCCCAACTTAACCAGAGTTAACCCCAACCCCTACTAAAACACTATAGATTTGTTGCTTTCCAATAAACGTTGGTGGAGGACTTGACATTGGACGGAGCTACAACATACCAAATGATCACGTGACCAAAGTGCACTGTTACCTAGCAACCATTGGTCAACTTTGAATAACATTTTATCCCTGTTCAGCTTAATATTTAGCAGATGTTCAATATTCATGTGAATATTCTGCCATCGTAACGTTTGTTACTGCAAACAAAATTGAAATCGATTGAATATTAATTGAAATACAAAAATTCGAAGCAACACTGGTGAAGCTATAATTGCTCTCCTAGCTTAACCCCAATTGCAACTTCACCAGAGTTAACCCCAACCCCTACTAAAACACTATAGATTTGTTGTCAGATGACTGACCAAGATTACCAGGAAGTGGGCCGGTCTTTTAATTTAGCAGACTTGCACTGTAACGATCATTTGTCAGAAGATGAATGTGACGATGAGGACATAGTCAGGGCAGAGGATAATCTGCTGCAAGTGATAAACAAGGCAGCGGAACATTCACAGGTACGTCCCTCAAACGTGTGCAATAATGAATGTTTCAAGAACCGTTAAGATACTTAACATTAGCGTTAATGATTTTAACATTGTATCTAATTTGGATTTGAAATCAATTTTTAAATCATCTAAGACAAAATTAAAACAAATTTACATAGATGGATGGAATGAAGAGAGAGCAGAGATTGTAGAGGGAAATAAAGAATCGAGGTTAGAGTTATTTTATAGAATAAAGAACAATAATATTTTTGAAACCTATTTCACCAAAATCCACGATTTTTAAACACGTAGAGCCGTAACTAAGTTACGAATCTCTGCCCACTGTTTCCCGATCGAACAAGGTCGTTACAAAGGTATCCCTAGGAGTAATAGAATTTGTACCATTTGTACATCTGGTGAAGTCGGTAAAAGTAAAGTAAAGTAAAGCAACTTTATTTAACGTCGGTAACCCGTGACAGTCTGGTGAGACTGATAAACTTGAGGCCGACGGGAGTCCTACGATTTTACGTCCTTATCCGGCCGAGAAGACGTGAAGGTCTTACCATTAATTTGCAGTTGTTTCACAAAGGCAGCACCCTCTCCTCAGTTATTTTAAGACCCTGGGTGTTGGTCCGGCCGGGGTTTGAACCCGCGACCTCCCGCTCAACAGACCGGAGCTTAACCACTGAACTAACCGTGGGACGGTAAAGAACTCCAATACCCTTTCCAGTCAGTTGTCCAGTGTGATAATTCTCACATGGTGCAAACTCGTGTTTTATTTATGAATAAGTTATTCTTGATTAATCCTTCTTTTTCTAACTTTGATCCTTGTAATTTATTTTATTATTTAATTTCTATGAAAGATGAAAATATTTTTAAGGTTAGCAGTATATTTATTAAAAAATATATAATGAAATTCTAAATTGACATAACTTCAGTTATCAATCTTGCTATTATTTCTTCCCCTAATTTGTAACACTTATCTCATTCTATATATTATTTTTATTTTATTGGGTTTATCAGTACCGAAGTACACGTTGTCTGTATCAAGGTTCCAATAAAAAAAGTATTGTATTGTATCTGAAACTTCAAAGAGTAATGCAGCATTTATTTGGGATTGTATATAAAACAAATTTGGGGGAACTGAATTTTAAAAACAGATTTTATTAGAGCTGTCCGGCACCCCGTTGTAACAAACACCAGAAAGCGCCAATGTAGGGATAGGCCTTGATATCACACACGTGTACACTTGCTATCAGAATTTTTTTTTGAGAAGTATACTCAGTGTTATAATCAGCTCAGTCTACTGAACCGTAATCCGACCTTAAAATAGGATTAGCGGGAACTAAATTGGCGAGTCCAATTGGCATGATCGAAACGAGCGGGGAATAAAATGAGAAAGGCAGCCGTTTATACCCTCGCTGACGACAGCCAAAAGAGTAACAATAAGACATGTGTCCGTTACAAAATAATCATCCACCATCAGTGTAGAATAACAGTAAAGACGGTGAAAAAAATATTACTGTTTTGCCACATAATGAAAAGAGAGAACTCTCAAAATTATAAAAGGCACATGTCAGGACAGACCCCGGATACAGACTGACTCGTACCCAAAACACTGAAGTTGTCAACTTTTAAAACTGATGCAGAGGGGATCAAGCTAGTGTATGAGAAACGCCAGAACAAACCGGTGCCCTAGCGGATTTTATCCCCCGCTGATTTCATCCCCCTCCCCCCGTATCAAATCCGCTAGCGTATTCGATCATCTGCTAGCAGATCTGATCTCCCTTCGCGGATTTGGTCCGATCCCCCCACTTAAATAGCACGAAGTCATAATGTTTTGGATGTACTGCACGTAGAGACTTCCAAGAAAGATTGTTTGAAAGCTTAAACCCTAAAAAAGACAGAGAGCAAGGTTGTATTGACACGAAATGAACAGTAGAAGTGATTTTTAGCACCGAGAATAACCGACTCGAGCGCTTAATTAAAAGCAGTTTTCCGCTTCACTTGACAATGAAGTCCACTATCCACTGATGTCAACTAAGAAACAAATGATAGGTATAAAATAAGCACTTGATCAACTCGATAAAGTGCCCATTTTATACCCATAAGCTTAACTGTGGACTATACAGAGGGTTTCGCAAAAATGCAAAAAAAGCGATATACATGGCAATTTGTACTTCGTTGGAAATGGGAAAAGTCAGCCAAGGAAAAAATTGTCCAAAAACTGTCTGGTTCAGTGTTGAGCGGTTCATTGATTTGCAGTCATTAATTATACTTAGTATAAATAACCTAGTCTTACGATCTTATTACACGTAATTTTCGCAACACTTTAATTTCCCGTTCAAAATCGCGAAAATTAGATGTCGCGAACATTTCTATGCGCGAAAATTAAGTGACTACATATATTTCCCTTATGAGAAATAAAGCAGTTTAATCGGTAAGATGCAGTTTACACTATTCATTAGCATCATCTTCTTCATCAGCCGGCTCTCTTCTACGGCAAGTTCTTGGAACGATCATATCATTCTGTAATATACCGTAGTACAGAACTGTAGTGATAATAAATTGTCATGTCGTAGACGAAAGTGACCTAGTTTCTACGAAATCTACAAAATCGCGAAATACGTCTAGTCCTGAAATCGCGAAATTAACGTGTCGCGAAAATTACGTGTAATAAGGTAGACTAAAAACAACACGGACTTGTTTTTACGTCTCGTCACGGGCATCAAATCCGCGAGGATCGGAGCAAAATCAGGGGGAGGGAGGGAAGAAATCTGCGAGAAGGGGATAGAATCCGCTAGCGGATTTGATCCGGGGGAATGAAATCCGCGGAGGGATAACATCTGATGTGACACCGGCACATCACACACCAGAATCAAATGAAAATCATGAAATAGAGTCAAAACTAACACTTGAAGTGCTCAGACTTGTTTCACTTGCAGTTGTCAGGTGCAGTTGTTATATCACAACATTATCATTTATATAAATAAAGAAACATCACCAATCTTTAGGTGGTAAAGCAGATTGTTTTTGCGTTTGTGCTTGCACGAGGCGTGAAACTTTCAATTTGATTTTACGCCCGAAACGAAACATTTATCAGACAGTATATTATCATACTCTATTAACTATGATATTATTGAGTAAATTAATACTAATAAACGGAAAATTCCGGACGTGAAACTCAATTTGACTTTACGCCCGAAATATGCATCAGTAATAAACGGAAAAATTTCGGGCGTGAAACTGAATGTCGCATAAATGCGGCTATAATAAACGACAACGAAAACCACCGCTTCGCGGCGGTTTGGCTGAGAAGAGAAAGTAAACGAGTGGAGCTTGGAGACTCTGGTACCCAGGGTACGAGCGAGATGGCCACAAGTTTCTCTAGCTACATGACCTCTCGCTGTTATCGTGATTCTCCTTACCGCGTTCGAATCGTAGCAGCCCGTTTCTCTACTTATTTTCGCGACATGAAAGGGACTGTTTGACAGTCTAATATCACAACAAAATTTGGCTTATAGAACTCTGAATTCTGGGAACTCACTTATGATTAGAAGTCCAATTTGATTTTACGCCCGAAATACGTGTCAGTTACTAATAAACGGAAAATTTCGGCCGTGAAACTCAATTTGACTTTAAGACGGAAACATGTATCAATATATTATTGAGTAAATTAATACTAATAAACTCGGCGTAGCGCCTCGTTGACTATCAACTCGTAGAAAACTCGGGCTCGTGGTCTAATTGTTAAGTAATTTTCGGGTGTGAAACTCAATCTTGTTTCGAAGAGTAGCACATCAAACGAAAAAATCTCCAAGGAGGACTGAGGGGGAGCTCCGTGGGTCACACATTACGGCCAACTACCACCTTACGTTCGAGAGCGGTACATGAAAACATCAAACATTTGATTAGTGATTGGTTATGGAGCGCCAAGTGTAAAACAATATTTAGTTGTTTTTGTACTGTTGTTTTTGTGCTATTTAGTAAATCACAATTTAAATTGCTTTGCAATTTATATATCACAGATATTGAGCTATGTCATTTATAAATCGCAAGTGAAGTAACTTTGCGATTTATAAATCGAAAGGTAACGAGCTTTCGAGTTATAAAATCGCAAGCAACGTAATTTTGTAATTTCGGGCGTAAAGTACAACTGTCTTTCACGCCTGAAATTTTCCGTTTATTAGTTTAATTCACTCAAAAATACTACTGATAAATGTTTCGGGCGAAAAGTCGAATTGAGTTTCACGCCCGAAAATTTCCGTTTATTAGTAATAATTTACTCAATAATATACTGATAAATGTTTCGTTTCGGGTGTAAAGTCAAACTACCTTTCACGCCCGATATTTTACGTCTATTAGTATTAATTCAGTTTAGTAATATCCTTAAAGTTCTTATTAGTTCGCGTATATGTGGATTCCGTTTTATCATTCACACAAGTCGGATATCGCTTGGTAATCTAAGCTAACTATTGTGTGAAACCCAATCTCGGTAAACGCGGCGTTTTAGCGGGAAAACGCCATGAGTGACGAGTGTGGACAGCAGTCCTAGTGGAACGTACATGGATATTGGCCGGTACAGCTTACTCAGTGTTCCAAAATCTTGTTCGATGTCTGTTCGATGTTGGGATATTATGTTTACGGTTAACGTTTAAAACCGAAGACTCTGTGAGGAACAAAAATTGGTAAGTACTTACTGCTAATGTACTTCGTAACTTAGTCGAGACTGCAATTATTTGTTTATTATTAATTAAGACTGGTAACTGCTTTCACCGAATTAGTATAGCAGCCGGCGTACATGTGCGGTTTGTGGAAAGTAAGCTGCTTTTATTTGAGCGAAAACTCTGATAACTAAACATAAATCTCGACAACTATTTTGAAATCCGATAAGAGCGTAAGTGTATGCAACCACGAGGTGTGTTCAGGGATATGCAGCAGGCTGTTTGTTCGAGAAGATAAGTCGTAGTTGGCATGATGCCTCGCACATTCAAGTATTCTCAATAAATCATGACGTTGATCCAACATTTACTAATGTTTTGTAACTTTTAGTTTGACTGCGTAGTTCAAAGGGGGAAATGGAATCCTTATCAAACTCAGAGAAATAGGTGGCCACTGCAAAAGCCGAGGGAAATTCATGACCTAGGCGAAGTTTTTTTTAAATAACTTCACAGTGGAAAGAGTCGGAGACAATATCACGCTAACAGTACGTGATTTTAGCGCTTGAACAAAACCATTCTATATTCTATAGTGAATGTCTACGCTTCATTGGACTTCAATTAAGACAAATGTGAGAGAAGCCTGTGAAAATGAGAACTCAAATCTTGAAGCATTTCATTATTTTCCATCAGTAGTACGTCAACTGCATCGTACGAAGGGGACAAACAAAAAAATTTCATCTTCAGAAAACTCAATAACCATTTACTGATAAGCGAAATATTGGCGCTCTGCAGCTATTAAAATATTTGCCTTGAAAATCTGTGAGTAACTGAATATCATTTTCTGTCACACTAAACATCTAACGTCATGACCTTTGTAAGGATATACGTGAAATTAGAGATTGGAGGCACTGTTTAATGTTACTTCATGTTCGTGATAGGAGCTAATCGAGGTTTGTGAGCGACTTTGACCAAGGCCGGTTTCTCCTATTCTCTTCATAACTTAAAACGTTGACTCAAACGGACACTCATCATTTCTGACACGACACGGGATCGCAACAGCACTGCAAACAACCATCCGTCCGAGTTTTAGGTGTGTTTTTAGCGAAATTTATAATTTGATCGACGTTTCCTGAAAGCGCTCTGTCAGTTTAAAAATGCCAAGCTAGGAGTTTAATATGATAAACGGCCTGGATAATTTAAACACCGAATGCATTTTTCTTTTTCGAAATGCTTTGATAAGTGAAATGATAAGGTTGAACCGGGCGCGAAACGGCGCGAAGTAAAAAAAGACACGTGGTCATATTTTGTGCCCGCAAGTCTTTCTAAATGACAGATACCGATAACATCCAATGTGCTGCTCCGTGTTTTTGAGCGAGAAGAATATGTTACGTAAAATATACAAAATTCTACTGGATTTCAGGAGGCAACTGCCTCTGTGTTTTACGTAAATTATCGTTCGCGCTTAGTCTCTTTAGCTTTAGTAGCGCTTTCGTTTCACTTCAATTTTCCAACTATTTCGGAGAGTGAAAGTAAGTGAGATGGGTATTGCATTCCTATTTTGATAAGCTACAAATTTGCTCTTTATAGTGGGTTGAATGAAACGTTAAAGACGAGCCTTAAAAACATTTCGCTTCGAGTGTTTCGCTTCAGATTTCATTCTCCGCTGCGGACGCTGTGTAGTTTTGTATTTTAACCATAAGATAATGACAGTTTGGACTGACTCTAGTTATGTCACGAGTACTTGTTTCTTCGAATTCGACCCTAACGCGATCTCTGAGACTCGGGATCAAAATAATGTCACTTTTCAAAAGTTTCTCCAAAGTACGGCCATGAGAATATTTTAAAGCATTCATCCGTTACAGGAGGTGATAACCATATACAGAACATACTTTACGTATACAGTCAAAATTCACAGAGGCTTTGTGTGAAAGGTTCTCCATCTCAGATCGGTTTTCGAGGAGTTAATATCCTTGATCTATGCTGGCATGGTATTTTTTAAGTGCATTGGTTCTATGATATCTTATTGGGCTAGACCAGATCGGAGATCCACTACTAAAAATAGCTTTTCTAAAGACTGGATCAAATCGGATATGATATCCAGTCTTGAAGCAACTGCCTCTGTTTGACATACATAAATTATCGTTCGCGCTTAGTCTCTTTAGCCTCGCTTTCGTTTTACTTCCATTTCCCAACTAGTTAGGAGCCGTTAACGAAGAAAGTAGCCTGTGAAAGTTAGATGTTGTACACATTTGCTCTAGTCCTCAGTCTATCCGAACTTTGTTCATTTTCAATCGACTCTGGCACGATAATTGATGAGATTCATTTGTAGCGTGTTGTTTGTCGAACACAATCATGTTTTTCTTTGCTAATATGTCAATCACTAAGACGAGCCTTAAAACAATTCGCTTTCAGATTTCATTCTTCGCTGCGGGCGCTGTGTAGTTGTGTATTTTAACCATAATATAATATGACAGTTTAGATTGACTCTAGGTATGTCACGAGTACTTGTCTCTTCGAATGCGACGCAATATTTTGTACGGACAACTTGTGATCCAATGACACAATAATTCAGTGGCGAGGTGAGGTCACATAACAGTGTATCGGATGAACCACGCGCTGAACACCAGAGAGCTTTATGCTGTAGTGAGTTTACTGATCTAGGTAGAATATAGTGTGTGTAAAGATCGATCGAAACCTCGATAAATGTCATTGAAAAGAAAAGATTGACGCTTCCTGAATGCGCGCTCCAATGCAGAGCTGGGATGTGAAAAAATATAAAGAAAGACCTTCGGAAATCCAAACTCCTATTGAATTTTCCTCATCAAACCACTCCGATAAGTGAAAATAGCCGATACTACAACTCTTCTATTCTGACCCGCTTCACCAAGTTAAGGCGCACAAATTGTCTGCCCTCTCGTTTCAGGAGAGGACTCCAGTAAAGCCGAAAACTAGTTTTCAAAGTAGTCGACTTGGGGGAAGTCTAGGTAAAATGCAGCGAAAACTCGTGGCGCCACGATCAACAAAGAGAAGGAATATCGGATAAATTTCGAGTATTTGTACGTGGAACTGGAAGTTCTTAACAAACTGCTCTGGTTTGATTTTTAGAATTCAGCAAACTCAAGCTCAGTTAGTTGACGACAAATAAGCGGCAGTAACTGGTTATAACGAGTTTCTCAGGTAATCAAAAAAAAATCTGCCATGATAGGACTGTCAGTAATTTGATTGCCATTTGAGTTTGCACTATTTTAAGCGTATCACCAGTCATAGGTTTCTATTAGATATCTCGAGACTGAAAGTGTTTGTCTGTACTAAGGTGGCAGTCATAGCATGTGCTAGTCATGTGATGACAAATAACATCCAGATATGCTAGCCTGTACTTGGCTTTGGCGAGATATTATATCTGGGCAGCAGAACACAGGTCACATCTCTCTGGCTTAGCTGATATCTTATTGGGCAAGGTCAGATCCAGGATCCACTACTAAAATAGCCTTTGTTTGTCAGTGCAGTTACGTTACGGAGATTAATACTGATTGACGCTTCCTTTAACACCCGACCTAGGGGATTTCATTTCATCTGTGGTTCTAAAGAAGAAACTTCGGCGCCATTCTGTTGATTGTTATCCGACTAAGAAGAAACATTGGTACTGCTTATGTGATGACAAAGCACATCTATGTGTGGTTGTCTTTAATTGGCTAAACTTTCGTTTCATTCATTCCCCCGCTCGCTAGTGAACTAGAAAGCTACTTTCTCCCCATCAATTTGTCAGCATTTCTGACACGATAATTGATTAGACGTATTTGTAACCCGAGTATCTGTGAGGCACACTGGACTCAGGTTAACATATTTGTAGGTTAACTTAGGCGCCAAAGAGAAGGAGTAACGGATGAATTTAGAGTTTGTGCGCGGAACTGAAATTTCTTAACAATACTCAACACAGTTTGCCCTACTTTGATTTTTATAATTCAGCAAAATCAAGCTCAGTTATATTTATGAGATAAGCGGCAGTAACTAGTTATAATAGTTTCTCGGGTAAATTAAAATATATCTGCCATTATAGGACAGTAATTTGATTGCAATTTGAGACTGTTTGTCTGTACTGCATGTACTATTAAAGGTGGCGGTCATAGCATGTGCTAGTCTATATGATGACAAATAACATCCAGATGTGATAGCCTGTGCTTGGCTTTGGCGAGATATTATATCTGGGCAGTAGAACACGGGTCACGTCTCTCTGGCTTAACTGATATCTTATTGGGCAAGGTCAGATCCAGGATCCACTACTAAAAATAGCCGTTCTAATGATTGGTTCTAGGTGATTATGATATCTAGTCTTAGAATGTGGTAAAAGCAAATTGTTTTTCATTGGTTTAGCTCGGACACAGTATCCAGACTGTAGTGGTCAATTCAAATTTTCCAGTTTAGCTTGGCATTTTCCATTTTAAAATGGCACTTCGTTAGTATTTACATAACATATCCAATCATATTCTATGTATATTTGTATTGTGCAGATTTTTTATATATACATATATATTATATTTAGGTGTCCCCGATTAGTACACCACCTGTGGTGCTCTAGAAGTCTTTAGACACGTTAATAAAGTTGTTGATTGATTGATTGATTGATTGATAGCATTCTTATAGTACGATTATGAAACCAACCTGGGTGACAGGTCACAGCTCAGTTATTTGTGTTTAGTATGTACATGAACCCGGGTTGCCTGACATTGGGCCATTCCATTTTATATGCACACCTCCCCTATTGAGGAACTTGGATATCCTTGGGGGTGGAGGGGGTAAAACTGACAAACATCCAGACGGGGATGAGTAAAATATCCAAAGGGGTATAGCAGTCCCCCCTATTGAGCAACTTGGATATCCAGAGGGGGCGAGAGGGTATCCAAGGGGGTAAAAAAGCAATTCCCTCAATAGGGCAAGACATAATGCAAGGGGGAGAAAAATCCTAGAGGGCTGGAAAGGCTATCCAAGAGGGTCTGGAGAAACAGCGACCCCCCAAAAAAGAAAAAAACATCCAGAGGGGGTATGCCCAAAATTATATCCAAAGGGGTATAGAAGTGACATCCTCAATAGGGGGGGGTGTGCATATAAAATGGAATGGCCCATTCGATGTGGGTTTTAACCACCAAAGCTCCGGTCTGTCGAGCGGGAGGTCGCGGGTTCAAACACCGGCCGGACCAACTCTCAGGGTCTTAAAATAACTGAGTAGAAGGTGCTGCCTTTACATAATACAGTAAACGGTTAGACCTTCACGTCTTCTCGGATAAGGACGTAAAATCGTAGGACTAGTACTGTGTCCCCAATTAGCTGCAAAGCTAAATACATTCATTTGACACTTAATAAAGTCGCTTACTTACTTTTGATCCAACCAGGTCAGCTTTTATATCTGCTCATCATCTTCTATTGATAATAATTAGTAATTAGTATGCCTTGCACATTGCTCTATATTATCAATGCGAAAATTATCCCAGGCTGGGTTGGCTTTTCATTGACACTTGACATGAACCTGGGTGACAGACCAGCCTGACATAATTGTTTAGTATGTGAGTGAATTTTGCAAATTTCCAACCCTTCAACCTGGGTCAACCCTGGTCTTGAAACGGGTTACCTGGCAAGGGTGATTGACCCGGGTTGGAAGTTATAATCGAAGTTGGAAGTTATAATCAAAGATTGATTGAAGAAGGCAGCTCTTGGTGGTGACCTGACCTGGGTTGGAAATCCAACTTATACAATCCATGTAACTAGTAGTCATGCAACCAAATTCGGCTTTTACTGAGCAACTCAAGCAAGTTGAAATGCTATTGTCTGGTACTCGACACTGATTGGCTCAAAGAACCGTAAATTGGAATGCTTTGGTTAATTCATTATCTAATGTGATTGGTTCTTGTTGTATTAAAGTGGCCCCAGTTACAGTAGTTATATATATTTTAATTATGTACTCAGTTAAATATAATTAAACTATATTGCAGCTATATATATATGGGGGTGAAGGGCAGGATCAGTGTTTTGCTCTAGCTGCCTCATGTAACAATTCCCAGGAACAATAATATTGTATCAGGGCTGGAAATAACTGCCGGACATCAGACATAATGTCCGACCAAATTCGGCAAATGGCCAATCAATTTTACTATTTGTTCAGACATAGTGTCAGAGCAATTTTTTTTCATGTCTGCATGAGCAAAAAAATGACTATTGAGCTCTAACCAATAACATGTTTCCAAAAACATAAGGCTCCTAGATTATGATATCATAGTAAACTTAAAAAAGACAGTTGTTTGAAAATCGTCCTATAATGCATTGCAAACCATTTTTTAAATTACAATTATTTTTGTATGCAAATTACATTTTATATGCTAATTATTGTCCAATCAATTTTGGTATGTGTCCGACCAATTTTGATATATTTCCGATCAAAAGAAAGGTTTGGAAGACACATGCTCTGCCAAGTAAGAAAAATATTTCCAGGCCTGTTGTATATATACATGCATATGAATTAATGCTCTTGACAAAGTTTGGATAAGATATTTAATAAGACTTTAACTGTCTAGTACATAAAATATTGCAATTACATTATTTTATTAAGCACTCTGACTAATGTATTGAGTTGAAGAAAAAAGGGTAATTGTCAATGAGAAGAACTCTACAAACTTAAGGTAATCTGGCTGGATGACAAATGTTAAAAAGTTATTGAATGATATCAATGCACCAATTAATGTACACCCTAATTAATGTTCCCACAAGGCCACAGATTATTGGGAACTTAGATTTTGAACCTGGTAAAACATGCCTTAAACCCAGCCCATAGGTAGGAAGTGCCTGGGATGGCACTGCACTAAATAAATATGAGCACTTGTCATACGTAAATTACTCTGCTGTCAATCAAACATAACCTTGTACTTCCAGTTACACACTTCCTTTTCCTTATTTCTCCATCAATAGTGATTTTTTGTAAGGTTTTTTCCTAAACCAATTTCTGCCAAAAAAAAATTCCACCCTATCTTTTCCATTTTGAAGGCATCTGGTATAAACCTTTTAATTGACTATCCATGACAACTAATATGATGTATAATTTATAGAATAATCATGAAAGTGACTGATTTTATTTGCTATCTTGGCAACTAAGGGTTTTTATAATTTTATAACCGATTTCACTGTTGTATACAAAATTAATGTGCATGCTTTGGCAGTGTTTCAAGTGTTTGAGACAATCATTCGATGTACATGTACTAGCTGATTCTACACAATCATTCTGCACACATTTCCGCCATTTCTGATGGCAATGCATGTTGGCGAAGTCTGTCAAGTACTTGGAATATGAAAAGCACCTTATAAATTAATAATAATTATAATAAATAATTGTAAATTATTTGATTCAGTACCTCAAAACCATGATAAACGCGAGCCTGCATGTTACAACACATCAAGTTTCAAGTTTCATTTTATTATACACTGATTCAGGAATACATGGATAGGAGACGATACCAAAACAGTTATAGAAGATAGTTAGGTAATAGTAAGTAACAAAAGAAAAAAGTAATTAGTGCGCAGTGACCAAAGTAGCCGTGAAGCTTTCGAGTCACATGTTGAACGAGGATGTCAAACAATAATAAATTATTATTGTCCTGTGCAGGTAACACTGAAATTGGTAAGGCCTGGTGTACTCTATCATTTAATTCATTAATAGATCACTTTAATTTGTGGTTCTATTTTTAGGTAGAAATAGCCCGACTTGAGGCATTGGAATCATTTGGTAATCACGAATTTGGTTCCATTGCTGTTAAGAAAACTGACTTTCATAGCAAGCTGAAGTCCACAACAGCAAAGACATGCAGTGACACGAATGCAACAGCCAAGATATTAACAATGAGATTAACAAGGTGACATTCATAGGAGAGATGTACAATTAATTATTGTTCAGTACTGTTCAGAATTATTTTAAGAGGGCACAGGAAAGCCAAGCTTGTACAGTGTAATTATGCCATAGCTACATTCTAGAAATTTATATTTTATTCTGAAATCCAAAGTGTTCTTACCTCATTTGTGTTGGTTGGTATTCAGTGGTTAGCTCAGCTAGTAGAGCACGGTCTAGAGTGCAGGAGGTCAGGGGTTCGAATAAACCGTTGGCCTTGTCTCCTTCCTCTTCTAATCTATACGAGGGGGACGTGAAAGAACCTGTTGTGTTATTTCGAGAAAGAGTAGGGGATTGTCTCCCGACACAACAGCCTGGTATTCTGAGGTACTAACAATCACTCATGATTGTAAACTGCACGGCAGCACATTGCGCCACAATAGCAGTCCGTATCACAAAAATAATAACATTGTGAAGCGCATTTGGATTTATAATATAGATACGATAGTACGCGCGCTCTGATTGGCTAAGAAGCCATGTTTTATCAGAGTATATAACATGGTTAGCCGTGTTATATAGTTTTCAACTGGCGGTTTCCTTTCATCGCGCGCGTAAATCTATATAATTATAAAACAGATAAAGAAGTCTTAGCCATGTTTTATACTAGTTATCATAAAACACGATGGGCATTTTAGAACATGAGAGAAATGTTAAAGCACAAGCCTTTTACCTTAAATTTACCTTTTTATTCGGTTTCCTGTTGATTTAATTAGCTTGGTTTAGTCCATTAAGTATTTCCTGATCCCTCCTTTGCCTATTATTTAAAAAAATACAAATTTTGTACCAAGTCTGGTCACTGACAGCCACTTGAGTCACCAGATCAGTATTAAATTCCCTTTATAGTTACCAAATGGCTACAAAACTCTGATAGGCACAATCTACAATGTTTTGGTCATACATGTAACATGTTTTCAATGGTGATCACAAGGCAATTTTACCCCGAACAATTATTATATAATAATTAACCCATCAAATATTTTCTCTCATGTGTGCATGATTGGTGGAATATTGCATCACGTAACCCAATATTTTCACTCTGCCACAAGACAAATCATTAGCGAATACGCTCCTGTGAGGGTATAATGTTGAGTCAAAGAACATATTTGATGGATGATAACTACAACAATAACCTTCATCATGCTGTCAAAATAAGTTCTGATATTTGTCCTAGCTTGGACATTATCCGATCCTCGCAGCTCCAACAGTTTCCCTTGAGCTTTGCTTTCCGGGACTGTTCTGTTCTCGGAACAGATAATATCTGTGGACAAAATATCAGTCAAGGGCATGTTTTGATGTTGCCACAAATAGGTTATTGTTAAATATACTAGCTATCAATGGTAGATTCTTTATTAGTATATACCGGTATTATACCACACCAGTGAATATCACTTTTTGCGCACTCTGATTGGCTACTGAAACAGTGAATATGATTTCATATTCACCTCCGAGCAAAGCAGCTATCATCTCGTGCGAGTTTTTGCCCATTTGACAGAAAATAAAATAACTATTTGGTGCTGGCTATTCACCTGGAGTGTGGTATAATATACTAAAACAATTATTCACCTCAGTGTTGGTGAATAGTGGTGGATATTTACCTCGCCGAAGCGACTTGGTAAATATCCACCACTATTCACCTCCACTTCGGTGAATAATCGTTAATTAATGCATACATTTCTTGGTTGGGTGAATTTGGTGATACATCAAGAAACTTTGTGGTGAAAGTTCCGAGTTGCAAGTTACAGTTTTAGTCGAGTTTGCTTACCTTAGTTTTTATCCCCTAGTTTCCAACTACATGTACCCACCCCTTGGGTTACTTTAAAATTCATTGATTTCCCAATCTTTGCTGTAAGAAGAATAGGAAAAAATTTGCTTGTAGTCTTGATGTTTTATAAAGTTAAAGTTAAATATCAATGATCTGTTGAGCTGAAAAGGTTCAGGTTTGTAACCATGGCTTTGTTACTCACAAATATCTTCTTGTTGTTTTCAAGGATGCAACAAGCAAGCTTGGAAACCACCAAGGTCTTCAAGAACATCCATCTTGGTGAACCACAACCCAATACTGTCAAAAGAAAACTAGACAACGATGCCAGAGAAACTGATCACCAATCCCTGGCAGTCAAGGTAACAAGATTACAGAAAGCCAAGTTAGAGGCTGAAAAAGAATTTCAGGATATTTCCCTGGACAATATGATCAGGAAGAGAAGTAAGCTAGAGAAAGAACAATTAGCTAGCAAGAAAAGAACTGGCAATGAGAACCAAACCATGGCAGAATCAAGTCACACTAGTGCTAATGCTAAAAATAAGGAGAACCTCACAGGAATCAATCGCAAGTCTTGTGATAAATCTTCCAAAAATTCCAGTAAAAATTGGCGTCGGTCAAGCATATCAAACAAGCCATGGAAGTCCAGACGACGTACCTATGTTACATCTGCCAAGAACCCATCAATGAGATCCAGAAGGGTAACAAGAGCCGAAATTGCTAAGCTAGAGGCTATGAAAAGTTTTGGAAGTAAGGGTTTAGGTGATTCAAGCAAGCAGTTGCCAACAGATGATGTACAAGAGAAGGAATACTTAACATTAACTGAAATTGCCTGCTCAGATATTCAAAAGAAAGCCCAAACTGACATGTTAGTAAGTGTTGGAACATCCCCTCTTCAACAATCACACAACGAGATTGTGGCAGCCAGTGACAGAGTACCAAATGGTACAGTTCATAGTTCACAGCATGAAGAACCTATGGAAAAGGAGGAAGCTCAGTCTGTTCCTAAAAGACTCACTCGTTTAGAGAAAGCTAAATTAGAGGCCCTCCAAAGTTTCTCTGGTCAACACTTTGATGACATATGCAAAACATCCATGAGAATTGTTGCAAAGTATTTAAAGCCGAAAAGGGACCAAGTGACAAACACTCTGAAACACCAGCTTTGTAAAACACCCACAGAGACGGGTGCTTTGCTCAGCAAAGAGTTCAAGCAATGCAAGACTGCTTCGGATGTGTACTCATCCGTCATAGAAGGAACTAGTTTCCTAGACCATGAAACTCTGTTGGAGATGAGCAGAAAAGTTGTGGAGACAGCGGTACAGTTAGAAACACCTGAAGGTTCACCTTTGGTTGCATACATTTAAAAGACCCAGAAAGTGGCTACAGGATTGTGCACATGCAGTCACCTCTCCAAGGGTGCAATTCAAAGTTAAACTTGTTTTTTAACATGCACTTCAGACATATACTAGCATGTACTTGTATTCTATAACAATGTTGAGTTGATGTTGCTTTATATCAGACTGTTTTGTCAGATTTCATGTATTTGCCATGCAGTACATTTACACTGCAATTTGTTTTCTTCACAGTAATATGCACGAGAAAGAACAATCTGTCATATATGACATAGAAGCAATAGTGCGTTTTTATGTTAATGAAGTTCTTTTTGAAGTTAATGAATATGATAGCCAATGCGATTCCAATGAAATTAAGTTGGTTTATTTAGACGTTTGCTATTTAAAGAACAGTCTGTCATATGACAGAAACTACAGTCGAACCCCGCTATTTCGAACTCGGTTAATTCGAAGTCCCCGTTATTTCGAAGTCCCCGTTATTTCGAAGTCAGGCCGAATTCCTATGGATTTACCCTTATGTTTTCAGTCATTTACTATCGGCTATAGATTTCGAACTCGGTTATTTTGAACTCCCCGCTATTTTGAACTGATCCTTGTTTCAATTCAATTCAATTCAATTTTATTTACAAATACTATAAGGGAGAACGTACAGAAGAAAGGCCAAAGCCAGAGGCTTAAATGGCTTATGGTCAGTAGAGATAGTACAATATTACAAGTATTTTTTTTTTACAAGATGGAAAGAAAATCAAAGTGGTGAATTAACTAACGAACATACACACACAAAATAACTATAGTTTACAAATTTAAAATAAATAAATAAATAAATAAACTGCTTATTAATATTGATATATACCTTATTGCCTGTATTTATAATTGACATTGTTGCCTGTATTTTTTTTATTTTTTATTTTTGCAAAGAAAAACTAAATAATTATTAAATGATGACAGTGTGTATTAAAAAGTATAGATAAAATTAAGCTTTAATAAAACGAAATTTTTTTTTTGAAGTACTAGCGATCATGTAGGAAAAATGTTTTAAGTTTCTTTCTGAAATTGCCAACATTTCCCTAAACCTAAAATCGAACTTGTCAACTTTGATGGACAAACAACAGAATACGTCAGAGCGGCACACATGGAACAGGATCTGCTGAGTAATCTGACGTATAGAGCGGATATCAATTGAGTGTCGGAAGTGTTTTGGTTTTGCGTTTACTAAGCTCTCCTATTGGCTGAGAAAGTAAACCAACCAATCAGAATCCAAAGTAAAACCAAACGCAAATTGATTTTGGTTTTGCTCTGGTTTGTCATTGGCTCACAGGGAAGCCATTTATGAGTTACTCGTGATTACTCGCTCCTATGATTGGCTGGCTATGGGTAATTTGCGTTTGGTTTTACTACACTCAACTGAAAACCGCTCGAATCATTGTTACAACTAATTCAGTGTCTCTGTCTAAACTGTATTTCATTATAAAGGAATACTGAGTCGACCCATCTTGTTAATTATTAATAACAATTTGCAATTTGATGCTAACCTGGTTATTTCGAAGCCCGGTTATTTCGAACCCCCGCTATTTCGAACTTTTTTTCATTCCCCCTGGGACTTCGAAATAGCGAGGTTCCACTGTATAGTGCATTTTATGGTAACAAAGTTATGTTTGAAGGCGGGTAACGTAGTAGAAAACGCCGGTCACAGGTACAGGTCACAAATTAGCCCTAACCTCATTGTTTACCTGGGAACTTCTTTACTGAATGAGCAACAAGGTTTTTATTAATGTTGGATAAGCTATTGTAATGATACATTCTAGTAGGTTTTAGGTCTAATTGTGACGTGGGCTTGTGTTTTGTAACAGCCGGTTTGAGGTAATAACCATGATAAATTTGATTCCAATGCAATTAAACTGGTTTATTTTAAGACGTGTTAACATACCTTTTTATACAAACCCTCTTTCTATGGGTATGAATAGCTTTTGTTTGTCATGCTAACTAGATACAAGGCTCTAAGGGTGCGTTCGATTGACCGTATTCAGGAATAGGAATAGATGGAATAGTCTCTGGAAATCACTGGTTCGGGTATATTTTGCACTGTAAGCTACAAATGCTTGCTGATATGTGATATTCAGGATACATTTAGTGTTCCAGTGGCTAAAAAATCCCAGTAAACGTGATTTGTAGTGATCATTCTGTTTATTAGGGACCTTAAGAAACCAGGACGTCGACGGCAGTGACGACGGGACGTAGAAACATTTTTTCTCCCAAAATGTGGTGTTTACAATTTCCCTTGTTCGCCTTGAATTATTTTTCACAACCAGATTTTCGAAAAATTTAATGACTTTAGAGTTCCGTTCGCGACGAACGAAAAATGATTTGATTTACTTTCTTACGTTCACGTTGTCTTTAAAACGTACAATTTGGAGTTTTCACGTTGTGTTTTTGCAGAGAACGATGAAAATGTAGCAGACTGCGTGCATTTTCACGTGCAGTTATTGTATTTTGTAATTAAGGCTATTGTTTTATGCCGTCGTCCTAGACGTTGCCGTCGTGGTTTCTTAAGGTCCCTATTCTTATTCCGGAATACGGTCAATCGAACGCACCCAGCCCAGGTCAGCGTGTTTCCTAAATGTCAAGGAAATCCATCTATTTCGGCCAATTTCAAATTTTAGACTTGATAAACCTTTAAAAGTGATATCTCAAGTGTTTTGAAGTGAATGCTAATCATATTGATGGCGAAAACAGCTTTATTTGTAGAGTACGTTTTTGGCCGCCATCTCGCCGCATACTAATTACACTAAATTGTTCGAATATTATTTGGCCGACAGCTCGGTTACGAAGTACTCTTGCTCCAAAATTTCGGTCATTTCTATATTTTTACCTGCTCTATACACAGCATTAAAAATATTTTACTAATATAAGTTTTTTCTTGAGGCAATATTTTTTTGTGACGTCAATGCAAACGATCAATATCACTATTTGCTGCCATTATGCCACAGACTTTAACGAGAAGACAGGTGCAATAGGCAAGATTGGTTTCTCATGACTTAAAAGTATTTAAATGTTTGATGATGCTAAATAAGTTGGATGTAGTTTGATGATGCTTCAACAAGTTTCTCCTTCAAGATAATGCTCCTCTGTCGAGATTACTGAGAATGTTTTTTTTTTTTTACATTTTACGATTTTATTTGGGGCAAACACTCTATGTCGTGTCGTGGTTTATGATTTTGGCTGAACCGCAATGTCAGCTCGTTAATGTTTCAAACCATAAGATAGTTTGATAATCATAAGTAAATGAAAAGGATATTTATAAAAAAAGTCTAGATTGTAAGAGGTATTTCATGGATTATCTTAAGACTGTGTATGGTTCTTCGTCCCTTCTCACGTTCAGGGTTTTTTTCACGGTCGGGAAAAGTCAGAATCTGAAAAAATAGATATATTCAGATTGCTCCAGGTTTTATTTACATTCACAGACATTTATTTACAAATATTTTACAGACTTTCTACATGCATAGTTCCTCAAAATCTGTAAATGGTTCAATTTTCCCAGTGATGGCTATACTGAGTGAGAAAGGCCTTATTTTGTTTGTACTTTCTGTTCCTTGTGTTATACATGACTATTGAAATATATATACCTGAGAAACAGAAAAGTTGCCCTAAAACTCGTAAACTCTTATTGTCACTCGGAGCATGCCATACAGTGCTACAGCGCTGTCCGCTGCCATGGAAACAGGGCTCGGACAGCGTTCGAAAATTGTTCAGTAAAAAGCCGACTTTCTTCCCTTCGAACTACTCGGCCGTCAGACCTTCCTAGCAGCGAGTTGTCTAAAGGTTAGTATCCTTTTAGTTCCTACTTAGTCATTTGTTAATGTTCGATAGATGTTGATTGTTCTTTTCAAGTATATTAATGGTACTGGGACTCTCTTTCTTGTATTGTTTGATTGCTACTAAAAAAAAAAATCATAGAAACATAATCGAACTGAATTCGTCTCTGCTAAGTTAGTATTGAAAAGAAAAGAACATAGTAAAACATGTCGAATACCAAAGATTTAGTTTTGAATCCTCGGTATCTGTTTTTTTCTTCACTAATTCCTTTGATTTTGTGATATTAAACAAGATAACGACATCGAAATAGCGCTACTGTAACGCGTTTTTTTGTTCTGCTGTCATGTCAAATCCACAAATAATTAAGCCGACAAAGGGCGTTTTCTTGTAGCGAACCGAAAGCTGAGGAGAAATATTTTCTGCATGAACTTTCCCGCAGTCAAACTGGAATAACCAATCGAGAAAAATTAAATCAATTAAGCGGAACGCTTTTTATGCGGAACGCGAAAAATCCACTGATTTCAAACTGAAATATTTCATTGTCAGTCTTGAGTTGCCCTAGTCCGACTTTCGATATCTTCTTTTATTGGTGTCAGAGGCCGCTATAAACATGGTTGATAAAATTGATGGGGAATATTTCTGGATTAGACATGAAACTTGAAAAACCCACTGAACATCTAGACTCGGTATAGCTAAGAATATATGTTGCGCCATATTCTATGAGTGGTGCGCTAACATCTATATTACTAATACTGACTAAACGGACTTAATAGACTATATGTAACTAATTTCATTTTTTGTAGTGAAACGAAAGCTGACGAGAAATAGTTTCTGCATGAACTCTCCCGCGAGCAAGTTCAGTGGATTAACCAATCGAGGTATTTAAATTAAGCGGAACGAGAAAGATCCACCGCTGAATTCAACTGAAATGTTTCATTCTCTTGAGCTGCTCTACGGCTTTGTCTTCTTTTACATTCATGTCAGAATATGGTTGAAATTGGAACGTTTAATACAAATATAACATTGATGGGGAATTCTCCTGAATTAGACATGAAAAAACACACTGAATTTCTATAGTTTGGCTAAGAATATATGTTGCGCTATATTCTATATGAGATTTGCTCTAACATCTATATTACTAATATTAAACAACAACAACAATGCATTTATTCACACTCGATTTTAATAAAATGGAAAAGTATATATATAAATGTCTTTTTAGAATATAATGAGTGTTAGGGAACCTGGAATAGCTTTACAAAAATTATTCTAGCCAGGCACCCTTGAACACAGAAAGCACTTTTTTAAGAAAACTAAACGGACTGAGTTTCAAATTATTTTAGTTCCAGAGGCTTAGCGATGGAACCCACGTTTGTACCTCTGCCTGAGAAGTTACCAATACACGTCCACATCACCACCGGGATATTCGCCGTGGTGGCCCTTCCAACCCTCGTGGGGAACATCTTGTTATTGTTCATCGTGTGTCGCAGCAGTGTCTTCGGAGATCTCAGTACGCTCCTTGTGACGTTCATCAGCCTGGCGGACGTGCTGTATGTGCTATACATAAGCGGCTATATCATTGTACAGTATCTACACCTCACGTTGCCATCCAGTGTGTGCACATTGGCTATCTATTTACAAGCTTTGCTTCGGATGGCGCCATCGTGTACGTTTGTCCTCGTCGGCCTAAACTGGTATTTTGCGTCTTTCTCGCCTGCGTTTTGCTACAAGTTCCACCAAATTACCTTCATAGGACTCAAATGCTTCATAGGGACGTGGTTGATGGCTTTGCTACTCAACCTTGGTATTCCATTTGTGGTGTGTGACAACTACGAAGAAGCTCCCTTCCTGGGTTATTCAGCATTTATAGCCATAGTCGGTTACCTAGCTCCTGTAGTTATCGAGATTGTACTGCACGTTAAAAACCTGTGCAAAACAAAACGCGAGCTAGAACACCCGTATAACAGCAAGGTGCTTTTGAGCTACAACCTGAAGATTATCAAAGTGTTCTTACTTCTGTCTGTCATGTTCTTTCTGTCGACAGCTCCCCTGCTAGTGCACCCATTCTTAAGCAAGTTAGGTATGGTGAGTAGTGGTTACGCCGTGTTTCTCTACCACCTCCTCAGCTGTATTCCTTGTCTTTTGAACCCCATATGCCAGTATCTAATCAGCCAGAAGTTTCAGGACGAGGTAAGCAGCCTTTTATGTAGAAAAACTGTTGAACAGCGTTCCAAAGAGGACATCCCTGAGGCCGGGAGAAAAGTCATCGCACCCGAGGCGTTTTCTGTGAACAAAGGGATTTATGAACCACGAACACCATCATGGCGACAAGGACCGGAGTACTGGGAACGGGACTTGATTTTCGGAGAGTATCCTTCCATGATGGATCCCGGCATCAAGACTTACGGGGGTAGTCTAAGAAAGAACGATGAAGATGGTGACACGTTTAATGCTGATGATAAAATCGGTGACCTGGCTACAATTTTTAGCCCTAGAGCAAGTGCCGAGAAAGCAACGAGAACTGGCTCTAAGAAAGGGATAAAACCCAAGGTCAACGCTGTGAAAAGTGGAAACACTTCTTCTCATGAACAAAATCTGCCAAGAGAAACTGCCGCAAACACTTGGCCTCGCAAGGAACCTACCGCTGAACGTCGAGGTATTGCTACTTTTACCCGACCAGTAATAAACTCTGATGTACCGACCGAACCATTGCCGAATGTTGTTCGATTTAACCGGAACCTTGTCGGACGGAGTGCGTCATTGTACGATCCTATTCGGAAATCGGTCGCCAGCCAAGAACCAGTCACGAGGACAAGTTCAGCTGACAACATTGGCATGGTGAAGAAGGTGACAAAGACAAAGAAAAAAAATAAGCACGTCCATTGGTCAGTCAGCGAGAAAGAAACTGTAATGGACACTTATCTTTGAAAATGCGCTGACATCTGATTTGTTGAATGTCTCATACTGAGTATATTTTATAAAGGGGCTGTGTCACGACGAGAGACCTTTATATTAGCTGTCCGGATCGGACAGTTATTTTCAGCGATTTTCATATGAACGTAACTGACGAACCTCGCGCACATGTGGGATGGTTTTAAAAATCAAAGTAAACATGTAAAAATGACTAACAAACTGTGTATAGACAGTCTTCAAGGCAAATACTTTCAATTAAAAATAAGCATTGAGGGAAAGGAGATTAACTGTTTGTAGCCAATGAACAGCCACCAATCGAGCGAGGACTCCACACATGCACAGCACTATGACATAGCTCCTTTAACTCAGTGGTCCTTAGGCGTCATTTAGTAAGAAAAATGTAAAACAAATATTCAAAAATACGTTACGCGCTCATTTCGGTTTTACTAGTATGTGTACGCATTGGTACCTTTTTCCGCCGTTTTCATATTCAAAAAAGATCGTAAGATATGTGATTCAAGCTATGAAGAATGTGGAATGCGGCGTGCATGAAAGCGAAAGCCGCTAGAGATACAAGGACCACGTAGACAGTGGCTGAGGTCACACTGGACGAAGTTAAACGGATTAACTATAGTTAACGGCATCGACCCCCAGTGTGGGGGGAAGGAGGGGGGCTCTTGGGGGGGGGGGGGGGGGAGTATTATTTTTTTCTCCAGCCAACTCCTACGTATAATTAATGAACGGTCCCTTAGCCGCCCTGAAAAGTTTATCGCTGAGTTATTGACTTAGCTTGTATTGGAAGTAATTAAACTCCAGTTTGTAGTTTCCGAACTGTCAACGCACGTCTGGAATGCATCATACTATAAAAAAAATTCATCATAGTTTGGCTAACGTCCAGTACTAGTGTGACCGTTCTAATATAACAATGGATCTGCTAATCCTCTACAATACTGTGCTGTTGTCTTGTTCAGGTTCAGTGGTTGCGTACACTTTTCACTTTCTTTGTGTTAATTCCTCAATTGTTATCCTCTAAAGTTCTCGTTTATTAGCCTGTGATGATACAGAGTTCTTTCTAAATCTTTTTGTCGGTATGTGGGCTCAGTCTAAGGTGGCTCAGAATTAGTATTTGGCATTACAAAGTAGAACGTGGAGGGGGTCTGCGTTTCTGCATCCAACACTGATGGCGGATGCTCTGATATGGGACCAAGACAGATCGCAATCATCATCTGATCGCATACCTCGTGCCAGTATACTTGCACGGTTAAAAGCCCACAATGACATGATCATGAAGAGTAAATAATTTAAAGGGTAACCGGTTATACGTAAACGAGGATCTTACGAAGTTCAACCAACAAATTGCAAGAACCGAGTGCAGGATGTTTCCTTTGCCTGGTCTATCGATGGTAACATTTTTGTGAAGCGAGCAACCATGGTTAACGATTTCTCCACTTAGGGCCTCCGCGAAAACTGGAACGCTAAGTACCCAAAATGCCGTCACATTTCGTTTCATGTTTAGCTTTATCAAGAACCTTGACTTTAATCAGTATTTTTGTAACCGTTCACTTTTTATGATCTGCTAATTAAGTATATGTAATTCTCTTATTTATTTAGTCAGCTATATGTGTGTGTCTGTAACTGCTGGTTTCTTGTATTTTTATGGTGTGTGAGCTCCCTAGGTAAGCCTTGAGTTTTTGGAGCAAACACTAAGTTCAAATGTGTTTAAATAAAAAAAAATAGAATTAGAATTTGGATCTGCAGGAAATGGGACTTTTGCGGGAATGCAATCACGTGGTCGTACTGGATGACATTAAAGGTACTTACACGAGATCGGTATAGTGTTATTAACAAAGCCTGATTGTAAATGGTATGTTCCACCTCCAATCGATTTTCTAAAGCGCTTTGAAGATCGTTTGCCGTCTAGTAAAGCCTTTTATTCCATGTGATCAAGCGTAATTCATTGGTGTTATGTATCAGCACGTAACTGTTCCCTGCACGGCTGTTTCGAGCATTGGTCGGCAGTTTCCATGTCAGGTCATCGCGCGGTCAAATAGTATACGAATTACAATGAGTACGTAACGCCTGGTAGCGTAGAGTGGTTTTCAATTGAGTGTCACAAAGTAATTGCTTTCGTATTTGATTGGTTAGTTATCCATGATTGCGTTTACTTTGCCTCGTGATTGGTTGAAGTGAAATCAATCGTGAATTACTTCAGTTCGTGATTGGTGCATTGATGTTTTTATTTGCTCGTGATTGGTTCATTGATGTTTTTATTTGCTCGTGATTGGTTCATTGATGTTTTTACTTGCTCGTGATTGGTTCATTGATGTTCAGTTTTACTTGCTCGTGACTGGTTCATTGATGTTTTTACTTGCTCGTGATTGGTTTATTGGTGTTTTTACTTGCTCGTGACTGGTTCATTGATGTTTTTACTTGCTCGTGACTGGTTCATTGATGTTTTTACTTGCTCGTGATTGGTTCATTGATGTTTCTAGTTGCTCGTGATTGGTTTATTGATGTTTTTACTTGCTCGTGATTGGTTCAATGATGTTTTTACTTGCTCGTGACTGGTTCATTGATGTTTTTACTTGCTCGTGATTGGTTCATTGATGTTTTTACTTGCTCGTGATTGGTTCATTGATGTTTCTAGTTGCTCGTGATTGGTTCATTGATGTTTTTACTTGCTCGTGATTGGTTCATTGATGTTTTTACTTGCTCGTGATTGGTTCATTGATGTTTTTACTTGCTCGTGATTGGTTCAATGATGTTTTTACTTGCTCGTGACTGGTTCATTGATGTTTTTACTTGCTCGTGATTGGTTCATTGATGTTTTTACTTGCTCGTGATTGGTTCATTGATGTTTCTAGTTGCTCGTGATTGGTTCATTGATGTTTTTACTTGCTCGTGATTGGTTCATTGATGTTTTTACTTGCTCGTGATTGGTTCATTGATGTTTTTACTTGCTCGTGATTGGTTCATTGATGTTTTTACTTGCTCCTGATTGGCTCACTGGTTCTGCATGTTTTACGACACTCAATTGTGATAACCGCTCTAACTAGTAATGGTGACTCACGGGATGCCCTTACAAATTGCTATATATATGTAAAGCCATCCCAATAAATGTTTCGTTTACCTTCGCCCGACCGACCAATTTTTTGGAGGGAAAAGCAAAAACAAAAATGCCGAAGGTTTGAGACAAGTAAAGAACTGCGAAGAAAAATGTTTTAAACTACACCTTTTCCGAGCTCTCTACGTATTAGTTTCTTGTCTTTTTCGTGCAAATTGTCAATCCACAACTAGTAGAGGAAAACGTAGTCGAAACATTTTTATGAGTCTTCAAGCCGACTTGGTTCCAGATGCCCTATCGTTGTTTTTTTACTGACTCACCGTCACGAGCAAGAGGGCTAAATGAAACATTTTATTGGGATGGCCTAAATTACAAAAAAAACTGTATTTCATCAAGTTAAGTATACACAAGTTATAAATTGATGTGCTGCATGTATTAATAAAGAGACTACATTTTCCAAACTAGTAAAGGTTTATGAATAATAAATATTTAATGTAGCAGTTATTATATGATTGCGAAAGGAAGAAAGGGAGGGAAGTATTTTGCTTGACTTGCAATTGATAATGAATCCCAAAGGAATTCCATCCGAGTAAAGATCGGTAGATGTATAGCCTCAGCTTAAAGTGCCTATCACCCTTTGGCAATTTTGAAAGCTTATGAACCTCCGAAAAGTTTGAGTACTTCTGTGAAGAAAGTTTTGGTTGTTTGAAATCGTGTAAATGTGACCTTTCCTGACCCATGACCGCGTAAGTAAAAGCCTGGGTCGAAACCTGGGTAGACGTCATCTTGACGTCTATGATTAATTCGGCTTTGCAATCATTTGAAGAAATAATTAACATGTTGACTAAAATGACTTTTTTCTTTACTAACAACTCAAAAACTGTGTATATTTTCTATGCATCAATGTTGTTGTGATAAAAAGGTGCCATGGAGAATAATGCGTTAATGAGATGACGTCTACCCAGGTTTCGACCCAGGCTTTTACTTACGCGGTTATGGGTCAGTAAAGGTCACATTTACACGATTTCAAACAAGCGTAGAACATAAAGTATTCACTTTAAACCAAATTTTTCTTCACAGAAGTACTCAAAACGTTTCGTAGGTTCATAAATAATCTATCAAAATCGCAAAAGGGTGATGTCACGGTAATAGACTTTACATTCGAGTTCCAGGCCGGAGACGGCTATTTCCACCGATTTTGATATGAACTAACGAACCTCTCGGCCATGTGGGACGCTTAAAATCAAAGCAAATATGCAAAAATTACTAACAAACAGTGCATATAAACAGTCTCCAGGGAACATATTGAAAATCCTTTCAATCAAGCATTGAGGGAGGGAAGTTTAACGGTTTATATCCAATTAACAGCCACCAACCGAGCGATTACTCGATACATGCGCAGTACCATGACATAGCCCCTTCAACAGAACATTGTTTCGTCTTCTTCGCCGGAAGAATGACAATAGCCCACTTTCGATATGTTTCACTTTTCACACACAAAGGTCTCAACATGAGGTTCGGGGTAGATTAAATTTATTATTTTCTCTTTTCACGAATCACTGAGTATTATATCCTAGAGCCTCATTATGAAACCTTTGAGCGTGACAAGTGAAATGGGCTATTGTGGCATCGCATGCAGGGATCCCCCCCCCCTTTCCAGGAATTTCGTCCCCCAGTCTATTACATTAGTAATTTCGTCCCCCCTCGTTCTTTTATTCGAAAAGCAACAACGAGTGATAATCTTGGAATTTGGCATATATACAACATTTGAATCTAGCGAAATCCCTGGCACACCGGATCAGATCCACTCGGAATTGCGATCCATACCTAATTAATGACAATACTCAGAAATAATATACTATGCACCTTATTAATTAATATCTCATGCCCGCGCGGAAAGAAGTCTGATAACAATGGCCTATCCCAGTCCACACCGCGGCAAAACGGTATGCTCCGCTGGCCAAAAGAACGAAGGCTCTGCTATCAAATACAAATTACCGAGGGTTTCAACTTTTTTAGTAAATAATTTTATAACTTAGTAAACTCACAATGAATTACAAATTAAGAAACCTTCAACCTGTTAAAGTCTTAGGCTTAGCTTTTAAGTAGTTTTCTTAGTTTTTGACAAAACAGTTCACCGATGAATACTTTTAAGCAGAAATGTTAAAATCACGGCATGTGCCTGTTGTTTCATTTCAGTTTTCGCGGGAAACTGGGGGCGGCCGCGCGCGGACAAGAAATTGGTTTTGCCGCGGTGTGATCCCAGTCAATTCACACTTGTACCTCTATTGACTCTTTCAAACAAATACTATACAGCTACTTGACGTTGACAGAACTAGCCGGGAGCGTCCATCTCCCATACTACGTTTTTACAGACCAGGTTATTTTTAGAATGTGTTTTCCGCGAGTTTGGTTCTGCCAGACAATCGCAAGCGTTTGCGTAATTTTAATTCAAATGATTAGTGATGTAGCAGCCATGCTGGTTGACCAAACAAGAGAAGCTAACGAGGCATCTTTTGTTGTCTTGACAACTTACCGCGATGGAAGCGAAGAGGAGATGTGAAATCTAAAAAAAACTCCGTCTGTGAAAACGCTGCATCACGAATACAGCACGATCGGTTACGCCTTTTGCCTTTTCAAATGTTTTTATTAGTATTTTTGATTTGTATTTTTTTGTTAGGGTGAACTTAATATGGGACCCTGGTGTTCTACCCTTCAGTTAGTCTATTTTTTTGTCCTATCGTCTTAACTTGTATTTAGTGTTTTTTTTGTCTACCATGACAGGAGCCCATAACCAGGAGCGTCCATATCTCCTTTATAGCTGTCACAGCGTTTTCACAAGTTGGACTATTTTTAGATCATTTTTGCCGCCAATTAGTAGGTTGCATCAGTGGCGGAGCAAAAGATGCCTCATTAGCTACTTTGTTAGAGTGATTTTACTTAACCCGTGTTCTCTTTTGTGTTTATCTTGGTATTACACACAAATATAAATAATTTCTGTTTCACGGGTCAAGTAAAATCACTCTATACCAACAACATGGCTCAGTGCTACGCTTTTGTGATTTTATTCTCTTAGGAATGATTAATTGCAACCCATGTATAGCGGAAAACCGTTCTAAAAATAACCTAACTTGTGAAAACGCTGTGACACAGGCCTAGTATGCGGGATGGACGCTCCTGGTTATCAGGAGCTCCTGATCATGACTAGTTGTAAAGTCAATAAAGGTAAAATAAAACAATGGTATCAGAGCGAGGCCAGTTGTCTCAAAGATCGTAAAATAGACCGATTTAGCTACATTTGTTTTCCCAATTCAGATCATGTGACAGCTCTCCAGAGGATTCAGTGCTTTGTTTGAGAAATTTATACGTTTCCTCTTTAGATACAGCCATCTCTAGTGTGGGTTTCTACCCTGCTGACAGAGGGTTCTCATCTTTTCTTGACCTTATCCACAGCGCTTTTCCCTGTTCGACTTTCGTTGTATAATTTGGAGAGCCGCCCTAGTATTTCTCAGTGATCAAACATGCTGTGAACAGGAAGCCCGAAATTTTTTTTGACCGCAGTGACGAATGGTATTAAGTATAGGTATATTTATTGTTTTGTCACTACAATCCATATAATACTATAAACTAATTGAAATTTTGAGACGCCGATACCGAATTATATTGCCGGCCAGTTGAGAGAAAATATATTTCGTATTGGGCGGAGTTTTGTATCGCGATTCAACAGTTAAGTCGGGAATTGTTAAAAGAAAGAAGAGAATGAAGCACCAAACTTATGCTGATCGTAATTTCAATTCTCAAAAGGCACCTAGTATATCTATGGCAACGGTTTCAGGGCTTGAGTGGAGAAAACTTTCGAGACGTGTTTTGAAATCTCTTCAAAAATTGTGAAAATTGTACTTTTAGCGAGCGGATAAGAGTGTTAGATTTCTGACGGAAACTACAATGCCAACCTTACCTTTAGGATTGAATAATTGTTATCTTGTAATTTACAGTGTTTCGAAGGTGAAATTGTAGAAATCTTGCTGTTGAACAAACGACTTTTGAACTTGACCTGGAACCCATGTAACTGCAAGGGCTCGCGCAAGAGCCAATCAGAGGTTGGTATTCTGAGACGCCAATACGATGTTATATTGGCGTCTCAAAAGTAAACAAAACGATCAGTGAATCGTGATACAATAATATAACTCCAGATATGTATAAAAAAAAGTAAGAGGAAACAAAAGATCAAGAATATTAGGATTGTAGGACAAGGATATCGTTAGCAGGCTAGTATGATGCCCTGAAAAATGATTTTACATTTACAGTAACAGAGTAAATTAGGAATAATATAAAATGTAATGAATTGTATAACATTATATATAGGGACAGCAAACAGTTATAAAATGCATTAGTACTGAGAGAGACATTTTTGAAGAGAGCTTTTTTAAATTTATCTTTAATTTGATTGAAATATGTTTAATATTTTGAGGAAGATCGTTCAAGATAAATGAACCAATAATAGATGGTGTTAAGGAGTGGAGGGCTGAGGCAGGCGGGAAGTAGAGGGAAAGGGTAGCCTGCATAATACTGTAAAACAGTAAAGAAAATGATTATGCAGGGAGACTATATGGAACGAAACACTACCATGAGGTATATACCCCCTCCCCTCCCCCCCCCCCCCTTCCCCATCAGTTGTGTTTGCTTGAATCCTTGTTTGCGAAAAGCGACCAGGCTCTTTTCACGACCGAGCCACAGTACACTAATTAGAAGCATGGGCCTAGTAATAAAACGTGCATTGTGTGTGACGGAAAACTAAGAATCCTACAGCAAGTGCCAGTGAACAATGGCTTTTTCTTGATCTTACGTCACTCGACCCAGACCTCGAGCTGCGCGGTTGTGAAACAAAATGCGCGGGATTTTAATTACGATTTAAAAATCAGGAATTTATTTTTCTTTCGTCCTCAATTTTCATCTACATTTTGAAAATAATTACACTAAAATGGGGTTAGGGGCACTTTAAGCTCCAAGTGACAGCCACGTGAAACTCGACACGATTGTGCACTGTTTAACTTTGTGCAAGTGCCTCAGTTTGAGTTAAAGGGATGCACTGCATGATAAAACTCATAATCATGAATGTGATATTTTTATCAGGCAAATGATAAGGATTATGATACCACCGAGAAGCCTGTATACGTAACCGGATGTTTACCGGGTCATACCGAGACTGAGCGCAAGTCAGAATGTGGGTTTGTTGAATTTGGATTTGGACAGAACATTGCTGCGGAGTTTGAATGTGGCGTAACTGTAGGAAGTCCTTATCACTGTAGTTCTTTCCCATGCAGGCGTACCGTTTACAATTCTGACTAGGGGGAGGCGCACCGTTTACAATTCTGACTAGGGGAAGGCGCACCGTTTACAATTCTGACTAGGGGAAGGCGCACCGTTTACAATTCTGACTAGGGGAAGGCGCACCGTTTACAATTCTGACTAGGGGAAGGCGCACCGTTTACAATTCTGACTAGGGGAAGGCGCACCGTTTACAATTCTGACTAGGGGAAGGCGCACCGTTTACAATTCTGATTAGTGGTAGGCGCACCGTTTACAATTCTGATTAGTGGCAGGCGCACCGTTTACAATTCTGACTAAGGGCAGGCGTGTTTAACTGTTTGTAGCCAATGAACCTTTAATTTGCAGGAATGCAATCACATGGTTGTATATTTATTTAAAGGCATTGTAGAGATCAGTAGTGTTATTAATATTAACAAAACCTGTTTGTAAATGTTATTTTACAAACGAGTGTCGATCTTTTTAAAGCAGCGTTTGGAAGTTTCTTTGCCGCCCAGTACAACTTTCCCCATGGGAACACGAGCACAATTCATTGGTTATTTAAGTGACACGTGAATGTTTCCTGCAGAAGGCCTATCATAACAGCCACCAATTGAACAATGACTCCATACATGAACACATCATGACTTAGCACCTTTAAGGAAGGCTAAGCCTCTAGAAAATGTTACACCTTTTATGGCTATAAAAAAGAGCGGCTATAAAAAAGAGCGTCTACAAAAGGAATGATTTGGTGCATCGGTTATGAATCTTGAATTATAATTTCTTTCTGATTCGCAGGAAAGTATGGTCAAGTACGCATACCAGATCAAGCGAACTACAACACAATGGAATGTTTTCATATTTGGAATAATCATAATACTTACTTTGTTTAAATATCAAGCAGTCGACTGATAAGACAATCGCTCCAGCATCAACCTCGGAGTTGATGACTCAGATAGAACTGAATTAGCTAAATTTAATACTAATTTAATTGACGTCATCTAATTTGGAATATCTCGTACGAACGGTCCCCAGATATGGCAGAGACGTTACAATTATCTCGCGGTTTCACTCAGTCTAGTTTTGTATGACTCAATGGACGGATTTTATTGTCAAACTGTAGTTTATAGTCAACCCTCCTGATTTCGCTGTGACCGTTGGTCTTGCAGTTACACCAATTTAGTTGTCATCAACTAAATAGTTAACTAATTTTACGGATAGATTTCCCTGCTAGCAGAGGTCTCTCTCTCTGTCTTGGTAAAATGGAAGGCGAGGGAGAGACCTCTGCCGACATCCGACGCTTTCTCTGTCGCGCATGCGTTTAGTTTCCTTGGCAACAAGTGACGCGATCTCACGTGTACTTATGAGCGCACGAAAGAACTGTAACAAACAACTGACGCGTACAGCTATTTCCGGTAAAACGTGTTTTCGAAACTGGTTTGACTCGCCATGAATGTGGACGGTAAACGTCGAATGTCGGCAGAGGTCTCTCCCTCGCCTTCCATTTTACCAAGACAGAGAGAGACCTCTGCTAGCAGGGAACGGATAGATTTATCTAAATCGCCAACCGACCGACGTTGAAGCGATTCAGTGTAGTTATAGCATTCATTTTACGTACATCCAGAATGGACTTTTGGTACATCTGAATTAGTTTTAACGATAAATGATGGCAGGGAAAATTATCTAATGGTTTACACACTTTCATTGTATAATGTAAAATTGGCCATCGTAATGTTAATAAACTGTTTTACCGTTCCATCCCTGGCCTCGTAAACAACCCCTATAAAAGAAAAAAGTGCTTACACACGAAAGCACCAATATCAATGTTATCATTAAATGTTTTTAACATCTGCCAGTTCTCTTGAATCACATGAATGTACAGTCGAACTCCGGAGATCCGTGAATGCGGACGGGGTCCCTATTACCGGATTAACGTGAATGGGACGTCATCATCATCATCATCTTATGATAATAAAAGACTATTAAAAAAGGGGTCCAAACTACAATATATAACCTACATAAATAAACTATAAACATAAACATAAAACTAAACCTAAACTATAATCATTAAGAATCAACTAATTAAGCCTGCTTCCATTAATGCCGTGTTTCTAATTAATGATTAAAATGTAAATTGAGCAATCGTCGAAAGTTTTTCAGAGATTCTGCTTCGCTTAGATTGGGGGGTAGTCTGTTCCAGAGAACGGCACCACTGTAGCTAGATTGTACCATAAACCGGTCACTTATATGCATGCGTTTTATCGGTAAAAAGGAAACTTAGCCATTTCGTAAACTGATAAAAGACACAACACAATCACTTAACGTCAATCAGGTATCATGGCTTAACATAACCAGGCTGTGGTTTAATTGTTATTCTAAAAATTACCAAACATCTAAAAATAGATTTCAAGAAATTATCATTGGAAGTTCTCTTGAAGGCTAATATTTAAAACATCAACAATAAAAAAACTGAAGTTCTTCAACATGTAAGAGCAGTAGTCCATGACCAGAAGTCTGTATATCTCACGATGGGTGCGGTTAAAACCTGGTCTCAGTTCACCAGTTTATGCAGGAGCCGGTTTATGATACAATCTACTTTTAGAAAACGAAAAAAGCGACAACCTCTAGAGGTATAACACAATTTACGAAATTTTCTTACCGACAATTTCAGTTCCATTCGATTTCCCACTCGGAATTTCCGTGTTTTTTTTTGGTCGAATAGAACGTGCCCATAGGCTATCATAAGGAAATCAAATGGAATTGAAATTTTCGGTAAGAATTTTTCGAAAAAAAAACTGTGATATACACTCGCAATTATCCTGCTTTAAGTGTATTTATATCTTATAGACTTGTCCTCTTTTTCCCAAAAATTCCCATGTACGACCGAAAAATTCAATTCCATTTTTGTTTTTTTTGTTTCTTTGGTCGAATGGATAGCGCGCGCCAGTGGCGGCACTACCGGTGGTTTGTGCAAATGGAGCATGCGGTTTTGTGGAAAAAAGGGCGAAGTAAAATCGTAGAAATCGCTACCAGAGAACAAGAAGGACATCAACTACTTTTCTACCTTCAGGCAAGTTGCACTCAAGCCTGCAACATCTACTACTACGCTCTCTTCTAATACTTTGCCTACCAGGCTGGCTTCTATTAAGCATAAGCTTCGTAACGTTTTTCTTCCGCACATCTCCTCTGTTAACCATCTAGAGGAGCTCCTCTGCTATAACTGTCGCTCCTTGCTTCACTGCTGCTGTATTTCTGGCGCCGCGTCCAGGGCAAAGCCCCTTCCATTGCGCATAGTCTTCTATTAAGTATATTTGTTTTTTTATTTTATTTCATACTAATTCTCTTTACATTGATTCCAATTACCCATTATATCTTGTAATGTTGTAGCTCGTGCGTTATTTTTTTCCCATACTTCCTTTCCTTTCCATTACGTTTTATTTGTAACATAGAGGGCCGCATGTTAAATAACTATGTAAGGTTAATGTGTCTTCCCTCTGTATTGTATTGTATTAAAGCCTGGGTTTCCTGTGGACTCAAGTCTGCTCCAGTCTCCACGCCTACTTTAATTTGTCAGCGGAAATAACGTGGGCTCAGGAAGAGAACAAAATGGCGGTTCAATGATAGTTGTTTATGGCTCCAAAAGTTCTGTGATTCCAGTTTGATTTCTAAGATTATTTCCATGAAATTATACACAACCACATGATTATAAATATACCAGGAATACCTCCAGCCTTAATATACTGGTCTTACTGTAGAGCACCTTTCTAAGAAGTCGGTCCAAGATACTTTGAGGCTGAGATCAACATAATTCAAATGGTTGCAAGTGCATATATCGCATGTAAGCTGGAGGATAAATTGCATTGATTCAAATTGCGAAAGAGGTAATGGACCAATGAGAGAAGGGGAAGAATCTCGTGAGCTTCGCAGAAGGAATGGGTTGTCTCTTAATTACAAATACAATGTAAGCTTGATCAGTTAATACCAAATTCTCCTGCCATGATTTCTTGTGAGGGACAAAGTATGAACTTGCGTGTCATGGAAGCTACGTTAAGCCCAGAGGAAGAAGATGATATAGATATTATTGGGATGGCCGATGAGGAGAACACTGTTAAATCTCTCAAACCATGTACAAGTTTTTCTACTGAACTTGAGAAGGAAAAGAAATATGCAACTCATCAATCTTTAGGGGAAGCTAATCAAACCTGTGAAATGGGTGAAGATGAAATGAATGGACAGTGTGAATTAATTAAAACAGGAGAGGAGAGAACAAGAGATGACAGTCAAATGCATGACAATGCACTATGTAATGATGATATTAAAACAAAATATACAGTTGAAATGGGAAATACAATTTGCCTTGATAGGTGTATTATGGAAACACAATCAATTAAACAATTTATTGTAAATAAATCTATATCTGATGTTGAAAGGATGGACAGTAACTCTAAACTATGCAATGTTGGTCAAATGAAGAGTGCTTTAATTCCAAATACTACAGATATTGAGAACAGTGAGGAAGACAAGAAATGTATCATGACGACTGTATCTGCAAGTACAGTGGCCAGTAATGTGCTGAATATACATGGAGAAAGTCACAGGGAAGAAGCATATTATGGAGAGGAGAGTCAGGAAAACATTTTTAAGACAATAGACTTTGGCTTGTCACTAGCTGATGATGATGATCATGAGTTTGATCCTTATAACAGATTCTTCTTTGAGTCAGACCACCTGGCTCTTAAGGATAACAAACAGTAAGTTATTCGGCGCTAGATTGCAGAATACCCCACCACTTCGAAAGATCTCTTGAAAAGCCCTTACCAATTGTGCAAAATTATCCATTTAGCTCAGGTGTATTTAGACTCATTCTATGAATGATTTGGGGTTGAAAATGTGTATGATTTGTTTGAATTTCAGGGTTAGGTTTTTAGAAGGTTTGTTTGAGAATTTGAGAAAATGCATTATTAATGAACCAAGTGGTGGGGTATTCTGCAATTGCTCTGAGAGATTTTAGTACAACTGTATGAAGGAAAAACGTTTTAGCAATATCTTTTTTTTGCAAAAAAGTAAAGAATATCTACAGAAAAATCTATATTAAATCAGGGATTTATTTATTGTAATAAACTCCATTTTCACGACAGATGCACATGACCTTATGCAACGTTATCCATGGAAGATACATGCAATGTACATGTAATGTTTATTGTGTACATTTTTATTTAACTAATAATAATATTTTGGTTCTTTTAGCTATCATTTATTACTACAGGCTCTTATTGCATTAGAAGGCCAAAGAATTCAGGCAATTAAGGTATTAATCCATGTGGATACATTATTTAGAATATTTCTTGTAACATTGTAGCATATTTAAATATGAATGTTTTTTTAAATAAATTATGAACAGCAATTTTTTTTCAAGATAGCTAGCATCTAATATTGTGATGCTGTACGGCTTACACTAGCTGTCTTGCTTTTCCCCATTTAGGATCTGGACATCCTATGTGAAGAAGAAGCTAAAGCACTAGATGATCCCATTGGATTTGTAGAAAAACTTCAAAACAATGTAAATATCGTTCTGGCCAAACAAAATGAGTGTTGTGTTTCTGGTAACCTTAGTAACCAACCTGAATTTGTTCATGCTGACCTCAAACTTTTTATTGCTATTTTCCAAGACTTGAAACAGATAAAATAAACATAAGAATATAAAACGTATTAAAAAATGAGAAGTACGTAAACAATGACTTCTCGCTACAGCATGTGATCTGTGCGATCGTATGAACATGACAAAATGTAAATACAGGGTTTAAACTCACAACCAAGAAAGTGTTAGTTGAGACTACCACTACAAATGGTCATTGGCTATAAATACACATGCTCGTAAATATATAAGATATTTTAAGTCGACCCTTGGGTTAAATTTGAAAAGCCCAAACATGAAAATTGAAAAAAAAATTGTTGAACTTGATGTACATACATGTACATATATAATTATTAATATTATGTTTAAACTCAAATAGGATAATACTGTATATAGGACAACATACATTGCAGGGTTGTCAGTAGGAACTGAAACAAGAAGCTACACAGTGCTCAACCTTAACTTTTTTACTTACTGACCCTTACGCTAATGATGTTTAAACTTACTGGCCCATTAAGCCAACTCCTGGTAGTCCAGCACTGCATACTTGTTTGCAAGTGCACTAGTCAAAACGAAGCTCTACTGGGGTCTACTAGTTTACAGTCCTCCATCTCCAATAGAACGTTTGCAAAACGTCGTAAAATGTTTGGGCATGTGACTGGGAACTCTATATGACTTTTATTACTCCTGTTTTTGCAATCGAGCTTTTCTTTTTTTACAATAATAATAGTAATAATAATAATCTTTTACCTCAACACCTACTAGTCCTGTGGCAAGTGGTTCTCAAATTTTACTAGCCCAGGTGCAATTTTTACTAGTTCCGGGTTAGTAGTGTTTTACAGGTGGTTACAAGAATGGTTAAAATGGCAAGAATGAAGGGAATTAAGGCAAAACATGCAGCTACTTTTAATATGACAGCCAGCAGAAATATGCCAGTTGCCGGCTTTTACTGAAAACCCTGCATGTACATTGTATACTCTTCTTTTAATAGCACTCACACCAAGTACATGTATGTTTTTGTCAAGTACAAAATTAAGTAACAGTCAAGAACTTATGGCACTTTATGCTGAGGGGTATGCATGTAACGTGGACAGACACATTGAATATGATAATTTAAAAACACTCTTTCAATTAGAAATGTACAAGTTACTGTGTGGAGGCCACCATTACAGCACTGACACCACACTAGCTAGACTACAAGTACATATACAACCAATATGCCACTTACCCTATAAAATGTTAATGTCAGTAATTAACACAACATGTGTTGGTTGCCTCTCAAATGATACTCGACCGATACATGATGCAGTGTCTACTGCCTGTCATGGCTGACTATCAGTGGAGAGGCAGCAGATAAATTGATCAAGTGACCAAAACTTAATTGAGAGTGCTGGCCGAGTGCTGGCCGAGTGCTGGCTGAATGCTGGTTGAGTGTTGGTCAAGTGCTGGTCGAGTGTTGGTCAAGTGCTGGTTGAGTGCTGGGGTTGAATGCTGGTCGAGTGTTGGTCAAGTGCTGGTTGAGTGCTAGTCGAGTGCCGGTCGAGTGCCGGTCGAGTGTTGGTTGAGTGCTGGTCAAGTGCTGGTCAAGTGCTGGTCAGGGCTCAAATTTAATGCTCTCAAATGCTTGCAAATTATTTGTGAGTGAAAAAAAGTTTTACTAGCAAATTTGTGTGAGTCTACCTTCCTTTAAGGTACAACTTGGAGTCTGAAAACCTCCAACAAATGTGGCATATTTACAAGAGTTTATAAGGTTAGCTTAATTCTTGCCCAATGTATTCATTAAAAGTAAATGATATATACAATATAAAGTGATACTGTGAACACATAGAATATGAGTATGTTCCATTTTATTTTGCCAGTATCCTCCATGTTTTTGCTAGTGGAAAAAATCTTACTAGGAGACATTTGCTAGTGAATTTATAAGTTAAGTTTGAGCCTTGTTGGTTGAGATTCCAATGACATTAGTTGACACTGACTATATATAATTTGAGTAAGTGACTCCTGATCACATTCTAAATTCTCACATTCTAAATTTAGAATGTGATCAGGAGTTACTTATGCCCGGATTGCACACAGCTCTTCATTTATAGTACATGTACATGTGACCCATCTTATATTATGACTTCTACTATATTACCCAAATATACCATAATGACAGGAACCATTAATGCTGCCTGAAAGACAGAGGGTGATAAAACTGCCTCCAATTCCTTGGGATGATTATGCCTCCTCACTTGGGCCAGTAGAGAAAACAGCACTGTCGTCATACCATCATACTAGAGGTGCAACACAAAGTGTGGAGAAAGGTACAAACACATGTTAAGTGATGCTAAACAAAGACGATGTGTGAAAGCTGTGAGCATAAGCTATGCCAAGAGGTCAAAACTGCTCTCCATAGATGCTAATTGCCCAGGCATTTTCATCTTTTTTTGACATATTTGGTACTGGTACTTATTGACTGAGTAGGAGAGCTGGACAGGAACATATTTGGCTCAAGGTCATGACGTACGACCCGAGTGCCAACTATTTTCCCATTCGACCTGACCTACCTCAGTTAATCAGTTTTTTTTACCATCATGACTACCTAATTTCAATTTGCAAAACAACAACCAAAAAAAACAGACACCTTTTTCTGGCCTGCACACGTTAAACATGTACACAATGAACAGCCCCCATCGTGTGACTTTTGTAAATGGTTTTGAAAGGAAAGTGCACATGGGGATGTATACAGGTGTTACAGTTGACATGGAATTTTCTGTTTCACATTTGTTTCTAGCTGCCTTTTCAGCAGTCCAGAGTTGTGAAGCACCATCTACTAGTAGTACAATTAAAGTTCCAGTGACAGAAAGCACAAACACAAGTGCTTTTGGTGACAGTTTTTGGACAGAAAGAGATTCAAGACAGGTTCATAGAGAAAGGTATGCCTGAAAGTATTAAACTTGCTAAGGTACTTAAAATTGATTTCTAAACCTCGTGCATAGTCAATTAGGCAGCCATTATCCTGAATGACACCATGTGATGGCCTCTATATACTGTTTCTTCAGCTGTTTTTTTGTTTTCTATTTCTATGGATAGAACAACAGACTGAGTAGACTGAGTAAAGATGTAAGGGACTTCTTTAATGTTCACATTTTCAGGAGCTAAAATGCTCCATATTAAATATCTGTTAAGGATTTCAAGGTCCGGTATTTTTACTTTATAATTAGACTGTCTTACAACCAAATAATGGCATTTGTTTTCCTTATTTTTCTCAACAGTGGTGCAACCACATTCTCTGAAGACAGCAAATCTCCCTTTATGAGGAGTGGATTGTTTGACTCAAGCAAGCCAGTTACATTTAACCTGCCATGGTCTAAAGAAGAACAGGTAAGAAGTTATTCATCTTTTAGATCAACGGTCCTCTGTAACTAATGTTAGGTAGGTACTCCATGTATAATGAACAATTAGACTCCAACCTCAAGGTTTCTGTTATACAAATAGACTGTGTCCATCGAGGAACTGTTGGCTGATAGTTGCCCGCGGAAATTTGATGTTCTTAAAACAAATATAAGCCCGAGAACGAAGTTCAAGGGCTTATATGCTAGTTTTAAGAACATCAAATTTCCAAGGGAAACTATCAGCCGATAGGTCCGAGACAGACACAGTCTATTTGCGTTATTGTTCAACACAAAATGGTCTTTCGTGCTCAGTGGGCACTATCGCCTGATAGTTTGCCTCCGCGGATGACAACTATCACGTCACGTGATCGCTTTTAGCCAATGAGCGGACGACAACTATCACGTCACGTGATCGCTTTTAGCCAATGAGCGCGCACCAAAATTTTGTGGTGAACTATAACGTCTGATAGTTGATGATTAGGGGCACTGCCCCAAGTCAACTATCAAAGTCGATAGAAACCAAGAGTGAGAAGTCTAATATTGTCTTAGGATAACAAAGCCACCATTCTATCAACTTAGCCATTATTTTTTCCCTTGATATCGATCGATAGACAGCACATTGCTTGCAGTGAGTGCTTTCCCCCATAAATCGTGAACGATTTTAAAAGATATATAACTTGTGTGAAAATATAAGTTGAAATAACGTAATTTTACTGTATGGTGATTGACAACATGTGAAAATTCCATTTTCAGGGTAGACTTGAGAAGCTGTTACAACTTTATCCACAAGAAGAAGTGGAGGCAAAGAGATGGGAGAAGATAGCCAAAGCCCTTGAGAACAGAACAACAAAACAGGTATGAAATAATCTGTCAGAGAAAGATTACGGTGTGCTTGCAGTGCATATAGTGTAGCTCATACATACATCAGGGTTGTCAATAATGACAGAAGATGTTTGCCTTACATGCGGGAGGTTTTGGGTTCGAATCCCAGTAGAACTCGCATATATTTTTTTCTCTCGATTATCTTCTCCTCTTGTTTGCCTGTGAATTAGCCGTAAAACCTTGTCGTTTACCTGGGAAAGGTTAGGGTAATCTTGTGGTTAGGGTTTGTGTTAGTGTGTTTGATTGGTTTTAATTCAAGAAGTTTACCGCTGACAGTAATGTGGCTCGCATGGTTTACCCATAACACCTGTCAAGCTCACTGGATGTTACAGGCGTTGCATTTCACCGTTGTACATGTACTTTCAGTTTACTTGTAAATCGAGGAACTTGATAAAGAATCCTTTTGAAATAAAACAATAGGAGATATTGTAGTTGAGTCTACGAATAGCAGTTTCAGCGGTATTGACCCGAACGCCTCACTTCAATGTAATGAAGCGCTATTCAAACTGTGTATCTAAATTAGTCGTGCTTGTTTAGGAGGGTGTTGGTGTCGTGTAAGAATGATGGTTTCAATGGCGCTTCATTACATTGAAGTGAGGCGTTCGGGTCAATACCGCTGAAATTGCTATTCGTAGACTCAACTACAATATCTCCTATTTGTTTAACCTACATGTATACTACCTTTTGCTAAAGGAGGACGTTCACCTATCATACTTTGCGCGCCCTGTACAACTATATTATCAACGGTTTGAGGTCACGTGATGATTCATTCTGTGAGCTCGCCGTGATCGTGAAAGGTTTAAAAGCTAAAGCTGGAATTATAGAAGGGAATTGTTTCGTTTTTGGACAGTCAGACATCGTTTATGTCCACTACTTACACTAGCTGCCACATTTGATTATTCGGATTTGCTGGAATCTCTTCTTTAGAGGTGAAAATAGTGCTAGCCCACGTAAGTTTTCCATCAGACTTGCGAACAAGGCTGGCTCTTCTTTAATATTAGGCGTACATCGGGCGTGAGCATTTCTCAGATCTTTGTGGCTTATTGCCTGGCGTGAGCATTTCTCGGATCTTTGTGGCTTATTGCCTGGCGGCAAGTGCTTGCGCTTAGTTTCTCCATCTCCTTCCATGTGGATTGGAAAAGGCCTAAGAGCATGCAGAAGGACATGAACCGAGCAACTGAGTGAAAGCTTATAATATATCTTAGACCGGTGTCCTAGCGGATTTGGACCGCCGCGGATGTGTCTCGACCCCTCTCTCGCGGATTTGGACCCCCCTATCTACGGGTCTCAGCAAAACAAGAAATTCAAGAAACACTAAAAGAAGGAACAAGGAACATAAGCAGCTGAGAATAGATCAGAAAGTTGCGTGTTATAGAAAACTAAGACCCGTTTCAAACATGCCGTGCCAGCATTGAACTTAATTGGACTTTTGAACTTAATTGGTTTCAAACGGGCCTAAATGTTGACTGCAGTTTTAAGTAATAGATAAAGAATGAGTGGCCGATCTTTATCGCTTACAGCTCGAGTTTGTAAATCGGATAAAGATTGGCCACTCATTCTTTATCTTATCAAACGTCTAGATGTAGAGTCACGTTTTCAGTTATTTTGGCGATAGGACTTATTTTGGACGAGAAAATCGAAGCCAAATTTATGTAAATCAGGACGAAATCTGTATCAGATTTAAAGATCACTTATTGGTCGGTGATTTCCTTTGTTTTTGCCTCATGAATTATTAATGAGTTTGATAATCACAAATAAAGAATGACACGTCGCTGCATTACCGCAGTGTTAGCGTATAGGCGGACCAAGGCGCGCTTTTCATGTAGTTTAGCCATAGTTAATAGAGTGGAATGGTTATGAAACCCGGCAAACTTCAAAGGGGCTAACAAAGGCGCTGCGATTTATGTTGGAAGGGGGCAAGACAAAAGATTGTGCAAGGTCATAGTTCATTAGCGTCCCCTGAACGACTGAACTCACACGTTTCTATTGGCTGATTGATTAACACATTGGAATTTCTATTGTGTTTTGTGCAGGGTCACGGTTGAAAAAAGCTAACAAAGACATATAACATCATCATCATCGTCATGTTTTATTTGACTCAATAATAAGTTTATAATTTGGAAATATACTTATGAATTGACATTTACGATGTGAATATTTGAACATATAATATTAACTAATATAATTCTTTTATTGAGTTCGGGTCATCCTAATAGCATAAACTAATCGAGAGGATGACCCTCAATACTTATATTTAAAGGGAGAATACATTAAAGTAAGTTTGTATTTCTTCAGTAATAGTATTATAATCTAATAAATATTATAAAATCAAGACTAGTCAAAGGAATAATTATCTAAAACAGAGCGTTTAATATTTTTACGAAAGGAGACGAGAGAGGTTATGTTTCTTGTATCAGAAGGTAAAGAATTCCAAAGTTTTGAACCAGTATATTGAAGAGAACGTAATCCATAGTGAGTAGTTTTAACAGCTTTTAAATATATATCATTACTTAGAGATTGACGGGTAGGATAGGAGTGAACATTGGATACGTACTTAAAATAGTCACTAAAGCTACTAGGTGTTAGATTATGAGACCACTGAAAAAGAAATGAAAGATTAATAACATCATTAAACTTAAGCATGTTGAGTGATTTAAAGAGAGGTTCAGAGTGGGATCTAGGTTCTGAAAAAGTTATAATTCTTACAGCTTTTTTCTGGATTATAGAAATAGGCTTTAGGTAACTATGGTATGTAAGACCCCAGGCTTGAACACCATAAGTTATAAATGGATAAACTAGAGCATAATAAAGCATAACAAGGATATCAGTATTGACAAAATGTCTAACCTTAGATAAAATGCCAATAGTTTTTGATAACTTTAAGCATAGTTCATTAATGTGACATTTCCAGTTAAGATTAGAATCAAATGAAATTCCTAAATATTTTACAGAAGAAACTTGTTTAATAATGCTATTATCAATTCTGATATTAAAAGACTGAGTAGGCTTATTATGTTGATTAGAATGGAATAATATAAAATTAGATTTTTGTAGACTAAGAGCTAATCTATTAGTTTTCATCCAGTCAGCAACTGCCCTTAATTCATTATTTATTAATTGTTGGAGGTGTTCAAGATTTTTAGAAGAATAATAGATATTAGTATCATCAGCAAATAAATGAAATTTAAGCAAACTTGAAGCATTTGGTAGGTCATTAATGTATAACAAAAATAACAATGGGCCTAACACGGAACCTTTAAGGCACTCCACAATTAATTGGTAAAAGAACAGAATTATGGCCATTAATAGTTACATATTGTTCTCTATTAGAAAGATAAGACAAAAACCAGTCATTAATAATGCCCTTATACCATAGTGATTCATTTTAGATAATAAAATTGAATGATTAACAGTGTCAAAACCTTTTTTCAAATCAATAAATATTCCACATCCATATTCATTGCTATCAATTGAATTTCGTATCGATTCAGTTATACTAATAAGAGCATGAGATGTTGAACACTTCTCTCTGAACCCAAACTGAAGGGAATACAAAGAAGGTCGCTGGGTTTCATAACCATTCCACTCTATTAACTATGGTTTAGCGAACTTTTATTTTTACTTCAGTGCTTTAGTTAGCATTCGACATTCTCCCTGAAGCCGACTTTTCACACTCTTCCTGAAACCGACTTTTCAAACTTGTTATTGCCGTCTATTCCCGAGAGACTGGACGACATGATTCGAACATGATACGGTCAGTGTGAATTGAGCGAAGAATGATTGCAAATGAGGTGCGAAGGACTACAGATAAATGCAGAAGGCGAGTGGCTCTGCAGAGTGTCGACCACCTGACTTCATGCGTCGTAGAAAGCAAGGCTAGCGATTTGGACTTTCTTTACTCGGTTAGTTCTGAGGTCGAATTCCGTATATTAAGGGTTGTTAGCGGAGACGAAGCTGCGTCATACTATCCATACTTGCCATGAATATAGGTGTGTTGAACTATTTACGCTTTACGCGAACAAGAAATCTTGCAAAGAGGGAATGCATTCGAAGTTTCGTAACAAAAACTTGTTGGAAGCATAATTAAAATAACGTATTTGTAGAATGAATGAATGAATGGTACAGGCTATCATCTCCACCGTTATTGTTTTTCTTTCAAACAAATAAAAAACGAATTCGTGGCAAAAACATTAAGGAAACACATTTATTCGTGGGAAAAAAATATAAAAATTGCATACATACGCCAACTGGGTAATGGGCTCCTGATAGGAGGGTGTGGTATGGTATACATGTATTCAACGTTACAAGAAACACTTGGGGCCACAGTTTATGTCCATTATAGCAAGAATTTAAGCGGATAGTTTTCTACATGAACTTGAGTGAACTGAGGAACATTCAAGTGGTTGGAGTGCTTTTCTTATAAAGGCTAGGAAAACCTTTTTTTTTTGTTACAAACTCAAATAATTAAATGTCGGACGACAGAGACTGACTGACGAACAGTCGTCTCTCAGAAGAAGAAAAAAGAGAAGCGCGCAGGGGATGATGGGAAGGAGGAGAAGAGACGAAAGAAACGACATCTCTCTTTTTTCTCCTTTCCCATCATCCCCCGCGCGGTTCTCTTTTTCTTCTTCTGAGAGACGAGTAGTGACGAGTCTGCGACTGGGAGCCAATTGAATAGAACTCGGCTCCTGAACTCGGTCATTTTAGGATATCTCTTGAATTAGTTTTGTATTTTTCCAATTTAGGTCGCCAGCCGTGTGCAAAAGTACTTCATCAAACTGACCAAAGCTGGACTGCCAGTACCTGGACGAATACCAAACATTCCTAAACCAGGATCAAGGGTACACTTTGTATTGTTTGAAGATTACTTATACAGTAGGACAAATAGAGGGGTTTTCGATTGAGTGTTGAAAGTAGTAAGTGATTGCTTTGGTTTCACGTTTGCTCAGCTTTTCTATCGATCCTTCTCACATGGCGGCCATGTTGGCCAGCCTCGAACTGAGCAGTTTCAGAACGAGGTTAGACGGGGGGAAACAAAGGTTTTTATCCTCAATATGGCCGCCATGTGAGAAGTGCCACTTGGCTGTGAATAATGTTGTGTAATTATCAGCCAATCAAGTTCTAAACTAAAACCAAACATTGTGTTGGTCCGTCACGCAATCCATTTGTTTTAGCGAGAGTTTTCCACGATTGCATTTACTTTTTCTCGTGATTAGTTCAAGTAAAACCAATCACCAATTACTGCAGTTTGTGATTGGCTCATTGTGTTTTTACTTGTTCGTGATTGGTTCTGTGATTACTTTGGTTTTACGACACTCAATCGAAAAAAGCTCTAAAACCAATGGTGAATTACTTCAGTTTGTGATTGGCTCATTGCGTTTTTACTTGTTTCCGTGATTGGCTCTGTAATTACTTTGGTTTTGGTTTGACTCAATCGAAAACCACTCTCAAGGCAGTTTGATTCGCTGTTATCACACGGCGGCCATGTTGGCTAGAAACAATATATTTACCACGTGTAGCCTCACATTGAACAGTTTCAGAACGAGGTTGGATGGGGGAAAACAAAGGGTTTTATTGTCCTGGGATTATAAACATTGTAAACTGTAATTAGCTGTTATCACACGGCGGCCATGTTGACTACAAACAATGGATTTGCCACGTGTAGCCTCGCACTGAGCAGTTTCAGAACGAGGTTAGATGGGGAAAACAAAGGTTTTTATTCTCCTGGGATTATAAACATTGTAAACTGTAATTAGCTGTTATCACACGGTGGCCATGTTGACTACAAACAATGGATTTACCACGTGTAGCCTCGCACTGAGCAGTTTCAGAACGAGGTTAGATGGGGAAAACAAAGGTTTTTATTCTCCTGGGATTATAAACATTGTAAACTGTAATTAGCTGTTATCACACGGTGGCCATGTTGACTACAAACAATAGATTTACCACGTGTAGCCTCACACTGAGCAGTTTCAGAACGAGGTTAGACAGGGGGAAACAAAGGGTTTTATTCTCCTGGGATTATAAACAGTGTAAACTGTAATTAGTTAGATTTTTCACGTGTAGTATTTTAGAACGAGGCTAGATGGGGGACAACAAGAGGAATAATTTTGCTCGAGACGTCAGTGAACGTGACTGTTCATTGACGAAACTTCATCTACAGATAACCTTCGAACTTTCATTTATATTTTTCCTCGAAGTCTGCCACTCCATTTAGCATTTCCCTGTGATTGTTATCTAACTTGGAGATTCCTAGACTGTCCATGTTCTGTCGCTCATTGTTATTATTTTTATCCGAGTAAAATTGGGAACGAGTCGAAACATTCAATTAAGGGGGGAGGGGGAAAGGAAAATAAAAAGACTGTTCGCAGTCATGAGATTCCCAAGTCACCCGCCTTAGTTCTTTAGTGTGAATTGGTTCTAAGGGTTCTAATGAGTAGAATTTTAAACCTCAGTTTTTTTTCTTTGCCAGAGCAAAAGATCGACTCACTACCATATGATGGGTTTCCGGACATCAACATTCTTCCCCTCCTATCAGCCTCGTGTTTATATGGACGAGGAGAGAGATGAAGATGACTTGTCCAGTATAGCTTACTCTGATGAGATGGCCTATATATCGGTAACACCACTCTACAATACTCATTCACAATAAAGTAAAAGTGTGCGGACGTGTTTTGTTTTGTTTTAATAGCCTGCTAAGCGGCTTTTACAGTTTCGTTGTTTTCGGGTGCTTGCCTTTGTTTTCTTTCAGTTTGGGCGGGAAACTGGCGGGACGCGCTCATGCTGGCCTCATCAAAAGCGCATGCGCATGACGTTTTGCCGCAGTATGGCCAGTTTGTGGGCTCTTATTTATTTATGCTTTCATCATGACTCAAATAATTTTTTTTTCACAAATTACATTATGATGGACGACACAACAGATCAGAGCGTGGCTCCAAATTAAGTGCTCCCTTACTTTAACTAATGAAAATACAAACACATCTTGAGTTATATAAATTACGCACACGCATAAAATGAACTTAATACATGTTCATTATATTTGAAGGTCAATCGAAATCGAAATTTACGTGAAGATATACGATCAAAATAACTAAGAAAAAATTGGAGTGGTTGGTCTTACAAGGTGTAATAGCAACATACTTTATTAGAAAGAAAATATATCACGCTGTGCACAACATTTCGGCCATATTGACTTCCAGGTAATTGGTGCATTGACATTAAAAGATATTTGTAACGCTGATGGGTGTTTTGTTTTCGACCAAGCTTGATTTTGAGTGACATGTGCTGTGCGCTCAAGGATATAGAAAAAATAACAGCCAGAATACCGCTAGCAGGGTAGGCCTGGGTTCCAAAGGCTCGCAGGAATTAAAGGCGAGAGAGAAGGAGAAGTAAAATAAGAGCTTTTGGTATTATTCGTTGAGAGCTTCACGTCCATGCGAACATCAGGTTCAGAATTTGAACCTCGTCCCTGATGTAACAGCATTGGCCCAGCAAATCCGGTTTGACGAGTTTTCGTGATTTGAAACTTTTCGCTTGAAAGTGAGATTCTCAACGGATAACTTTTTCTTCTCTCTTCTCTTCTCTCTCACCTTTTATTTCTTCGAGCCTCATACTGCATACATTATTTGAGGGACTAATCTAATTTGAGCTAGTTTCACTTGTAGGATGATGAAAGCATCTCGCCCGAACTACGACATACAAGGGAATACAAGGAACTGATGGAACTGAAGGGGATGAAACGACAGAAGCTATATCATTCACACCAGGTGACGCAGCACTCGACTAACGACCAATGGGCCTTTGTAGGAATGCAATCACGTGCTGATCAATACGAATGAATGGCTGAATTACAGTGGCGTCTACGAATAGCAGTTTCAGCGGTATTGACCTGAACGCCTCACCTCAATGTAATTAAGCGCTACTCAAACTAGTCGTGCTTGTTTAAAAGGTGTTGGTGTCATGCAATAATGGTGGTTTCAATTTTGCTTCGCTACATCGAAGTGAGGCGTTCGGGTCAATACCGCTGAAACTGCTATTCGTAATATCACTGTAATATCAGCTATTGAGTTCATGATCCCATGGGAAAGGCCGGCTTTACTGCATGACAAACAATCTACCAAACGCTGTTTGGAGATGGAAAATATCATTTACGAACAGGTTTTGCTAATAACACTACCGATCTCGTACAAGTGCCTTTAAATATGAATTAAGATTGTTTTGCTACCCAGTACAACCACGTGATTGCATTCCTGCCTGCCTCTTGGGCCATTCCTAGTTCCGACTCAAATAATAGCGAACCAATCAGAGCGTAGCAAGACTTAAACAATAGCGAACCAATCAGCGTAGCAGTACTCAAATAATAGCGAACCAATCAGAGCGTAGCAGGACTCAAATAATAGCGAACCAATCAGAGCGTAGCAGGACTCAAATAATAGCGAACCAATCAGAGCGTAGCAAGACTTAAACAATAGCGAACAAATCGGAGTGTAGCAGGTTTCCCACGGGAATATATCACACTACATGTATGTTCTACGCTTGTTTGAAATGGTGAAAATTGACCTTTCCTGACCCATGACCACGTAAGTAAAAGACTGAGTTGATTCATCTAATTAATTCGACTTTGCAGTACTCAGTTTGAATAAATACTTAGTATATTCTCTATATATCGATGTTGTTGTGACAGAAAGGCGCCATGGACAGTAATCGAGCCAGGCTTTTATTTACGCGATCATGGGTCAGGAAAGGTCAATTTATTCACCATTTCAAACAAGCGTAGGACATAGTGTATTCTCTGTAAACCAAAAAGTGCTTCGCAGTAGTACTCAAAACCTTTCAAAGGTTCATAGGTGTAAAAATGCAAAAGGGAGTACTTTACCGATTAACAGTCGTGTAAAACAAAGAGTATAGTGCTACCACTCACCTCAGTCAGTTTAGGTGTCCCGCGGATATTCTGACAAATTACACGCATTATTTTAATTGCTTAATTTTTTTATTTCTACTTACTGGTCAGGTTCAATTTGAAGCCTATTCTGCCGAAATAGAATCGGGAAAAGATATCTTAATTTTGCTCTCGTCCAACCGCGCGTATTCTTGTTACCACGCCCACGTTTAACCCGTGTTTCGCAGCCGAAATTTTGTCATTTTCTCAAGGTAGACTAGTATAGCCCTGGCCAAATTATTGAACAATGTTAGATTGCACGATAGTTTGTCATTCCATGTTGGAAGATGTTGGACCAACATTGTTCGATAGTTGACATCCCATGTTGGACGATGTTGGACCAACATTGTTCAATAGTTTGACATCCCATGTTGAACTATGTTACACTAACATTGTTCGATAGTTTGACATCCCATGTTGGACGATGTTACACTAACATTGTTCGATAGTTTGACATCCCATGTTGGACCAAAATTGTTCGATAGTTTGACATCCCATGTTGAACGATGTTACACTAACATTGTTCGATAGTTTGACATCCCATGTTGGACGATGTTACACTAACATTGTTCGATAGTTTGATATCCCATGTTGGACCAAAATTGTTCGATAGTTTGACATCCCATGTTTTGACCAAAATTATTCGATAGTTTGACATCCCATGTTGGACCAACATTGTTCGATAGTTTGACATCCCATGTTGGACCAAAATTGTTCGATAGTTTGACATCCCATGTTGGACGATGTTACACTAACATTGTTCGATAGTTTGACATCCCATGTTGGACGATGTTGGACCAAAATTGTTCGATACTTTGACATCCCATGTTGGACGATGTTAGTCTAACATTATTCGATAGTTTGATATCTCATGTTGGACGATGTTGGACCAACATTGTTCGATAGTTTGACATCCCTTGTTAGACGATGTTGGACCAACAATGTTCGATAGTTTGACATCCCATGTATGATGTTGGACCAACATTGTTGGTAGAGGATGGCAAAGTAAGGTGGATTACAAGGTTTATTCTAGTTTATACAAAATAAATATGTTCGCGCTCTCCAAATTGATTTTTGCACAAAGTGACTAAGGGAAGCATAGAAGTTAATAAATTAAAATAAAAACGGGATCGATTTTTTCGTTTAATTGGCACTTTAAAGAAACTTGAAAGTTCAATTCGTTTGAGAGTGATCCTTTAAGGCTGGTTTTCACTAGCGACGGAAGCAGAAACGGAAGCGTAAGGAGCCTTACGTTCTAGTGAAAACCAAGAAACGGAGACGTAAGCGGAAGCGTAAGCTCGACGGAAGCATAAGCGTAAGGAACGGAAGGTTTCCTTCTTCTTACGTCTCCGCTTCTGCTTCCGTCGCTTCCGTCCCAGTGAAAACTAGTCAAACGTAAGCAGAAGCGGCAGCAGATGAATTTAGCCAATTAGAATACTCATTCTCAGGCCCTTTGCAACGTAAATATAGCATGCAAGCGAGGTTTTCGCTTCTGAACGAGGCTTATGCTTATGCTTATGCTTCCGTCGTGTTGATTTTCACAAGAACATTAGTTTCTTATGCTTACGCTTACGCTTCCGTTTCTGCTTCCGTCGCTTCCGTTGCTAGTGAAAACCAGCCTTAAAGCTTTGTTTTGTTCACAGAATGAGGAAACACCGTTAGCACATGATGGTTTTATGGTAAGCGACTGCTGGTTCTGTCAACAGTTAATGCATACCGCAAAAACCCTGGCTTGACACTGGCTTGAGGCGGCAAAACTAATATTAGTATCATCGGTGTACATTTTTGGTAATCCCTCGTTTAGGCAGGAAATTCAAATGAGTTTTATCGACAGGAAAATCGGTGCATAAATGACATCTAGTGTACAATTTACTGGAGACAAACACAGAAACGGACTTAGGCATCCATAACAAACACTTGAGAGCAAATATTGATTTTCAGCTGAGGTTCCCTTTAAGTATTTGTATAATTGGTCGTAGATAATTTTTTCGAACATTTTAGCAGCAAATTGGTATCACGGATATAAGCGTTCTCCGAGTATAAGCCCACCTCTTCCCCAACCGTCGGCACATCTTTTAATTGACTGGGAAAAAAACGGTTTTTCATGCTTGAATACAAGTAATACAAAAACTTCATGAGTACTACCAACTTTTGTGTAGACAGTGAAAAGACAAGCGTCAAAGAACGTTAAAATTGTCAAGTACTTCCGGTTTACTTGATTGACAGTTGTCGATTATAATTAGAGAACATGCATGTGCTTGAGAAGAACGGAATGTAATGGCGGTCGTTATCAATAAGCTCGTTGAATTTTAGTAGATATAAACAAAGATCTACTGTGTAAGTTAATCGGGAAATCAGAAATAAATAAGACAAAAGTAGTTTTCTGTTAACGCAGTTTAGAAAGCTTTTTATCATCCCACATTGGTTATAACGGGCCCCTAAAGCACCTTACAAAGTTGTATGAGCCCAGGGATTTTATGATATATTTTACGGTATACATTTTACGGTATACGTTTTATGGTATATTTTACGGTATACGTTTTACGGTATATTTTACGGTATACGTTTTATGGTATATTTTACGGTATACGTTTTACGGTAGTCTGTCGAGGGACTATCGGCTGGTAGTTGCCCGCGGTAATTTTATGTTCTTAAACAAATATTAGCCCGAGAAACGAAGTCTCGAAAAACACATTTATCGTTATTATTTAACACTAAATTGTCTTCCGCTCTTGCCGGGCACTATTTAACAATTAGACTATGAGCTCTTGAACCTTTACAAACCTTCCCGTTCTCTTAGGTCCTCTACACTTAATTTATTATCAGTCCCTAGATCGAACACTAAGACATACGGTGACAGATCGTTTTCAGTTGCTGCGGCAAGATTATGGAATTCGCTGCCAGTACATCAAAGATGCACAGACTCTTTAAGCCATTTTAAATCATCACTTAAAACCTTTCTTTTCAGTAGTAGTTAGTTTTTTTATAGTTTTTATATATATTGTAATTAGATTAATTAGTCTTTTGTATAAATAGTTATTTTACTATTGTAAGAGCATCGAGACTTATATATTATGCTCCTAATACGTTTTAAACCATCACTTAAGACCTTTCTTTTCAGTGAGTAGTTAGTTTTTATAGTTTTTATATATATTGTAATTAGATTAATTAGTCTTTTGTAGAAATAGTTATTCAACTATTGTAAGAGCATCGAGACTTATGTATGATGCTCCTAATACGTATTATTATTATTATTAAGTTTCTATTATACAAATAGACTGTGTCCGTCGAGGAACTGTCGGCTGATAGTTGCCCGCGGAAATTTGATGTTCTTAAAAAAATATAAGCCCGAGAACGAAGTTCGAGGGCTTATATGCTAGTTTTAAGAACATCAAATTTCCAAGGGAAACTATCAGCCGACAGTTCCTCGACGGACACAGTCTATTTGTCGTTATTGTTCATCACAAAATTGTCTTCAGCTCTCAGCGGGCACTATCGCCTGATAGTTTGCCTCCGCGGACGACAACTATCACGTCACGTGATCGCTTTTAGCCAATGAGCGCGCGCCACAATTTTGTGGTGAACTATAACGCCTGATAGTTTGCATCCGCGGACGACAACTATCACGTCACGTGATCGCTTTTGGCCAATGAGCGCGCGCCAAAATTTTGTGATCAGCCATAGAAACTGAGAGCGAGCAGTCTACTTGTTTTAGTAGAAACCAACTAGTAGTTCAATATTAAACTGAAACAAGATTTTTTGACATTTTGACGACTTGGTGGCCATTGTTTTGCTTTTGAAAACCGGCTTTTTCGTTACTCACTATCTATCACAGAATAGATAGTGAGTAGCTTAGTCAATCAGATTGCAGGATTCGTGATAGAACACTAGTCCGTTTCTACTATTATAACAATAGTGTGTCTGCCGATAGTTGGTAGCTTGGTAATGCTAAAAATGTCTATGCCATCTTTAACCCTTCATTTTTCAGTGTGATAGCTGTGGAGTAAATCCTATCACAGGTACACGATGGCACTGTCAGGACTGCGCTCAGGACACGAGCGTGGACTACTGCTCATCTTGCATGGAAAGGTTGGTGGCATATTCTACATTTTACTGATCACGAAATCATAATCTCTACTGAACATACGTCAGTCTGGTCTGAGCTCGAGATTGGTAGACTTTACCGAATATTTTCCGCTCGCAACAGAGCAACGATTGAGTAAAGTTAGCTATAAAAATTGCGCCACTTTAGTAGTTGATGCAAGTAAAACGAATGAGAGTCATAAATAAATCTGAAAGAGCAGATTAGCGTTTTACTTGCAATTTTTATAGCTCACTTTACCCAAACGCCTCGTTTCTGTGTAGCGCGGAGAAAACATTCGGTATTGCCTACTTACAAGAATAAGGAAATAAACTCGAACCAAAGCGAGTCGCACTTCATTAATAAACTCTTGTTAAATTTTAGATGAAAATCTGAGATCACCATTACGTTACATTACCATGACTTGCAACAAGTCGACCACTTTTATCCCCGGGCGACATGATTTACGTGAGCTAACGTAACAAGTCGCGAGTGCTCGATTTGTTTCCCTTATTTTGCAGCGATTCAATTTGTGTTTCGCGCCAAATAAAACGCCGAGATGACGTATCAAGTTTCTTGGAGGCGAGCCCAGACAACTGCTTTGTGTGGCGTATTTTATAATTGACAGGTGTTCACTAAAGCTGTTGTGATTGGCTGCTCTTACACCGACTGAAAAACAGTCGGTAAGTTTGGCGCGAAACAAGGACGAAAAGTCCGCGCCAACCCAAATCGTAAAATTGCGGCCGGAGGTCTTTGATAAAGTCTACATGACAATTTGTTGCTTGTTTTTAGGGGTATGGCTGAATCAACACACAGCCCAACTCACAGAGTGGAGCCCATCTCTAGAAACCCATCATATTATGTAGATGGTGATTACGTCAGCATGGGTGGCTCAACTACAGGTTACAACTATTTGGACCCAAACTTTCTTCCCGCCGCCAGTTGATATATCGCCCTGTTCCTTCGTATTTTATATCAGATTTGAATATATTTGAATAATAAAAATGACTATTAATCCACGAGTTATTGGTACTGCGCTCGTAAAAACGGGGAAAATGACGTAGTTCTAAGTAAAACTTTCATTGATGTTGACCTTGTCAAGACGTTGGCCTCACCTTCGGGCACGTTTTTGGGCTGCCCGTTGCGCCAAACACAGGCAGCCCAAATCGCAAGTAAAAATTTCACGGAAACACCTGAATACACGCGACAAATGTTATGCTCCGCTGGCCGATAAGAACGGAGGCTCTGGGGAGGGAACTGTTCAAATACAGATTTGGTAAAATACGTAACATTTGGGGGTTTCGCGTTGTGTTTTTGCAGACAACGGTTTTTTTGCAGTTGAGTGCTTGCATTTTCACGTGCAGTTATTGTAGTTTGTAATTAAGGCTATTGTTTAATGCTGTCGTCTAGACGTTGCGTCGTGGTTGCTTAAGCTTCCTAATGTTGCGCGCGCGGGCAAACGATGAAACATTTTGGGAAACACTGAAATGGGAGGTCGCGGGTTTATACCCCGGTTGGACCAACACTCAGGGTATTAAAATAACTGAGTAGAAGGTGCTCCCGTTGTGAAACAATCTTGTTCTCGAACTGCATATAGTTAGACCTTCATGTATTCTCGGAAAAGAACGATAAATCATAAGCCCTCTTGATATCCATAGAGAGGTTATAAGCCCGTTGATGTTCTCCGTCTACTGTCGCGTGGTAGTAAAAACTGCAAACTGAACTGAATTCTCAAATGTTTAATCAACAATACTGTTTCCTCTTTTTCTCAGACCTTGAGAAAGAGGTTGGAAAGAAGAACAATTATTAGAATACTCAGGCTGCTTAAATTGAACCGAACAAGACAACGCTCACGCCATCATTAGCACAAACCATTGCAGGTATAGTTTCCAGTCCATTGTTATAACAATCCACCCGAACAGATGTTTCGAGAGTAACCACAGAATGTCGCAAACACGCATCATTAATGACAGCCTTATTAAAAACCCAAAGTATTGTTTTATTTGTTAAACCTCATTATAACCTCGTAATTTGAATGTTCAATACTTAAGTCTATAAAATATTAAAATGAAATTTGTCTTCGAAATTTATTTTATTCCAGTTTGTTTCATGAAATATTATTTTAGGCACTAGCGCACATATTTATTGCAACACTTATCATTTTACGGAAAATTTAAAGTAAGAAGTGCTGTAAACTTTTCCTCAAGTAACATGAAACTAAAGGCTGAGTTTATAATGGATTGTGGAGGCGAGGCGCTCGTTTGTTTCGCACTTATTCCAGCTATTCCGAAATTAGAATACCTCCAAATCCTGCACATATCTCTCTCCCAATATGTGGAAAGAAGTCCCTTAGGAATTATTTAGTGTGTTTGATAATGTAACATGTTTGGTTTATCGCGACTGATAGGTGTATTCGATTTTAGGAATACTCTGAATATGTCCCAAAAAATCGAATGTTTTACAAGTATGCAAAATGTAACTATGACACACTTTGTGTATTGGCTGTAGTTTTCTTTGCATACCTCAATCGACTTTAGTTGATTATATACCATTGTTTGCATTGCTAGTTTGCTAAAATACGAGGCTTTGTGTCATATAATTCATCAGATTTCTTTGCTATTGTTACAAGATAGCTATTCGATTTTTCGACCACCTCGAGACCGTTTTATATATCTATACAATGCTACTGGTTCTAGCACTGTAAGATCAACCTCCCTTCGTGTAAACAGGCCCTTATCGCACATGCAACCGTTTTTAGTTTTTCTATGCTGCATTATTTGCTCGGCGAAGTACCACTGCGCCACCTCGGCTCCAGCCGTGTGTGGGTTAATCGTGGGTTAAAGTCTTATCTTCAAAACCTAGGACAATAGGACGAGGTAGTATTACAATATAACGAAGATAGCCCTAGTGCTTGGGTTAACCTCCCTTCATGTAAACATTCCCTAAATTACAAAATGAAATAACCACGTGAAAATATACGCAATCGCCTATATTTGACCGTCTTAAGGCCCTGTATATGAAGAAAAGTTAGCTCGGAGACCCGGGTCACCCTCCCTCTCGAGACAACTTTACCGAGCGTGTATATGGAAGAAAAGTTTATTCCGGGTGCCCGGGACAACTCTGTTTTTAGTGAGTCTGTGCACGTAATTTCGACTGGCGACTGGTGAGACTCGAGTAAGTATTTATATGAGAAAAACTTGGCTCGCCTCCAGGGTCACCCTACCTTGTGAACCGAGTGCCTCGGGCCCAGATCACCCACTCCTCCCCCCGAGCCAAGTTGCGTTTCTCATGTGTTATAAAGAATTACAGACGGGTACCATTGCAATAGTAAAATATGTACATTAAAAATTGTAAAATGTAATAGTGCATTAAAACTGTTTTATTTGATTGCCGTGTGAGAGTCCGATTTACCAATTTCCCTTTTGAAGTGCTTTATATGGCTAGATGCTCTTTGGTCATGTGGGAGATTATTCCATAGGAATGCCCCACTGTAGCTGAAGCTACGTTTTAGGTAGTCAGTCCTCGGTTTAGGTATAAATAATTTACTTTCAGTATTCTTAGATCATAATTAGTATTACGAGAGATCCTGTGAGCTTATGCATGGTTTTGTACATCACCATTGCTTTTTGTTTTTATCTGTTTGTATAACGTCACATCCAAGCATATCAATCTGTAGACTTGAACTGGTGTCATAGCTTGATTTGGTAATTTCTCTGGCTGCCCGGTTTTGCAGTTTTTGCAGTTTATCATTTAACTGCTGACTTAAGCCATCCTAGACTGAGCCACAGTAAACAAAATGCGGCTCAATCAGGGCTTTATATATTTTTACTGCAGTATCTCTGCATATGAAGTTCAAGTTCAAGTTCATTTTTATTTTTTTATTTATTTTTTTATTTTTATTTGTACACTGATTATTAGTTGTAACAATAAATAATGTTTATGTATAAAAAGGATAAATAAATACGGAAAGCGGCTTAAGTGTTCTATAGAGTATGGTGTGTAGTGGTCAAAGTAGCAAAGCTTTCGTGTTGACCACTACCTTTGAGAAGAATAAAAATGCGGTGACAGCCTAAGTTTAGTAAATACAAACATCAGCAAGGTAGATTTAAGTAAATACTAGACAGTAAAAGAGAAATTAATAGACAGAACGAGGATGAAAATTACTGTTGATTACTTAATAAATATTGTTTGTAACACATTTTGAAACTATTAAAATTTAAACTTTTGATCGTAATTGGTATGTTCTCCCATATTTTAGAAGTCATAAACTTAAAAGTGTGTTGGCCATAATTCGTTCGTAAAAATGGTCTGTAAAGATTTTGATTAGCAGAATACCTGGTATTATACGAATGGACATCAGAAACTGGTTTGATAATATCATGAAAGGTCTTGCGCGCTTAAGTGCGCCATGCCAGAGGAGATCTTTTTAGATATTTCGTCTATATGCTTCCGCCAGGACAATCATATGTATCATCTATATAAACCCCCAGAGATTTGGTGTAGTTCACTTTTTTTACTTCTTACCCACTGTACGAATGTCGATGGTACAGTCGCTTTGAGTTTGTAGTTATTGGCGAGACCCAATAACCATAAACTCAGTTTTAGTGATATTGAGACTTAACTTATTTGCTTTGAGCTAGATATTTACGTTTTCTAGTTCCGCATTGATTTTTGTTTCAAGGTCTCTGGTTTGAGGCGGCAAAACTAATATTAGTATCATCTTGGTAATGCCTCGTTTAGGCAGTTTGGCAAGTCATTAATATAAATCAAAAAGAGTAATGGTCCAATTATCGATCTGCGAGGGACTCCACAAGTTATCGGGCTTTCACTAGACATGTGGCCATTCACATTACATTTTTGACTTCTATTCGATAGATAGGAATCAAACCATGCTAGGGAATTTGGGTCAATTCCATATTTCGCTAGTTTTTGCAGTATAATTTTGTGATTAATAGTGTCAAAGGCCTTTTTTAAATCGATGAATATACACCATAAAGGAAACCTTTGTCAATATTTACACACCAATTATTAGTGGCTTCAAGCAGAGCAGTGAGAGTGCTGTGGAGTGACCGGAAGCCTGACTGGCAATTCGTTAATAGGTTGTTAAGATATTTGTATAATTGGTCGTAGATAATGTTGTCGAATATTTTAGCAACAATTGGTATCACGGATATAGATCGGTAGTTATTAAATTTCGTACCTTTCTTGAAAACGGGTGACACCCTAGCCAGCTTTCATTCAGTAGGAAAGATTCCAGATACTATCGATTCGTTAAAAATACACGTCAAAGAAGGTGCGACAATGTCGGCGACGATTTAAAAAAATTTACATGGAATTTTATCCAGACCCGTTGCTTTCCTACCGTTGATTTTGTTTAATAGTTTGCTGACCTTGTGAATTTCGATTTGTTGGAAAGAGAATGACCTATCAGTAGCTTTTAGATAGGAAAGAGGGTCAACGTCTATTCCAGGAATCTTGCGCGCTGAGTCCTCGCCAATGTGTGTGAAATGACGGTTAAAAGCCTCAGCAATGTCAGAAGAAGAACTGAGTTTGATCTCGTAATTTGAATTCAGAGATATTGGTTGATTTGCTTCGTTGACTTTGCAGGTCATTAATTAATTAATTTCCAAGTTTTCCTTGGGTCATTTTTTTTGTCTTCAAGATTGTTAGTGAAATATTTGCGTTGTTCTTGCTTAATAGAGTTGTTGACGTGATTTCGATCTACTTTATACTACTTTATACATGAAAAGTTGGCTCGCCCAGGGTGGCTCGGGTCTCCAAGCCAACTTTTCACCATATAAACAGGGCCTGATTAAAAAAGACGACGTGAAAATGTCTAGACAAACCACAGGCCGCCCAAGTTCTGACTGTGTAACAAGGTTTGTATGGGAGTTCTTCCGATAACTCAGAATAATAACATAAATCTCCTGTAATACAAGGTAAATAAAGGAAGAAGACTTACTTGAAGTTGTTTTGTCGTCCTATGTGTATTTCAGGTCGCTAGAACGGTGTTTCATGGAATTCTTGAGTCATACGTTTCACCCCCTCTACCGGAGGGGAAGGCTGAACATTCGATACAACCACGGCCTTCGCTCGAGGACGAATTTTACACAAAATATCAATCCCATCGGCGTTTACTCGGCCGCGGTACAATCCAAGGACATCAATTATCCCTCAGAAGTCCCCAGGCTTGATAACTCCTTTCCAAACCCGTTAGATTTGAACGATTTTGAAGCAATTCGTGCAGTTTCAAACGGCCGACTAACCGTGTATTTCATAGCATGGTGATTCTTGACAACGCGTTTTGGTAACCAGGCGTTTGGGTAACCAGGCCGTTACAAATTATTTCTTTCCCTGAGAGGGACATATCAAATTTATTTGACACTTTCTAATCCCTCCCTCCCCTCCAACGAGACCACTGGACAGCGCCGGTGACTAGAAAGTGTCAAATGAATTTGATATGTCCCTCTCGGGGAAAGAAATAATTTGTAACGGCCTGGTTACCCAAACGCCTGGTTACCAAAACGCGTTGTCAAGAATCACCATGCTATGAAATACACGGTTAGTCGGCCGTTTGAAACTGCACGAATTGCTTCAAAATCGTTCAAATCTAACGGGTTTGGAAAGGAGTTATCAAGCCTGGGGACTTCTGAGGGATAATTGATGTCCTTGGATTGTACCGCGGCCGAGTAAACGCCGATGGGATTGATATTTTGTGTAAAATTCGTCCTCGAGCGAAGGCCGTGGTTGTATCGAGTGTTCAGCCTTCCCCTCCGGTAGAGGGGGTGAAACGTATGACTCAAGAATTCCATGAAACACCGTTCTAGCGACCTGAAATACACATAGGACGACAAAACAACTTCAAGTAAGTCTTCTTCCTTTATTTACCTTGTATTACAGGAGATTTATGTTATTATTCTGAGTTATCGGAAGAACTCCCATACAAACCTTGTTACACAGTCAGAACTTGGGCGGCCTGTGGACAAACGAGGAAACTTTGCGCAATCATTCGTGAATTGCAGTTTTAATTTTCTCAAAATGTCTCCGTTTGCTCGAGTGCGAAACTTTTAAAGAACATTTCAATTTGCTTTCGAGCAGCTAATTGTATTTACGCGCAACAATATAATGTTTCCCCGATTGCTTGCAGAAGCAACACCCAATAAACATTCTACTTCTTCTATAAACATAGTCCGCTAAGGTTTCCCATCGCACAGATGCAACAATATATCAACAACAATTTTCCTCAGCGATGTTTTCTCGTTTGCCCAGATCTTATTAAAAAAGAACGCGAACGTAAAGTAAAGTAAACTAAGTTCTATATTTAACGTCCATACCCTTTCTCTTCCTCTCTGATATAGCTCCCGATTATTCAATAGCCACTTCCGAGATATGCCTCACTTCCTACATACAAAGGAATTAATACGAGGCTCCGTGCATAATGTTCAGTCGTTCGTGCAATGGGTTAGTACTTCTGTAGTCTTGTCACGAACGACTGAGCATTATGCACGGAGCCTCGTATTGATTCCTGTGTTCGTAGGAAGTGAGGCATAAGTGGGCTATTAGGGGAATTCAAAGCTATACAAGCTGGCGTTCCGCGACAAGAATCGTACTTGGGACGGCATTCTCAATGTTCCATGTGCTAACCCATTGCACCACACACGCGCACCTAACGTTAGGAAAGTAAAGCATTCCGTTTTTCGTTCGGACTGAAATAACTTTATGTTGATCACATTTTCTGAAAAACTGGTAGTGAAAAGCAATTAACTAGGCGAATAACGGAAATAGTAAACATCAAAATGCGGGAGATAACACTTTTCTACGTCCCTTCGTCACTGCCGTCGCCGTCCCTTGATTGCAGTGTATACCGGCGGTTTAATAATTTGGAGCTCGAAACATCTAGTTAACTAAATACTACCTCAAACTCGGTCGGAACAACAATAGGAACCCCGATGCCTCATTTCTTTACATTTCTTTACATGCAGCATGCAATAAGGCATAGACGTCCTTATGCTGTAACAATTCAATTTTAACTCGCTCTTCATTCCAGGTACGGGACGTATTTAGTCCCATACACCTCATTCATAAGGGCGTGGTCTCTGTATTTTAAGAATTTAGCCACATGTCAATGAATGAAAAACGACGTCCTTGCCATGCGAACGAGCATACCAACATTGGTAATTCTGTAGAATTTGAGTGTTGTAGCATAAAACGCTGTAAAGTTACAGCGATTTGAAATTAGAGAGATTTGTATGAGAAAAACCGTGTAGGCCTTTACAGCCTCGCTTTCATATATTTTCTACATTGAAAATGCCAATAACTCGACAGCAATTTGAAACATTGCTTTCAATCTGTGGTCAATTACTAATTTAGGTACGATATTTCATGTGGTAGCAATAGTTTCCCTGTACACATTAATCTTCCAAGTTTATGCAATTTCGGTCTCAAGCATGTTAAGGCCTGGTTCAGGGGTCAAATTTCGGGTAAAAACTGTTTTCCTTATTTCAGCGCAGCCGAGTATAATAAGTACGCCAAGTTTCTCACGATAATAGATATCGCCATTCTTGACTACCTTAAGTGGTTTGTGTAAAGTAAAACGTGTCACGTGGTCTGTCACGTGTCTTAGAACATGAAATCAGTAAATCAAAAACGCGGCTCCGAATTTAAAACAGCTAGGATGATGAGTGGATATGTTTAGTTAAGGTTGAAGCCTTTTACCTAAATCAGCTTAGAAAAGATGACTAACATGTTTCGTTAACGAGTAATTAAGGCGAAAATATGAAAAATAGGTCACGTGACTCTTTGCACCCTAAATATCTCCTTATCTTTACATGATAGTCATGTTTTCTAAGTGTGATCTGAAACACTGCGGGAGGAGTAATGTTTTAGCAGGGTTACTTTATATTCATATGTTATCGTCGCAGCCGCATTTCACTTAAACGATTTTATATAATTATGACGTCATCGATCAGGTGATAAGACAACCACCCACTTAACAAATTTAAGGAAGTTGATATTAGTATTATGGTGTAATTAGATTTTGTTTAAACTGTTATTTCTGTCAGAAAACATTTTTTAACATAAATCTATTTTCCGTTAAATGAACCAGGCCTTAACATGCTTGAGGTGGCGGCCCTTATGAATGAGGTCTATATTATTGCTCATGTTATCCCTAGGATAGTGTTTCATATATTGATAATATAATAATAATAATAATAACATCTAGGTACATATGAGCGAAAACGGGAAAGGAATTAAGTAGAATTCTTGGAACAAGCTTCTTTAAGACTTCTCCATCCTCGAGTGAATCAAATATTATTGGAAATATTTCAGAATGAGGACTTTAATAAGGTGGAGCCCACAGTTACATGTTCGGGTACACGGGATCACATAATTTTGGACTGTACGCTTTAATTGTTGTTTATTGCTAAATAAAGCCAGAAGGAAATCCAATTCGACTCGGAATGCGGCACGTGCGAATGGTAAAGGTATTCATTTACATAGCGCAGATTCTATATACTAGGTATATTCAAATGCGCTTCACAAGGTTATTTTTGTGAACGGACTGCAGTTGTGGCACAATGTGCTGCCGTGCGGTTTACAATCATGGGTGATTGTAAGTACCTCGGAATACTAGGCTGTTAACGTTGTGTCGGGAGGAATTACCTACTCTTTCTCGGCGTAACACAACAGGCTATTTTACGTCCTCTCGTATAGATTAGAAGAAGACAAGGTCAACGGCTTTTACGTCCCTGCCCAAGGACCCTGCACCTCCCACCTCTAGACCATGCTTTACCAACTGAGCTAACCAGTCGGAGACGGTTTAAAACGAGCTACTTGGAGCTCGTAAGTGCTATACCGTAGAATCCCGGTTATAAGCCCCCCCAGTTATAAGCCCTCCCGGTTATAAGTCAAAGCCCTAAACCACCCAAAACCCTTACGAAGTTGTATAAGCCCAGGGCTTTTAACCGGGATTCTACGGTATGTAGGTAAATAATAAATATTCACTTTTGAACGTTCTCATGCAGGCTGAGAATCAAGGTTCAGTCTTGTTTAAAGTATACTTTTATTTAAATTAATTGAAACTATCTAGAAAGAAGTGACGTATCCTGGACGACAACTGCAATCTTTGGTCATCTCACGGGCCCTACAACATAATTTGAAGATGTTGCATTGACGGCATAGTTTACTTTTTATTTCTGATCAAGCGTCTTTGATACTACGTAACCTTGTCTTTATTAACATAGGAATTAAGGCAGCTGCAGTATTATTTCTGACAGGTTTAACCAATAATAAAAATGCGCGACATCGAACAATTTATTAGAACGTCCAACAAATGATTTAATTAACAAGAGGTCAAGACTATCACGCTAGTTTTCAGACATCCTTCAGACGATTTTCAAGTTGATTTTTTTAGCGTTTTTCAAAAAAGGAGTGAAACTACTGACTAGATGGGGTTTGTCAATCAATATTTTGGACATTGTGACTTAAAGACTTGTGGAAAGCAATTTTAGCTAGGTATTCCTTGATTATTAACGTTTATTTTAAAGGGACACTGCACTGTCAATCGAATTGAACCTTCAGATAATGGCCTCCCTGTGTCAGGTGAAGAAAAAAGAGGGAGATTGGAGCCGAGACTCCCTCTTCTCTCCCGGTGTCACAGGTAACCCAATTCACGATTTTTTAATCTGATTTCTTCGAAAATTAGAGATGCCTGCGGAGGAGGGTGGACACTGCCCCTTTACTTTGGAAGACAAGACAAACTATGTGCCAATGTCAAGTAATAACATAAATCGTAGAAGTTTAGTATTTATCAGAATTCCCGTGACAACGACTCATTGTCGTATTCAGTAATGATTCGCCGAAACCTCAAACTTGATAAACGTGGCTAATTGAAGCAAATGTATTTTATGCTTGGAAAATTGGTCGAGGGCGTTGCGGTTATTTTCTTGGGTCCATATCCAAATGAATCAGTGGCAATCATTCTCGAAGTAGAGGTTGTTCACATTAACTTGAAGTCTTGGTGTTAGTAGCCGAATTGTCAAAATTGCTATCCTAAGTGATTATCCTGCATGTAATCAGTTATGAATTATAGTCTGCGTGTCTACAATTTTGAGTAAAATAATATACAATAATGATTTGGAGAAATAAAATTTGTAGATGTTTGTTACTCGAGAGGAAACATTAACACATCGTGAGCACCTTACTACACGCCAAGAAAAGTGCCGATCAAATGCAGATCTTTTACTCCAAAAATAAATCGATGAAAATAAGTTCAGTAGCTGCCGCGGCGTAGAAGTTTGAAGCTGAAATTTAGAATTACTCTAGAATTAGGCCCGTTAATAATTTAAGATTTTAACTTGAAAAGAAAAGAAATATATATTTATTCAAATCTTATGGTCTTTACAAACATTTGGCTTGTGATTGAAATGATTAATTGAAAAATCAACATTCCACACAGTTCAAAATACTTCATCCTCTGCCGTCTTATTGATCTCATAAACAATCAAACTGATTCCCAAGATAATCCTACTCAGAATTTCTAAAAAAAAAAAAAAAAACTCGGAATTTCTAACGAGACCTGAAACAACCATGGGGGCTGATCAAAGCCAGGTCCCGGCTAATCCACAGATCGAATAGGAATTTAGCGTGAGCAAGTTTAGTAAGGTAATTTTTTAAGTGGGAATCTGCGCGTTGGTCCAGTTCAGTGAATCTTACAAACTTTTATGTTTCTTATTCTTAAAATGCCACTACGACGAAAATTTACCATTTCGATTTGCCACTTTTCAGTGTCAATAGGTCAATCAGTGTTAGAAGTATCCGAAATAGTAAAACAATATTCTTCTGAAATGGGCAAGTTAAATCACAAAATTTTAGGAGAACCTGTCCGCCATTACTGGAAGCCGTTCTCATTATTCAGCGGAAGTGATGCCATACACTTAATCAAACAGTAGAGAAACAGAGAGTCCACTTCCTTTGTGCCGTGATGTAAATTGTCATATGTATTCAAATTCTAAACAGCAAGACTATTCCTTAAAACAGATTAGCTGAACTAACATCAGAACTTTAGCTGGATTCGTTATATTGTTTATTTTCAACATCTACCGCCTCCCGGTTGGCTCAGTGGTTAAGCGCCGGTCTGTCGAGCGAAAGGTCGCGGGTTCAAACTCGGCCGGACCATACTCAACTCAGGGTCTTAAAATACATTGACACTTAAATAAAGTCACTTACTTATCTTCGGTTTGAGTATACTAAGAAAAATCTAATTCTTTCAACTAGAAGATATGCCAATTTCTCTCTTTCAGGGCGCTAAGATTTAATTATAATATGACAAAAGAATAGGAGATATTTGTTAGTTTTTATCGCATTCGCGGCTTGGTAAGAATAAGGCGGAAAGTGGCGGGAATCAAAGTTTCTGTGGTCGCTTTTTTGCAGCTTATTCGTAGCGTCATTTGTGGTTACTTCAAGATTAAAATGACACTTATTCATAGGTGATTCGACCACTTCCCTTGACTTTAATAGCCAATTGTCGACGTTACATTATGCCCGTATTTCAAATAGAAATCTTACCTTAAACTAGTGGTCTTTCTTTTAGGCAGCCTCCTATTTGCTACCTCCTATTGGACCTTCGATTTGTTAAAACACTGGATGTCGTCATGTTCAGTTTCAGTAGTCCTTAGCACAACAGTGCAATTAAGTACGATGATTACTTCGTTTATTTAAAAACGAAATATCAAAGGAGGGCTTTTTATCACAAATACTAATAATGTCCCGGTTTTCAGCTTCGTGAATGGAGTTTTAAATGAACTCAGCAGAAGAGAAAGAAACGGTTAGGTTATAGTAACAAGAATTGCTAGTCACAATTAAATATTTTCTAATGCGGTTGGAAATCGGATCACATGCAAAAACGATAACTACGAAACGTAAATTATATAAGGGGGTTCGTAAGTTTGTGAACGAGCTTGTTAATCTTTTTACTCTTGTTTCTGCTTCCATTAACTCGAAAGAATCGATCATGGGTTGGGTTTTTGTTTTGTTTTGAAGGAGCTTATTTGTTCATTGAAGAGTCCTGCGACCGCATCCAAAGACCTTTTGTCTTACGTTTGGTCTCCCGTGGTCATTTCGAGCTTGGATGCTGTGAGCTTTGGCTCATTTAATTTGGCAATGTTTTGAATTGGCTACCATCATTACGGACATTGACCCAATTTTAATATGGAATCTAAAACTCAACGCTACAAAACACCTGTTCCCGTGTTAAATATGCAGAGCAGCTTAGATGCTTCACTCTGAAAAGGCACTCCCAGAGCAGAAAGTTGCTGGTCGGAGCTACATCCAATATGTTGGTAATTTCTCTACTTTCCTTGGCTTTGACTCTCGAAGTCGTCCCAGGAGCTTCAGCGCTACTAAACACCGTCAGGTTAGAGAAAGAAAGTAATGATTTCTTAGTCAAATGTCGTAATATGCATGTTTTCCTATATACTTAATCTTCACACTGTCCAATTTGCAATGACCAATGAAGTGAAAAAATAACACGATTTCAACGGAGCTCTGACACTTTGATATCATGGCAAACAAATCGCACTCATTTAGTTTGTAGAACTTGAATATTTACAGAAGAACAAGAATTTCCTGATGTGGGTTGTTTTATCAATATTTCCCACTGCAAGTGTGTTTATCACAGGATAAGTTGTACGAAGTTTTTCGGCCAGCTCTACACAAATTAATCTCAAATCTGGTAATTTAAAACTTTTAAAATGATTTATTCCGGCTATAACTTACGAGCTTTTTATTCTGGAGTTATGCGCGATGTAGTACTTTATCTTCAACGTTTTCTCCGAGCAATTATATTTGGGGCGTTCACCCACAGTTTGCAAAAAAACGTATTTAGTCCATTTAAGGCTTATTTCATTGGTTTTGTTCTTATTCGAAACTAATGTAGTTCAGTTGTGAAACTTTTTAGAGCTTATCTCGAATCTAGGGTTTTATAAGATCACCTTAACGCTTGTCATAAATGTTTGTTTGCGTTTGTTTTGCATGAGATGAAAGGCGTCTTACACGACATCTTTGTTGAATATTCATTGATGAATTCCCGCAGAAGTATACCTGCACTGCTGTCCTGCTGTGATACTGTGAAAAAATGTTAATTTTCTAGAGTTTTACAGTAAGTTGTTAAATTTCTTGAGTTACAAAATATTAGATAAAATCTCTCGCAAGTCGGAAACCGAGCCTCTTCAGTTTGGTCTTCAGGTCTAGACTTATTATTCGTGTGTCTAAATTGGATCTACAATAACATAACCCGTTCTTGGTTTGTTTTAATTTTCTTTTTGTCAAGCCAATTGTATTTAGGTTTTCATTATTATCTTCGCTTTGATCGCGAAGCTGCAAACATTGCCTTAAAGTTCAATATTTCTCTCGCAAAATTATTGGCTGAAAAAAATAATGCTTTAAGTAAACATACGGTATTCATAATTGTGTATTTTTTTTTTTGCGTGGAGACTATTTTTATACTATTTTGTTCATTCTGCGTATGGTAAACATAGTATTACAAGATACTTTTTTTAATTTTCAGGAGAATCATTACAGAAGCTCATGATTACTAATTTCTTATGAATCAACTGATCACCACTATAGTCTTTTCAAGTTTACAAATCGGAAACAAAAGCAAATCAAGATGGTTGTGATTGGTACAGCTTATTTCTTAAATTCGTTGCGGTTTTTAAAGTGTTTTTTTTCACGGCAGCGTAAACTATTTACTGCGAGTCAGAATAGCGTGTGATTGGTCAAAGTTATTTTATGCAACGATTTCTCGACTTTGATTGGCTGAGAGCAGCTATATTTACATAATTTATATTTATGCTAAACACCAGTGCCTAACCAGTGCCGAGTTATGTAATACTTGAGTGCTAAATCATGTAATAACACAGATATAAACAAAATATATCCAACCAGAACTCATGAATTGGATTGACTACAATGTAGGACAATAACAAAGAGAGATTTCCCCATTTACTTCCGGGAGAAGTACGTTGAAAAACTGTAGCAAAATCCTTTGAATAACAACACTACAGAAAGCACAAATATGGGGATGAATATTATTAACAAGTAATCATATGGCTTTCTCGTGTAATTCTGGATTAATTTGCACTCGTTAGATTTTTCAAAGAGCTCAAATTGTATTCGCCCTACGGGTTCATGCAATTTTGATAATCTTTGAAAAACTCACTCGTTCAAATTAAACCCATATGCCGATTAATCACCTCTACTAACGTCACTGTGGGCACAGTTCTAATTCCCATATAAACACAGACTTCAATGCTTAAGTAAGTAGGGATAAAAGTGAGATTTGCATATCAGACGTAAACAATTAATCCACTTTTTTCATTCAAAAAGAAGATTTTTTGACTGTTAAATAGATACGCGTTACAGTACGAGGCTAAGCGAAAAATATCAATTGTAATATTCAAACACTAAGCACATTAATTTAATTATATTTGTTATCCAAATTGCTGTCTAGATGTTTTCGAGTATGTGTTTTGTTTGGTTTTGCGTTCGTGTTTAATATATTGGTTGACTTCACGTAAGGAAAGATGGACTTGCGGAAGTGTTCTCTACATATCGTAAACGTCTTTTGCTATTCTTACCGATGTTATCAATTTCAACTATATTATGGAATTTGTACGGACAAAGGCCTATAATGAAAACAACTGTAATTTACACAATCCGGGGAAGAATACGGCATGAAGTCGGCCCCAGGAAATGTCCTTGTCTCGATCGTGTAGGAGGATATGTTTAATTCTCAATTTCAGGGTCGTAACGAGGTATATTTATTCTCTAGTGATCCCGTATTTTTACCCAGAACTTTGATCTCTGATCCCAATTTTCCAGTAATTTGTGATCCGTGATCCAGCCAAAAATAAAATATACGTTGATCCCGATCCCATGCCCTGTGATCCCGATCCCATGCTCTGTGATCCCGATCCCGGGTCTGTGATCCCGATCCCATGCCCTGTGATCCCGATCCCGGGTCTGTGATCCCGAGCGTGACAAAATATGTAAATGTTGTACAAAAATAAGAAATTATTGATTTTGTTTATGTATGATATGCATCAGTAGTGTAAAACAAAAACAAATGGATATAATCAGGAGTCGACTCTGCATGATACACACACTAATTTCACACACTAAAAAATCATCCGTTTAGTGTCTACGGCAAGGAATGGTAAAAGGTGTTAATTTTCTATTATTCTTTCTCGTAATTTCATTGGTTGATACCTATAAATTAAATAGAAACCCATCGAAATAATGCATTTTCATTCGATATTTTTTTGTGGTTTGAATTTATTTTTGATCAAACTAACTATGGTTTAATCTCAAGAATATCGTATGTGGGGAAAGTTCTCAAATTTGCGATTGAAAAATCCTTTGTTTTCTCTATATCCGATTGGCTGGATGGTGGCTTCTCTGCGTTTTCACAGAAAAAAGAGCCAATAGCATAAAAACTATTTTTTTTCGAGATGTAGTTTGGACTGTAGATACCTCCTAAAGCACTTAAGGTATATTCAAGCAAAATCGTATGTGGGGGAGGCTCATTGCCGCAGAACAATGGATTCCACTACAGTTCTTATCTGGACCATTACTTAAATAGCATGATTTGTAGTGTTATTTGGCATAAATACAGCGATTGATAAATATCACGCACATGCAAATCATGCTATTATTTGTTTATAGTATGACCTGAGAAATTTACTGAAAATGATAATCAGATGTTCTCTTAGTGCACCGAGTTTGTTCACTTCTTTGAGTTTGAGCTCAAGTGAAAATTTGAAAATCCTGGCAGATAATCTAGCTTATGAAATGGAACAGCCCGGCAAATCTCAAAGAAAGGCTTAAAGTGCCTATAAAACGAACAAACAAAATATATATCGATTCTGTATAGCGCCCTGACTAACAATTCGAAAAAATATAATTTAAAAAAACTAAACTTCGACTGTAAGTTAGGGAAAACATCCGTTTTGGGCTCCCTGTTTCCAGTTGGAAGTCAGCGCAAGTCTTGGCGAGGAGCTTGAGTTGTGACGTCAATCGGACATCAGTTTACCACAACTACCAGAATCCTTTGACGGTTTCTTTAATTTAGACCATTTTCTTGCTATTCTCATAGGAGTTGAAAAATCTGAATAAGAAAAAGAATTCAAAAAGGAAAAATGTCCTATTATAGTCTAATCAGTATGAAATACATTGTAAACTCCATCACAAGAAGGAGCACATCGAAATTAGTAAATTTATGTTACCAAGTTTGCCCGGTGACATTTCATTGGATATTTACCATGTGGTGAGCTTTCAAGAGTCGCAGAAATAGAGATGTTTGTCATGGACTTACTACATATACACGTTACAGGTCACTAGTCTCCAGGCCCCCAAAGGGAATTGAAGACTTACGGCCACATATGTTCTGGTTCTCAACTATGAAAGGCCGTAAAACATCACAGCTGAGTTTTAGCCTCCCATTTTTGCTTTAAGTTCTAAAGAATAGTTTAAAGTTTCGATCAAAATAATAATAATTTTGGGGGTTATAATCGACTGGAGCTGAGAGAAAATAGCTATAACCTGTGAAAAAAAGTCAATTTCTGGTACACTGATCCTAGCAAAAAGCCAAGTTTGATTTCAGGCAGTTCATCGAGCACTAATCTGTGTACAGCCGCTGTTACGTTCGTTAATCGTGTACCGAGTAATTTATTCACATACATTACCACATTACCATGTTCAATTACCCGTATCGCATTACTGTTGCCATTCAATAAGATTTCCTGGCCTTGTGATTACTAAATCGCCTACATTTGCATTGGGAGCATTTAGAAACAACATACAAGATACAACAGACATAACAGTCCATGTTATTCAGATTTTTGAAACCAAAGACGAGTTTTTCGGCTTCAATTTTACAATTCATAATTTCACAAGCACTTTGCTAAACTTTTTCTCCAACAAGGGATTATTTTGATGATTTCAATCTTGCTCGGTGACTCGATTTATTTTATGTCTCGTCGCGTCGCCTTTATGCACCGATCAAATCGAAACATCAACATCACCCGGGCATTTGACTCGTTGCTGTGCCCGGGGAGTACTGGAATTTGACATCGGTGGTTGTCCTGGGGGTGGGGAATTTGACACCAGATGGGAGGGGTGGGGGGAATTGAACAAGTTGTCTCGATTTCATGTTACGTGCTGCGTAGTGGGAGGTCACTTTGGACGACTTCAAAGGACACAACTCTGCTTTTGTAAGCCAACTGGCTTCAAAAAGGGACTCTAAAAGCTTTGTGCTTTATTTGAAGGTATTAAAATATAAATGTAAATTCCTTACGAATATTTTAACTGTCTGTTAAAAACGAAATACGGTGTCACAACTGATGCTATGTCCCAGGGGTAAGGGCACTTGATCGCCTAATATGACCGTGGGAGGGAGGGGCATTTAAACAACCTTTTTGGCCCAGGGGAGGGGAATTTGAACAACCCAAACTCAAAAAGTTCAAATGCCCGGTGGGTTGTCCGGGGGAGGGGGGATGTTGATGTTTCGACTTGATCGATACGTTATAACTTACAATGCGATGGGAATCATCTTTTCATTCTTTCAGTTTATTTTCCAAAACAGCAACAAGATAAGTCTTCTACGAGAAAGGGAAAGCGATGTGGTAGTAATTTTATCGATATTACTGTCATCCAGTTCCTCTAAAGTTTTAAGGTCTCCACGTCCTGATACAACATTTCGGCCCGTATATCTTTCAACAACAGGATACCGATGTGAGTCAGTCAAATTGAGTGGCAAGTAAACAGTGACATGTTCGTTTTGCCAATCAAAGAATGAATGAATTATGATGTACCAACCAATCATATTCGGTTCCCAGTTTTCTGGGAAGATCCACGTGACCTGAAACACGAACGTCACTCACAGACGCTCCCGATATTTGAGGGTGAGCAGCAGCTGGGTATATACTTAATGGTAGTGTTTCGTTCCATATAGTCTCCCTGCATAATACTGTAAAATAGTAGAGAAAATGATTATGCAGGGAGACTATATGGAACGAAACACTACCACAAAGTATATACCAGCAGCGGTACACCGGCTAATCGAGCATAACCAAACAATGAAACAGTTGTCACTTTGCTGTTTTATTATAAAAAACGATAACTGTTATACATCTCCAAGCTAGAACAAACTTTACATGAATCGAAAACTAGAAAATTGAACGCAAATATCGCAGCTGGAAATGAAATTCCAGTTCTTAAAATTAATAGTACAAGCAAATTTTTTTCTTCAGGCAACTTGAACATGATTTGAATCAACTGCCTCACGGCAACGGGTCACATGCGACCGAGTTTCCAAGGATTTCTCGTCAATGGATTAAAAACAAAACAATTAAATTTAAAAGTGACTTGGCTTACTTTGATAGAATGTTGTCCTTATATAATGTCATATCGGTTCCGTTTTCATTCATTGATTCAAACTTTCCTCGTCGCCAGTCAACTGGTCAGTTGAAGACTTAATATACTTATTATTTTGAACTTTCTCAAATTGCGTAATAAAGGTAGGTATGTGAGTTTGCAAAATAAAAAGTGTGAAGGTATTTTTATTAACCAGAATTTTCATGAAATGTATGAAAATCAACCCGAATTATTGAGATGATTTGCTCTAAACCAAGACTTAGTTTGCTAGACTCAAACCTGTACCCGGTACCGCCGCACATCTCACTTACATGGTGTGACACCGGTGTTTGAAATACCACTCCTTGCCCCCCCCCCTCCCCCCCCCCCCCCCCCCCGCGAAATTTGTGATATTAGCATTTCTAAACATTAGACTACTCTGTAAATTGATGGGCCGCTACCCTAGTAGAGATGCACACTTCTGCTTATGGACTACTGCAAGAGAGCATAAGTAAGAGAGGGAATGTCGTAGTGTGTGGCGTGCGATGATAAGTGCCGAATAAAATCTATTTTTAGTAACAGGAAACAGTTGAAGCAAAGTGGGCGTGCGCGTGCGCGACAACTAAAAAAATGGCGCGAAAATATTGGCCATCGAATTTCGTGCCTTTTTTAGTTGTCGCGCGTGCGCGCCCACCTTGCTTGAACTGCTTCCGGTTACTAAAATAGATTTTATTCGACATTATGCGGATCACACAGGCGCGCGTATTGGAGATTACCTCTCTTACTTTGGTAATAAGTGAACAATAACAACATAATAAGAATAACAAAATAATCAATAGAAGTAAGAGCCAACCGGATTGACGCGAGGATAGTAGATAAGGAAGAAAATAATGTGCTAGTGATCGAGATGAGCTGCCCTTGGGTAGAAAACCGACAGAATTAAGAAGGAAGTGGAGAAGATCGGCCCAGAAGTATGGACCGCTACGTTGGGAACTGAAGAAACAGTACCCAGGTTACCAGGTCACCCAGCACAACATCATCGTTGACGTCCTAGGAGGTTATCCGTCCAAGAATATCAGCAAGATCGTGAAGGCGCTAGTTGTTGACAGACGCGAGGAGGTCCTAAGACGGATCCAGAAAGCAGTGCTATCTAGCAGCTTGAATATTGCACGCTTCCTTAGGGTCCTAGTAGAATAATTTGAATCTTTAGCGATGGACACATGTTTTTGTTTTTATAGCCAGACGGTTTTAAGTACTGGGTTGTTTTTAAACATTGACTCCATTTTTATTCTTTTCAGTGTCATATTTTATTGTAACACACTAGTTTAGATCACCTTTGATTAGTTTTAACTACAACAGTTGGCTACGTTCGCGCCCAACTGACATGTATTTTATTTTAGTTGGACATCCAGCAGTTAGTACATTAAAAACCGATATCGTATGTTACAATTACAAGTATGTATAATTACGATAATATAAAACAATTATACAGTAGCAGTATTGCACGAAAATATGTAGAGTTTTACCAAATAGTATAATGATTTCCTTGAGTGGTTGGTCTCTACGTGGCTGGATCTTTTAAAGATATACGTCGTCTGTCAAACTTCTCTTAAAGTTTTATTTATACATTTAGAGGTATATTTTCGTTTTACGCATCTATCCAGAAAATATTGTATAGAGGTAACGGTTCAGATTTTGATGCACCGTACGCTGATATTACATAATTAATATTTGGCATGACAATGGACATAAACACTCGGTCAATTTCTTCTTGAGAGAAGACTCACTCACTTCTTTTCTGAGACATCTAATCACGACGTATTTTGTCAGCTGCGAAAATAAAATGGACTCTCGGCAGTCTCTGTTCGGAAGACTAATATACCTTTTGCAGGAAACAGTCACGTGTTGATATATCAATTCAATAACCAATGAATTGCGTTCGTGATCCCATGAGATTGCAAACAAACTTCCAAACGCTGTTTTAAAAAGATCGACAATCGATAGCATTAAAAAAAGCAGGTTATTTTAATAACACTACCGATCTCGTACAAGTGCCTTTAAATAAATGAGGTCAGATTTTTTTGCTATCCAGTATAACCACGTTATTGAATTCTTGCTAAAGCCGGCCGGCATTCGATCAGATCCGAGTCCACGCCGCCTAAATCGGTATTTTCATTTCTTCAAAGCAACCCATTTGACTATTTTTTTTTATCGAAAACTAGAATATTTGTGGCAATCTGCTACTTCTAGCTTCCCGTTGCTAAACTCATTTACTTCATTAAGCGGTGAGTTATCTATTTGCAGTTCTAAAATTAGCCATGGTTCTGATGGGACGAGACATAGTGTTAGTTTGAAAGACCGAAATCGTCACTGAATATTTAAAACATATGGATGGTAGCGTTCCTCAAAATTACAATTGAAAAAGTGGCTTTGTGCTGTACGGTCAAGACATGGCTGGTTTAGATATTTGCTGATCGCTATCCGTCAGCTCCTTTCGGTCTTGTAATTTATCAGACATCATGTAAACCTATATGAAATGTGCCACGCCAGATACGCAAAACCACTCTTTCAGGAGAGGTGGCCAAAAAAATGTGAAAACGTATTCTCCGACTAATGCAGCGGCACTGAACCTCCAGGGACGAGTACATGTATCAGTACACCTTATATAGAAAGATATATTCTGAAAGATATATTTTGTATCTGAAGAATATTTATAATTTCAGAAAGTCGATTTTACGGATTTTATTTGGCATCGGATTCCCATCGATTCCCATACAAACACTGTATTTCGCGCCATGTTTGCACTCTTTTCAAAATGTCGGAATTTACCGCGAACTGGTCTATACCCGAGCCTCTATTTCGTGGGATCATAATATTAGTTTCTGACTAATTCGATCCTTCGTCACTCAAACGCTTGAGATAAATCTAATTTGACAGTCAGCCAGAACGTGCATTTATAAGAAATAATACATGCCTGTCGGGTGGTCAATCAGAGTGAACGTTCTCAGGTTCTTGTTTTCAAATAGTAGTGCGAGCCCTTATTAATTCACTAACACCTTGATCACATTTAGTCCCACTTTGTTCTCATTTTACGACTACTACTAAAAGAGAAAATATTTTGCTGTAAGAAGTCCAATAAACTGTCGTCTATCAACGAACTGAAGTTTGAGTTGTGCTAGTCAGGCTAAGTGATTCGCTTAAAATGCGTGAAAAAAAATCACGATTCACCTTTGAAGGGGCACAGACTGTCAATCTCTAAGCGGAACCTTCAAGTTTCGTTAAAACAAAACTACAAAAATAACACCCTGGCTGAGATAGAAGAGAAATACCATGCGAATGTTCAGATGTGCTTAATTTCAAACATTTCCGATAGAGGGTGGCAAAGACTGATTAAAGTGGTTTACAAAACCTAGGCCTTATTCTGGAAACTTGATATCGGTTACGGTGAATTGAAACGATTTCAGGTTGCTCTAAATTATTAAAAGCAGATTCTTAGCCCCCGGGGGGTACTCCCAGGAATTTTGGGTGGGCGTGTGCCGCCCGGGTCTCCAAACCCTGACCCTATTTCAGACCAAAATATAAGATGTTCCATACCTTTTTCAGACCTGTAGTCTATTTCATAAGAAGAGTAATATATATATATGAAAATGTGCGGTCCCAGCTCATACTTCCCTGTCTAGATCATACCCTATTCCATACTAAAAATGCGAATGTTATAACCCTATTTCAGACTAAAACAGCTCGAAAACCATACTCTTTTGGGCGGCACATTCCCGTATAGCTTATATACGGGAGTAATCCCCTCTCCCGGGTCTTAGCCACCTTGTGTCTCAAAGCCCTCAAAGTTTCTCCGGTATACCTGGAAAGCACACTTGCTAATCTGCGTAGTTATTTTTACCTTTCGTCTTGAGACAGTTTATCATTGACAGTGTTCCTCTGAGGTTAGCTTTAGGCAATCAGTCTATGATGTTTGTTTTAAATGAATGATTACTTATTCAAGGACTATTCAAGGATAATCTAGTATAGTTGCTGGTATGAGATTTCCGCAGTACTAATTAAAAAGCCGTGTATGATATTGTTGAGAGCACGCGATCTTCCGTGTATCTTTAGTCGAATATTTGTAAACATTCTTTGCGCGTGTCTTTGGACTTATATCCGCCGCTCACGAAATTAGATTTTTCAGAATGCAGCAAAATTCTATAATAGAAAATTGTAATTGCGTTTGATGCGGTTTTCTTTAAGCGTTTTATTAATGGTTATTCTGTTCATTCTTTTTATTGGAATAATGGATTATGTACATTGGAAATAAAGACGCTCCTTTCTCTCAGAACTAGGATAAACGACGCAAATTGTTTTTCAAATAGAAAACACGCACGTAATAGATTGGAATTTTGGACTTTAAAAAATAGATTCCCTTTTAACCAGAAATATGAAATTTTGGTGTAATGGAGATATCAGAAGAAGCTAAAATTGTATTTTAGTCCGGTGGTGTTCGAATCCTGGCTAATCTCACAGCTTGAGTCCTTTCAATTTAAATCCTAAACCAGTTTCATAGCGATGACTGGCGCTTCTCGAGCCTGATATCAATTATTGATTACAGGTGGAGTCCTGTGTTCACGTCAATAGATCGAGAAATAAAACATATTCGTCGTTTGATTTTGATTCCTTCGTCTGTTTTCCGGTTGCAGCCGAACGAGATTAAAAAGCAAAATACAACACTTCACGATTATTAATTAAAAAGACAGTGTGTGCTATCTTTAGTTGAGATAAACCACGCACATTTTAATAATCTGAGAAATGACCCTAATAATAAACTCTCGATAAATAATAGTCTCGATAAACCATGGAACGCTGACCATCAGTTTACGGCATAATCTATTTTTAGAACGGCGCTCAAATAGCCCACTTCTCTATATGCTTTACAGTGTCACACACAAAGGTTTCAATACGAGGCCCCGTGCTAAATTAAATGTATTCTTTTCACAGAGGAAATAATAAATTCAATTTAGCACGGAGCCTCGCATTGAAACCTTTGTAAGTGACAAGTAAAGCATATTGCGGAAGTGGGGGCTATTACTTTCGTGGAGGAAAACCAGGGCAGCCATGTTTTTTTTATAAACACAAAATTAGTTCTCTCATTAGAACAAAGGTTTTCATGTTTTGGACCAATCAGAGCTGCTGGTGCAATTAGGTGCAGTACACACTATGCATAACTCGCGCGCTCACAACACGAAAAAGAGGCCGGTAGGTCTTCTGGAATGTTGAAGTTGAAATACTAGCAGAAGGTGTGAAACGTGTTGAACATGATTGTTTAGTTGAAAAATGTTGCTAATCTGTCCTTATTTATCCTTTGTTTTTCTTTATAGTACAACCAGCCAGGCGCATAGCAAATTAACGGCATTGTTTCACTGAACAATCTCCCCTAGACTGCGAACAGTCCCTTTATTTTTCTTGGTCTCTAGTCACGAAAAACTCGAAAAACGATGTTTTGGCCGAGCGCGGATTGGGCGCGAACTAAATCCCCGGAGTCTAGGAGGGCGGGATTTCGTTCGCGCCCAATCAGCGCGCGGCCAAAACATCGTTCGTTCGCGTCCAATCAGCGCGCGGCCAAAACATCGTTTTTTTCGAGTTTTTCGTGACTAGAGACCAAGAAAAATAAAGGGACTGTTCGCAGTCTAAATCTCCCCGGGCGCTTCAATTTCTACATTCCAGAGGACCTACCGGCCTCGTTGACATGCTAGTTACCAGGACTCATGCATAGGGTCTATACGCTTGGGTATCGATTTAGCGAGAATCGTTTTCTAAAAATAGATTATACCGTAGACCCAGTATGAGATATCGAGACTTATGGTATTATTAAATACTTAAAAAAAAAATTCGCACTTATTGCTCGGCGGCCATGTTGAGTCCCAGGAGGATAAAAAACATTTGTTTTGTCCATCTAACCTCGTTCTGAAACTGCTCAGTCCGAGGCTAGGCTACGCATGGGAAATCAACATACTTTTTCAGTTTGGTCAGCGGTAATGTTCTCCTGTTCCTACCCAACTTTTTGTTCAGGCAAGTTTCATTTTGGGATACCTGTGTTTCTCGTTTCCTGTCCCCTTGACCGCGCACCACAGGTAACCCAAAATGAAACTAGCTAACAGGCTCGGGCTTCTATTTTTTCCTTATAGGAAACACCGACTGTTGGAACAAATGTCCGTTATATTGTTGGCAATTTAATCTAAACTGAAAATTTGTTGGAAAAGGTGAAACAAGTAGTTTATGAAAAAAGTGGATAGGAGTAAAAGCCATTCTGGATCTTGTAACTATATTGTTACACGACAAAGAGCAATTATTTTCTGACAGTAGAAGCAACCGTGAAACGTATTTAGATCTAAGATTGCCCGAGAAAATTATTCAAAGCCCAAACTCCTATCCATTTTTTATAAACTAAAATAATCTTCCGTTGTTTTTTTTTCAACAATTTTTCATTTAGACTATACTCGCAACAATTTAACGGCAATAAGTCCCAACGGTTGGATTTTCCTTTAAGTAACATTGTTATTTGTTATACTAACCGTTACTTGTTTTTGTTTTATTTAGCCCTATGAATGACAGCATAATAATTTCTCCTACGACAACAATTACACCTTTGCCACCTTCCAACGGTGAAAAGGAAAAGTACAACATTACTTATCTATTGGAATCACTTCTAAAAACATATGACAAAAGACTTAGACCAAACTTTGGCGGTAAGTTAATATTTCTATTCTATATCAGGCATACGCGGCGTATAACATAGCGCTATATTAGCCATGTCGTGAACTGTAAAATAGCGCTATATTAGCCATGTCGTGAACTGTAAAATAGCGCTATATTAGCCGTGTCGTGAACTGTAAAATAGCGCTATATTAGCCATGTCGTGAACTGTAAAATGACTGACACCGAGTGTGTAAATTGAAACGAATTTAATAAAATTCATAACTAATTTTGTTTTATTTTTAATGAACCCCACCACAAGAAAGATTACATCGAAATTAGTATGTTTAACGAGTTTATAGATGTTTGAGTAAATAAGAACTGAATAGCAAGCATTTAAAAAATCACAAAAATAAGAGAGTTCAGAATGGGTGGTTTTTTTTTTTTGGGGGGGGGGGGGGGGGGGGGCGTTCCCCCGAATTTTCAGACACTAGTCAGTTCTTATTTACTTAAATATCTTCAAACTCGGTAAACATAATAATTACCATGTGGCCTTTCTTGTGGTGGGGTTCATTTTTTTTTTATAAAATACAATTAGTTTTGAATTCGTTTAAATTTGCACACTCGGTCCCAGTCCTTTTGTAGTTAACGAAATGGCTAATAGGCAACGTCATGCTCCGCTGGCCGAAAGAACGAAGGCTCTGGAGTTGGAAACATTTCCGAGGTCTTAAACTTTTTAGTAAACGATTTTATAACTTAGTAAACGCAGTGAAGTACAAATTAAGAAAACTCAGGAGCCCATTACCAGGAGCGTTCCTCTGTTATGGGTTGGGTCCCCAGCACAGAGGTAGATGATGCTATTTTTAGATTCGAAATTCCCGCGAAAAGACGTTGCCGCCATGTTGGTGCCCTTAAACAATAGATTCCTCGTTAGCTTCTTTTGTTGGGGCACCAACATTTGAATCTCTGGGGATTGAGTGAAAACCAGCAATTCGAATTCCCGCGTTGAAAGTGAGAAGAATGATAATGAGAAGTGACGTTAGCTATCTGATTGGCTAAGAATAGCCTACCTTTGTTCTTTTTCGCGCGAAACGCAATGCTAAAAATAGCCTCATCTACCTCTGTGCTGGGGTACAGACACAGTGGGGAAGATGGACGCTCCTGGTAATGGGCTTCTGGAAAACTTCAACCTGTTAAAGTTTTAGGCTTATCTTTTAAGTAGTTTTCTTATTTTTCGCGAAATATTTAACGTAAATACACGTACGTGCTCAAAATTAAAAACAGGGGCGGCGGATTGCCTCTGTTTTCTTTTAGTTTCGGCGGGAAACTGGGAAAATCAGACGCTACCGATCTCGTACAAGTGGCTTCAAATATATTAATTAAGATTTGTTTGCATCTAGTACAACCATGTGATTGCATTCCTGCAAAAGGTCCATTCCATCATATATAAATTGAAGGACTGTGTGCAAAAAGGGCGTAAGTGATTCTTGATCACGTTCTAAATTATCCTTAGAAAACAAAGAAATTGAAGGAGAATTTAGAATGTGATCTAGAGTTACCTATGCCCTTTTTGCACACAGCTCCTTCAATTATCACGAGCATCAGTAGCGAATCAATTATCCGGCTCCCCTAGCACAAACCGTGTATGACATAAAAATATGATAGAATTCCATGAACTACATGTATTCACCTATTCCTAGGTGGATCGAGTTAAGGCCACAAAGGGCCTCTTGTTTTTAATAATTTCCAATTCATGGATTTCTACTTTTCTTTACAGGACCCCCTGTGAATGTTACAGTTACAACATTTATCGAGTTTATCGGCGACATCAATGAGATCAACATGGTATGTCAATTTACGACCTTACCCTAGAGTTCGTTCTATTGACCGTATTCGATTCCAGAATAACAATAGATGGAATAGTTTCTGGAAATCACTGGTTCAGGCACATTTTGTACTGTAAGCTAGAAACGCTTGCTAATATATGATATTCAGAATACATTTAGTATTCCAGTGGCTAAAACATCCCGATATAAGTGATCTGTAGTGATCATTCTGTATATTCTTATTCCTGAATACGGTCAATATGACGCATCCTTATCAGTGCCTTTAATGTTTTGTAACAAATGCAAAACATTGGAAATGCAAATTGCAATCATCGGTAAAGAAAATATCTCGTAGAAACGTATCGGCTAAGCGGTAATAAAGGGTGAAGAAATGATGATGTGTTTATTGGTTGACTCCTACCGACCACGCCTCGACCACTTATTGCCCATACCGACCACCCACCGACCATATATTGATCACCTACTGACCATACTAACCACTTACCGACCACTTAATTGCGGACCATCCAACGACCATATATTGACCACCTACACACCATCTGATACTAACCACTTACCAACCACTTACCGGCCACTTTCCGACCACCTATCGACTATTTACAGACCACCTACCGACTATATATTGACCACCTACCGACCACATATAGACCCTTCATGGTACAACTTACCAGTGTTATCATCTGCATGCGCAGGAGTTTACAACGATCCTCTACTTCCGTCAGTACTGGGAGGATCCCCGACTCGCGTTCAATCACACGGGTTACACCAAACGGCTGGCGTTCAATCCAGACATGTTAAAGTTCATTTGGGTGCCGGACACGCACTTCCCAGGTATCAAGGAAGGCCTGAAGCACGATATCACCACGAGCAATGAAGTGGTTAGGATCTTCCCCAATGGTACTGTCCTCTACAGCATGAGGTTGGTCTTATTATCAATATAGAATATCATGTATAGTCCCAAGGACTATCCATCATAAAAGGCCTTTTGGAGGTGTTATAGACGGGGGTATTATATACAGGGGGATTATACATAGGAGTATTCTAGCAGGAAAAACAGAGGGGAAAAGAGAACAGCTCTCACATTCTTTTTGCCATAATACAGCATTTTAAAAGCGGTTATTTTTCGTTTAAGTAGCAAACCATAAAACAAAACTATTGTATCTATGCATGTAAATAACAGGGAAGATTGTTTCTTACAACCTACAAAGTCTGTTTTGGAGGGGGCAATAGCCATGAGAGGGACCAACGAACATGGAACTCGAACTGTTCGTCAAATAACAATCTAGCCATACGGGAATCACATCGACCATATTTTTTTTAAAGGCTCTAAACCAACATTTTCGGAAATTTTGCATGCATATGGTTAAACAAGACGTACACCAAATTACTTCTCTTGACATTGTAATTATAAGTAATGCCATGACATGAGGGAGGTTAGTTACTAAATTGCCCCACGAGCCGAGGGAGGATTTGGGCGGAGGGACTTTACGAATCCCCCCGAGGCTCGCGGGCCGGGCAATTTAGTAACTAATCTCCCGAAATGTCCAGGAAGAGAACTAATCTGCGAGAAGTTTAGTTTCTCTACATAAACTACAACACGTCGCGGTTGGGTTGCTTTCAAAATATTAAATACACAACTTGTTCTCGTCAAACACAGTGTTCAGAAAATGAGCACGTACAGACACAAAAACTAACTTCAATTTGTTTTTACAACAGTGTGCGCGCAGCTCACGTCAGCATTATTGTCTGTCTTCTTATAGACGATAACAATTTGCCAATCAGAGAGCGAGAAAATGGGTAGTTGTTGTAAAGACATTTTGTGTCAATTATACACGACTTTCATAATGGCCGCCTCCTAATTTGCATATGTGATTTCCCGTTTCGGTAGTTTATCCACATGTATAGAAAATATAAACATTGCCATGTGAAAGAGCGTGTTGACATTAGTGAACTTGTGAAAGTTGAGTGCTGTAGCTTATAAAGCAATGAAGTTACAGACAGTTGAAATTAGAGAGATTTGTATGAGAAAAACAACGGAGGCCTTTCTAGCCTCGCTTTCATATTTTTCTGCCTTACAAATGCTTATAGCTCAACAGCAATTTTCCACATTGCTCCAAAATTCTTAACAATTACTAGTTATAATGTGATCTTTCATGTGGCAGCATTGGTTTCCCCCTACAGATTTATATTCCAAATTATGCAAATTAGGAGGTGGCCGGAGGCGGCCATTATGAAAGTCGTGTATAGCAGCCTATAACTCAGCCATTTATATTTTTTATGTTATTGATATGTTTCTTTCTCTGGCAATTGTGAATAATAGGAATAGCGTAAATAAATTGAACATGAGGTAAAACCAGTTAAATTCGGATCATAATAGGCCTTTTGCAGGAAACAGTCACGTGTTGATGTATCACTTCAATACATGCATCAGGAGTTCCGGACTTCCGGTTGGATCACACTGCATTCTGGGTAGGTGGGCTCAGAAAAGTGGGCATCAACTTCCAGAGCGGCCATATTGGATTTGAGCGCAGTCAACTTGGAAACTTTATTAATCCCGTTCTAAAGCTTAAAGATCGACTTAGAACTCCCAACTGAAGAATCTGTAAAGGTAAGATATTCCGTGTATTAGGTAGTAAGTTTTTGAACTTGCAAAGGAGCAAAAATTGACTGCACTCAAATCCAATATGGCCGATCTAGAAGTTGATGCCCACTTTTCTGAGCCCACCTACCCAGAATGCAGTGTAATCCAACCGGAAGTCCGGAACTCCTGATGCATGTATAATCACTGAATTGCGATGCCATGGAAAAGGTTTCACTGGATGGCAAACAAACTTCGAAACCCTGTTTTAGAAAGATCAACAATCGATTGGAAGTGAAAAATAGCATTTAAAAACAGGCTAGCGATCTCCTACAATTGCCTTTAAATCTAAATAAAGTCGGATTTTCTTACCATCCAGTACAACCCCGTGATTGCATTCCTGCAAAATGCCCATTGTAGATACTGATTGTGTTCCATAGGCTTAAGGTGACAGCTCAATGTCCAATGGATTTGAGGTACTTTCCAATGGATAAGCAGAAATGTGAACTCAAAATGGAGGCCTGTAAGTGTCGAGACAACTTTAACAATTACACTCTTTTGCTTCTCCGTCATGCCACTCCAGCTTCCTTCGTATGAAACATCTGCAGGAGCACATAGCTAGGAGCGTCCATCCTGGATACTAGGCCTATGTCACAGCGTTTTCACAACTTAGGTTATTTTTTAACGGGTTTCCGCTATTCTTGAGTTGCAACTCATTCCTAAGGGAATAAACCACGAAAGCGCGGTAGCAGCCATGTTGGTTGGTATAATAAAAGTAGCTAATAAGGCATCTTTTGTTCCGTCACTGATGCAACTCACCAATTGGTAGGGAAAATTATCTAAAAACAGCCCAACTTGTGAAAACGTCGTGACACCTAAATAGGAGACATGGACGCTCCTGGTTATGAGCTCCTGGCATCCAGTCTGCTATGAGCATACACAATGTTACATATTAAAGGTGCATAAAAGATATACGGAGGACTAAACCCTTTTTACTACCACAGGGAGCCATTTACATTTTTCTTAGCCACAGGGATCCCAATTTACCTGCTGCGGAGCTAGGTTAATATCGCTCCACACCGCTGCAGAACCCAGCGCCTACGCATTACACCAGTTTTCCGCGCAAACTGAAAGAAAACAAAGACAATTACTCCTGTATTAGGTCTGTGAAATATTTCGTTCAAAACAGCAGCTTAGCCTAAAACTTTAACAGGTTTACGTTTTCTTAATTTGTGCGAATTTACTAAGTTATAACATTATTTACTAAAACGTTTAAGCCCTCGGAAATATTCCAAGTCGTAGTTCTTGATCGTCATTTTGAAAGGTAACCAAGCCTTTGGTGACATCGAGGCTGGAGTTGAAACAGTTTAGTTAGAGGCTTGTATCTAGTTAGCACGATAATCAAAATATATCCATATTAATAGAGAGAGGATTTGTATCAGTGCAGGGTCAACACCAGTTTTCCGCGCAAACTGAAAGAAAACAAAGACAATCACTCCTGTATTAGGTCTGTGAAATATTTCGTTCAAAACAGCAGTTTAGCCTAAAACTTTAACAGGTTTACGTTTTCTTAATTTGTGCGAATTTACTAAGTTATAACATTATTTACTAAAACGTTTAAGCCCTCGGAAAATATTCCAAGTCGTAGTTCTTGATCGTCATTTTGAAAGGTAACCAAGCCTTTGGTGACATCGAGGCTGGAGTTGAAACAGTTTAGTTAGAGGCTTGTATCTAGTTAGCACGATAATCAAAATATATCCATATTAATAGAGAGAGGATTTGTATCAGTGCAGGGTCAACTCCAGCCTTCATGCGAGGCTAAGGATTGGTTACCTTTCAAGAACTACGAATTGGACTGTTGACCAAACCGGTCAGTTTGAACGATCTCCTCCCCAGAGCTTATTTATCGACCAGCAGAGCCTAACATTTTGTCGCGGTGTGACTCCATGTTCATATTTATATTTCAGTCAGTTATGATGACCGTGAGATGACGTTAAGCTGGCATAAGGTGAACCCAGTGGTGGTGGGAAAGAACATCGAGATACCCAGCTACAGTCTGAAGGAAGTAGACTGGTTTGCTAGTAAGGAAATGTTCACTACAGGTATGCAGAAGCAATATAGTGATATGAAGCTCTTCTAGAAGTAAGTAAGTAAGTAAGTAAGTAAATATTTTATTTAAACACGGTCGTTCTATCAGTCTAATACAACACTGTTTTCCATAAAAGCCGTGTGTAAAAATATTACAATATTTCAATAAAGAATATAGTATGATATAAAATGATGATATAAAAAGGATAAAATGCTCAATTTACAGGGCATCAAAGAAGCAGTGGGGTAATTTGTTCAGCTTATTTCTAAAATTAGTAATTGATTTGGAAAGTCGCAACTCTTCAGGTAACGAATTCCAGACAAAAGCTCCTTTGTAGCCGAAACGCTTTTTCCCATAGTTTGTTTTTGGGAGAGGCAACTGTAATTTTGTTGTCGAACCTCTTGTATTATATGGCGTCACAACTTTAGAAAATTTATTAATTAAATATTTAGGCGCTTGATTATTGTACACTTTGTACATTTCGATAGCCAATAGCTTACTTCGGCGAGTAGATAGTCGGTCCCATTCTAATTTTTCAAGAAGAGGGCCAGCACTATCATCGAAGTTTGAATTTGTAATTATTCTGGCTGCTCGATTTTGAAGTTTTTGTAATTTTTTGGAAAGCTCAGTGCCCAGTCCATCCCAGACTATGCTGCAGTAATCAAAATTTGGTTGGATAAGCGTTTTATACATAGTTTCAAGGGAGGACATTGGGACAAAGGGCTTTATCCGTTTAAGCGCGCCAATCGCACCTGCGATTTTACTTGAAATCTTCTCGACATGGTTTTCCCAAGTAAGTGAATCGTCAATATATACCCCTAGTGACTTTGCCGAGGCTATTCTAGGGACGACTTCACCTGAAATCTGTAATGTTGGGCAAATCATATGGGAGGATCTTTGTCGTGAGCCTAATAGTAGATATTCCGTTTTTGTCGTGTTTAAACTTAACCTATTGGATCTGAGCCACTCACAAACGTTTCTGAGGTCGATGTTGAGCTTTAGCTCAATCTCTGTGCTGGAATTACTTGCCATTGTAATACTAGTATCGTCTGCATACATTTGTGTGTTTGAAAACTCTAGGCAATTTGGAAGGTCATAATATAAAGCAAAAACAATAAAGGCCCTAAAATAGTTCCTTGAGGAATGCCACAGGAAAGGACTTCAGTGTCTGACAATATTCCGTCGACCACACACTTCTGCTCTCTTCCACTAAGATATGATTTAAACCATGCGGTACTGGACTGGCACACGCCGTAGTTTTGTAGTTTTTGTAGCAGAATTGTGTGGTCAACAGTGTCGAACGCTTTTTTTAGGTCAATGAAAATAATGGCGTTAATCAAGCCATTGTCTATGTTCAAAGCCCATTTGTCAGTGGCATCAAGTAGCGCAGTAACTGTTGAATGCAGCTTACGAAAACCAGATTGACAATTTGTTATTAAGCCATTATTTTGTAAATATGTATAGAGCTGGTCGTAAATGATGCGTTCAATTACTTTTGCTATTGCTGGTATCACGGAAATCGGCCTGTAATTGTTTCTGTCTGAGCGCGTCCCGCTTTTATACACAGGACTAACTTTTGCCTGTTTCCACTCCCTAGGAAATATCCCTTGGGTAATGGATGTATTAAATAAAAGCGTAATCGAATCGGAGATGATATCAGCGCCTACTTTAAGTAATTTACATGGAATGTTGTCTAAGCCAGTTGCTTTCGATGATGATAGGTTTTTTAGGAGTTTGTAAACGACATTCCTGGTTGTATGATGGAGAGAAAAAGAGTTTCTGCAGCGCGGTAAAAATTTTTGGAAGTCATCATTATAATCATTTCGAAGCAAGCACAGTGCGAAATGTGCGGTCTGATTGGTCGATATATAGCTAGACATTAGAGTATAGAGTATAGCTAGACATTAGAGTATAGGCTCCGGTTATTGAAAAGGTGGATAACGCTATCGACTGGATAAATCCCTATCCAGTGGATATAAGTATAACCAACCTAGCTTATTTTATCCACTGGAAGGGATTTATCCAGTGGATAGCGTTGTTCAACCGGACCAGATGTTGTCATTTTATCCTCTCTTTTAATTTTAGCTAATTATTTGGCTTGTAGAAGCACAGATGGCATGTCTCATGGGATGCCTTTTTGTTCTCGTCACGTCAGTTTTGACGCCATCTGTGCATCTACTGGGTTAAAGTGCCACTACGACGAAAATTTACCATTTCGATTTGCCACTTTTTCAGTGTCTATACAAGGTCAATCAGTATTAGAAATATCCGAAATAGTAAAAAATATTCCCAAATGGGCATCTTAAACCACAAATTTTAGGAGAGTTTACCGGTAAAATCCTGTCCGCCATTGCTGGAAGCCGTGCCCTTTGTTCAGCTTTAAACAAAGGTTTATTCACCGGAAGTGATGTCATACACTTAACACGACAACCTCGTGGCGCGAAATAGCGTGCATAAAAAAATAGCCAACCTCGCAAAGATAAATATAACTTTCTTCTTATGTACGTGAAGACGTTTTTAGTAGAAATATGCCTCCAGGCGTTGTGTTCTGCTGGCGAGCGTTAAGTGTATGACATCATTTCCGGTGAATAAACCTTTGATTGGGATGGTAAAATTGAACGGCTTTCTAGTTGCCAGCATAGTACAGTTTTTTCATAGAAAAGGCGACAGAGCCAAAATGTGTATGACGATCGAGTGAAAATACACAGCCTTACAGAGTGCACAGTCGCACGCTCTCATCAAATGTTTGTTCAGTATATTATAAACAAAATATTGCATGAACTGCTCGTGTTATATACGTGATTTATGGGCTTGAAAGTTTCCAAATTAAAGGCTCGTGCAATTATCAGAACTGTAGACTCCTAGCAAATCATTTCTATTCTGCTAATTTCTATATAAGCATGGCTAAACATGGTTCAACATGGCAGAACATGGTTCAACATGGTTCAACATTTATGTCATGTTCCATGTTACTCCATCTTATTCCATGTTACGCCACCTTATTCCATGTTACGTCATCTTAATCCATGTTACTCCATCTTATTCCATGTTACGTCATCTTATTCCATGTTACTCCATCTTATTCCATGTTACGTCATCTTATTCCATGTTACGTCATCTTATTCCATGTTACGTCATCTTATTCCATGTTACTCCATCTTATTCCATGTTACGTCATCTTATTCCATGTTACTCCATCTTATTCCATGTTACGTCATCTTATTCCACTGTTACGCCATCTTATTCCATGTTACGTCATATTATTCCATGTTACTCCATCTTATTCCATGTTACGTCATCTTATTCCATGTTACTCCATCTTATTCCATGTTACGTCATCTTATTCCACTGTTACGCCATCTTATTCCATGTTACGTCATATTATTCCATGTTACGCCATCTTATTCCATGTTTAAGGCCTGTTCAAACGGATCCAACATTGTTGCACGATGTTGCACGATGTTGGACGGGGGTGTTCAAACGGATCCAACATCAATCCAACATGTTGGATAGTACTGTGATATCGCAAAGGATTCCGGTGCTGTTTACGTTCGCCTTCGTAGGCCCTTTCTCTCTTGTTCCTGATGTGATACGTCCCAAAGGCAAACTCTCTCTTCTAACAGATCTAGCAGTTCGTAAACTTCGGCATCTGACCACTTTCTCGTCTTGCACTTTGTTTCCCTTCCTTTTTACATTTTTAGGAGTTTTGCTCCTGTTTTCCTGCTCAAAATCTTCTGAAAGTACTTCACTCTCCGCCATCATGGTGCAAATTGAAATGATCGCCTAATCGTCTGTTAGTAAACAAAATCAAATCTCCATGGATACAGCGCGAATGACGAATGAAGTGCGCGTGCGCGAGTCCAACATTGTTGGGAAAGCCGTTCAAACGGATCCAACATGTTGGGACATGCTTCATCGATCACGACAACAAAAGAAATGTTGGACGATGTTGGATGAAAAGTTTGACTAGTTTCAAACTTCATGCAACATTGTCCAACATCATCCAACATCGTCCAACAGGGTGTTCAAACGGATCCAACATGTTGAATCCAACAATGTTGCATGATGTTGTGCCAACATGTTGCATCCGTTTGAACGGGCCTTTAGTCATCTTGAACCATGTTTAGCTATGCTTATATAGAAATTAGCGGAATAGAAGAGACTTCCTGGCAATCTATCAGAACTTTCCAAATATCACTCAGTGCCCATAAACCACGTATAGCACTCGCGTTCATGAGATTTCCTCCACATATTAGCTGATTAGTAACCTCTATATATAAAGACAGTTTGGCTATTCATATTGTGTTAAGACCTTCAGAAAATACCAACTGGCCCAAGCTCATCTAGAATTCCAAGCTACAGAATCTAAAGTCAGGATGAATCGTGCTTGTTTCTCCATTAGGAACTTACTCACTGCTAACCATTCAATTTGAACTGGAACGGCGCCTGGGCTTTCACATGATCCAGGTACAGTGAAAGGATCCAATTTTCATTATTCGTTTACTACACTGAATTAATTTAAGCTATATGTCTATCGAAATTCTAATGCGGAGATCCCTTTGGGCCCGCGCGAGAGGTTACCATCATGATATAGGATGATGGCAAAAATTGGCCGTTGACTTCCGGTTTCCCTCGCGCCCGAATCCCGAACCCCGAACCCCGAATTCGAACTCCAAAACCCGAATCCCGACGCGCGCCCGAGTAACCGGCGACGTGTCTGAAAAAGTGCTGCACCTGCGCGTGCACTGTTGAAATCTTGGCCAGTAGTTTGTGATAATTTGTTTCTTTATTTTTATTATATTATCTTTTATTTCTTTTAAACTTTTTGCACTTATGTCCCTTGATTCTACCAGTTATTTTTGTGTTTTTATCTTTGTTTTCTTTATATAATTTAGCGTTCTGTTTTCGGGTCGTTACCTCAGCTCCGCTTTAAGGCTTGCCTAAATATTATATATATTCATGAAAAATACAAGGCGCCATGTTTACTTGTACGGTGGTGCAGTGCGCTCCTACCCTCCCGTAAAGTTTTCAAGGATCCTCTCATACTTTTCAGGGATGTATAACCCTTTTTCACATGAGGATTCACACAGTTCAACATATTTTCCATACTGTCAGAGATCCATTGGTTCCATTGGCCTTTTGAAATCATAGTTACTGATACATTAGCATAACAATTGTAATGTTTATCAACACGAAGTATCGCTATTGGTATTGATTGGCCACCCGCCAGTAGAATTTCACCCCGTTTCAATATGAAAAGACCGATGCGCGCAGCACCGTGGAACTTTCCATCAGTGTTATTCTACTGCCTACATTATTAGTGAAAATTCATCTACAGTTTTGTAGTAAGTATAAATAGTCTGGTAATAGTCCGGCTAAGAACTTGGCAGTCCAACGACAAGGAATGCAGGAATGTGCTAATTGTGGTATTGTTTCAATCGTCCACCTCATTGGGTAAACATAAAAATCTATCAAAACTTGAAGAATATCATTTTTCAGTTTTTTTTAACAGGTTTGAATGGCATCTAGAGAAAACTCTCATAACTTTATTCAACTCGGGAACATTTTATAATTGAAAGCTTGCTTGGTTATTGTTTTGGACTCCTCTGATTGGACGGAATATTTTTACACAAATGGAAAGTAGTTTTAAAATACAGTTTCAGTGGATCTGATTTCAGAAATTTATCATTAAAGGGTTGATGAGTTGTCAGTTGAAAAACAGAAAATTCTACCGTGGAGAAAGCAAATTGCATCCGAACAGTGCCTAGTTTTTCTTAATTTCTTCCCTGCATTAAGACCTTTTAAAATACTTTCTTCCCTCCGCCAGTCGCAATGTAACAACCTTCCATTAAACTTCCTTCAGATATATCTTCCGTCCTACCTCATCGTTATCCTGTCCTGGGTGAGCTTCTGGGTGGATCGTGAACAGACTGCAGCCCGTATCGCCATGGGTATCACTACCGTACTTACCATGGCCACGTTGATTGGTAGTGCCCGTGTATCGCTACCCAAAGTGTCGTACGTCAAATCCCTGGAGTTATTCCTCATGATGTGCTTCCTCTTCGTGTTCTCTGCCATCCTTGAGTACTCTTTTGTCTCTTACCTCGTCTTCAGGCAGAGGCTTAAGAACAGAGAGGATTATGCACAACGCGAGCTGCAGGTTGGATGTCGAGTTAGTTATCAGGTTTTTTCTTTCTTTCTTTATTAATATTTAATATTTGCCTGCTAATCATAACTAATGCTGTTGCCTTGATTTATTTTTGAATCGGTCGATATTTTATGCTGTAGATGTACGTATAAGTTTTAATCGCGTAGCCACGTAACTTTTGGCACAGGCTGCAAGTTTTAGAAAGCTACCCTAGCTATAATTTCGGTAACTTTTCAGTTTCGGGTCCAGGAAGATTTTTCAAAGGTTTCAACCTGGTAAGCTATATTGCATCGTGTAACTTTTCGCTTTTTACCAAGAGCAGCAAAGCGGAAAGTTTAATGTACGTTTAGCCTTGGCGACAGAACGTCATTTGAAACGTTTTGCCTCAAAAGTTACTTGGTCTGTTTGGGGTACGGTTGGCGAGGATGAATTTAAACAGATTGGGTCAACGTTTCCAATTCCATCGTTTGTTAATTCACTCTTCAGCCTACTAACGTCCTATCATAACATAATTCAATTAACCATTTAACCATACTGCCATAAAAATTGTCTAACGGTTTGAATAATTGTTCCTAAAATACCTTTCTTTAAAGAGGGAGTAAGTTTTGTAACTGTAGATTTTGTTAAAACTGCATCATGGATTTTCTTCGGTACCACGAGCAGTAGCGAAATTCTGTAACGTAAAGTAGACGCAATCGCTAGTAATACTTACTAGTTATTTTCCTTGTATACCAAATAATACAAATTTCTTGTGAAATGTTCGCCGGTATTACATAGAAAACCGTAAAATAACTATATTATCCTATAAAAACAAATTTACGGGAACTGATTTATCACGAAAACAAAGTAACTTACCAGACGATAGACTGCGAATTTTCTCGCCGGAAAACAAAACTTTCGTGTGGCGGACGCGTCTACATACTAATTATGAATTCAAAATCTTGAATTCTTATTGGCTGATAAAGAAAGGGCGCGAAATTTCCTGCATTTTGATTGGCCTGATCTAGTCATGAAATACCACTCTGTATTTAATAGAAAACCCATGCAAGGATAATACTACTTATTGCACACACGGCATTATAATAATAATAATGATCAATTCCTAGTTGGCAACCTGTCAGGAAAGAAACAATTATGCAGCAATGCTTGAACACAAGCTTGGGTTCTTCATAAAGATTTAGAAATTCAGCGAAAAGTAGCGATACATCACTGAAAATGTTACTAAGATTATATCGCCGAACTCAACGTTCTCTGGAATCTTTCACCGCAGGTAGAGTTGTAAGTCTTGTAAGGCCAAATTGCATTCACTCTCCCACATGTACAAGATGAAGTTGACGCAACTAGTATATAAGATATATAGTAATATCACACCAACAAATATGTCCCACATAATAACTAAATTAAATAACAAGTATAGTCTTCGTAATGCTTAAAACGTTTCTGTCCCGCGCTTAATTTAATACCTACTATATGAAGAACTCTATTGCCCAAAGGGGCTCCATTATCTAGAATGCGCTCTCCTCCCATGTGGACGAGACAGTGACAAATGTTAGAATATTCGGAAAGAAGCCTAGAAAAACAAAGACCTTAAACCGTATAAACTTTAACGCAGAATCCGTGCAAAGTGCTCCATGATCCATGGCATGAAGACTGTTACAAATTGTATTATATGTGGTATTTTTGATAGTATTTAAGATTTTATAGTATTCTTAATTGTAAATACCTTTTAAATTGAAATTATTAGTATTACTATTATCATTAGTATAATTAATCATTAATTTTATACATTGTTAATTAATTTTAGATACACGACCCCACAAACGGTATCGCTTTAATTTCTATCAGTCGTGTTTAAGTAAACGGTACTGTATTGTATTGTATTGTTACAGGCAGTTAATTTTCCCGCTAACCCACAATCAAAATCAAATTAAAGAACAACCGGTAGCAGTCTATTTTCCCGGGTATAAAGTCATGGCTTGTGGGGCATAGCAACATCAACTAAGGGGTTATTGTGCGGCTGCAGAGCTATGCATACTATTAATAATCATACTTGTCCAATACTCTGACAAATTTATACATAGCATTGTTTTGTATTTTATTGTATTGCATCGTTCTACTATTGTATTGTTAAACTATTGTTATATCGATATATTACAATATAATGCTATGCATAAATTTGTCAGAGTATTGGACAACCCTCACCTTTTCACTTATTACGCTTTACCACTCGAAGGTGCATGGACGGAGGCTTAGAGTCCAACCCTTATCCGAGAAGATGTGAAGATCTAACCATTTGCAGTTCACAAGGGAAATTGTCTCGCAAATGCAGCACCTTCTACTCAGTTATTTTAAAGTAACTATAACCCCAAAACGGATGTTTTCGCTAGCTTAAATCGTCAAAGTTTAGTTTTTTCACTATAATTTTTTCGAATTCTTAGTCAAGGCGCTATACAGAATCGATGTAAAAAAATATATGTTTGGGGTTATAGGCACTTTAAGAACCCGTGTGTTGGTCCGTCGGCGGAGTTCGAACCCTTGACCTCTCGCACGACACACCGGCGCTTAATTAACCACTCAGGTAACCAGTAGGCAGTTGACGGGGTGGGGGAATGGTATTTGAGGGTGGTCGCTTACAAGAGTTTCAACTGTACGATATTTTAAACTCATCTTTTTCCAATTTAGCGTTCACAAGAGCTGCTGGAGTCCGATGAAGCGATGCTTGTCATCGATCCAGACGATGGCAAACCTCGCCCCGAGCCAGGCCAGGAAGCTGTCTGGATCTCAGGTAAACAGCAGGTTGAGACGGTGCTCACAAAGACAGGCGTAGCACCGACCAAGAAACTCATAAGCCAGAAGAAAAAGGACGACAACCGTTTTATCAACCTTCTCAACAAGGTGGAAATCGGATTTAGGATTGCCTTCCCACTTATCTTCTTGTTGCTTAACGTCATCTACTGGATCTACTACCTCGTTCTCGTAAAGATAAAGTAGGCTTATACCCCAGTGGTGTTCGGCTCTCAACCAATCAATCAACCAACTTTATACACTGAATTTTAACAGCGTAACATTGATTTTCATAGAAGACTATTTCTCAACAGCGTTTTAGAAGTTATGTTACCTGTTAATCAGTTCTCATTCCCCCACTCCCATCACCCAGGGTGAATTTTTAAATATAGTTACTTACTTATTGATCTCGAGCTGATCCCATCATGCATTGCTTTCGACGTGGAGCTGACGAAAAGTTCACCTACTGGCGGCTAGGCATTTATAGATTGTGCTCGGCAACTTTTGGGCAACTTTTGGAGTCTCGAGCAACTTTTTGAAGTTTACGCAACTGTAAGCATTTTTTGGAGTTTTGAGCAACTTTTGAGCAATTTGTTAAAAAAATTGAGCCACAAATAAAATTTTAGAGTTTTAAAATACAAGATCTGTGTAAATACGGCAGAAAACACCCTGAACAATCCTTACAAAAAGAAAGCAGTTTATTATGTGCCCTCGATTACCTCCATGTGGTCAGCGGCTGTTCGCAAACTGTACACGCTCTTTATGGTCAGCGGTTCGAAATTTTCGGGATCGACCATTTTGTTTCTGTCATGTTGAGGACTTGAGGTACAATAATGCCAAAAGGCAGTAATAACTGAACAATACACAAGCATCTCGGTTAAATGTACTCATTGGCAAGTTAAACGTTGTACATAGTGTAAAAAAACTTTACAAAGTGTTGTTTAAAGCAACTTTTCTCCTTTTTGGGCAACTTTTTGAGCAACTTTTAACCCTTTTTTTTGAGCACCTTTTTCGAAATTTTTGAGCACAATCTATAAATGCCTACTGGCGGCACTTCTTAGGTAATCTGATTTTTGGGTTTCCTGTGGTGCTTTTTTTTTTTACCTTGACCGTGCGCCATCATGCAGTAACCAAAAATCAAATTTCGCCGACAGCACGCACACAAACACCGAAATTATACATCTTACTGAACGAGCTCGTGGTCCATGCGTAAGTTATGAACCTCCATAACTTACGGTACGGACCGAGCAAGCAAGTTTAATAAGATGTTTATTATATGGCTCAAAAGTATTCCAAACCAGCTTTGCTTCAGTTTGCAGTCCGTACGGCAACTTATAGACCGCAAACTAACCAATCATAGCTCACAAAGTTAACTAGCCATATAATAAGAGCTGTTAAGCAGGCTAAAATTGATTTTGACAAACAGTTGTAGGTAGTTATTGACTAAGTGGGACTGGGGCCGACCGGCACAATATTGTCTCGACGTCATGACGTACGGACCGAGCGCAACGAGAAAAACCGAGAGCCAAATGTTTTCCCGTTCGGCCTGACCTAACTCAGTCAATTTTTTTTATCATACGATCACTTAGATTGTTTTAATAACGGCAAAACAACAAGCAAAAAACAGAGCAGGGCCGGACGGCTTTTTCTGGGCCATCACGTGACGCGTACGGCTCCATCACGTGACTTTTGTAAATGAGTTTGAATGGAACGCGCGCGGGGGCTGCATGGGTAATATGATAATTAGAAATATGTAATGGTAAAGAGCTCAAGACAATGTTTAGCTTAGTTAGTTAAAACACATTATCGCCAATGCGATTCTAGTTGACATTTTCATCTGATACGCCTTATTCTCAAAGCGGCCATCTTGACTCGGAACAATGCATTTTGCGTACATAGCCTCACATTGAAGAGTTTCAGGAGTAGTATGGGAGAACAAAGGTTTTTATTCTCCTGGGATTAAACATGTCCGCCGCGAGATAAGGTGTATTAATTTATATGACCACTCATTTTATAGTAAGGAAGTAGAGTAGATCAAGACAGTGCTTCTAGAGGTTGGTTGAATCCCTAGCAAAACAAATAACATAGAGTCAAAGTAAAACTCAACTCATCAGTCTTCCAGGTAAATAACACTCCTTGCAATTTAAATCCGATGCCGTAAGCAGGAAACTCATTTACCTGGTGGATCAAATGCTTTTAAATTTGCAGTTGTTTTCCAATCTTTCGTTTTACGTTTTTTTTTTGTGTGTTTAAATGACGTAGACTTGGCCGGTAGCATTTGTAAAGAAAGTTTCCTGGTAGGCGCATTATGTAGCCTCTGAATTTTAATTGAATTTTAACGGGACCTGAAACAAACATAGGGGTTGATTAAAGTCAGGACCCGGCTAACCCACAAATCGAATTGGAATTTAGCATGTTGTTGTTTGTGGAGGGAGGTAAACCGGAGATCACGGAGAAAATCCTTCGGAGCAAGGACGAGATACCAACAAACTCAACTCTCATGTGGCGCCGCTATCCGGAATCGAACCCAGGCCCCAGAGGTGAGACGAAGCGCTTACCATCTACACCACCCAGGCTCTCCCTAGAATTGCAGAGACAAGAATTGTTTGGCCTTCTTTGCATCTGATCACATCGGTCTCGTCGCAGACATCATTTAGACGTTCATCCCAAACAGATCGCAGTGATTTCCCTGACGTCGACAGTTCACGTGGATCACTTCGTTGCTAAAGATCTTTTTCTGGTGGGAAAATCTCGACCAAGCTTTCATAACGTCATTCGCGTACTATGAAAGTTTACTACTTTTACTGATAAGTAGGGGAATTCTTCGTTTGTCGAAGATTGTTTTTGTTAGATGTGTTTAGTGTTTTACATGGTCAGCGGTTCGCCAATTGTAAATGAATTAAAGCCGTTATTCTAAATTTTAGAAATGTGGCTTGAACACAACTGGAACTCTGGCGTAGCTCAAACCAATATCCTAAGCCTAAGATAGGCCAAACAAAACCCCAACCCAAACCAAATTGTTAGGGCTAACTACAAACTTAATAATTTTAAAAGAAATAAACAATTAATGGCTTAACCCACTATTAAACCTAACCATTAGATCACGAGAGAATTCGCTGCTGAACTCTTTCGTGTTTTTTTTTCACATTCATGTCATGTACGTTAATTACACTATTGTTCTGAGATTGCTTAGATTATAATCTGAATTGGATTCAGCCCAAATTCTAAAATTTAGAATAACGGCTTGAAGCCATTTAGAATAGGCGAACCGGGTGGTCCTTTCGGCCCCAGACCCTTTACATTTCCTACTGCGAGTGTGCATTAACAAGGGCCTGGGTAGAGCATGTTTACTATAAGATAAAAAAAATCATAAATTACTCATATCCCATATGACCTAAATATAAAAAAGGATAATCTGGATAAAGTAAATCTGATATGAGAAAAGATTAATACTGGATTAATATCCATTTCTAGTACGATCTCTTGTGTTTAGGTACACCAGTCTAATATTCTTAGTGTACTTCAATGTTTAATTACATCATTAGAAAACGGCTACTTCACTTCAAAAGAATATCAGAGTTAGTAGTCTAGTCTCTTAATTACACACGTCACAATACGTCACATTTACGTCACAATTACGTCACAAACCAACTTGACGATTCTTTGACTTTGTATAGTGTATCTTTGCAACAAAATATTGCATCTGAATGTGACATTATTTACAAAAGTACTTATTCTAAATCTCTGTAAGAGCTGCATAGTCAATTTTACAATGACAGCAGGTTAGAGCGGTTTTCAGTTGAGTGTAGTGAAACCAAACGCAAATTACCCACAGCCAGCCAGCCAGCGAGTAATCACAAGTAACTCATAAATGGCTTCCCTGTGAGCCAATGACTAACCAAAGCAAAACCAATTTGCGTTTGGTTTTACTTTGGATTCCGATTGGTTGGTTTACTTTCTCAGCCAATAGGAGAGCTTAGTAAACGCAAAACCAAAACACTTCCGACACTCAACTGGAATCCGCTCTATTTAACAAATTTAGGATAGTTTACCGTGGTCCTCTTATGTTCTCTTATTTACTACGTTCTGCGTCATCGCATGGTAAGTAAGTAAGTAAGTGACGTTATTTAAGTGTCGATGTATTTAGCTATTCAGCTAATTGAGGACACTATTCCTACGATTTTACGTCCTTATCAGAGAAGACGTGAAGGTCTCACCGTTTACTGTATTATGTAAAGGTAGCACCTTCTACTCAATTATTTTAAGACCCTGCGAGTGTTGGTCCGGCCGGAGTTTGAACCCCGACCTCCCGCTTAACAGACCGGCGCTTAACCCTGAGCAAACCGGGAGACGGTTAAACTTGCTGTGGATTTCATGAAGCACTAGCAGAATGAATCCACAACAATTTGACCATGCGATGACGCAAAACGTGGTAAATAAGGGGACATACCACAGTAAGCTATCGTACATTTGGTTTTTACACCAACAAACGAGACATCCAGCGGAAGAGTCTTGAAAATGAGGGATAATAAAGGGTGAAAGTGATTCTAGTGTGCTATCATGCAATCGATATTGCGCGAGCGATTACTCACTCCGTAGTCAGTCCTTTTATTTCCAATAGCAATCAGAAAGCATGAAGCTGAGCAGTGATTCTGAAAACACCTCTTGGCTTTTAACATTAAGCATGCAAGTTAATGACCGCTTCTGAAATATGGTATGTGTGAAAGCTTTCGGAATAGGACTGGATAGGTAATCGCTCAAACCTTCAGTTGATGCTGGGAAACTGTTTCACAAACAAACGCTTTAACTGTAGCCGGCTTACCAAGCTAAGGCATGCGCGCATTTCTCTTGCCAAGGCTTTTGAAGCGCCCAAGAGTAAGATAACTGTGTTGTAATATTAGCACATAGCAAAGCCAGATAGATTCTAATCGTTTATTAAAAAATAAAATAATTGTACTCAAACAAATTACAATAATTACAATAAAAGAGAGGCCAGTGGACAAATCTCTCAACTGAAAGGCGAAAACAAGAAAAACAGGTTAACAATAGAACTGTATCCTTCGTATCAGTACTGTTCAAAAATTGAGAACCTTAAAACAGTTGTACTTTCGCAGGATTGTGAAGTAGACGCTGGCGTGTCATAGCCCATAGGTATGAGCCTACACATTTTACAGCCTACTTGTCTTGTTACAAATGAATGTTGGGATTGAGGAGCTGTCGAATACACGAAACATGACCTGAAAGTGCAGGAGAAGACATTTGCGAAAGTCTAAATCTAAACATTTTCCCGGACCGTCGCCCCCATCTCCAAAAAGCTACGGGCCGGTTGTTAAGTTTGTGCCTAGAAATGTTTAAAACCTGGATACGCCCCTGACTGTATATTTATCTGCTACAAGGTTAAAACTTTGTCTTGGAGATGCTTTTGAAACATGAGCGAGAAAAAGCCAAAAGTACACGCCAATTAAGCAAGCCAACTAACTGTCCCTTTTCCTTGCATTACACCTGCGTTCCTGTCTTCGCATTTCGGTTGGAATCTGGATCTCTCTTATCGTTATCTATTATTACAACCGATTTCAGTGTTACGTGCATAGGCGGTGTTTCAAGTTTTGAGGCAATCATTCGACGTACTCATTCCACACAATCATTGCGCGCAAATTTTCGCCACTTATGATCGGCAATGCATGTTGGCAAAATCTGTCGTGTAGTCTGGATATGAAAAAGTACCGATAAACTTATTCGATGCAGTACCTCAAAACCATGATATACCAGTGAGTCTAGTTACAAAGCATGTAGAATGATTGACCATGTCGAATGGGAATGTCGAACGATTGCCTTATGCAACAAATTTATCAGTGTAAACTGTTAGGTGTAACCCTAGCTCGTTAAATAAAGTTGTTCTATTCTATTCTCTATTCTGTAACACCGACTGAAATCGGCTGTAAGCCGCATATAACATCGTATCCATATATATATGCTATCTGTACCAGAATGTATTAATTCCAAGCTTATGGATGCATAGGTAGTCATTGTCATTAATAAAATATAGGTTATCCCAATTGAACGTCGTTGATGTTATATATAACTCATAATTTGAAAAGTGACTGACAAGAGCTGTTGTCCTTACAAGCGCTAACTGAAAGATGGCGTCTACCTTTTTTAAACCTCACAATCCTTTCCATTACTATAACTAGTCTTCCTATATATTAATGGGTTTCTACCACATCCTTGACGCAATTTTGGACAAATATGGTTTCCCCACGCTTAGTCTTGCTCAGTTCAGGTTTTAGATGAAGTAATATACGAACTGAACATTTTCTTGCAACTTTTCATGCAACGACATAAAATGGATGTTGCAGTCTGATGTTGCACGTAATATTGTAACCTATGCGTGCAATTTGGTCTGCAATAAAATTTAATGTTGCGAGTTGCCGCGCATTGTTTCAAAAATGAAAAAGTCGAATCTACTTTTTGCAACATGTTGCAGCAACTTGCAATGTGAATGTTTTTGCAGAACTAACTACTGAATTGCGCGCGTAGGTTGTAATACGTGCAACACCAGGCTGCAATATTGTTGCATCACAAGTTGCAAGAATATGCATGTTGCCCGTATTACTTCACCTTTACGGGTAGGATATAAACAATAATTTAAGAAAAAAATCAATGTTTTTTTATTACTATGGCCATTGGAGACTTAGTTTTGGTCAGATTGGAAATGAATGAGCCAGTGCAAGAGATGTTTAGTATGGATTACCAACTCTTGGTATCCGGAGTGATTCAGATCGGCACAGAGCAAACTGATCCTCGACATGGTCCCGCTGAAGATTCAGAGAGCTATCCATAGACAGCATGCCGGAGAGATATTCAAATGAGGCTGTTGATGCCGTTGATATCCAGTAACTCGTTAAGGGCGGTGTTCTAGACGAGTCGAACGTAATAAGTGATTGCTTTGGTTTTGCCTTTGCTTAGCTTTTCTATTGGCTGTGAACAATGTTTTGTAATTATCAGCCAATTAAGTTCTAAACTAAATCCAACCATTGCTTTGATCCGTCACGCAATCAATTGCTGTCATGGATTGCGTTTACGTTTCCTCGTGATTGGTTCAAGTAAAACCAATTACGAATTACTTCAATTGGTTCATTGTATTTTTACTTTCTCACGTGATTGGTTTTGTGATTACTTTGGTTTTGGTTTTACGACACTCAATCGAAAACCTAATACAACCGTGACCCACGTGACCCCCGTGACCCCCGTGACCCCCGTGACCCCCGTGACCCCCGTGACCCCCGTGACCCCCGTGACCCCCGTGACCCCCGTGACGTCATCGTGATTCCGTCATCTCTCGTCCTGTGACATCGTTTTGAACAGACAAAGTGAGTCTAAGGGCTGGTCTGTGCACAGTAGGTGACGAATAACACTGTAATGAAGAACACAAATTGAAGTTACAAGACAGTGCTAACCGATGCTATGTGTTGCACTGACATAACGTCACCTTTACTACTATTCTCCCATCTCCCGTGGCCTTTACTTTATCCTTCCCCACCCTTATAAATTTCTAAAAATTGGGAAAAATCTTTGAATCCTTAGTGGTAACCTTACCAGAATTCACCGTACCGAAAAAGATGACGGCTTGTAAGTTTACCCACGATCCTTTGCGAATGAAAAACTTTAAACCCATTACAAAATTACGGTAACAAATACTGTTGCCAATAAGCTGTCATTGAAGAGAACAGAGGATTTCTACATGTTATTTGGACTGTGTTAGATTCACAAGGGATTGTGGTCAAATGACCATAATTTTTGCGCGGAATTTTTGTTACCCTAACTTAATTGTTACCCTAAGTAATTTTAAAATATGAATAAGAAAACAACTTGAAAAGGTAAAAGTAAAATGACGCCATAATGCAACTCGCCTATTGCTCGCTATAAACATGTGATCTCTATGTTCTGCATTTCTACTTAACAATCAGAAAACATTTTCCGTGTTTCTATAGAGTTATAGAAAAAAAAATTAAGGCAGCATAGAGTGTTGTAACTAAGTGTAATCAGCCACATTTCACATAGGATCACTGTAGATCTGTTACTGATCAAAGGTACTGAGTGAGTTAAGAATCGGGTGTGTTTCTTACTCTCAAAATATAGAAAATGCCGGACCTTCCGTAACAGCTCGAACCTACGCCGCTTATTTGGCATGGCGCCTACTCCGCTCGCGATTAGGAACCCCTCCCTACTTCAAACTCTCGCTACGCCCCTAATTTGCACTCGTTTTAACCCCTATTAGCACTAGAAACCGCCAAGTTCTATAATAGGTCGTTATTTTACTTACAAAGGGTCATCATAACACATCGTTTTTAAGCCTCGTGCCGTTGCTCGATCCTGAAGTTCTTTAACCGATAAACTGTTACAGCTTTCCCTGGAAAGACGATGAGATTGTGGATTTATTGGGAGTAGCAATAACAACGGAACTATTGACGTTTCTTCTTCAACCTTTACTGTGTGGCTACTAGAACCAGGCCTACCTGAAGGAAGATAGCCAATCAGAGAGCAGATCGCTCCCGCAGCGGACATGTTGGCTATAAACAATAGATTTCCCACGTGCAGTCTCACACTGAACAGTTTCAGAACGAGGTTAGATGGGGGAAACAAAGAGTTTTATTCTCCTGGGATTATAGACATAGTGTAAACTGTAATTAGCTGTTATCACACGGCGGCCATGTTGACTACAAACAATAGACTTACCACGTGTAGCCTCGCACTGAGCAGTTTCAGAACGAGGTTAGAGGGGGAAACAAAGGGTTTTATTCTCCTGGGACTCAACATGGCCGCCGCGTGATAAGAGAAAATCATGAAAAAAGTCCCGATACTTTGTCTTAAATTTGAGCTCTGATTGGTCAACTTTCTATAGGTGGGCCCGACTCAAGTAGGCATGGTATTTCATGTTCCAAGTTTCTGGACATTACAGAAGCAAAGCCGTAAAAGCACATAATTTTTTAAGTCGTACCTAACAGGCAATCGTCACGCGCATGCGCTTTAGATGAAGCCAGCGAGCGCGCGTCCCGCCAGTTTCCCGCCCAAACTGAAAGAAAACAAAGGCAAGCACCCCTGTTTCTAATTTTAGCTACGTATGTGAAATGTTTCGCTAAAAATTATCAAAACTACTTTAAAGCTAAGCCTTAAACTTTAACAAGTTTAAGTTTTCTTAATTTGTAATTCACTGTGAGTTTACTAAGTTATAAAACTATTTACTAAGACAGTTTGAGACCTCAGAAACCTGTATTTGAACTCCAGAGCCTTCGTTCCTACCGGCCAGCGGAGCATAATGTTTTGCCACAGTGTGTGCATACTTACAGTTTCGTGTGATGTAACGAATGACCAACGAGAATCTTCAGTTCGTCGATATCCTCTACCGGAAGATTGGGAAGCTGATTTTCTGCCAGGTAGCTACCGAGAAAAAACAGATAGCTAATTAACCAGATGGTACGAAGGACTGGATAAGGAGGGAAGGAGGCCCTATATCGTCTGGTGTAGAATGTTCGTAGCTTTTACATTCAAGCTTTCAAATTGATTTCTTTTATTAGAAAGGATAAAAGAAAAATCAACACAAGCGTCACAAAATCCTGAAAACGTAAGCCTTAAAGCCACGACTATTCACGAGCAATGTTTTGCTTGTACTGGCGACACGACTTTCTGAAAAATTGTCGCGACCCCAGCTCGTAATGAAAATCGCACGTCTACCCACTCTTGCACAGGCGATGCGACTTTCTGAAAAAACTGACGTGTTCCCAGCACGTGGTGAAAATCGCACGTCTACCCAATCTTGCACAGGCGATGCGACTTTCTTAGAAACTGTCGCGTCCCCAGCGCGTGGTGAAAATCGCACGTCTACCTACTCTTGTACAAGCGACGCGACTTTCGGAAAAAACTGTCGCGTTCCCAGCACGTGGTGAAAATCGCAGGTCTATCCACTCTTGCACAGACAACACGATTTTCTGAAAAACTGTCGCTTCCCCAACGCGTGGTGAAAATCGCACGTCTATCCACTCTTGCATAGGCGACGCGACTTTCCGAAAAAATCGCGACGAATTCAATGAATTGAAATTTTCGTCACAAAAAGTTTGAACTTGTCACACGTGTAGCCACTCTTACACTTTTTTTCCGGCGCCTGGAACGCGACAATAGAGTATCTACCTAATAAGGAGCAAGTACGAAATCGAGGCAATGGTCGTACCCAGTCTTCCATGTATCGCGCTGCCTGCTTGCCAACATTTGTCCATCGCGTAGCCACCATCGCGCGCTGGGGACGCGACAGTTTTATTCAGAAAGTCGCGTGCAAGCAAAAGAACGTTCGGGTAGGCGCATCTGATCAAATTTCACGCAGTTTAAAGGCGCTGTGTTGATTGGTGGCTGTTAATTGGCTTCAAACAGTTAAAGTCCCCTCCCTTAATGCTTGATTGAAAGGATATGCAATATTTTCCTTGAAGACTAGATCAACGCACAGTTTGTTATTGACTTTTATTTCATCCATCCCACACGTGTGATAGGGTCGTGAGTTTATATGAAAATCACTGAAAATAATCTTGTTTCGGCCCGGAACATAAAGGCATGTCCCTCACCGTGACACAGCTCCTTTAAATCGAGCTTTCAAACGTGATTGATGGCATCACAAAACATGTGAACGCTATGAAGGATGTAGGAAGGGGCCGGTTTGGTATGACAGTACTGAACCGCCTCGCTCGTTAGCTCAGTTGGTAGAGCACGGTCTAGAGTACGGGAAGTCGCGGGTTCACTGGTTAGCTCAGTTGGTAGAACACGGTCGTCTAGAGTGCGGGAGGTCGCGCGTTCACTGGCCTTGTTTCCTTCCTCTTCTAATCTATACGAGAGGGACGTGAAAATAGCCTGTTGTGCTATTTCGTGAAAGAGTAGGGGATTGTCTCCCTGATAAAACAGCCTGGTTTTCTGGACAAACACTCAGTATCATCAACTGTACGGCAGCACTTAGCGCCACAATAGCAGTCCATATCTCAAGTCCTCTCTCGTGAAGCGCATTTGAATATATTTAATAGAATTTGCACTATATGAATGAATACCTTTACATTTTTTTCTAAAGATAGAGGAGCATACCACATACCGCATACTACATATACGTTTTTATGTATTTCATCTATATATTGGCATGCGCATGCCTAGCATACCTGTCATCCATAAATGCAGGGAATATCTGTTTATCAACGAGATGCTGTCTTGTTCCATTCAGCAGGATATGGACTGTACCTCGAGATCTCTTCGCCAACTGCAAGAATATGAAATAAAATTGATCAAAACTATAGACCCAGTTGGCCTTTACGTGTCTGTATGTCATGCTAGATGATTGTATAGCATATCCTATAGGCTCGTCGGCGTTTGAGTGGGGTTACTAATACTGTATATATTTCATAGTTTTTATTTTCAAACAACCAAAGGTAACAGTTGGGATATCGACTACTTCGTACCCTTATATCAGATGGGTAACTAGATCCTGTAAAAACTAGTGTTGGTCTGCGTCGGCGGGGAAGATAAACACTGGTATAATCAACTAAAGTCGATTGAGGTATGCTAACCGCCGTGGAAAGCGAGTAGCAGCTGACTTTTCGAGCGCTAGCCCTTCGTCAGAGCAAAAAAGCAGATACTGGTAATGACATTACAACTGTAGTACGTTTATACTAGGGGATCCGGAAAACATCTATATTGTTCTCTATTCTCTATTGAACAACATGCAAAGTCATTTGAATATGCATATTCTGCCGAGAGGAGTTCATTAATGACTCCCTGTATGTTGCAATATAAGGCCCACCTCCCATTGGTGGCTGGGAAGTATAAAGGGAAATGCACGTTTCTAACGTGTCATTAGCAAGAAACATTGGTGCCCCACCCACCCACCCTCTTCAATCCGGGGTTGATGCCGTTTTCCCTGTATGGGGAGTGGTTCCGGGATTTAGTCTCATATAATTTATGTTCATATATCTCAGGAATGCAGACGGCACTCTCAACACTCTCAGTTCCCCCTCCACCATAGTCTAATTCCTCTCCGTGCCGGAACTGTTCCGGTAGGAGTTGCGCTTCCATACCTCATTAATGACAATACTCGAGGCAGAATAATTCACTTTTCACTGCTCTAGTGAAAACGTAGTCTAATGCCCCGGCTAAACGCTCAAACATGTTCATCAAACATCGTGTTGGAATACCAACTTGAACATTTGACTGAACTGGTTAAACAGTCATACAATGTTTGGTCGTTTGGCCGCCTGCACATCAAACATTCATCACACATCTTACAAGATTGAGTCCGCAGAACGTTTTTTTTTGTGAAATACCGCTGAATCTCAATTTTACAGGCCAATTTTGATTGTCTAAATACCGCCTGCACGCGCAAGATTTGTTAGAAGAGGTGGTTAAACGATAAACGTTTGTTAATCACGCAAAATGTTGGATGTTCAATCATCAAAGTTTTTGGGAAACCATTTCACCATCATTTTAAAGAGGCGGCTAAGCGATAAAACATCGTCTCCATCCAACACAATGTTTGATGAAAATGTTTGAGCGTGTCCATAGTTTAAGTACTTGTTACCTTCTCCGCTGCCTGCCCCCAGAATGGCGTCTGCTTGGAACACTCATACGGACATGCCTCGTAGTTTATACCTGGCCAGTCGCTACTGCCGCACCATGTTAGACCGTTCAACAAATACCTATAGCAGGTGATAACATTTCCATTTAACAAATAGAATCCATTCTGCCGTGCGTCTGTCCTCTTATAGATGCACAAATGACATCTCACCAGACTGCCACGAATTGCCGCCGGACGTTAAATAAGGTTGGTTTACCTTTTTAACTATACCATAAAGTGCACTTACCCGGGGAGAGTGTCTTCCAAAGTAACATATCTCTTAAATAGGCTGGTGTAGGCGTGGGCCCATTCTCTAGTGCCAGACCAAAGAAGAACCTAGAACATCGCGGACATAGATTTACAAAGGGTACTTTCTTATCTAGCAAACATCGTACTAAACTATAGTTTTAATCATACTTTTTAGCTCTTCAACTAAACCTTAACAATTAGAAAATACATACCTGTTATTAAACTCGCTTGCTCGGCCCGTATCGTAAGTTATGGACCTGGGTCCGGTTGCATAAAACCTCCACTTAAGTGCACACTTAAGAATAGCAGTTACGATACGATTACGGGTTATTTTAAGTGTGTTGCAAAAAGCATACGTATCGTTGTCGTAAGTGGACAACTTACGGGTCCATTTACGGGTAAACTTACGGGGCAAGCGTAAAGTTGTTCATTATTTCAAGTGAAATGCGCGTACGCTTTGCGACAACAGTTTAGTATGATACAAACAAGACCAGTCATGTTCACTCTTTGTTGTATAGCAGAACAACAAAATATCAAATTAATGATGACACGAATGTTAGCAAAAACAAGACTTAACACTGTATATTTTTCTGACACTTCGAATCGTGTAATTGATAAATTCATTTGGGTACACTGAAATAAAAAAACCAAAAACGACAAAAACTGTACAGAAATGTATTTAAATTACTTCAGAAAGAAAAACATATATTGGTGACGTGTAGACTTACGGGACCTCTGAAGTGATATTAGAGGTTACGAGAGTTTTATGCAACGCCTGTAAATTCTGTTCAAGTTCAAGTTCAAGTTCAAGTTCAAGTTTTATTTCACACTATTTTTCTTTTTGAATTACAATAAGGGAAATATGATTAACTAAAACGTATATATATAATAGATAAGGTAAATTAGAGTATGAGATGGGAGTGACAGTGCACAGTGGACAAAGTAGCCTGGAGGCTTTCGAGTTATTCACTGTTTTAATTAAATTTAGGCTTATATGTTATAGTATGGTAATAGCTGATATTAGTGAGTAGAGATAATGTTGTACAATGGCGAGTTGAACTTAAGTTTGGTTAAAAAAGAAACAAAAATCACACACAAGTATAGAAAAAAACAAGACAAAAAAGAGAGAAAGAGAGGAAATACGATAAAGGAGAAATTTATATGGAAATAGCTTATATGATGTGTTATTGTTTTTAAAGATTAGGATTAGGAGGGACTCTGGAGTTTGAGAAGGTAGGATTTATATAGTTTCTTGAATTGTTTCGTGTTTGTTGTTTGCTTAAGCTCATAGGGGACGGATTCCCATATTTTACAGGCTGTATATTTAAATGTAAATTTTCCCATGTTTGTTCTTACATTTTGGCAATAAAGATTATTTTTGGCAGCATATCTTGTGTTGTAATTGTGTATCTTGGTAACTGGAGTTAGGAAATCATGGAACACAGATGGCGTATCAGATGGATTACGAAGAAGCTTATGTGCAAATGTACAAATTTTTAGTTTAAGTATGTTTTCAAATTTGAGAATGTTAAGAATTTTAAAATATGGATTAGCTGATTCTTTGTTATTGGCAAAAAAAATGCTACGGACACATTTATTTTGTTTAGTGTATATTTTTTCTAAATTAGTGGTATATGTGTTTCCCCAGCTCATTGACCCATAGTTCAGATAGGGATATATGAGGGTGTAGTAAAGTTGCGTCAACATGTTTAAGGCTAAGTAATGGCGTAGTTTGTATAGTATTCCTAAATTTTTGGCTATTTTACTATTTACATGCGCTATTTGGCTTTTCCAGTTAAGATGTTCATCTATGTAAATCCCTAGATATTTAATGTTGTTTTTTTCTTTCTATATTATGTAAGTTTATTTTAATTGTTTTCTTTTGCGGGGAAGTGATTATCATATAATTAGTTTTTTTCATGTTTACAGAGAGTTTATTAGCAGTACAATAGTCAAAAATTTTACTCAATTGCATCTGTTGCATAACTGTTGCATAAACAGCACTTAAGTGGTGACTTAAGACAATCTTAAGATTCGATACTTAGGTGAAGATCTTAAGTAGTCACTTAAGTCTGTTTATGCAACACACCTAACTTTCGGGAACACTTAAGTACGCACTTATGTATTACGGGTGTTTTATGCAACTGGGTCCAGGTCCGTACTGTAAATTACGGACCGAGTTTTTCCTCTGCTTTATGACCCAAGCGTGACCATCGCGGTCCATAACTTACATTACGGACCGAGTTTAGTAACATGTTTATTATATGGCTCAAAAGTATGCAAAACCAGCTCTGCTTCAGTTTGCGGTCCGTACGGGAAGTTATGGACCGGGTCCGTACGGGAAGTTATGGACCGGGTCCGTACGGGAAGTTATGGACCGCAAACTGACCAATCATAGCTCACGAAGTTATCTAGCCATATAATAAAATTAATTCTTGCCTACTTTATTGTAGATTGGCCCTTCTTGGTAAAGATCAAAGAAAGATTTGTAGTCATTCCAGGTGGCATTACAAGGTCCTTTATATGAGAACGTCTTCACAAAGCAATTCCATAATACATCACAGCTAACATTGTCACTATCCTCCAAACCAGAATCTTTTTTTCGAACAAAATCCCAACACCTTCCAAGGAAGATTTCTCGAAGATGTCTTGTAGTTCCCTTAGAAGGTTTGTACATCCACTGTTTTTTGGCCTCTCCTGTACGTAGCTTATAGTATTCCCTAATTCTATCACGAACAAAGTTCTCAATAATGCTTTCTTTGTTCGTTTTAGTTCCAAGTTCATTGGCCTGACTTTTGAAGAAGTCTCTATTCAAAGGTGTTCTCATGTAATTGTCCATGTTCTGAAGTATGTGAATCTTGAACCTGGCCCTGAGCTCTCCCGCCGTTAACTCCTGATTACTACTCAAGGCGTTTAGAATGGGGATGACGGACTTGCGGGGTGTTCCCTTGCCAATGTTCGTACTAATTTGACCAGTTTCAAATGCTGGGGCTGAAAGAGATTCCCATTCCCATTGTGCCGTATGCCTTGCCAACGACGAAGGAATAACTAAACAAAACAATAGTATGAAAATAGCGTTTACTTTTCAAATTTAAAAAAATCAAATATTTTGTTTACTCTCGGATATTATGGCTTATTAGGCCTCTAACAGATCCTGCTAATGTCTGAGCATTATCCACACACACTTTCACTACGTTCAATATTTACAACTCACAACGCCCAACTCACATGTCGATATTTACGGAGGGAGGAAAACCGGAGAACCCGGAGAAAAACCCTCAGAGCATGGATGAGAATTAACAAGCTCAACTCACATATGACGTCACATCCGGGAGTCGAACCCGTGTGACAGTGCCCAGCTCCGCATTAACTAGAATATTGCATTAACCTCGTGAGAGCGCCAATCTAGATATATCTTACCTTGGGACTGAAGAATAGCGATAAGCAGAACAACACAAGTGGTTTTCCAGCGGCTCATAATGAGTATCTGTCAGTTTATTCTCCTATCCTTCCAACAGTTTCTAAAAATCAAAACGCTCCCTTAGATTCTTTTTTGTATTTTTATCCAGCCAGCGTAACAATATTATAACAATAGAGTGTGTCTGTCGAGGGACCATCGGCTCATAGTTGCCCGCGGAAATGTGATGTTCTTAAAACAAATATAAGCCCGAGAGCGCAGTTCGAGGGCCTGAGGGCAAGAGTGAGGTTTGTTTCCCAGAGATCTCCTCTCGGGAAACATCGAGGCTCGAGGTGAAACAAAACTCACTGATTCTCGAGGGATCAGTCATTAAGTGATTTGGCATGATGTCACAACAATCATAAAAGTCCTTTTCCCTGAGTTTTGGTACACATATTTATTTTCCCGCCTTTAGCTAGCCAGTGGCGCGCGCGACACATAAGACCATCTTCTGTCACGAAGTGATCATGTGGCGGGAAACATTTGAATCGTATCCCGCGCGGGATTCATTGGATTTTGATTACTGCCACGTGATCCCGGTTCATCCAATGAGAGTGTGCATTGTATCTGGAAAACTTATGGCTATGTAACAACGCCTGATAGTTTGCATCCACGGAGGACAACTATCACGTCACATGATCACTTTTGGCCAATGAGCGCGCGCCAAAATTTCGTGGTGAACTATAATATACCAAAAGAGTTGCCTGAGGACGAAACACTCTATTGTCTTTATTGTTCAACAAAATTGTTTGTTAGTTCCCACGGGCCACTATTATACAAATAAAGTCTGTCCGTCGAGGAACTATCGGCTGATAGTTGCCCGCGGAAATTTGATTCTCTTAAAACAAACTATATGTTAGTTTTAAGAACATCAAATTTCCAAGGGAAACTATCAGCCGATAGTTTCAAGACAGACACACTCTATTTGTCGTTATTGTTCATCACAAAATTGTCTTCCGTTCTCAGCGGGCACTATTATATAAATAGACTGTGTCCGTCGAGAAACTATCGGCTGATAGTTGGCCGCGGAAATTTGATGTTCTTAAAACAAATATAAGCCCGAGAACGCATGCTAGTTTTAAGAACATCAAATTTCCAAGGGAAACTATCAGCCGATAGGTCCGAGACAAACATAATAGTGTGGAGTTGAAAGCAGGCCTTCACCAGCTATGTTCATCACAAAATTGTCTTTCGCTCTCAGCGAAGTTCGAGGGTTTATATGCTAGTTTTAAGAACATCAAATTTCCAAGGGAAATTATCAGCGGATAGGTCCGAGACACACAGTCTATTTGCGTTATTGTTCAACACAAAATTGTCTTTCGTGCTCAGTGGGCACTATCGCCTGACAGTTTGCCTCCGCGGATGACAACTATCACGTCACGTGATCGCTTTTGACCAATGAGCGCGCGCGAAAATTTTGTGGTGAACTGTAGCGCCTGATAGTTTGCTCCCGAGGACGACAACTACAATGAGCGCGCATGAACATTTTGTGGTGAACTATATTGCTGTTTGTTTAGCCGCGCGCTTGAGAGCCCAAAACACCATGCATGGTTATTTTGTCTGATTTATTAAAGTCTTTTTAAAAAATTATTCAGTTCCTACTGAAAATGGTAATAGCACTACTGGTATTAGTTTGACTATGGAGGCTAGTAACTGAAGTGTGAACTGTTGTTTGTGCACAGCTAGGGACGATTTTACACTTGCTAAGAGTTACATTAAGGAAGCACAAGCTGTAAACGCTTATCCTCTCTCCGCCGTAACCCATGTCAGTCGATTACCGAACGGTGCCGCAATGACTACAAATGGGCAGGAGCGAACCTACACGTACCTTTAAGCTAATAATCCGACAGGCTTGGGCCATCCTGTAACGCTCGAAAAGAGCCACAGTATTGGCTTTCCCAACAATACAAAACACCCTAACATTTAGAACGTGCAATACGAAAACAATACAGCTACAGTATAATGGTGCAATCAGAATACAGGTCTTGAGCGGTACAGGATTACTGACAGGCTTACAAGTCTTTCTATTACTCGTCTCTTTTTTGTAACTTTTGCCTCGGGCAGAGAGATAAGTGGAAGAAAGAGGCTTACGCCTCGGTCAAACGGATGGTATGTCTGGAATGTGAGTAGTGTGACCCTCACGTATGACATATCTGGAATGACAGCCTCGGTCAAACGGATTCAACATTTCTTCAACATCGGTTCAGCATTTGTTGAAAGATGTTGAAAGCACGCGTGTCAAATGGTTTCAACAGCGATTCAACATTCCAATAACAAAAGCTAGATGTCAACATCTGTTTAACAGTCTAATTAACTTCTGTTGTTCTCGGAAATGTTTTCAGGTCATGTTAAACGGTTTCAACATCGGTTTCAACAAATGTTTTGCGATGTTGAAGAGATGTTGAAACCCTTTGACCGAGGATTTACACTGCTGTGAGTCCTTTTCCTTGTTGCGAGAAATCTTCCCCGTGTTCTATGGTTTTCCTCCCTCCGCAGAAACCAACAAACTAAATGAAATTCTAAATCATGCAATGTATGGTTTAGCCATCTGCTTTATTTAATGGATAGCCTCATTGTTCTTTTTTGGTGTCGTTAACATAATTTTGTTTTACAAATCTAAGTGCAATCTTCATTCCCAGTCAATGCATTATACATATATTTACATAATGATCAATTTAATTTCGGGTAAACAATACACATGCATGTACTATAATGTTATTAAGTGAAAATCACTGATTCGCTTAAAGGGGCAAAGTCACGGAGTTGCGCATGTCTGGAGTCAATGTTCGATTCGGTGGCTGTTAATTGTCTTGATTGACAGCTGAGGTCTCCTCCCACAATGTTTGATTGACATGATACGCAATAATTTCCTTGAAGACTAGATCTACACTTTGTTAGTTATTTTTGCTTTGATTTTAACCATCCCATATATGCGCGAGATTCGTCAGTTCATATGAAAATCGCTGATAATAATTGTGGGGACTGCGAATGTTAAGGCCTCTCGCACAGCCCCTTTAATTCCCCGTGTTACAAAAGCTCTTGAATGTTTCCATCGCTTTGTAACTGTCACTGCACCAATCATAACACAACATACAATGTTTGTTTTTACTTCATATATGTTTGTGGATATTTTCTATATAATAAATATAAACTTAAGCCGCTCTATCGTCAAATTTGAATGTTCCTCAAAAAAGTAAAGTTTTCATGTTTTAGTAACAGAAATTTTGTGATAAACTTGCCGAATTGATCCAAATCTCTTAATAGGAGGTTGGAAAGCCTGCGTTTAGTACACCTGTTAAATGTTTGTTCTCTGTGACACTTGCTCGCTGAACTCGGCTGGTATTCTATGACATTTCAATGTTCGATGCCTTTAGTAATATGAAAGTATTTGGTCCACTTACCTCATGTTTAACACAAAACCGTCTTTCTCTTTTTGGGAAGTCATTGCTTCATCATTGAAATTACAGACTGTCGGAGAAAATTTACATGTAGTTCTGGTGGTAAAACTGCAAGGAAAAGATGTTCTATTATTTATATTAACTATTTTGTTGTTATGATATAGCCTACGGGTGCTGGTTGTTGTTTGACACACCAAAACTTAAACATCAACTGATCTCATACGAGAATGACAGTGATTGAATAAGAACACTAGTCTGACCCTAGGCAATGCAGAATTGCTTTGCTTTGATTAACTGCACTTTTTTTCTGGTTACGACCCACTCTTTAGTTTATATTAACGCCATTATACCCAAGCGAAAACACACGGACCAGTTCCTCAAAGCCCGATTAAGCTAATGCAGGATAAAGAAATGAGTAGTACCTGTAATCTACTTGGAATCTCAGAATAAAGAAAGGCACCTTTTACCAAGAGAACCAAAATCCTCAGTTAAAATTTAACTCAGGATTAACGCTAATCAGGCTTCAAGGAACTCAGGCCAGATTGATAAGGTTAACGTTAAGTTTCTTTGGATTTCTTAGTCAACTCTAAACGAACAGAACTTCAAATCGCTCACTGAATGGTTCCGGCTAATCTTATGGTAACATTTTCGATATAACAAGCCAATGGAAGGGGAATTTTTTTATCCGTGAGAGCGTATCGTAGCTTTAGTTTCAAGCGATAGCCGTTCTCCTTCGCTCTGATCACGAAATGATTTCACGATGGTTAACGTCAAGACCAAATATTTCGGCCGACGTAATTCCCGGTACACTAGTTTACTAACTACTGTCTTAGATAAGAGTGTTAAAAGAAACTGCCTCGGAATGTGGTCTATCTGGAATTATTCCGATGAGATTGCTGCTAGCCCAACTAACGAACATTATTTTTGAAAAGGTTTGATTTGCTCAAAAGACGACCCCTATAGAATCCTGGGTAATTTCAAGAGCATGCAAGATCTGCCCTCTGAGGTCAGCGGTGTGTTGAAAGTAGCATTTACATCAGGCCTTTCAGGCAACTTGAACTTGCCCTCAAGTTCAACTTGTTCACAAACCTGACGTTATACTGTTTCAACCCATATATTTTAAATTGCCTTTCTCCGCCCCCTTTTTACTTTGTCGAACTTTCCTGAATCCTTATTATTGGCAAACATTATACGGTCACTTGTCTCAAGTAAGGCATGGATATCGTGTATTACTGAACTTTGTGGTGTAAAGCATCTCTTTGAAAAACGCTGCAATGTATCGAGACTGTACTCACATGATCCGTGCAATTTGAGTACCAGTACATCCATTAAAATACTTATCTTTTCTGTTACTTTTTATTCATAAATACTCGTGAAATTAAGAAATCAGGCAAACTAAAATTAAGTTCATATCTTTTTCGCTGATGTCTAAAACGAGTAAAAATTATGAAATGTCTGCCTGCTTCCCTTTTTCTCTAAGTAATATCGTGCTTGTTAACCGGTGCTCGTATTCAGAGATTTATCGCCCGTGAAAATCAACCAACAAAATGAATGACGTCATGTGCATTTGAGGGTCATGAACCATAAGATCATTGTTTCCGACCGTAATACCACTTGTAGACAAAACATGGATTTTTGTTGTTAAAAATTGTACGACAACTGAAGCGAAAACAATAATAACCCATGGCTGCACATATAAGATGCCTTGTATGGAGTGTCCTTGCTTTCGCTACATTGAGCTTTGGTCTGTTGAAGGGTAAGGGTTCATGGTTTACTTCCATTGCTTGAATACGTGTCAAACAACTCAATCATTTTCATCAGTGTAATTGTTTTCTAACCATCGCAAGAGATATAATTACAACTTAGACGGAAACCTTTAAGCCGTAACTTGCCGTACGATTCCCGATCTACGTTTTCTAAAAATATTAATCAATAACACACCATCTAAAAATCGTTAGTAATCTCTCTGTTAAACAAATATTAGTTTCCAATTCTGATGGGTTTTCTAATATGAGAGAAATAAACCCTAATATCCTTTAAGTTACTACCTGCTTTTATCAAATATTCAGGTGAGTTTCACTCCAGAAATAAGTGAACTATGGGATTTGCCTGCAAAATCTTTAGATCTATCTTCTGACTTCTGTTACCTTTTGTCTCAAATAATTATGTTTAACTGTACATTATAGAGAGGGTACGTTTATTGAGGGGAGAAAAACCGCGACAACTAAAGTTACTAGTAATATTACATCAGTTCTATTTTAATGAACTTAAGTACATTTTCATACGGGAGTCATAGCTTATTGTAGGAGTTATTTAGGAAAATCAGTTGATCACAAATTAGTAACTAGTACTTATCTCGACAGAGCTAAATAACTAGGGCGCATGCGCGAGCCGACGCGTAAATCGGCGGGAATGTTTCCTGTGCCGGTCAAGTGTTCAAAACTTCAACTACACTGTTCAAAACATTTTTTCTTAGTTTCTGAAGAAAATGATCTGAGTACTTCAAGCTTCTCCTTGCCATAAAACTCTTATTCTTCGTAGAAAACATGAAGGTACTCGAACAAAATTAACAGTTCCGCCATTTCCACATACGCTGCTGTTGTCCACGCGCGTTATTCAACTCTCTTTCACTCATTTCCACTTTAGGTACAGAAGCCTTTCCCAAGTGCGTTCACGTTGTGTCAATCAACTCTCCCAGGGACAACCCTTCACGAAGCACTGACAATTATGGGATGGTGGCCAATACCCATAAGGCGTTTCTCGATAAGAAACCAGGGAAATTTCGTCTAAAGAAAGGAGGATTCCTGGGTATCAATGGAACCGTGGCAATCGAGTCACTCGCGAAGCCTGGGTACTACTTACGGCACAAGAACTATAGGTTCCATTTAGAGAGAGCTTCAAACAAAACAATGTTTGGTAAGATTGCTGTTTTCCAATGGGATGCATATTACAATATTCGCTTTATTTTTATTTACCTGAAAAGTCGACAAAGGAGTAAAAACAAAAGGCGCCAAACGTTGCTGGGGAGCCAATTTGATACGCCATTTGCGTCATCAGAATCTAGCTAATGACAACTTTTTGCGCGGTGTCATAACAAAACAGACAACCAAACAACCATATTTTGAACAGCGATTCTCGTAGGTCATCAATGACAAACAACATGAACCCGAAACACCTCCACTTACGAAATTTAAACTCTTCTTTCTTATGAAATGATTTCTAATTAAAGCGCAAATCAAATGAAAAGGATGGAAATACTCACCTAACTAGCAGCACAAAACGGCAAAAAGATATGACTCCAAGAAAAGTCAGCACTTCGTTTATGTGTGCACGCTGATAATCATCGGAAGGTATGAACATCTTCCTTTCGTGAACATGGAGCTACCTGTACTGTAGACTGACCTCCTGGTATCTGTTAACATCCTGCCAGTTTCATTTGATCAACTGAACTGATGAAGTGATGAGTGATGAACTGATGAGTGTCAGCAAAGGATGAGTAACGGGTTATGAATTTCTCCTACTGAGGTCTCCCAAATTTCTTTATTCACGAAAGGAGAACCAACATTTACTTGTGCCTATTTCGTCACCCTTTGAATCAAAATTATACTACAAACTAAGGAATAATTTGACAGTTGTTTATCCAAGATAACGCAGTTTAAGACAATTTGAATCATTTTGAAGGAATGAGTTAAACTTGCTCTCTAACTTTCCTTCATCCAACATAAAAACGGTTCTCATTTCAGCCAAAGACACAACTTTCTACCTCCTCAAGGTTCAGGAGGATCCTCCACTGTTCGCCTTCGAGATGTATAATCACTCATCGTGGTTTGTGACACACAGGAGACATAAACCCTACAAACTCTCCCTGAAGCATGTGACGGGAGCTAATGATCAAGTCATGGACTCCACATTTTTTCTTGCCCCAGTGAGATGTCATAAGCATCATGCAGGTAGGCGTTTCTACATCTAAATAAGACATAGCTGTCGGACCTAACCCTGCTAGCATGTCGGACATTTTTTATAGGAGGAGGGGGTTGCAGGCTGCGAAGCACAAGGAAAGAGCTGACTTGACCGTTTTGCCTATAGTTGCGAGTCTGAGAAGAAACCACAGGTTTCAAATCCATCATAGAATGAACAATAGCAGTGCAATTGTTTTTACGTGAACTTGTTAATTGTGGAAAATAGAATCACATGAAAATCCTTTGATGACTTTGGATGCATTGTAGCCGTTCATACAAATGAATTTGATATATTGTAACTGGAGAGCTAGTGAACGTAATTCTAATCTGAACGTTAATCATTAGGTCATCAGGAAAGGCAGGAGAAGGCACAGAAAAAAACGATTCTAGTTGGGCATGGGACATACATCGGTGCGTAACTATTTGTAAACACGAAGGTTCTTATACTGTCACATGGGATTTGGTTTGAAGAAAGATGGCGGCTGTTCATTTGACCACAATCCCTTGCGAACCTAACATAGTCAAATAACACGTACAAATTTTCTAGTCTCTTAAATGACAGTGTATTGGCAACAGCACTTGTTCTGGCTTGTTATTAGGATAACACGTAGAAATCCTCTAGTCTCTTAAATGACAGTGTATTGGCAACAGCACTTGTTCTGGCTTGTTGTTAAGATTTAAAAACTATCTTCTGCGATTTTATAACGGATTTAAAGTTTTTCGCGCACAGGATTGTGGGTAAAAGTAGTAGCCGCCATCTATTTCTGTACGGTGGATTAGTTAACTGTTCAAATGCTTGAGAACACATTTAAGAATGATAGACTTTAAAGAATAGTTTTGTAGCTACCTCTGTCATCCTAATACTCTTCGATAATATGATCAATATATTTATATGCATCTATTTGAGTGCAATTGAATTGTCAATGTCTCAAGTTGTCTGGGAATTCATCTCACTGCTGCAGGACCAAAATAAGGAAGGTTTCAAGATTAAAAAAGGTAATACAACTCATGGTGTCTTTCTATCTCTAGATACGTCAGATGATGACGACCGTAATGTTATGGAGGATTCTGTTCAGGGATATGGTAAGTTGTTCAATGAATTACTCAGTTCTCTCTTTACGTTAAATGCTAATTAAAGGGAACCTCGGCTGAAAAACAATGTTTGCTCTTATGTTCCTTATAGTGCCTAAGTCTAATGCTGTGTTGGCTTCTTGCAAATTGTACACTAGATGATGATATTTATGGACCGAGTTTTCCGTCCATAAAATTATTTTGAAATTCCCGAGCGTTGTCATCTTGAATCTTACGACATCACACTGTTGCCCCTATTGTTACACAACAAAAGAGCTATTGCTACACAACAAAAGAGCTATTGTTACACAACAAAAGAGCTATTGTTACACAACAAAAGAGATATTGTTACACAACAAAAGAGCTATTGTTACACAACAAAAGAGCTATTGTTACACAACAAAAGAGCTATTGTTACACAACAAAAAGAGCTATTGTTACACAACAAAAGAGCTATTGTTACACAACAAAAGAGCTATTGTTTTCTGACAACAGACCCCTTGCTCATGACGTGATTATGGGCCTTTTGCAAGAATGCAATCCGTGGTTGTACTGGGTGGCAAAAGAATCTAAGTTCATATATTTAAAGGCACTTGTACGAGATCGGTAGCGTCATTAGCAAAACTTATTTGTAAAGAAAATAACCACCCACAAGGAACGTTTGAGAGCAAACATTGTTTTTCAGCCGAGGTTCATGATAATCTCAACTGACATAGGCTGGACGGTATTATGCCATCAGTTATTTGACCACTGGAGTTCACAGATGTTTGTTCATTACGCTAAAACCTTAGTCGTTTTTGTTTGTAGACAAAATGGTAGACTTCGACGAGCCTGAACCTGAAAATGATGTCGTAAATGAAGTAGATGGTAAGTGGATACTAAATGATCAAACGTTTTGTACTCCTAACTTAGCAATCCGGCTTTACTGCTCAGTTCTGTCGTTCGAATTTATTTTTACCAATGAAAACAAGCGAAGGTGTTTTGCCTACTGAATGATGGTTATCGCTGACCGCCATGAATGCCTCGGTCGCGGTCCTTTACTTATGAGCTAATAGCGATGTTTTGTGTGTCTAACTTATTCAAGTTCATGTGAATAACGATGGCGCCATCAAATTTAGGATTTAAAGATTTTATGATAATTTAAGTCAGTTTTTACCTCAATATCTAGATTCTGCAGAGAAGAAAGAGCAGGATGTCGTAACTGAGGTAGACCAAGGTATAGTTGATTAATACACTGAATGAATTATAAGTACCCTCGCGGCGATCCCAACCGAGACGTTTTATGCATGCGTTTAACTGATTCAAGTTCATGTAACGCATGTTATTAAACGGCTATCAAATTTTGGAGTTTATTGTATTTTAAGTTAGTTTTTGCTTCAATATTTAGATTCTTCAGACAAGAAAGAGCAAGACATCGTTACGGTAGCTGAGGTAGAACAAGGTATAGATTTACACGGAATTAATAGGCAAGATTTGTATTCTTAAAGACGAGCTGGAACGAGCATAGACTGCTAGCAAGTCCATTCTATTCGGCAGTCTAGAACGAGCACTCAAGTGGAAGCTCTTGCGGGGGAATTCTCTAAAAGCTATTTAGCTTTAGAAAACATGCTCCCGTTTAGCCTTCATTGAGCGCTCGTTCCAGCTCATCCGTGAGAATACGAATCTTGCCTGTGATGTGTATCTCTGCGATCCAGCACATCAGATCAGCGCTTTGCCAATGAGCTAGCCGAAACGTTTTGTGCGTTTAGCTAGTTCAAGTTCAATCATGTTAACGCAAGCTATTAAAGGGCTATGAAATGTAGGTGTTTATGGTATTTTAAGTTAGTTTTTACTTTAATATTTAGATTCTTCGGAGAAAAAAGAGCAAGACATCGTAACTGAGGTAGAACAAGGTATGATTGGCTTACACGGACGATATTAGGATTTGCAATGTTGATATCTAGTCCTGGCCCAGTCTCTCTCGACCGCTCCGTAGATTGGAAGGTCGCGGGAAAGAGAGTCCAGTAGATATTGCATGCGCATGCGCAAAACTGTCAATCAAGAATAAGGTCACATTTTTATTTGAAGGTTTAAAATGTCCGATAGTGTTAGTGCAGAATTTCTCGCAACTACGTCCTTCCGCAACACACACAATTTCTTGCTTTACAGTCTTTATTGCTTCTCGTATATGGACAACTAGAACTGAATCCTTCAGGTGAGAGCATTAACAATTTATCGGTTCAAGTCCATGCATTTCGTTTTCACTGAGATCAGTCAGCTTCACTGCTGTTACCCCGTGCTCCTTTAGTTTAGACGTTTGATCATCCATCAGAGATACGAGTGGAGAAATCAAAATTATAATCGACGAGTTAAGTCTGTTGTGGTGAAGATATTAAAGAATAACATACGAAACGAAATAAAGTACAAAAACTGACGGCGAAGACATCTTTCTCTTTGCATAGATCAAATATTGCTTCTAGTTGTTCAAATTTTAGCAAACATTTATAATTGCACACTTTCAGGGCATAATAAACGTTGATACTAACAATTCAGTAAAACACCATACTCCACTTGTACTCCGGATTCGCCGCCATGATTATGAGCTATGTAGCCAGGCCACACACATGGTGTGGCCTGGTTACATTTTTGACATGTGCATGCAATATCTACTGGTCTCTCTTTCCCGTGACCTTCACGTCTAAGAAGCGGTCGAAAGAGAGGCTAGGGCAGGACTAGATGATATCATGTCATCACCACCAAGCCTCACCTTTGTATTGAGAGGAAATGTTGTGCCAAAGTGAGGAATGGTGGTGATGACAAAAGCGTGACGTCATCATACATAATGCCTACCATTGTCAACTAGTTTGGGTCATCGAATGTTTAATAGAATAATGGCTAGTATCGCTGTTTTCCGTCTTGCACCACAGTCGCTCCACGTACAGTCCCAGGATTAATAATGTTGAACTGTATATTTGTTTAGGAGGGTGTAATAGAGTTTCCAAATGATCCATCCCCGCATTTTCATTCCGACCATGTGTACCCGGCGTCATATGTGTGAGTTGAGTTTGTTAGTATCTCACCCTTGCTTCGAGAGTTTTTCTCCGGGTTCTCTGGTTTTCCTCCTCCTCAAATCTAATTCGTCGGAATACTTAATCATTAGCCTCTGGCTTAGGAAACCTGGTAACGGATTCCTGTATCGCATGTTCGACGCAAATTAAGCCATTTGGCATTTAGGGTCTGTCTGTGTGTGTGTTGTGTCAGCGATCTGATTGGTGCAGCCATTTCAGCGCGACACAAAGTGACAGATTACTTTCTGGTATGTAATAATATTTACATGCCAATTGTTTCATTATATTGCAGCCTTCAATACCTCTGCTTCTGGAAAGAACGAGAAAATGTTGGACGATCTGGAAACTGACATCGAGCGCAAAGTAGACAATTTAGCAAAGACCCTAACAACAGAGAAACAGTCAAAACTTGACAATTCATCCAAAGACACTAAAAAACCTAATAGCACTAGCTCTTACAGTAGCCAAGAGTATACCAAGGACGTTGACATATCTACTGATACATCAAAAGACTCCAGCAACGAGCCTCTAGATGATGTGGTTATACACACTGATTCGAGTAGTTCGGATAATAAGGCTTGGATTAGAAATCAGCTCGACAACATGAGTCATGGGAAAAATGTTGTCAAAGGGGAACCAAAGCTTGTTAACTTTAAAGCTAATGAACACGCTGATAAAGTCAGAGGGTCTAGTGGTTCTTCAGTGAACAGTAAAGGTGTGATTAAAGGTAGTCCTAAACTTATGAATGAAAACCTTGAGATAATTTCCAGAAATTCGTTAGGAATTCCCGAGACTCGTAGCCTTGAGGATCATAGAAGAGAAGAGGAAGAGTTCCCGAGTGATGAAAATAGCGGAAATGCTAAGGATTCTCACAGGCATCAAATGAAATATAAGCACCGTGGAAAAGAAATGAAAGATAAGCACCGTGGCAAAGAGAAGAACGGATTCATGCAAGCTGTGGAACTGGTCCACGATGCCGAAGAGAAGCTGAAAGACGTCCTTAACCAGCTGGATGACCACACAACAGAACTGAAAACTGTAGCCTCTGGTAAGATTCACAGACATAAAGATGGTCCTCGGCATTATATTGTACGTGGTGCCAAGCACGGACACATTGCAGCAGTATTGACAAGGAAGTATCATAAGACGGTACAGGAAATGGCTCATGGGAGACAATTAAATGATACAAATAGTACTTCTCACAACAACAACCTGAAAGACACCTCACAGGGGCCTTCGGCTAAAATATGTGAGTATGGCACACCAGACACTCTCTGGTATCAATCAGGTAGTCCTCTCGTTACTCCAAACAGTATCTCTCTCTGAAATTTGTACTTTGAGCCCACCCGCTCACCTAAGGAGATACCGACCAACGAGTACTTTTTGAAATTCGTTTGAAACCAGTTGTCTGCAGCTCATCTAGCCATTTTAAGGCGCCTACTATGTCTTTTGACGTATTCTAGAAAGCTATTAGCTGTTCGGATTTTCTAGGTGGAAATCGCGTCAACCGAAAATACTATGGCAAAATATTCCCGGCCTACGAATTTGTTAGTAGTCCAGAACATAAACAAGAATTTTCTAGCCCAAGTAACTGCATGTTGCAAAGTTTTGTGGAGGTACGAATTTTTTAGGGGTTCTTTTTTCCTTTAGGCAATTCTTTTCTGTTACCTCCATTTGCTAAAGGTTTATTCTTTCGGTTTTTAGATGTCAGAATTTCTTAGCGAATGAAAATGTGTGATAATGTGGTTTTTTTTTCATTCCAACCAACGTTTTTTTCCCCGGATCGTTCTGACTCTATCGATCAGGCGAATACGTACGAATATTTTAGGGGAAATCTCTTAGTCTCCCTTTTCTTCTATAATTTTCTAGGGATCGAAAACAAATTTTCTAGCCAGTATTTCCGAAAACAATTTTCTAGGACATTTTTTTCAAATCCGAAAGTTTTAGGCTAACTTACTCTCCCGAACAGCTTTTTAACCGAAAACCTCGTTGGGTGCCCTTGTATTTTGTATCACTTCAACCACATCTTAATGTTTAAGTTATGATATAATTATTTAGTATCATTGCAGCATTAATATAAATTGTAACGGCTTCTTCTGCCCATTCATATAATCATAAATGAGTAGGCAAGATTGAAATACAAATACAGACCAAGTCTTCCTCATTCTGTTGGCAAACGTCGCTGATATTTACTTCAATTAAGGCACACCCAGCAGTTAATGAAAACGCATTTCAGGGCATAGTTACTCCCTCGAGTTTCTGCAAAATTAGTTGATTCCACAAGAAAAACATGCCAGGTACCACACATTAAATAATGAACCACAAGAAGAACATGCCAGGTACCACATATTAAATAATGAACCACAAGGAGAACATGCCAAGAACATGCCAGGTACCACACATTAAATAATGAACCACAAGAAGAACATGCCAGGTACCACACATTAAATAATGAACCACAAGAAGAACATGCCAGGTACCACATATTAAATAATGAACCACAAGGAGAACATGCCAAGAACATGCCAGGTACCACACATTAAATAATGAACCACAAGAAGAACATGCCAGGTACCACACATTAAATAATGAACCACAAGAAGAACATGCCAGGTACCACACATTAAATAATGAACCACAAGAAGAACATGCCAGGTACCACACATTAAATAATGAACCACAAGGACAACATGTCAGGTACCACACATTAAATAATGAACCACAAAAAGAACATGCCAGGTACCACACATTAAATAATGAACCTTGTTCCGCGTGTCTTTACTTAACAAATATGTCATTTTGCCGTGAGTCTGTCCTCCTATAGATGAACAGATGATGTTAACACGTGACTAGAACAAAGACGTACACCGCGAGACGCAGTCGAGCGACGTAACTGTTGCTCTCGTCACGTTGTGACGTCATCTGTGCATCTATAAGAGGACATATCCGCGTCAAAATAAGATATATTCGTTTTATACAATAATTAGCGAGATAAAAGAGGACACAAAATGATTTTGTCAAAAACGTGATGTCATCCAGTGCATGTGTACTCTAGTAACGCATGGTTACCGACTAATCAGAGCGCGCGTTTTGCACTGTTTATTGTATAACTCCAGTTACTTTATTATTCTTTCAGGCGGTTTAGTCTCTGATCCTGGTTTTCTGGTTTTCCTGCAAACATTTAATTATGTAACAATAAATATTATATTATATTTTATTAGATTACACAGAGAAGTGCCAGGACGCTATTCCTGGCACGTGCGAAGAGTGGGCGCAGAAGAGATACTGCCTAACGTTCAGCGAACTCATGAAGAGATACTGCAGAAAGGCTTGTAGGCTGTGTGGTAAGCCTTAATGCTAATTCACACGTGTAAAGCAAGCGCAAACGCAAGTGGAAGCAAAAGTAATACGTGTGAACATTGGTAAAGCAAACGCAAAATCAAGCGCAATAAAATGAAACAGTTTTCATTCTCTTCAATCAATCAATGACTTTTATTTATCCACGATAAAGTTTAAAGCTTGGAGCTTGTGGGGTTATGACTTAACATAAAGACAAGATTTATTATCAGATCATATTTGGAAGCGGTTTTGGTAAAGGCTGAAAGCGCTTGCTTCACGAATTTATCCGTGTGAACATTGGTGAAGCAAACACAAACAAATCAGTCTTGGTGAAGTAAGTCAGCGTTGCCTTCCGCCATCTTGGAAAAACACTTCAAAGGCAGTTGCGTGTGCATTATGTCCTTGCGCATACGCTTGCGTTTTGCGTTTGCGCTCGTTTTACACGTGTGAACCAGCCTTTACTGTCCTACCATCTTTTATTGCTGTCCCCTTTTCTCAAAGTGCAATTCACTCTTTTCACCTGGTGGCCATCTTGGATTCAAAGCGAGGCAATCCTTCGTCTTTGCCAGGTTAGCCTCGTAGTGAGAATTAGTCAAAACGAGGTTAACCTGGCAAAACAAAGGATTGCCTCGCTTTGAATCCAAGATGGCCACCAGGTGAAAAGAGTGAATAAACATTGCCAGTATCAATTAAAAATGTAGGTTTCGAATTCGACTTAAATTACTGGCTATTTCAACAACAACAACATACAACTTTATTACCATATTACATCTAGATATCTAGATAACAATGTACAAGCAATACAAAAAAATGAAAGTTAGTTAAAGACTCTGTCGACCGTCATGCTTTGCGAGGGTATAGCTTTTGTTGCGTACCTTCTGGGAATACTAAAACCAATACTAGGTTTTTTACATTTTCAAACTCTGAATTTCATATCATACGAAATTCTCTCGAGTCCTGCTTTTCAGGCATACTTGAGAAAATCTGAGATTATTCAGTTGATGAAGGATGGCAAAGATTCGAGTGGGTGAAAAATAATCCTATAGAGAGAAATTTAGAGCAACTTGAAATCGGTTCATTGTAACCGAAATCAAGTTTCTAGAATGAGTTTTTGTAAACCACTTTAATCTTTGCCATCCTCGATCGAAAAAGTCTGAAAATCATATCAGGACATTCACATGATATTTCTCTTCTATCTCAGGGTGTTTTAATGTTGTTTTAAAGAAACCATTCGATTGACAGTGCCCCTTTAAATACGATTGCGTGTTTTTGTTAAATGAACGCTGGTTTCTTTCGTAGATCACGTGATAACAACGGGGTTCACAACCTGTGACAAGACTTGTGGCGGTGGGATCCGACTGCGCATGCTCAGAATCAACAACAGACAAGTGCTTCAGAGAAGAGCCTGTAACACGAACAGCTGCCCAAGTGAGTTTCACTTCCTTAGGGGCCAACCATTGAACTTCTCAGGGGGTGGGGGTGTTTTCAGAAAACAATATCCTACAAGCTGCTGGAAGGCATTGTTTGTTCAAGTACTTGACAGATATGCTCCGATTAGATCAAAGAGAGTAAAGAAAAAAGGCAGTCTCCCATGGGTATCTAAAGAAATTAAAAGAAAGCTATTCAAAAGAGATTCTCTCAAGCGCAAAGCAGTTTTTAAAAAACAAATAATGAGAATGACTGGAAGTCATATAAGTCTTCTAGAAACGACGCAAATATTGCTCTGCGCAATGCCAAAGCAGAATATTATACTACGCAGATCGAAAATCAAAAACAAGATCCAATTCAAAACGTGCCTGGAAAACAATAAATGACATTCTAGGACGAAAGCGGAAATAAAATTCTGTTAATGAGATAAAATTGTCAGAGACAACCATTACCTCCACCGAGAAATTGGTAGAAGTCTTCAATGACCATTTTACTAACATAGGTCCAAAGCTTGCGGAAACGATTGACAGAAACGGATACGAGTTTCAAGATTTCATGTAACAAAGGCCATCTGTTGCTGATTTTTGTTTCCGGCCTGTAAGCGTTGCTAAGGTTTGTAAACTACTAAACCTATTGTCAAAGTCAAAAGCTACTGGCATTGATAAAATCTCAGCCAAGGTTCTAAAGGTGGCAGCTCCTGCTATTGCGCCATCTTTGACAAAAATCTTAAACAAGTCAATCGTTTCTGAAAAGTTTCCATCGGAATGGAAAATGGCAAGAGTGATTCTACTTTTTAATAAGGGTCAACGGTCCATGTTAGATAACTATAGGCCAATTTCAATCCTTCCGGTGATAAGCAAATTAATGGAAAAGATTTTGTATGAACAAATATATGAATATCTCTTGAAGGTAAATATTCTATTCGAATATCAGTTCGGTTTTAGACGTTTCCATTCGACAACCACCGCATTACTGGATTGTACTAACGAATGGTATATTAATATGGACGGGAGACTTTATAATCTAGTTGTTTTCCTCGATTTAAAGCAAGCATTTGATACCATAAATCATGGAATAATAATTCAAAAACTTCAAATGTAAGGCTTTGGAGAAAAAGCACTTAACCTTTTACGTTGTTACCTGACAAACCGAACACAAAAGTGTCAGTTGCAGGGCATGTTTTCAAATCAGAAAAAAAGAAATTGTGGTATTCCTCATAGATCCATTCTTGGCCCTCTCCTGTTTATTATTTATATAAACAATTTGCCAAATTGTTTAAAGCACACAACATCTAGAATGTTCGCTTGACAGCTTTTGGTGAAACACTAAATGAAACAGAAGAGAGAATAAACGAGGACCTGATAAATGTTAGAAATTGGCTGTCTGCTAACAAACTCAGCTTAAATATAGCAAAAACCGAGTATGTCTTGATTACCTCAAAACATAAGATAAATAACGTAGATGTCCAACCAAGAGTTACCATTCATAATCAATCTGTTAATAGAGTAAAGAACTATAAAGTACTTGGAGTACAGATTGACGAATCTCTAACATGGGAGAAACACATTGAGTACATTGCAAGTAAAATTTCGTCTGGAATTGGGGCTATTAGAAAACTTAGAGAATTTGTCGATCGAGACATTCTTGTATCGGTCTACAATGCTCTAATTCAGCCTCATTTTGACTATTGCTGCGAGGTTTGGGATTCGTTGGGTAAAGGTCTAAATGAACGTCTCCAGAAACTTCGAAACAGGTCGGCCAGAGTCATCATGAATTTCAGAAATGAAGCTGGCCAATCAAGTTTGGCTCTAAACGCGCTTGGGTGGACATCTTTAGACGAGCGTAGATCGCAAATGAAGGCCAGACTCATGTACAAAACGATTAAGGAATTAGCGCCCCAAAGACTGTGTAATATTTTTCAAAATTTAAACCCAAAAACTGATTACAATCTAAGGGGATCCTCAACTAAGCTTTTTATTCCTAGACCTAGAACATAATTTTTTTTAAAGAGCTTTAGCTATAGCGGAGCTCAAATATGGAATAAGGTACCAGAGGGCATAAGGGGTTCAAACTCATATGAATCGTTTTGTAACAAACTATCCTCCTCAGGCTTTACTTTTAGAAGTTAGTAAACTAGTTATTGTGCATATAAATATATTATTAACATTGTTATTGTGTATTATATTATTTTTTATTTTTTATATTATCATATAGATTACTTTATCAATTATGTATATTAGCATAGGATAAGTATTAGTAATTATAATCAGATATTGAGATGTTTATAATTTTAATGCACGCCTCTCTTGGAAACCAGCTTTTAAGTTGAATGAGGCCAGCGTGTTTAAATAAAGTTAGATCATCATCATCATGTCAATTTACTACAAAGCATCACAAGCAACACAAACATCATGCACGTGCACATCATGTATGGCTGAGAACAAAATGCACAGGTATTACCTAAAAAGTGACCTCGCATTTGAGGGTTGAAAAAAATCATGCTCACATTAGATCACCCCCCACCCCCCCAAGAAGTTCAATGGGTGGCCCTTAAGTATTTTTAATGAACATTTGCGACATTGCGACACGCATAGCCGAGAAAATTGAGAAGAGTGAATTATTTCGAAAAGCGAATATCAGACCGAAAAGGTAGGGGGAATGGATTAACACTCAAACAGCATTTCAGTTAACATGTCTTAAATGCTCCAAACTATTTTAAAAGCTTTTTGACATCTTCTTTAGTTCCTTTATTAATTTGTATTAAATGATAGGCACTTTTATCTGAATATTCAAGGATTATTCTTACTTTGAATAACATAAATAAGCTAAGGCTTTTAACAATGGCACATTCCACGCGATGGCTCTTTCAGTTGTACACCCATTAGATTGGATTTGAATTTACAACTGTTGACTTTTGTCGAGGAAGAAAGGCAAGGATAACACCCGGTAGTGACCCGGTAGTGACCCGGTAGTGACCCGGTAGTGGCCCGGTAGTGACCCGGTAGTGACCCGGTAGTGACCCGGGGGAACTCCGGTTTCAAAGTTACGGGCATGCTCGGGAGGATGTTTGCAAATAACCCGGAATGGAACCCGGGCCGTTGTTGTGCCAGGGGTAACCAATGCGCTAACCCGGGTATCCCGCGATACCACGAGTTTACGAACAGTAGTGCCATTTTCCATTTTAATAAACAGGATTCTCTTTATCAGTTTCCACGCTGCTCGTCGAATGTCCCCCATTCTTAGACAGTAAATAACTGGGTTGATAGATGAATTCAAAAATACCAAAACAGTAGTGATGTAGAAGGTCTCTCGCACGATTCGTGTGTAGCCAACAACTTTTAAAGCAACCATTGAACCCAAATATGGAATATATAAGATTAGGGCAGTTCCTACGATGTATGTCAAGGTTAGAACTGATTTTCTTTGTTGAGAGATGGTGACACCCTGAAGGGAACCTATTCCTTGGGTATGAACTTGAGCTGAAAGTCTTTGGATGACCTGGAATATTTTGATGTAGCAGAAAAGGTCGCCGCACATTGTCACAATGAGGGCAAAAATCGCTAAAGTCAGAAACACTTTCAATTCAAAGAACCCCAACCGCAGAGCGGTGATAAGTGTGGATACAAACCAGATGATCAGGATAACCACCAAAGTGCGTGTTTTTGTAACGAAGCTGTTGTATCTTAAGTGAACAGTAACTGCCAGAAAGCGATCTAGAGAAATCGCCGAGATGTTTAGGAATGATACGACAGAAAATAGCAATGAAACGGCTTTGGCAATCCGCCCAGAAGTGCAGAAAAGTGCCAAGTTTTTTCTCAACTCAGCAAATTTGTAGATAACGAAAACTGGTTGTGCAAATAAGCCAACACCAATATCAGAGATCGCTAATCCGAGGATGAGAAAGTTAGAAGGTGAGTGTAGAGAAGACGTTGTACAGATAGTCAAAATCACCAGCAAATTACCACAAGTGGCCGTGACGCCGAACAGAGAGTTGAGGACACACGAAGCGATGATAATGTTGTCGCTGACGATGTCTTCATCGAAACGGACTACAAGTGGTGGGCAGGAAAAGGTAGTGTTGTGATTATGCGAAGCATTATCCGATGTCATCTTGCTTTCAAGAAACGTGCTCATCTTCTAGTTTAATATTTTCGATAGTTTACGCAGCTTCTTCGTTTTGTAGATCAATTTGTTCTTTGATGTTAGTTTCGTTTACTTCTCAATGCTTAATTCAATGGCAGATCTTTCGGATCCAAGGTCCTAGTGGAAATTCATCAATCGGTGCTGTGCGATAAAAGTCTGAATATCACCGACTTTGCAAGACTTCAGCTGCTTTTACATCCTTAAAATTCCACTCGAATCTATGGCTAGAATGAACACAGATTTGTGGATTCAAAGTCCAATGTTTGAAAAACAAGGCCAGTCTTACCAGATTTCCACCTCAGCAGAAATGATCAGTGCTCAAAAACAAAACAAAAGAATAATTTCGTTCCAAAGATTATTAGTGAATGAAAATCCACGAAAACATCTGCCACCCACATATTAAATGAGAATTCTTCTACTCATCACATGGATCCCTTGCTGTTTCTAATTTCCTGCAAGAATATTGTTTTTTCTACCTTGTTATTTTAAATAATGTCATATGTGAGTTGCAATTGCCTCTCGCCGTGATATAATCAAATGAGCTAGGAGTCTTGAGAATTCTTCTTTCTTTACATCCTGCGGGGTTGTATATATAGATTTGATCTCAAGGAACTCATTGAACTTTTGCAGAAACTCGAAATGACTGAACTGAAATTCTGATTTTCCCTCCATGATTTCTAGTGGTAAATCCCCCCCCCCCCCCCCTCCCCCCCTTCCGGGTAAATGTAAACACCGAACCATGTTTGCATCGATGTTGACACAGTTGAAATACCTATTTGTCATAGATTTAATTTGATAAATCGGACTAATTGATTTCAACATATTAAATGCTCACAGCCGTATTCATGACGAATGTATTGGACACGAACTCACTTCTTAGCTGTCGTCAGATTTTTATTAAACTAATATGTTTTCGCACGAAAATTGAACCCCCACAATATTGAAACATGTTTCCGTTAAGTGCCTACGAATCGAAAATTAAGTTTGTTTCATTTGAAAATCCTTTCGAATTAAGGAAGGGTGGCGTTTTCCGTTTGTCAATATCTCATCTCGTTCCAGCATAGTCAGTATATGCTATGGTTCCAGAGATATTCAGGCTTTTGCAATATGCAAATGAGATTAACCATGACGTCATTTGATGGACAAAACCCTGGAGAAAAATTACAAAATGAAGAATATCAATGCAAATAGTGGGTAAAAACAATTGAAATTTTTCATATGTGTGGTACTAAGAAAAATATATATCAGAACAAAAATACTAATTTCTCCTTTGTTGAACACAATTTACTGCTGTGGGCGAATCTGAGTGGTTTAAAGCAAATTATTTTCTATAACAGAAGCAAGAATTGGAAGTTTTCTTCAAGGTGAAAAGGAGCCTGGGGCCAAGAGTGTGTCCATGGCCATTAGCACAGTGATGTGTATTTTCCTTACTACCACGCATGTGCAAAGTTTTAATTGTTTTTACCCACTATTTGCAGATATATTCTTCATTTTATGATTTATCTCCATGCTGTGTCCATCAAATGACGTCACAGTTAATCTCATTTGCATATTGCAAAAACCTGAATATCTCTGGAACGAGATGAGAAATTGACAAACGGAAAACGCAACCCTTCCTCATTTCGATTCGTGGGCACTTTAATAGAATATTATTCCTGGAATATAAAAATAAACTTGATAAATATCAAGACCTGGGCAAACGAGTCAACATTGTAGCTGATAATATATCTTGGGCGAACAAAAATGGTTTGCTGTCTGGCTGAGCAAACCAAGAAATATTTGATGAGGAGCATTTGCTGGCGCATGCGCCTTAATCATGCTAGATAGTTTGCGCGTGCGCAATCCATAGCGCAGTCCTGATTCTGGTCAATTTTGTTCCTTCGGCGAGCAAACGACAAACATTTGTTGCGTAAGCAAAATTTGCATCCCCAACAAATATTGTGCCGCGGGCAAACAAGAAAACATTCAGTGGGAAACACTGAAATTCTCAATGTTTGCGCAACAGTATTTCCTCGTTTATCCAGGCTAGACCAGAGCCTTCAAGTTTTTTCAAAGTCTACCGTGCGGCATTGAAACCATAAAACGTTTTTAAACATTATTTATTAATACATTATTAATTCATATTTTTTTGCTTCCACTTTGCTCTAGTTGATGGCCGGTACACCCCGTACTCAAATTTCTCTGAGTGTAGTTCTACATGTGGAGTTGGCCTGCGATATCGACACAGAACATGCACCAACCCTCCACCACAATTTGGTGGGCGAGACTGTACACGGCTGGGGAGCCCTGTGCACACGATTCCGTGCCACGTCAAGTGCAAAGGTGAAGAACATTCACTTATGTTATCAAAGCTAAGTGATGTCACGCGAGACCAGTAATTACAAATACGCGAATCAGAGTTTCGTTTATAGATCTCCGTAATTTCGATCCTCAGAAGCCTTTGCCATTTTCAGCATCTGAAATATTTGATATGCTGTTATTTTTTTATTTTTACGCAAATAGTTGCATTCGAAGTTTCTCCGCATATTTTAAATTCCAAATCTCCAAATCAATGTCAAGACTTTGAAAGGGCTTTTGCGATTGCCTGTGTTACTAATAGATACAGAATGAGTGGCCGTGCTTTATGGGATTTACAAACTCGAGCTGAAAGCGAGAGTTTGTAAAAGGCCCATAAAATACGGACACGAATTCTGTATCTGACTTATCAAACGTGTAGGTGTATAGATGTAACGATGTTATTTTGGCGATACGACTTATTTTGGCCGAGAAAATCGAAGCAAATAGTTTATATAAATCAGAACGAAATCTCTATACATTTACAAATCACCACTTGTCTTGTCGCTCAGTGATTTCCTTTGTTTTTGCTTTATGAATTATGAATTAAGTTTGATAACGCCTCAAAGAAGCTTGAAAGTGGGGATTCTGGGTTCATAAAATAGTCGGGAAAATGTAATTTGTAGCTTACTTAATTAATGATAAGAGTATTTCCTTTAGTTGCAGACGACAGTAACGAAGAAATTTTCTATGGATCAGGCACTGAACACGGTGATTTTGGATCTGGGAAAAATGGTAAGCGAGCCGGTCTAGCCTGCGGATTGTACTAAAAAAAGAAATATGGCGTAGATCACACAATTTACCGTAGAAAAAAATATTGCGACTTGTACGTTTACCCACAATCCTTTACGCGTAAAAACTTTAAATCCGTTATATAATCGCGGTAGAGAGTTTTTGAATCTCTAAAACAAACAAATGCTGTTACCATGGCAATGTTATTTAGAGCGGTTTTCAGTTGAGTGTAGTAAAACCAAACGCAAATTACCCACAGCCAGCCAATCATAGGAGCGAGTAATCACAAGTAACTCATAAATGGCTTCCCTGTGAGCCAATGACAAACCAAAGAAAAGGTAAAAGCAATTTGCGTTTGGTTTTACTTTGGAATCTGATTGGTTGGTTTACTTTCTCAGCCAATAGGAGAGCTTAGTAAACGCAAAACCAAAACACTTCCGACACTCAATTGAAATCCGCTCTAAGAGAACAGATGATTTCTACGTGTTATTCTGACTGTGTTAGTTCGCAAGGGATTGTGGTAAAATGTACAGCCGCCATCTTTGGTGGATTAACAATTAGACTATGAGCTCAAGTTTCTATTATGTTTGTCTCGGAAGTATCGGTTGATAGTTGCCCGCGGAAATTTGATGTTCTTAAAACAAATATATATGCCCGAGAATGCAGTTCGAGGCTTTTAATGCTAGTTTTAAGAATATTAAATTTCCAAGGAAACTATCAGCCGATAGTTCCGAGACAAACAGCGCAGTGTGTTAGCGCTCGCCTCTCACCGTTGCGGCCCGAGTTCGAGTCAGACGTGGTGGCATGCGTTGAGCTTGTTTGTTGTGTTGTTCTCTCCCTTGCCACGAGGGTTTTCTCCGGGTTCTCCCGTTTCCTCCCTCCGTAAAAACCAACATGTGAGCTTAGAGTAGTATGTATAAAAATATATTAATGTAGTGGGGAGTGTGTGTGCAGTTGAAAGCAGGCCACCACCAGCTATGCTGAAATATATAGCTTGCTATAACGAAAAATAATATTTGTTATTATTTTATTTGTCGTTATTGTTCATCACAAAATTGCCTTTCGCTCTCATTGGGCACTATTATACAAATAGACTGTCCGCGGAGGAACTATCGGCTGATTGTTGCCCGCGGAAATTTGATGTTCTTAATGAAACAAATATAAGCCCGAGAACGAAGTTCGAGGGCTTATATGCTAGTTTTAAGAACTTCAAATTTCCAAGGGAAACTATCAGCCAATAGGTTCAAGACAGACACAGTCTATTTGCGTTATTGTTCAACACAGAATTGTCTTTCGTGCTCAGCGGGCACTATCGCTTTTGGCCAATGAGCGGGCGCCAAAATTTTGTGGTGAACTATATATAACGCCTGATAGTTTGCATCCGAGGAAGACAACTACCATGTCACGTGATCGCTTTTAATTACCAATGAGCGCACGCTATGACGGCTGGTAGTTGACGAGGAGCGTAGCTCGGAGTTAACTATCATTCAGAAACTGAGAGCGAGTAGTCTAAATGTTTTAGTTGAAACCAGCTAGTAATTCAATCTTCAACTGAAACAAGAATAATTGTTGGCATTTTTGACGACTTGGCAGCCATTGTTTTGCTTTTAAAAACCGGATTTTTCATTCACAGAATAGATAGTGCGTAGCTTAGCCAATCAGACTGCAGGATTCGTGATAGAACACGAGTTGGTTTCTACTAAATCTTAATAGTGGCTGATTTGTGATATTTTCATGAAGCATACTAAACATTTCCTAAAATGCTATTGGTTAATGTTTTCATGTTCTTCAGAAGCTGACGATTATGACTTTATGCCAGAATATCATATGGAGAGTCTGAACAAAGGATACACAGTCCATACAGGTATGATAATTAATGACTAGCCTGGAAGAAACTGTGAGTTTTGTTTCCCAGAAATCCTCGATGTTCTCCGAGAAGGGGTCGAGCGAAACATCGACGGAGGATCGAGGGAAAACAAAACTCACTGATTTCCGAGTCGAGCCACAGTGATTTGTTATATAGTATCTGTGAGACCAGCTTTTAGAAATAAAATTCATTTTGCCTGAGTTTTAGCTAGCCAGTGGCGGGCGCGACACATCACACCATCTTCTGTCACGATATTATCACGTGGTGGGCGCGACACATCACACCATCTTCTGTCACGATGTGATCACGTGGTGGGCGCGACACATCACACCATCTTCTGACACGATGTGATCACGTGGTGGGATATATTTGAATAATCGTATCCCGCGCGGGATACATTGGGTTTTTACGACTGCCACGTGACCTCGCATCAACCAATGAGAGCGTGCGTTGCATTTGGAAAACGTATGGCTATGTACGTCATAATGGATTTTGACGACTGCCTCGTGATCCGGCATCAAGCCAATGAGAGCGCGTTTTAGATCTCAAGAAATCCTTACTATGTAACAAGAAAACCTATTTTCAATATTTAGTTAATCTTTAGCTTTTCATTAATTTGTGTATGAGACAGTGTTTATCTGTTTTGAATGTAAATTGATACGCATACATTGTTGTGTACATTGGTGGCAGCACATTGCGCCAAAATAACAATCCCTATCTCATTACACCTCCCTTGTGAATCGCATTTGAATATAATCATATGGAAGTGGTGCTATATGAAGAATACCTCTACCATTCCATTTGTTCGTAGTTGAAGAGGAGCATAAAATGATGAAGGAAGAGAAAGAACAACAGGGCGAGCGGAGACACAACAAAACAGGTTTGCAGTTGCGTTCGGAACAAATAGTCCAATCAGTAGTAGTTTTTGAAAGGTATAACCAAGCCTTAGCCTCTGCTGGAGGATGGAGTTCACCCTGCACTGATAGAAACCCTCTTCCTAGAACATTGGATAGATACAAGCCTTTAACTAAGCTGACTCAACTCCAGCCTTGTTGTCTCCTACTTCAAAATCTTAATAACGGTTTTGTTTTGGTCTTTTTGTTTCAGAAGAGTTACGTTAATTTACCTATTTACAGTTGACAAAATCGACTCCCTAATGTACTTGAACAGTACATTTATAACATAAAACGAGTTTATTATAAGCCCCACCAGAAATCGATGATTTGGGTGGAATAAGGTTTCTAAATCTTGTTCGACCGTTTTTAGGCGATTTATGGTCGTGATATTGATTTCACATACATTACAGCAAATCCGTGAAATGACGTCATTTAAGTCACGTTATTACACTAACGAATTGAAAATGACTTGAGTGTAACATTGAATGTGATTATCTTTTCAGTTGTTTTAAGGCGTCAGACATTTGATTTTTTACAACAACCGCCAAATTTCTCGCAATCTGATTGGCTTATTTTCATATGCAATATTTGGACAGACAACAGAAGCTGACGTCATTTGTCAAGGAGCTAGTGCGCGTGCGGCTTTCGTTTGAAGCTAAAAGTGTTTTGTTGTTGTAAAATTGACTATTTAGTTTGTTGTTGTTGATGACGCCTCGTGGATCCACAGCTATTTTGACCATGTTATGACGAAAATCATTGTCAATATTAGGACAGACACACAAACAACTAACTTCAATTTGTTAACTTTCAATCTTATTGATATTTTAATCAAGTGGCATAAAAGCAGAGCAAAATGAATTGGAATTGGCTTATGACCTACATGACATCATTGAAATTTTGACTGATTAGGACACATATGTTTCAATTGATAGGCTTCAGATGGCCAAGCAAGAAAGAGCGCAAGAACCCAATGATACTCCACCATTCCCATGACGATTATTACGAGCATCACGATCACCATGGAAACAAGCACCTATTACATGTTGGTAAGTGGGCGTGTTACCATGACGTCAAAACGTGGGATATAACAGGTAGAAAAAGATGAACATATTTATGTTTAGCATTATTTTAAAGGCCAAACATCATATTATTCAACAATAACAATATCAAAATTACCAAGAGAGGAAATATAAAGGTTTGCAGTATTGTGTTAAACAATAATTTACCAATTTCCGATTTGCCACTTTTTTAGTGTCAATAGATCAATCAGTGTTAGAAATATCGGAAATAGTAAAACATATTCCCAAATGGGCAAGTTAAGCCACAAAAGTTTAGGACAGTTTACCGGTAAAATCCTGTCCGCCATTACTGGAAGCCGTTCTCATTATTCAGCGGAAGTGGTGTCATACACTTAACACGACAACCATGCACGTCGCGCGAAATAGTGTACATAAAAAAGTAGCCAACCTCGCAAAGATAAATATAACTTTCTTCTTGTGTACGTGAAGGCGTTTTTAGTAGAAATATGCCTCCAAGGCGTTGTGTTGTGCAGGCAAGCGTTGAGTGTACGACATCACTTCCGCAGAATAACACTTTGTAGAGAACGGCCTCCAGTAATGGCGGACGTATAAATTCAATATTCGGAGTTAAAAAAATAAGGCTTCCTGTCGTCGTATTAAAAAACGATTTGAACTGGCAATAATATATCAACTCTACTTTATGAATATGCAAAAACATTGATTTGTCAAAATATGATCGTAGTGGCACTTAGAACACAGTTAATAGAGGAGAATGGTTATGAAACCCAGCGACATCTTTGTTCGCTTTTTTCAACCGTGACCGTGCACACAAAAAAGACAATAGATATTTGAATATGTTAATATAGCCAATAGAAACGTGTGGATTCAGGTGACGCTAATGAGCTATGACCATGCACAATATTTTGCCTTACCCCCTTCCAACCTAAATCGCAGCGCCTTTGTTATACTTTGAAGTTTTCCGGGTTAACTTTCCTAACCAGTCCCTTCTGTTAACTATAATAATAATAATAATAATAATAATGAAGGATTATTCTATTATAGTATTTATATAGCGCTAAAACTATAAATATTCTAAAGCGCTGTTAAAATCGTTAATATATATATATATATATCAATACTAAAAAATACTAATGGTAAATACTATAATAAAATAACTATAAAATACTAACAAAATTCTAAAATAAAGTAATAAATTACTATATTAATACTACTGCAGAAGGTAAAACTTGTAAGAATGTATAAATAAAAAACGACCAATAGTTAAAGCAGCTATGGAAGCGACACTATGTAATATAAGCATTCTTGAACAGGTATGTCTTAAGGCGACTTTTAAAACAATCTATACTAGATGCGCTGCGAATATGCTGTGGGAGGGAGTTCCATAGGATGGGGCCGGCCCTAGCAAAAGCACGATCACCAAACGGCAAAAATGCGAAATTAGAGGATTTAAAATAAAACAAGCCATCAAAAAGTGAACATAGGGAACACAGTTGTTTATTAAATACTTTGGGCTGTGTTTTATTACTGTTTATGAACTCTGTAGCCCTTACTTTGAAGTTTTAAAAACATTTATCTGTTTGATTGAATTTCGCACGATAAGCAATCAGTATGCACTCATGCGGAACATCACGGATATGTTCACTCCACAAAGGCTGAGTGACAACTGAAGGTGTCAGTGGCCTGGCCATGGCCCTTTTATACCAGAATTTCCTGTTTAATAGATATATATATATCATAAGCAAATGAATACAGAGATGATGTTCACTCCACAAAGGCTGAGTGACATCTGAAGGTGTCAGTGGCCTGGCCATGGCCCTGTTATACCAGAACTTCCTGTTTAATAGATATATATATATATCATAAGCAAATGAATACAGAGATGATGTTCACTCCACAAAGGCTGAGTGACAACTGAAGGTGTCAGTGGCCTGGCCATGGCACTGTTATACCGGAACTTCCTGTTTAATATATATATATATATATATATATATATCATAAGCAAATGAATACAGAGATGATGTTCACTCCACAAAGGCTGAGTGACAACTGAAGGTATCAGTGGCCTGGCCATGGCCCTTTTATACCGGAACTTCCTGTTTAATAGTTATATATATATATATCATAAGCAAATGAATACAGAGATGATGTTCACTCCACAAAGGCTGAGTGACAACTGAAGGTGTCAGTGGCCTGGCCATGGCCCCTTTATACCGTAACTTCCTGTTTAATAGTTATATATATATATCATAAGCAAATGAATACAGAGCAAATATATTCTTGTATACCATGCATATGTGAGTCAACCTTGCGACTTCATTAAACCCTTAAAGTGCAAGTATAATGCCGAAAAAATAATAATGTACTTTTGTGTTTGTTTTGCACAAAAAGGTATTAACCTTGCAAATTTTGTAACATTTCTGGCATTTAATCCCTAATTTTGGTTACTTTTCATGGTCCTGTGACATCACAAGATGAATCAATCTCTCATTTCGGGTAACTTTTATTCTAGTTGAATTGCTGCTCCAGTCTCTCAAAGAAAACTAATTTAGACAACTGAAGTATATTAGAAATAGAATTTGGAGCAAAAAGAGTTAATGTTGGTTTATGGCTTTACTTGCACTTTAATATGTGAGGTCAAATCTTATGTTGCGAGAATCACTTAATCTAGGAGATTTTTGGCTATTACCAGTTTTCATCTCATAGACACTTTTCTGAAAGAAGAACTGATGAAAAATAACAATTTCTTTTTAATTATCAGGTGGAGGACATGGCAGGCACTCGCATCTCCACACCGTGCGCTACCACGGTAAACCAGGTAAACCAGTTAAACCAGTTAAACCAGTTAAACCAGTTAAACCAGTTAAACCAGTTAAACCAGTTAAACCAGTTCATTGTCTTTTCTCATATGGCAGCCATCGCAGATGAAGACGCTATTTAAGATTACTGTACATGCTTGTAGCAGGACAGATAGCGCATCTGAACCAACACATTTGACAAACTTTCATCTATATTTAAATTAGCTAATATTTTAATTCTCAACTAGATTCGCGGTCTGATAAATAGAGGATATTACATGGCCGCGCGGAGATACGGATTTTATCTTCGAGTGTTGATGAAATATCTTACGAGTGAGCGCAGCGAATGAGTAAGATATTTCATCAACACGAGAAGATAAAATTCGTATCTCCAAGCAGCCATGCAATGTTCTGTTTAATATATAACTAGTATACCTAACAGGTAGTGAACCAGTTTCAATCTCTTACTAAAAAGGCTAGAAATCTTTGAAAGCCAGTCATATTTTCAAAAGTGATATATTCACGTGTGAAGATATCATTTATATCTTCACACGTGTGAAGATATCACATTTTAGAAAATAATATACACTGGTATTTCATCGATAATTATATATTAAAATGTTATATTACTATATGGACGAGAGTGACTCACTGTTTTACAAGGATCTAAACCATTCTTAGAATCCTTATTTCACTCTCCCGAATGTGTGACGTCACGCCACAAAGATGGCGGCAGTTTGTGAAAATCACAGAGGAAGATGTGAACAGCTTAAATGAGCAGCAAGAAAATGAACATTCTGGGCCGAAAAAGTAAAATAACATCTAAAACTCTCTAAGGAATTTTTCAAATGCTACGAAGAGATAAGAGAACCTGAAGAACTTCTACCATAAGAGGTTTGTACTGACAGTAAGTAAAACGATCGATTATAACGAATAGAGAAGAGTTCTTAGAGCAGCTTAATTGTCCATATAATTAAAAAAAAATACACGGTGATTTGAAGATATGAAGTTTATCCTCTGGAGTGCATAAAGTATTTCACTCGTGAAATTATATTTTAAAGGAGCTGCATTTGTCACGGTGAGGGACACGCCTTTACGTTCCGGAACGGAACAAAATTATTTTCAGTAGTTGACATATAAACTGACAATCCTAGGACACGTGTGGGACGTTAAGCTACATATCTGGCTTCGCACCACCGTGTAATATCATTTATATATCAATCGAACTTGCAGTTTCTACCGCTTTTCATTTTAATGAAGGAGGATCCGCCGTCTGATCCGCCTCCAGTAATGATGTCTGACGTCGTTCTTCTCCTATTTGCTAGTGGCAAGTCTCAAGTGTGGACCTTCAAAGTTTTTGAAGTATCACAGGAAGGAATACAACTCTCCCATGCAAGGAATGAACAATGGGCAAGAGTCATTTGAGCACAACATCCTCTCACCTTCGCTGAACAATGAACAGGGTTACTTAGAACAGAATTTTAAACGAGACTGGAAGAATCAAAATTTCAAACGAGGCCTTGGTTTCCAGAACTACAAGCTATATGATGAAGGGAAGGTCTTATATGACAAGTATGGAATGCCGACCGATACAACTAAGGAAGTCATTAAGGGGTTTGGCTCGTGAGTAAATAGATACGATGTTATTTTGTTTTTTCCCTGATAGCAGAGTTCCCTTCCTCCCAAATACGAGAGAGAGAGAAGAAGAAGACGAAAAAGAACTCTGCCAGTGTATAGGACGCTTTCTTTATCGCGCATGCGTTTGGGTTACCTAGCAACCCTGTCACAATCCTCCATGTGACTTTGAAACCCGACGTCAATCAATTAACATGGGCTCAAATAGTGTAAGCGATGTGTTATGTTTTCCATGTGGAGGACGCATTTCCGGTTTCAAAACGGCCTGAGTGTTTGGTTCGTACACGGTTGTGGACGACGGTATACGACAACAATATTCTTCAACAATATGCAAAAGAGCAAACATTCATTCACGAAAATCGATCAATATCAAACGTGAAATGCCCATTTTCAGATACATTTAGCGGGACAGAGCAAAAAACCCATATGTAAAAGAAAACATCCTACACCGGCAGATTTCTCTTTCTTCTCTCTCTCTCTCTCCCTCTCTCGCTCCCTCGCTCCCTCTCCCTCTATCTCTCTCTCTCTCCCTCTCTCTCTCAGACACACTCTCTCTCTCGTAGTAGGAAGGAAGGGAAATCTTCTAGCAGGGACATTGTGTTCCTCCTTCAGCCAAGTTTATACCAGCAATATGTAGAGGAAATCGCATGAACTGCTCGTGCAATACGTGATTCATGGGCACTGTCACTGAATGATATTTTGAAAGTTCTGATAACTGCAATTTGAGAACTTTCAAAATATCACTCAGTGCCCATAGCCTACGTAAGCACGAGTGGTTCATGCGATTTTTTTTGTTTATAATATACTAAGCAAACATTTGCTGAGAGCGTGGAACTGTGTACTCTATAGGCTCTATAACCTTTTTATGCACTCGTAATCCAGATATTTTGTTGAGTATACTATATGAGGATATGTATGTCAAGCTCAGTAATGCACGACATCGCATAGCGGCGGTCAAATTTGTTGCGAAGTCACGAGGCGCTAGCCGATAATCGTGATTGTATTGTCTTTTTAATTATTGACAGACCTTATAGGATTGTGCTTACAAAGAACAAGAATCATCAAATGGTAGTCAGAGAAGAGTGTTTAGAATCAGGTAAAACTGTTGTTTACGATAATGCTCTTCTAATTTGTTGTTACCAGCTAGAGTCTTTAATTTCCAAGGAAAAGTCAATTTCAATCTTGATTATTTCTAAAGTTGCTTTCTAGTCGGACAGTAGAAAATAATAGAAACAAACAAATTGAAGTTGAAAAAAATTCTTTTTTCGTGAAAATGCGTGCGGTTTTTCTCTACCATGGGCTATCACAAATAGTAGGGTAGCCAATCAGAATGCAGGATTTGTAATAGTCCACTAGTTGGTTTATACTAATGCTTGCTATCAGATGACACTGATGGTATTTTTACTCGATTTTTGAAGTTATTGCAACTGTTACATTGTTTATTTAAGCAATATAACATGATTTTCATAATGATGTCTTTGTTCTCTGTTAAAAATCACGCGGGATATTTTGGGAGAACAAAGAAAAACTTGAAAAACACGAGCCACTAGGCTTTCTGCGTTCTCCCAACATATCCCGAGTGTTTATAACATATAACAAAGACATGGAAAGCGTCAGTGTTACATTGCTTTAGTTTATAAAATAACAGCAAAATTAAAAGGACATAACGCGCGCTCTGTTTCCATGGCTTTTACCTCTTATATAAACATGCCTTTTAGCCAACCAGAGCGCCCGTGCCATTTAGGTTATTTTATAAATCGTATTCGTTTGTACTGGCAATCTCTTACCGAACTAATTCGTCGTCTTTCCGTTTTCCAGACTCATCGGTTAATCCCGATATGGATATCAAGGCAGATACTTTGAGTGATCTAGGTACGGAAACTCGGCTCAATCCCGTTTTCTGGGAAACTACCCACCCACCCCTCCCTTGGATATGCATTGTTCTATTAATGATTAACCAGTAAATTTAGGGGAAAGTGTGGGGGAGGGGTGGGGGTTTTCCAGAAACTGTGATTGATCCGGAAATTCAGCCATTGAATTATTCTATATATTCTATTCTATTATTTTGTTAAATAGCAGAGAACAGCTGACGCACGATGGGAACTAAGAATCTACCGAGAATGTGCGCCGAAACTACATTCCGGTTTACACGACAAGTATTTTGGGTACGGCACTCCTAAATTTAGATAACGTACCAATTTAGATACACCGTGACAATTTAGATAACGTGCCAATTTAGATACACCGTGACAATTTAGATAACGTGCCAATTTGTTTATGGCACGGCATCTCTTATTGTTATCATGTAAATGGAATTGTCCCAAGTACGAGACCCTGTTTAGAGTGCCGTTCCTAAATTAGGAGAGCCGTGCCCAAACGATTGTCGTGTAAACCAGGATTACATTAGTGAAGTTCCAACACGGGTATGATAGAGCTAAACTCAACCCGTAGACTCACATTTTCTGTCATAACATGTAGGAGTTGAAATGTTTGCATCTTTACTTTGCATATTGCGTGCGTTTTTTGCAGATTTATTTAACAAATGGAATTAAGGTGGTTCTCCTGGCCATTTTATAAAACAAATAATGCTCGCTCGAGATCTTGAAAAGCTATGGATGGACGAGCGGAACACGAGTGGAACACGAGCGGAACACGAGCGGAACACGAGCGGAACACGAGCGGAACACAAACGGAACACGAGTGCATTCAAGAGCTTTCCAATACCTCGAAAGTGTATTGCTTGTATTTGTTGTATAATATAAAATTCGATCTACGCCCTTCTCCTACTCATTCACAGTACAAAATCCAAGCAGGTGATTGGCTAATGACAGTGCTCTATTGGTGAACACAGCACGCTGTACGCTCAGTTGGAATATTGAAAGTTAAAGACTTTATGTTTGTGTTTTATTGACAAATACAGGCACTTGCTGACTGTACGATGAACTCAAAATTTCTTCATACTGCATTCGGCCTCATGCAGTATTCATTATTTTTTGTTCATCATACAGTCAGCGCGTGCCTGTGTTGTAAAAGAAACACGCACGTCAGTCTATAAACTTAAATAGTGCAAACTGAGCTCAAGTATTTAGCCAATCAAATCGCGCGTCCTTAGCATGCTCTCCAGTTTATATTATGAATTAGAATAATTCGTTAAAGCAGAAGTGCATGTTTTTTCAGAGTCCTATGTTGGCCCCAATGGCCTTTCGGGTACTATTAAAAACACGCCCACAGTCAAACCCAAGACGAGTTCTCTCGCTGCTAATGGTGAGTAAATGACTGACAACTTTCACCCTCCTTTCATCGAACGTTCCACGAGTAACGGGAAAATATTTGGCTCGAGGTCATGACGTACTGACCGAGCACAAGGACGTCCGTACAAAATGACCGAGAGCCAAATATTTTCCCGATTTCGTCCCGATTTCACTCAGTCAATAAGTTGTATTATCATACGACCACTTAGTTTGTTTTAATAATGGCAAAGCAACAAGCAAAAAATAGAGCAGGGTCGGACGACGTTTTCCGGCCCGCTCACGTCAAACACGTACGGTCCCATCACGTGACTTTTTGTAAATGGTTTTGAAAGGAAAGCGCGCAGGGGACCGTACATGTCATATGATAATATAAATACGTCTTATTAAACGAAACCATAAGTTATCGGCCGTTTTTCCTTGCTTGTGACCCAAGTGCGAAGCGCGCATGTCATAAAAAAAGGGGGAAATGAGGATCCATAAGTTACGACCGAACAATCACGTTTAATAAAATGTTTATTATATGGCTAAAAAGTATTCAAAACCAGTTTTTCTTCAACTTTGAGGTCCGTACGAGACGTTATGGACCGCAAAGTACTGACCAATCATAGCTCACGAAGTTAACTATCATATAATAAGCATTATTAAATACTTTTAACATTAAAAAATATAAACATATAAACATTTACAAGTTTTAAAAAGACTTGATAATATAAAAAAAAAAATTCTACATTCTTTCTGTTGGGACGGCGAGGAATTTCAGAGAAATGTAAAAGTGTCTAGTTATCGTAAAAAAAAAACAGATCTCACGTTCAGATCTCACTAATTGCTGGCGAGCTTTCAGACTGAAAAACGAAAAACCTAGAAATTACGTAAGACAATGACAGTAGGAAATCCAGCTTTCAGTGTCTAATCGTCTCGAAATGCCCGGATGTCTTTAAGCAACCAGATATACAGCTATTTCAAAACAGGTTGTTCGGTCAAATGACAAGCGACATTCTCAGACCGAAATGAATTGTGGTTATAACTGTCCAGCTGTGCGAAACGGATACACTACAGTGTAATTCGAAAATCTTTTCGCAAGAGACATTAATATTCGTCTGAAGTTTTTGACCCAAAAACTAACGAATTCCCCATACTTTCAGCTACAACCACAATTAATTTCGGTCTGGGAATGTTGCTTGTCGATTTGTCGCGGGACAACCTTGGTGGAAATAGGTGTATCAGTTACAACCAAGAATAACAAGCATTCTTTCTATATGCGAAACCTAAACCCCACTTACACTACAGAATTAATCGGTGAATAACGGCTAAGGTTATTCCAGTTTACGGCGAGGCAAGGGCTGTTTACACACATAACTTTTTATCCTTGCTGATTTTGATTTAGGCAAGGCAAGTAAGTTAATATCGGTCGCTGTGGTCGCCAGTTTGAAACTGCCACCAGTTTTAAGCATGCGTTGTAGCACTGGAGCATGCGCAGATGGGTTAGAAAACCTCATCAAGGTAAGCATGAGTGTTTACACGCTCCATCAAAATGGCAGGGTGCCGCTTTTTTCGAAAACTGGACTACCTCTGAACGTGGCCCAAAAACCTAAAAATATATCGGCAAGGCAGGACTATACCGTTTACGCCACACAATATATCCTTGCCTCGCCGGAACTGGAAATTACCCTTGCCTACATTCATCCTTGTCTCACCGATTGATTCTGTAGTGTAATCGGGGTTATATAGTGTTGATTCCTCTCGTCGCACCTCAAATGAGTATCATAAATTCCTTTTATTCTTGTATATTATTTTCAAAAAGTATCTAATCAAGAGACGATAAAACCCCAGAAATTAGAGTAATAACTGTTGTCAAAATATAAAGAGGCTCTGGATTACTGGGAACATATTTTACCGTCACTTCCTGAAATGCATGTTCATTTGTGAAAACAGGCTTTTACGAGTATAAGTACGAAGATCCCAATCAGTCATATTCACAAGACACAACACAAGAGAACTCGATAGGTATGCATGAACTTGTAAAGCTAACTATACCTTCCAACTGCCCATTAATGTCATGGTATCATATATAAATTAAATTAACAACTGTAATCCAAGAAAGAACTCAGTACTACAGTGTGTAACTGTACTGCGGTAACAGTACAATGCCGCTGTCACTCAAGCCTTAATGCTCGATACGATTCTTACTAACCTGCAATCATGCCCCCTTTCCTATGAATTCCCAACGCGCGCGGAGAAGGGAGAGAAGGGAGTGGAGGGCCTGATACAAATACTTGCTGAAGCGCGTGGAAACAGACCTAATTCTGGTCTCTTTTCTGATTGGTTGAAAAAGAATTGCGGTATTCTGATTGGTTCATACATTTAAAAGTGCGACTTCTGGCGTGCGAAGTTGAACTTCAGTTTGATTGGCTTGATTGGCTCGCGCAAACTTCATGACATGATTCGTGGCAAGCTACAGGGGGCGGAAAACGACTCGACAAGCATTTGTATCATGCTCTCCTTTTCCTCTCTTTTACTGAGTTACTTGTTTAGTGGAAAAGCGAGCCTGATCGCAGGTTAGATTCTTACTGGATGAGAAGAACTCTGCTCTCCTCTGCTCTATGGTCCAATATAAATAGTCATTTTAACTACAACATATTTCAATATGCTAGGGAAAGAAATAAAGCAAGCACTTGACAAAGTAGCTACCGATGAGACGTCGGACATCCAAAGAAGTTCTCTGATGGGTAAGGGAAATAATTCGAGATAAGCGCAGTTTATGTGAGAGTATACAGCATAAATCAATTTCCTTAACGCAATCGCAGATCAGGCATGTTTTTGACAATAGGAAAAAGTCCAAAATCAAGCAATGAGTTTGTTCAATGGATCGTTTGCAGGAATTAAATCACGTGGTTGTACTCGATGGTGAAACAATCTGACTTCATTTATGAAGTGTACGAGATCGGTAGTGTTATTAGCAAAAGCTGTTCGTAAATACTATTTTCCACCTCCAATCGAGTGTCGATCTTAAGTCTAAATCAGCGTTTTTGAAGATTGTTTGTCATCCGGTAAAAGCCTTTCCCATGGGATCACGAGCGAAATTCATTGGTTTTTGAAGTAATATATCAGCACGTGACTGTTTCCTGCAAAATGTCTATTAAAAAAAAAAATGATATTCTTTCAAGCTTCTTTTCAATGAAATTCGCGCGCACTTCAAGGCGTTGTTATATCATGCATGAACAAATTCCTATAATATCAGCGCATTAAGAATATATACTGGGAGTTCTACTCTTCTAGTCATTTATAGCGATATATTTCATGGGATAACAAGTCTTTCGATAATCCTATCTGTCAAGGTGCCAAGGCCACTTTGTCAGAGGAACTCGCGGCGGAGAATGAAGAAGCACTCAATGAAAAAAAGTTCGAAGAAACGCAGGCGAGGAGAAAATCTATGACGCCTTATCGTAGACGCTTCGGTGCGGTTTAAAAAGGTACAGGTTGTGGAGTTTTGATAACCTTATTGACATAACTGTAGGCTGTATTTTCTCAATATAAATATAATATGTAGGTTTGATAGTGAAACAAAGGGAGTGGGATGTGCTGCTGTACTCTGATTGGATCAGAAGGATAAAACAATAGGGAAACCATTTCAGTGTCACGACATGCCGTACGGTAACCGTGCTGTAAGTCATTATCCACGAAACCTGCTCTATTAGAACATACATTTGGGAACCATTCAAATCGCACGTTCTTAAAATGTGTTCAGAATTCACATACTAAACCTGCTAAACTTGCATCAATCATAGATAGCTAGTTTCTAAAAGAAAAACGTGCGTTGATTTGCGTCGGCGGGGTAGTCAGACACTGGGTTTTATCAACTGAGAGTTGATCAAGGTGCTAAGAGTTGACCAAGGTGTTAAGACTGAGTTGATCAAGGTGTGCTAACCGTCAAACGTGGGAAGCGCGGTGCAGCTATCCCTCTGAGTAAAATATCTGAGGGAATTGTGGGTGGGGTGAAAGACCATAAACCCATTGGCACTCAATAGCTCTTGAAAGAGCAGTAAGAAGTTTTTTTATAGTACATAGTTTCATAATTTTGTAACAATGTGTTTCAAGTTATTATTAGTCAATCAATCAACCAATCAATCAATATTGTATTATTAATTTCTCAAGAACAATATGGCGCAATTTGCCAAATCAGTTAGTCAAAAAAATATTCGGTAAAACATGAAAACGAGGCTGGTAAGGCGACGGCCGACTCATTTTATACAAAGCTCTCTTATTTCAAATCCTAATTACCCTGTAGCAATGAAAGTTATGACACTCAACTTTCACAGGATTACTTATTTTGCATTTTTCGTTATATTTGAAAATATAGATTTTCTCATGTGATCATTGCTGACCAATTTTTGCATAAAGTCTGTGTATTGCTAAGAGCATGTTTAGAGTGATTGCAGAAAACCCGTGAAACAATTGGTCGACTAATACACAGGAGACACTAATTCCATTGTTTTTTCTTTTGTTTTATTCAGTGTACTAGATGCTGACTATTAGATTGTGTTTCACGGGTTTAGTGAAATCACTCTACCACTAGCTAGAAACCATTTAATTTCTTAGGGGAGGGGTGGGTGGGTGTGTACATGTAATTTATTTGTTGACCCCTCGAATGGTACGAAATTGTTTCCCAGGTGCATGTTTTTCCTCATTCGGCCTTTTTTTCTTGCCCAAAGCTGCATGCACAATATTTATTTTTACTTGTGTTCCTTTATAATATATTTTCAGTTTGCAAATAGGCAGCGTGCAGATATTCAGTTTTCTGAAAACACACACCCCCTCCCCACTAAGTAGTTAAATGGTTGGCTCCTGAATTTTCATCACCTCTTATTGATAAGGCTTCTTGATTTGCTAATACTAACTTATCATTTCCTTTGATGTATTTTGCTTCTTACCACAGATTCTAGAAGAGCATAAGCGCAGAAGAGCCGAGTGAGCCAGAAGACGGCCAGCTATTTTCTAGAAACACCATACGGATTTATAGATATAACAATTAAAAGACCTAACCATTTAACAATTTTGGCAGCTTCTTACCTCTCCATGTTAATAATAAACTAAGGGTATATACTGAAGATATATCACGAAAAGATATAATTATGGCATTCACAGACATCATTGTTCAAATCGTCTATATCTTGATGTCGAGGTTGATGAAGAACATTTGATTTTTATTGTCATCGACTTCATCGAACAAAAAATAGTGCGCAGGAAAATGCATCTAAAGTAGTGGGAAATGTACCATGGGTGTCAGAGGCTCGAGGAAATATAAGGCGAAGAGGAAAGAAAAAAAAGAAGAGCCTTTGGTGTTATCCGTTGAGAATTTCACCGTTTTTTGTTGGGCCGATGAAAACCTAACGGTCAGTAAACAAGATCTTACCCACCTAGAGCGAGGGTTCTCAAGAAAAACTTCTCAAGAAAATGGGCAAACGTCCCAACCACTACACTAAACAACCATCATCACTCAATTGCTGTCAATTTTTTAAATTTTAAAACCACTGCCAACTAATGTATTTTTTAGCCAATTAGAATGAGTGAGTGATGCCTCTTCTTAGGAACTCTGGAAACTCTGCTCTCCCTAATGTTCGCATGGAAGTGAGATTCTCAACGGAATGACAGGAATCACTCAATAGACTTCAAACCCAATCTCTATACAAAGCGAACATCCACCCTCGAAGTGTGACAAACAGGCCGTTTGCAGGAAATAGTCACGTGCTGATATAATACTTCGTTAACGAATGAATTGAGCTCGTGACCCCCATGGGAAAGGCGTTGCCATGGGTGCTGGAGAGCAAGCTATCTTTAAAAACGCTGTTTCAGAAAGAGCGACAATCGTTTGGAGGTGGAAAATAGCACTTTACAAACAGGTTTTGCTAATAACACTACCGATCTCGTACAAGTGTCTTTAAATATATGAATTAATATTGTTTTGCCCTCCAGTACAACCACGTGATTGCATTCCTGTCAAAGGCCCATTCTCAGCTCAGTGCTTCATTAGTGTCAGCAAGAGACCATCACCTAAGAGAACCGATCCCCCATACTAGCCTCTCTCCCCAGCATAAATTAGTTGGACTATTTTTACCACTCTATCCGATTGGCTGTGGGTGTCACGTGGCCGAATGGCCCGGCGGGCGGCGAGAGCAGAAGAATCTCAGTAATCAAAGCATTCACAATTTTCTACTTTCACGACAGTTACTCTACAGATTCATATTAGTGATTACGGTGTTGCAAAAGCATGTCCGATTATTTACGATATTATAGGTTCTATTTCTAATTTCTTTAGCGAATTGTAAGCGTCTGTTTACGATATTCCAAACTCAGTCAGTCTGTTTCAGATTAACTGGATTTATAATTTCGCAAAATTGTGGTCAAAACTTGCTTGCTATAAACTGAACGTTTCTAAAATTATTAGCCTGATGAAAGAGCAAATAATCCGGTCAGTGCCCTAGGTATGTTATCTAGCTATACATGAATATGAACTACAGGGAACGAGTATTTATAAGGTAAGCGAAGTTTCAATAACAACGATACGGGATTGGTAATTTTTTTTTTTTTTTTCAAAATTTTGGAAGACTTTCCATGCTCGCCGATCCGGCTACAAACTGAATGGAATACGGCTTCATTTCCTTTGATAGTTTCACGAAATTCAGGTCACTCTAATTTCTTTTCACGGCTTCCAGGTCACATCCGAATTTCTTACGGGTCTGGCTTTAATACAGCCTACAGTTTCCCAGTCAAATACAAACGGCAATATTTTGAACGGGTTTTCAAATTACACTCCGTAGCTTATATTAATTAAATACAAAGTTCATTTTCTCGAGTCTTCAAGTCATATCAGGTCAGATCCGTCCCATACCAGTCCGGGTAGTAAGTTTATGGAGCAACACATAATTCAGAGCCATAATTCAGAGTTTTGAAGCTTCACATCCATCGCCCCTCTTTCTTTGTTGAAATCAAGGTTGAATTCATGAGATGGAGAGATGAAAATCCGTGAGGAGCTGGAACCGAATCTTAAAATAGCATCGTGACGTCCACTGAGCCAAAGACTATCATAGGGTACGGAGATCAGTTCTCTTAAGTGATGGTCTCTTGTACAGTATTAGAATAGTCAGGCCTTCCCCCCTTTTTGTGCGGCGGGAACTCGCGTGTCGAAAATTTACATCAAATATGAGATCTATTGATGTTTTCCGGCACCTCATCCCCCAAGCGGCCGTTAACCATTATGTCTATTCTTTACGCTCTGGCATCGTATCACCAGAACCAATGCTGTCAGGAAAAACAAAACGTCTCAATGACTTCGTGACTATCAAATTTCAGTAATTCCTTTATTCCATCATTTCGATTATGATATTCATAATATACGTCATTATTCTATTCTATTATTTATATTTATACATTATGTCTACTGTATATATATACTTAAGTGCTGACACTCTTGTAATTTAGTTTACACTACAAGAAGAGTAAATAAATGGATATTATTATTATTATTCTCATTGCATTTCAATTATAGTTTATAATAATCAACGATAAAATACTTCTTTTTACGATAAGCTCTCCTGTAAATCATGGTGGGCTCGGTTCTTCAAAACCTCGATTAACGCTAACTTACGTTTAGAAATAGAGCGGTTTTCAGTTGAGTGTAGTGAAACCAAACGCAAATTACCCACAGCCAACCAATCATAGGAGCGACTGAATCACAAGTAACTCATAAATGGCTTCCCTGTGAGCAAATGACAAACCAAACCAAAACCAAAACCAATACACGCCTTTCATAAGTTTTACTTCCGGTTACGAAAACGAGGCTCCAGGTGGTTTGAAATCCAAGATGGCGGAGAACTGCACAGTGTCAGCTAGAAAGTACCTCCGAAAATACTCCCAAAAGTATGTTATTCAGTAAATCATACCTGTGTTTGGTTTTACAATCACTGTATTTATGTCCATGTGTAGTCTGCATTATTTTAGTATATTGTTTAGCGCACAGAAAAGTACTTTTCTACTTGATCAAGTCATCAGTCATTTCCGAACAATGTACACCCGACAGGCGACAGGTTGCAAATCTAAAAAAACGTTTGCAGCTTACAGAGGACGATATTAATTATTTCAGGGGCATCTTTCCGTCGAAGATATCTAAGCTAACTTAAAGGAGTCGGAAATATCTTCTGCCTAAAGTAAATTAGTATTGTGGTCTAAAATTGAGGCAAAGTGATCTATGAGGTGCAAAGCAAATTTTAGTTTATTTCTGATAGGCTGTTTAATAAGCTCATGTCGTGATATCTAATCTCTTTTGCTATTTAATACAGCAAGTGAAGTGCTATCGATGGGAAATGTAACTACTGTTCACCTAACAGAAAACAAACATTGGAAAAAGCTGGAGTCAACTGATAAGATGCAGGCAACGAGTACCGAAACAGCAGCCATTATACTGGATAACCATCCAGACATAGTTCCAGTTAGAATATGGTTTATCCGTTCATAATTCTCCAAAGCCGTTTTCACTTAAATTTTGTACAGAAAAAAGCTGGAGTCAGCTGATAAGATGCAGGCAACGAGTATACCGAAGCAGCAGCCATTATACTGGATAACCATCCAGACATAGTTCCAGTTAGAATATGGTTTATCCGTTCATAGTTCCCCAAAGCCGGTTTCACTTAAATTTTGTACAGAACTTTCACATTAGGGGCCGACCATTTGACTTTTGAGGGGGGGGGAGTGGGTATTTTTGAAAAAAAATAACCTGCAAGCCAACGGTGGCGAAAAAAAATATCCTGCAAGCGGAAAAGCTTTGTTCTGGCTCCGCTTTTTTCGCAAAAAAAAATTCGTGCAACAACACTGCTAAAGAAAAAAAAATCGAGCACAGACAAGAACACCCACCCCCCCCCCCCCCCCCCCCCCCCCCCAAAAGTCAAATGGTCGGCCCCTTAATAAAGAATGATAGCACGTTTTCCTTCCCCTATCCCTACCCATTATATGGTAAATTCTATTTTTTCATACCCTTTTTTCACATTGTATACAATTCATACCCTACCCTTCAATGTATATTCCCTGACTTTGTATTACTTACATTATTGTGTAACAGCATACGGTATTGATTTTATTATTCATATACCATTAAAATAAGTTTATTTGTAGTTAGAATATATCTAGCAGAGGCTTTTGGACACTGCTTGGGCTTTTTGAATGGAATTCAAATTTCTAACACTACCATTTAGTACAGAATATTCTTTTGTGCAATTATTGATAATTTGATAATTATATATAATGAAAAGCTTAGCACAAACCGATTGTAATTAGTAGTGGTTCCTATTCCCCTATCCCTGCATGCTCTGTGTGGTATATTAGGTCACCCTATCTAGGGTTTTAGCCAGTCAAATAAGGGGAGATAGGGCAGGGGTGACAATGCCCTCCTTTCCCCAAGCAACTTCCCCCACTCCCTTCACTCTCATATCATCAGGCCACCACATTGTTATATCAGTTATTGTTTATTTAGCAGCTCTCACTACTCATAATTTTCCTTTTTTTTTAGTGTTTTTCTCATTTCTGATTTTGCTTCACCTTACCCCAAACCTTCTGGGCTAAAACCCTGCTATCCATACACATATTATCACTCATCTTATGATTCCCCCAATTTCATGTGGACTAATTTTAATATCACCTTCAACCACCACTTAGTTAACACCTATTTTACCAATTAATAGTTTTAATATGTTTGTTACAATTTATTTAGTACTTAATGTTTCATATTTTTATTGACCTGAATTGCTTGTATAGCCACTGTTTATAAGTGGTATTCCCTTCCCATATTACTGCTAGCCTCAATTAAACATTTATTTCAGTAAATGATATTTCTCCCTTCTCTCAAACATTATAAAAATCATACTAGACCTGAAATATTTTTGAAGATGAGAATCCTGTGTAGAAACTAATATTATTTTTTATTTCATTGAAGAAGAAAAACGAGCAGGTTTTTCAATAGCGGACAGTTGAATCTGTATTTTCATCGTTTGACTGATGCCCATTGATTGAATATCATCAACAGTCTTTTCTTCATTCTGGTAGCTGTAGCTATCATTGTTTCCAAGAGCTAGAATTATGCTTGAAGATTTCTCTTCTCTTAGGTACATTGACACCAAGGGAACATATTTTTCCGGGAATGTCTGTGCCTAATACGACGCCTGATGCCCGCATACTTCAAATATCACTTTTCTGGGTGCTTCTTGGTGAAGCAGATTCATTGTTTGATTCATGTTTCTGGGGATAGGGTTCTTTGTATTTCAGGGTATTGTTTTGCTTTAGAAGACAATAGTTTTCTTTGTGTTACATATGTGATCTGTAACACCAAGAAACCCCCACTTCCCTCAAAGTTATACGTTAACTGAACAACCATATTTCAAGCAACCGTATCAGCCATACACTTTCTCAGTTTTGGGTCGGCTTACACTACAAATCACATCTCAAGAGTTATTCCAGTACATAGTGTACACAGCAATGCAGTATTTCATACGGCGTGTGCTTTTTGTGGTACTGAACTGTGGAGATTTTCAACAAAACTTAATAGTTTAAAAGTTTCATCCGCGCTCTTTCGCGGTATTTTGCCCAAAACGTGGACGTTTTTCATGCAAATCATCAGTTAATATACGGTAGACTATACATGAACATAAATACAGTGATTCTGAAGCCAAATTCAGGTACGATCTACTAAATAACACACTTTTCGAGTTCTTTTGGGAGGTACTTTCTGGCTGAGACTGAGCAGTTGTCCGCCATCTTGGATTTCAAACCACCTGGAGCCTCGTCTTCGTGACCGGAAGTAAAACTTATGAAAGGCGTGTATTTGCGTTTGGTTTTACTTTGGATTCTGATTGGTTGGTTTACTTTCTCAGCCAATAGGAGAGCTTAGTAAACGCAAAACCAAAACACTTCCGACACTCAATTGAAATCCGCTCTAATTCACCCAGAGTTACATTCCCATTGATGATCAGGCTCTCAAAACACAGTCCATCTCAGCCTCCATTTTCGATGCCATAGAAAATGGCCGCCAAGACAAAATCCAGTTTTATAGCTCGAGCTCCTCAGCTCCAGTGAGAATGATTTGAAGAAATACGTACATTAATCAACAGATCCTGAACACCTTAATTTGTTTAGAATTGGATTACAGGAAAGGAAACTGATAGGTTGTAATGGGCACAAGGGACAGTATGGGTAAGATAATCCTGTATTAGCTTAATCGAGCTTCGAACTGGACCCTGGATTAGCTGGACTACCCCTACTGAGCTCATTTTAATCGGGGGTTTGTAGAACCGAGCCTCGGTAGAGTCACATGTAGTTATAGATTTCAATGCTAGTTAGGTATTACTGGCAGATGCGAGCGGATAAGACAACAATTGAACAGGTGCCGGCTGAGGAAAGTATAAGGTTCTCGATTAAAGAGCTAATTTTGTTTCATAAAACAATTTTGGTGGGTATATGGTAAAGCGCGCGCCATGATATTTTCTCGAGAATTTATGATACAAATTTATGACACACAGTGAAAGCGGCTACTAACGTTTTCAACATTTAAATATTTTAAATCTGTGCATGAGCGAATTTTAGCAAATGGCAAAAACAATTCGGTAAAGGCAAGTGTAATTATTCAGTACGAAGTGTAATTTAATCCAGGATAACTATAACCGTTTGGCAAATGGTTATAGTTATCCTGGATTACCTATTTGTACCCTCAAATTAAACAACTATCTGAGGTACGTGCGTAGTGGTGTTTTTCACTTCTGTTTTGTTACTCTTCCAGTTGTTAAATATTGATAAATTATTCACTGAAGTGGAGGTGAATAGCAAAGTATATTCACATCCGGAGTAGCCAATCAGAGCGGGCGAAAAGCACTATTCACTTGTGTGGTATATACCAATAAAAATATCCCTACAGGAGGACTTTGGACAACACAATTAAATGGATTAAGATATCGATAGTAATTTATAATTAGGGAACAGATCTGAATAACTAGGTGACGCGTAAATCAGCCGGAATGTTGCCGTAAACACTATATTGTGTCAGTCAATGTATCGTGTTTGTAGTATTCAAAACTTAAACTACACTGTTCAAAACATGTTTTTTTCTTAGTTTCTGAAGAAAATGGTCTGAGTATTTGAAGCTTATCATTGCCATAAAACTCTTATTCTTTGCAGGAAACGTGAAGGTACTCGCTAAATTTTACAATTTCCGCCATTTTTATCAATTCTGCTGTGGTTCCTAGTCCCCGCGCGTCACGTTATTCAGCTCTGTTTAGGTACAACGTAACAACCAATGGACGCCAGACAAGTATTGCGATTCTTTCTCTGTTTTCCGAGATCATCTTATAGACTAGTTTCCTTGTGTGCACCCATTGAGTTTCTCTTACAAACCCTCTCACATCGTCTAAGACATCGTTCTCTCCGGTAGTAAGCTCCCTTCTTGCACTTTTGAATACACGAGCACGGTGTAGCAGTATTTTTACGGATAACGGACTTGACGTCGATGTATTCATCAAAATCTCTCTTACAACAGAACGCGGGGCAAGTCCGTGAACATGAGGGAGACTGCTGGCAGATAGCAGAACATGCTGAAATAAAAACACAGTCTACCAATTATACAGTGGCACAAAGAATTAGAGTATTTATTTTTAACAAATGGAATATAGTTGTTTATGTTCTATTTAAAACATATAACAGTGTTGTAAAGGTTAATTTGTACTCTGACAAACCGGAAATTCAGAACCTGAAAAAGGCACAGAAAGCATGAGCCGTGTGCATGAAGGCACTTGCATGCATTCGATAGCTATTCAAGACGTCAGAAATGCATTATAATATAACATCTAAATTCTATTTGTTTTATCCTACAAAACTCTGTCTATGTGAAAATAATCTCATTTCTGTCAATCGGACAGATACTACTTGTACAGTCGACTAGTCCCATGCATTCTGGCTGGGTAATTTTTCTGATTGGGTTAATGGGATCCCTGTGGTTTGTACTGGTTTGTGACGTCACCGTTCATTCTTACCAGAACTTGGTGAGCCGTGACGTCACAAACTAGTGCAAACTACAGGGATCCCATTAACCCAATCAGAAAATAATACCAGTCAGAACGCCTTGAGACTAGGCTGGAGTTATTTTATTATTTAAACATATAATGTCCTAGTGTTTGCCTCAAGAGCACCAGGTGCTCATCTAGGAAGCTCACACTACCGTTACAATTACAATTTTTACAGCGAGTAAGGTAGAGAAAAAGGAAACGACTTATAATAATGATAGATAAAGCAAGGAAACAGAAAGCAGGAACAATAGATCGCAATAAGTAAATTATAGAAAATAATATGTCAAATTATATTGTGATAATTTGAAAAACTTACAGGGACCAAAAACAATAACTTTTGCATAACTATAAAATTGATAATAGCCAGTTAAATTAATCAAATCGCTTTGTTTCAATAATATAAAACAGTATTGTTTTAAAAACTTCTATATTTGTATTACTGCTTAATTCAGAAGATCCATGGAGTAGTATGTTCACTTATATATTATCCGATGTAACTTGCCAGTTAGGGATTAAAAGTGCAACGGAGGCAAATAACGTATGACGCACTGCGGCATATAGAGGACAATCTAATAAATAGTGTTTAACAGTTTCCTTGGCAAATCCGCAGAGACAAAAAGCTGTTGGTGTGCAATTGGTTTTAAATAGGTTATCATTTAAAGCAGAGTTACCTAATCTTAAGCGAGTGTGACATATTGATGCAAATCTAGTAACGGGTCATAATCATTACTACTAAAGCTTTCCTTTAGAGCTTTCTTAAAACCAGATAATTGCGCTATGCTTTAAGCTTGCTATAGTTGGACTTAAATCGTTCCATAATTGTATTGAGGATGGCAGAAAATAACAACGGAAACGCTCAGTACGACAGGGCAACAATGTATAATTTTCATTGGAGCGAAGCATGTATTGACTACGTTCACTTACTTGCTCGGGCAAGAGCTCTTTTATATAAGCAGGAGTTAAACCTTTGACCATTTTGTAAAACGTAACGATCCTATGAACAGTTCTTCTATTTTAAGGTCTACGAGCCCCAACTCATTTAAGAGCCTAATTCTACTCGTCCCTTTCATAGCTCCTGATATAACTCTAGTTGCTTCATACTGCACATTTTATAACAAAGCACACTCACCCTCACTTCAGCTATCCCAAATTATGTCCCCATATTCCATAAGAGGCCTCACCAAACTTAAGTAGAGCGTGCGTAAAGTTGAACGATTAACTATATATTTAATGCTTTTAATCATATTAAGAACATTTGATGCCTTCTGGTGTAATTGTAAAATGTGGTTTCTCCAAGAAAGGTTACTGGAAAGGATAAGACCAAGGTGTTTATGACTATCAACCTCCTTAATACTTTCATTATTCAGAAATAGCGGTGGATGGTAGAGCTTTAAACGCTTTACCAAAAATTCATAGTCCTAGATTTCGAAGCATTCATTGTAACAAGCCAGTTTTTCGCCCACGTATCAATTTTTTCCAAATCAGAATTCAACTTATATTAGTTGCAACATCCAACGTAGAGTTATGTTCAACAATTTATAATAGGTAGTATTATCTGCATAAAGATAGCAATTCGATGAAATTCCAGTCGCAATATCATTTATGTAGATTAAGAAAACAAGTGAACCCAATACGGAGCCTTGTGGGACCCCGGCACATAAAAAAACAATACCACTACTTTGACCATTAATGACGACTCTTTGCTTTCTTTCAGATAAGTAACTTCTAAACCACCTTAGTAAAGGATCTCAGTCTAACTCCCAATAACCACAGTTTATATAATAATGCTTCATGCCAGACCCTGTCAAAGGCCTTACTAATATCGAGAAACACCATTCTAACATCGTGGCCATTTTCAAACGCAAAACAATGAAATAAGAACACTGAAGCATCGCTTTATTTAATAATAAACACAGTACTATGTATGTGCATTTTACTTGGATTTTTTTCTTATGGAGCTAAAGAAGACAGCCCTCACGCCGTCCTGGTGTCTCACAGCTTTCTTCAACCTGTCAAAAACCTATCGATAAGCTTACTTTACTCTTAACCTTAAGCTGACTTTCATGTCATTTTATGCTTACCAGGTGGAGGAGGTGCTGGAGGAAGAGATGTTGATGGAAGTGGAGGAGGAGGAGGTGTTGTTGGAACTGCTGGAGGAGGTGGTGGAGGTGGTGGAGCTGGTGGAGGAGGTGGTGGAGGTAGTGGAGGTGGTGGTGGTGGTGGTGGTGGAAGAGATGTTGTTTGTGAGGGTGGGTGATAGTGGTAGTGATAATGCACTGCTGGTCTTTCTGAAATAAAATTAAAACCCAAAGAGAATTACAACAAGTTTTAAACATGAATAAAACGAGAAGAAGATATATCAAGGGTACTTCAGTGAAAAAGTGAAAAAGGGAAAGCTTCATAGAATTACATTGTCTGTATGGTCCACGGCATTAGCTGTGAACTTATGATATTGCTTTTTTAGATTACATTTTCACTCGATAACCAGTGTGTGGGGCTAGGGTATGATACGATATTATGAGGTATTTCGCGTTGTTATGACGTATTTAGGAACGTACCGGGCCCTGGTTTGAGCCCAATTTCGAAACACGGATCCTATTTTGAAGCAAAAAAGATGTTTTTTGAATGTTAAGCCTGGAAAAACGGATAAAGTTGCAAAAAGGTATTTAATGGCAATTCGGGTTTATAGAGCAGATATGCCTTACCAGTTATTATGCAAATGCTCCCGGGCTGAATAACATTAGAATCGCGCTTGCAAACCTGACTATTTCAATGCTACGGCACCTTGATCCCGTATTATGGTGAAAATAATTGTACCTTCATCACTACACAAGCCGGGCACAAATGACCGTAAAAAGGCCGGGATTTCTATATTGTAAAAAGTGTTCGGCATAGAGGAATGAATTTTGGTAGGTGTATAAAGTAGTGTCAACAAAACATTATTTTGATAAGTAGCTAATGACGTCAAAAAAATTGGCGTGAAATAAATAACATAAAACCATTTTTAATATGAAAATATCCCTTGTTTTAACTTTTAGATTTCGAAATATTGGAGCATCATATTTTGCACAATAATAAAACTCTTTATTAATAACAACGTGTTCTTTTTAGAATTTAGATTTTTTTTTAGTATAACAGCTTAGAATTGAAACCCTATTTTTTTGTGTACGTCAATATAGCGTCATAAATATATTTGGATGTCCTCAGAAAATACCAGTTCAGAATATTTTGAATTTTATCGACGAAATACATTTGCTTAACGCTCAGAGCTAGAAGTCATAGTGTTTCCTTTAGTGATATTTTTATAGTCGGCAGTCTGATTTATGCTTGAAGCCTGACGTCACTAATAATGACGTCATAGAAATAGTGAATCATCCATAACTTTGGATATATTTGTCGTGGAGAGTACACATTTTTGCCAAATGAATATATTTCATGAAGAAATTTTGATCACATAATAAAATAAATAATATAAAAAATGAATGGTTCATTTTACGTCGAATATACAGGAACCCGTTACCGGGTCTTCCAAGCCAGAGGCTTATATTTAAAGTGCCACTACGATCAAATTTTGACATATCAATGTTTTTGCATATTCATAAAGTAGAGTTGATATATTATTACCAGTTCAAATTGCTTTTCGATACGACGACACGAAGTCTTATTTTGTGAGCTCCGAATATTGAATCTAAACGTCCGCCATAATTACTGGAGGCCGTTCTCTTTGTTCAGCTTTAAACAAAGGTTAGTATTCAGCGGAAGTGATGTCATACACTTAACGCTCGCCTGCAGAACACAACGCCTGGAGGCATATTTCTACTACATAAGAAGAAAGTTATAATTATCTTTGCGAGGTTGGCTACTTTTTAATACACACTATTTCACGCCACGAGGTTGTCGTGTTAAGTGTATGACATCACTTCCGCTGACGCTGAATACTGAGAACGGCTTCCAGTAATGGCGGACAGCTCTCCTAAATTTTTGTGGTTTAACATGCCCATTTGGGAATATTTTTTACTATTTCGGATATTTCTAGTACTGATTGACCTATTGACACTGGTAATCGAAATGGTAACATTATGAATGTTTAACTTCAGAATGAGGCTAACCCTGCGTACATGCGTCTGTACTCATTGCATTCAGCGGTAATTTTCGAATACGAAACTGGAGTATTCAGGTTGGTTTTTGAGGAGTGAGGAAAACCAGAGAACCCGGAGAAAAACCCTCAGAGCAAGGGCGAGATACCAATGAACTCAACTCACATATGGCGCCGCGTCCGGGAATCGAACCTGGGCCACAGAGGTGAGAGGCGAAGCGCTTAACCACTGCACCACCCCGGCTCCGTTTGCAAAGTCTTTTAAAGGTTAAATTTCATCAAAAAAAATCAACAACAACTGCAGAATACAGAAACAATTGTCCAAAGTACGAAGTTTTACCTCGTTACCAATCTCCCGGCAATTTGTTTTTCAAATTTAGAGTAGATGTAAAGAAATGGTGTTGATTTTACCTTTTTATGCACACTCAACTTCGGCCCTTTTAAGGTCTTCTTTTGTGTCCGGCGTGTCATGTACATACATACATTATTTATTTGGTAAAACAGGTTGAGAAAGAAAATGGCAGCATAATGCTGATGTGGACCTGCTATAAGTAAAATCTAATACAATATATCAATTTAAATTTTACAATAACTAAACGTATGATCTAATTACTAGTTACAATCATGGCATAGCTATATGTCATAATGAACACGATGTAAACAAATTTGAAATACATTTGGACACGTGATTTACCTTTTTGTGGCCTTGACGGTTGTCGTCCACCTAGTCCCTCACTTGGCTTGGAACCTTCTTCTACGCCAATTTCTTCGGGGTCTGGTCGACCTTCAAAGGCAAGCAAATAAAAATCTTTGTTGATGTAAAATGTTGCCACGTACATTAATAAAGGTTACCAGACTTTTCTTCTCCATTTTTTGAACGCGAGCTTTTCTCGCATACCCTGCGAGCAGAGAGTGTATTTTCTTTATTATTATTATTATTATTATTATTATTATTGAGATCGACAAGACTAATTTGTACATTTGATATTGTGATGAAAAACCGGTTATGTTAATTAAAACCGGTTCCTTCGTCCCAGATTCTGGACGACGCCAACCACGAATATGGCAGTCTTATTTTCTTCGCTCTCAGTGGAAGGAGATTAGAAAACCAAAGAAAATAAGGCTCTGCTCGCATGGTATTCTAACGTATGTTACAAGTCACATTATTACTCATTACAGTTAAGGTTTGGTGGGATCTAACGCGAGCTCTCATTGGTTGTTTCTTGGTCACATGGCAGTCATCAAATTCAACTGTATCCCGCGCGGGGTATTAACATTGTCCGGTACGTGATCACATTGTGATATAAGGTAACCTTAGAAGACAGCCGCAATTTCCGCTAGGTCCCTGAATCCCATCGCGAAAATGGCGTCCCAGCAACGAGCCAGGAAATTCCATACTGATGACGTAGAAATTTAGCTCGCCCTGTAAGTGTCTCTGATTGGTTGAAATAAAATCATGAATTATCGATTAGTTGTAATCTCAGTTACCGAAGTTTGTTTTCAAGGTATATAACTACCGAGGCTGGTCGTTTGCTTGGCCGTGGATCACCGTCATGAACAACCATGAAATTCAAGCCTCTTTAGCATGTTTCGGTGCTGTCGGTGGCTCCTTTGCTTCGCTATTTAAGCGGCTAGTAAAGTGAAATGTCGTACTATCAAAACATGTACATGTACAACTGTAAGTGATCAAAAAGGATACTGAGCTATCACAGAACACAGGGCAACTTTTCAAGCCAGCTCTTTTGCTAGGCAGTGAATCTCGGCTGATGTCTACATGATGTCTACATGTACATGTAAGTGTTCTATGAATCACGAACGTGATAGCCGTTCCTTAATTCACCCAAGCAAACCTGAACGGGCAGCCTCGGTAGTGTATACCTTGAAAATAACTGCATTCTGTAGCTAACCTTTTCGGATACTAACCTGATAAAAGAGCTGGCTTGAAAAGTGGCCCGCTGTGCTGTGTGTAGGTTTTGAAATTATAAACAACTATTATGTTTTGACAGCCGTAGGATATATTCGCTTGACCGGGCCGAGCCGCTGAAAGAACGAAGCAAACGAGCTACCGACACACGCTAAACATGCTTGATTTCATGGTTGTTCATGACAGTGATCCACTGCCAAGCAAACCAGCAGCCTCGGTAGTTATATACCTTGAAAATAACTCTGTTGTTCGCATTCGGCTTCTGAGCTTGCACTTAATTTATGCATCGTGAAACGGCTATATTCTACGTCATCAGTATGGCTTCTGGCTCGTTGCATGTTGAATGCGGAAAAGAAACATTTGCCTTCTTAGAGGAGAACTAAAGCCTAAAATCAACTTTAGCTCAATGAGTAGATCTAAAATATGAAATATGAAAAGACTCATAGCAAAATTTATTTTACTGTCAGTTTGCGTCAAAGGAAAGAAAATCTGCAAATCTTCCTCCCAACCGCCGCTAAGTACAGACGGCTCAATTCCTGTAATCTGTGACGTACGATACGGGGAATAAATTAGTTTTGTCATGTTGTTCTCGGCTTTGAATAAATGGACTCATAATTGCGCACTATTGTGTTTTCTTTGTGCTGAAGGTGTGGTTGTTTTTCCTTGGTATGCATTACATACCCACTGGTTAGCTCAGTTGGTAGAGCACTGTCTAGAGTGCGGGAGGTCGGGGGTTCGAATCCCGGCCGCGTCCTTGGGCAGGGATGTTTATAAGCCGTTGGCCTTGTCTCCTTATACTTCTAATCAGTATTGGAAGGGGACGTGAAAGAACCTGTTGTACTACTCGAAAAAGAGCAGGGGATTGTCACCCGGTACAGCAGCCTGGCCATTGCACTAAAAACTATTTAGCATTAGAAAAGATTCCCCCGCATGAGCCTCCATTGAATGCTCGTTCCAGCTCGTCCGTGAGAATACGAATATTGCCTATTCACTGATGGGATATGTCAGTAATATGTAAAGCGCCATGAAACTGTGGTGATATGGCGCTATATAAATATGGCCTCTATTATTATTATACGATACTGGGGAAAAAGCACTGAATTGAGCCGCCACACAAACTAGCTTTATCAGCGGAGAAACGGCTATTTTTCGACCTTCAAAACGTATTTCCTCTTTTTAGGCGTGCACCACGAATAAATATAATAGCAGAACTTGTTTCTCTTGAATACGAGCTCGATTTTGTATAGTCGTCGGATTGATTTAGGGTTAGGTTTCCTTTAACAGTGAAGTTCTTCCTTGACAGTTATAGAACATGTTTGGATACTTTGTCAAAGGTAAATCCTGTGTAAAGCAATCGTATTTAAGGTCGGTAACTCTTGATAGTCTTGTAAGTCTAATAAACTGACGCAGACGAGGGACATACGATTTAACATCCTTATTTGAGAACAAGTGAAGGTCTCACAATTTCAAGTCCAAGAACAAGATTACATCACAAAGGCAGCACCTCCTTTTCAGTTACTTTAAGACCACGTGTCGCGATTTGGATTTAGGGATTTGTTGGGATTATACTTGAGATTTACTAAAGCGGACCCTTCTCTGGAGAGCAGTTTGAGAAAATTCTCACCTGGTGTTGATGTGACTTCCACGTCGATGAACTCATCACATCGTGACGTAGGGTTCACCGTTATACTGCGGTCGCCACCAAGGTACATGGTATTCTTACCGCTGGGGTCAATGGCTTTAAACATTACGTGATGATGTAACTGTGGACGATTGATTATCGCCTTCAGTTTGAAGTTGTCTCCCGTCACAAGGTACCCTTCATGTCTCAGGTCAGTGATGATCTTGAACGGCATACCGGCATAATTCACGAAGTTAACAGCTACGCAAGTTTCTGGAAAAGAAATAACCTGCCAGTTTTGTCGCATTCTCATTTATCACTAGTTAAATGACTGTCTTTTATTTCTTGGAATTCTCATAGTTCTCGTTATAATTTATTGCCGAGCGATATTTCCCACGTTACCAATCCAGTAACACCATAGCTCAGTATGGAACACAATAAGATAATCATTTACCTTTATTTCCTGGTGAAGGTTTTGACAATCCCTTATCTGAGGAGCCAGGTTTCATTGTAAGAAACCGTTCTCCTGGAATTCGTGGCTTAGAGATTCCAGCAACACCTTTACAGTTTGACATGGAATATTCCTTATTAGGAACTGGGTAGAAGTTAAATGAGCATCTTCTCAGGAAATCGTCATCAGTAGCAGCATATTCGAACTTGAGTTCATGTGGGTGAACGTCGGTTTTCTTTTTAAATTCACATGCAAACCATAAATTGTGGGGAAAGCTCACCATCTGCAGTGTTAGAGGGTAACGAACGCTTTTGTGAAACAGGAATAGGGCTTCTTTATCTGCATGAGAAATAATGGAAGAATGCCTCTATCAGGATATTCCAATTCAGAAGTGATATTTTGCCATGATATAATATAGCTTGGGTTTGGTGGGATATATCTAATGTGGGGTCCTCGTTCGTTGAATTTTGGTTACGTGCCAGCTTTCAAATTCAACTGTATCCAAAGCGCGCTTGAAGAGCGCGATACACTCATATAGTTGTTGGCTGGCAAGTGATCACATCTTGAAAGAAGGTGGCGTAATATCTCTAGCTTGCACGAACGCGTTACTGTATGGCTACCTGCTGAAGGCGGGAAAGTTTGCCGATTTATCAAAAAAAATCTTCAACAGTAAGCCTTGGAAACTATCAAGAAATTTCTTCAACAGTGAGCCTTGGAAACTATCAAGATTGTAGGAAAACAAAACGTACTGTTTCCATCGTGGCCAGTCATAAACTATTTATGGCCTGATAACTCTATAGTCGCGTTCCACTCATGCATCCACTCACAGCTCTTCAAGATCTCGAGCATGTATTACGTTTTATACAGTATAAACGGTTGAAAATTCCCGTTCTGATTGGTAACGTTGGTCAAAGTAACACTGTCAACCTCCAAATGATAAACTTTCTCATGACAACATACAAAACTAACTACTCAGATTAGCCGAGACTGCCGATGCTTTCCAGGTCTACTGGAGAAATTTGAGAAAATTTTGACGTAGGTGGCAAAGATTCGAGTGGATGAAAAATACTGCTTTTTAAGAGACATTTATAGCAACATGGATTCGGTTCACTTTAACTGAAATTAAGTTTCTAGAAACATATTTTGTAACAGCGTTTGTAATCTACTTGAATCTCTGCCATCCTCTATGGAAAACGTTTGAAAGGCGTATCAGGACATTCACATTGTATTTCTCTTCTACTCAGGTCAAGGGCACCCAACGAGTACTTTTTGAAATGCGTTTGAAACCAGTTGTCTGCAGCTTATCTAGCCATTTTAAGGCGCCTACTATGTCTTTTGACGTATTCTAGAAAGCTATTAGCTGTTCGGATTTTCTAGGTGGAAATCGCGTCAACCGAAAATACTATGGCAAAATATTCCCGGCCTACGAATGTGTTAGTAGTCTAGAAAAGAAACAAGAATTTTCTAGTGGAGGTACGAATTTTTTAGGGATTCTTTTTTCCTGTTCTGACTCTATTGATCAGACGAATTGGGACGTACGAATATTTTAGGGGAAACCGTTTAGTCTCCCTTTTCTTCTATAATTTTCTAGGGATTGAAAACAACTTTTCTAGCCAGTATTTCAGAAATCAATTTTCTAAGGACAATTTTTTCAAATCCGAAAGTTTTAGGCTAACTTACTCTCCCGAACAGCTTTTTAACCGAAAACTTCGTTGGGTGCCCTTGTCAGGTTCAATTTGAAGGTTCAATTTCTTTGACAGTGCCCCTTTAAGCGATGTGTTATTAGAGTACATATGCACATATGACGTCAGGGTTTGGATAAACTCATGTTTTATTTTCCTTTTTCTCACTATTTGTTGTATTAAACAAAGTTGTAACGGCGGTCTTGTAGCATCCTTCTTTTTCTCGTCTAATTTTTACGTCATCCATGGAACCTATAACTGAAAGAGGACAGACGGCAGAATGAATTTTTTTTCTCCAATACAATATCATACTTACCGAACTTAGAAGTTCCGTCCCGCTTTGCCAAGAGTAAACGGTAATTTCTTTGTACGACATAATAGCCAGGAAGACAGGCTGATTCCAAGGAAAAAATCTGTAGTTCTGTGTTAAGTGCTTTTAAAGCTTTTCTTGGGATAAAATATTGGCAGGCATATCTCAGAGCCAAGTGACCTACTCTTGACGCGAAGCACAAGTTGTCCGTTGTGTTGCTTTGAATTGCAGGAAGGTCTTGTGAGTAAATTGCATAATGGGCATCCAAAACAACTGAAGAGAACAAGGACATCAGTTAAGGCATTGCGGGTTAACAACACGGAGATTGGAATACTCTGAATATCATATTTGGTTTAATTTGTGTATGTCTATGTATATGAGGCACGTTAACACGAAAAGGGCTTTAGAAAGGAAGACCCAGTCTGGTCTTGTGAAAATCGTTTGATTTTTCTGGCCTTTCTATCCCATAATATCTTTGTCTGAGGTATATCCCATAATTTCTTTATTTGAGAGGTCGAGGTTAGTAAGAGTTAGGTTAGAAAAAAGGAATTTTCGGGTACTTCTGGAAATGGCGCCACTTTGAAGTTTAGGTTACACAAGTTGAGGCACGTTAACACGAAAAGAGCTTTAGAAAGGAAGACCCATTTCGTGTTAACATGCCTGATCTTGTGTGCTTGTTCGCTTTAGGAGATAACGCACATTCCAGTATTCTATATTTAAAGATGAAATGATAGTCTCTGATTTTTCTGGCCTTTCTATCCCATAATTTCTTTGTCTGAGGTATATCCCATAATTTCTTTATTTGAGAGGTCGAGGTTAGAGTTAGTTTAGAAAAAAAGACATTTTCGGGTACTTCTGATCAAAGCACGTAGTCAAACGCGTTGCTACTAAACTTAATATATTATTGAAAGATCACATTGTTTTGCCGTATATATAGCGCATTGAAATATATCAAAACCTCGATAAACGGTGCCACTTTGAGGTAATGAGACACGTTAACACGAGAAGAGCTTAATATATTTAGTTACGCTGTTGAAGCCACTTCCATTTCGTCTGAATATCGGTGTTGTTTTATGACAATGATAAAATAAACGTACTTCAAACTTCCTACATTTTAAACCTCTCTCAAGGGAGCACCTCCGTTTCACAGCGTTGTCGCTTACGAGAGGTTCGACTATACCTACATGTACTCACTTTTGCTCGCCGGACCTGTATCGTAAACTGATTTTCTCGCCAAGGCATCCGGATCATCTCCTGCTTTAGGAAAAATTATATATTTTGGATTTTGTCGGGACGCCATAAAAAGACCAGCCCTCCCTTGCTGGGGATTGGTAAACTCCGAAGAACCTTTGGACTCGTTAGTTGATTTCATATCCTTGGGTTTTAATTCCGTGATAACTGCACCAAAAGTTGAAGATGAAGAGAAAGAGCTCGCTCCTTGTGCTGCAGTTGAAGCTGCTGATCCTTGTCCTGTGGTTCCAGCTGAAGAACCTGCTCCTCCAGCTGAAGAACCTGCCCCTCCAGCTGAAGCACCTACACCTCCAGCTGAAACACCTGCCCCTCCAGCTGAAGCACCTGCCCCTCCAGCTGAAGCACCTACACCTCCAGCTGAAACACCTGCCCCTCCAGCTGAAGCACCTGCCCCTCCAGCTCCACCTGCCGCTGTTCCCAACGCTGCCGCACCACTTTCAGTACCACCTACAGCAGTACCTCCACCTACACCGGTCACAATTCCGGCTTCAACTCCCCCAGTTGCGCCACCTACGATTGTGTTTCCTTCACCGTTTTTTAGAAGTTTTCGGTCTGGTCCATCTCCTCCTGCAATTTTTGAGGGATCTGTGGACCAAGCATTGCCTCCACCAGTTTGCTGATTAGATAACTTCACACCATTAGGACCATACAAATGAACATTAACGACATGGCCCCGACCAGCGTATGCCCTAAGTGCAATATTGATAGCATTTGTGACAATTGTTTTTGCTGCCTTAGCTGCCGCGTTCGCTCCTGCCATGGCCCCTGTTTCCGTGCCTGCTTCAGCTCCCGCCTCAGCCCCTGCTCTGGCTCCTGATTTGTACGCAGACTGTTCACCAGCTTTAGCTCCAGCTCTTGCACCAGCTCTGGCAGCAATTCGTAGCAAAATGTACTGGGCAGTGGAGTTTTCAGCTAAAAGGTAAAGGCAAAGGTAGACTCAAGTGTGTTTAGGCCTGGGATTTAGTGCTATTAGACCCCCTACGAAGATTTCAGGTCTTCCGTTCCTAACGTTCCTAATACTTATTAATTTAAAATGATAACTGAACAGTTTTGTCGATATCGACTTCCTTAATTGTTTATATAATAAAAGCATGGTGTAGTGCCACGTGATGTAGAGACCACGTGATTTATGACATCATAAATTAGAGAAAAATTACCCGTTGCCGAGTTTTGTATATAATCGTTATGGTAAGTCAAACCCAATCCTAGAAGATATTAAGGGAATAAGTCACGTGACTTATTTCACTGAATATCTCCTTAAAGTGCCTATGAATCCAAAATTAAGTTGATCTCATTTGAAAATCCTTTCAAAATGAGGAAGGGTGGCGTTTTCCGTTTCTCAATAGCTCATCCCGTTCCAGATATATTCAGGTGCAAATGAGATTACCTATGACGTCATTACCTTGACAGAGCCTGGAGACAAATCACAAATTGAAGAATATCTCTGCAAATAATAGGTTAAAACAACTGAAACTTTGCACGTGTATAGTATTAAGAAAAGTACACATCGCTGTTGAAATTATGACGTTGCCATGGCCCCAGGATTCTTCCATGAGGAAATAAAGTTTCCTAATTTCTCCTTTTTTTTTATACAATTTACTGCTGTGGGCACATCAAACGATTTGGAACAACATAGGTATTGTACGTGAGTAGCCAGAGTTTAAAGCAAATTATTTTCTATAACAGAAACAAAAATTGAAAATCTTCAAGGTGAAAAGGGGCCTGGGGCCAAGAGTGTTTGCATGGCAACATCATGATTTCCACTGTGATGTGTATTTTCTTTAATGCTGTACGTATGCAAAGTTTCAATTGTTTTTACCCACTATTTGCAGATGTATTCTTCATTTTGTAATTTGTCTCCAGGTTGTGTCAAGGTAAATAAATGACGTCTTAGGTCATCTCATTTCCATATTTAAAAAACATGAATATCTCTGGAACGATATCAGATATTGAGAAACGGAAAACGCCACCCTTCCTCATTTCAAATGGATTTTCAAACGAGATCAACTTAATTTTGGATTCATAGACACTTAACAGAACTGAATTACTTTTAATATCATTACTTGTTCATTCCAGTAAAACTCGCAACCGGCCGTGCCAAAGACTGCTTATTAACAATTATTCACCGAATTGGAGGTAAATAGTGGTGTATATACTAAAGCAATTATTCACCTCAGTGGCGATGAATAGTGGTGGATATTTACCTCGCCGAAGAGGCTTGATGGCTACCCGTAGGCTAGATAAATATCCACCACTATTTCCCTTCACTTCGGTGAATAATTGTTAACTACAGTCAGTTCACCGACACTGAGGTGAATAGACCAGTTCGCGGTAAATTCCGACATTTTGAAAGGGGTGCAAACATGGCGCGAAATACAGTGTTTGTATGGGAATCGATGGGAATCCGATGCCAAATAAAATCCGTAAAATCGAATTTCTGAAATATTTTTCAGGTACAAAGTTAAGATACCAGGTAAAATATTAACATATCGAAATTTGAGGGATGTAGCTGTGCTGGTAAGCGTGCAATCGTGATTTCAGTTTTCCATACATTGTCTGCAAATTTTCACGCGGAATTTGCTGCAACCTCATTCAATCCCTTTCGAATGGGGGAGGTACCTATCTTAAAAGGAAATGCATACGATTTCCACCCCTCCCCCCTTAGTTTTGCAAGGTTCGCAGATCTTACTCAAAATTGGCAAACAATATGCTGTGTTTATCGTGTTTAGTACCAAAACTAAGATTTTTATGCTGCAACTTAATTCAAACCACTTCTAATGGGGGAGGGTACCGTTATTAACAGGAAATGCATTTGCTTTTCCACCCCTCCCCCCTCAGTTTTGCAAGGTTCGCAGATCTTATGCAAAATTCGAAAAAAAATGTAGTTTTGTTCGTCGTGTTTAGTACGAAAACTATCATTTTAAAGCTACAGCTTCATTCAAGACACTATTAATGGAGTGGCACCGTTATTAACAGGGAATGTATATGATTCTCAACCCCTACCCCCTCCGTTTTGCAAGGTTCGCAGATGTTATCCCAAATTTGGAAACAAAATATTGTATTCATCGTGTATAGCACCAAAACTATGATTTTAACGCTGCAACCTCATTCAAACTATTTGTAAGGCGGAGGGTACCTTTTTAATGGCAAATGCAATATGATTTTCCACCCCTCCCCCCTCAGTTTTGCAAGGTTCGGATATGTTACCCCAAATTTGCAACCAATATGTTGTGTTCATCGTGTTTAGTACCTAAACTATGATTTTTAAGCTGCAGCTTTATTTAATTCAGTTGTAAAATTGTCCCAGCATGCTTTGCGGCCAAAATGGAAAGGGCGATGGATTTTTACGGGTAGAAAGGAACATCATAGAGACATGGGGTTTTCGCCAAAATCTTACCAATAGAAAACTTCTTAATTTGGTTGACATTAATGTTCAGAGGGGAAATGACAGCCAAAATAAAATTTCAAAATGGCTTAAACCCCCTGAACTTAATTTACGCGAATATTACATCAAACATTTAATCAAGTTAGATGAAATTACATATGATAGGCTTGTTTTAATTCCCATTAACATAGCGCAACGTACGAAACATTAACACTTCCAAGCTATAAATTACAATTATTCCCTACCCCACTCCCCCTGTAAATGGTATGCCCATTTGTGTTAGCAAAATGTCTGCAGAATGTCATTCATGACAAAACTGATCGGTTTCTAAGTTTTCACGTTCAACACCGAAACACAGAATTGACGCGAGAAAAACGCCTTAATCCCCACTGAACTTCATTTGCGCGAAATTTCATCTAGTTCAGCGAAATTACATAAGATAGGCTGGTTTTTATGACATTAACTATGCGCTAGATACTGAACATTAATTATTTAATGATAGTATTATTTCTATGATTATCGTTAGAAATTATTATTATTAGAAGTGACAAGAATCAGTTTGAACTAAGTATTATTTTACTAAGGATTTCGCGCCGTCATCGTGGGCTGATTACGTTTCAGGGCTGTTCTGGTGCGAGGCAAGGTGGTATTGATTCTCAAATTTAGAAAAAAATAACATTATATATGGTTTCTGACTTGTTAAAAAGGTATTTACGATACGACAGTTTTATAGTTGAGAATGAAATTCCCATGGCTTGAATTATTAAATATCTTCTTGGGTAACGTAAACGCCTCATGGGTCCCATTCCGTGGCTTGACCAATCACATAGATGAATACTTTAAAAGGATATCTCAATTGAGGTAATATCCATAAAACAATATCCAGTTTACCCTATAATACAGCTTCATGCAGTCAAATATATATAGTGACATTATCAGGTCAATGACCATACACTATTTAATACCAACATATTAATTTGTTTCAGCAATCAATGATCCCTTTGACATCCAAACACTTGTACATATATTCCTAATGCTTACTGATTGTAGGAAGAGCAGTCCAAAGATATTCTGAGGGAATAGGGATATGCATCTGCTCATCTGGTGTTTTGACCGCGACACTTAGACAATCAGTAGCAAAAAGCTCTTTCATCATTGCTTCCATGTAGTAGTAGCGACCCTTTTCTAACATAATAGGCCATGACTTCTGCTCTGGATACCTGTTCAGGGAGTATACACACGGTCAAGAATGGTTATTAGGTATATCATCATCTTTATTACAACATCTCGTTATATAAATAATACAAAAATAGAAATATATATAATGATACACTAAAAATCGATTGATCAACTACTCCTACTTATCTTAAATTAATTAATATATATATATATAAATACCGGTAAGTCAACCTGCATTTCTTAAAGTGCCCCTACGATCAAATTTTGACATATCAATTTTATCTCATATTCGTAAAGTAGAGTGGCTATATTATTACCTGTTCAAACCGTTTTTCGATACGACGACGGGAAGTCTTATTTTTTTAACTCCGACTCTTGAATTTTACATCCGCCATCCTGTGGGCGAGGAATGCCTGGTCCGATTTTTAGCGTACGTGACGTCATACAGTTAAGGTTATCGTATACCTTCATGGTACTGTTCCGGATAAAATTAAGTAGCGTCTCGAATATTCGTCGTATTTAGATAAATTATACCTCATTTAAAGCTTTTTAATTGGCTACAACGATATACCTAAGGTTTGTAATTTTGATAAAAGTGCGATTTTTAAATAAACTTCTTTTCCGAACAAGCGAGTTGGTTTCTAAGAGCTCTAACTCCACGGCAATTTAATGAATTTAAGATCTGTTTGCTTTTCTGGACTCCCACAGACCTTGTTTACGAAATTCTGTCGGCGATTGTGGAAATTCGAAGCCGTTCTGAAGATATTTTAGTCTTCGTGAAACTGCTAACGCGCAATCCAAGTATAGATGCGGGAATCGCTCTCAGCGCCTCTCTTTTAAAAATTAAAAAAATCGCCGACACTGTTTTTTACCTGATATAAATTGCGAACAATCTGTGAAAATTTGAAGTAATTCGCACAAATTCGCGTCGAGTTGGAGCTTTTTTCAAACTATGTTTAAAACGAAAATAGAAAGTCAAGAAAACGCTCTGAAAAGTTTTAGCCGGCCGGCGAGACTGATTCTTTCAACCAGTGACTGGGGAAATGTCACAGTCAAAACTTCCCACAACAACACGTGTGGCTACCATGTAAGAAAGTGTACCATTTTCCCGCTTTGAAGAGCAAACAAAACTTTTGAATAGACATAATCGTTCAAGTTTGTGCATTGTACAGGACTGTAGCAATTTAACGAACCACAAAGCTGGCATTTCGCTACATTCAAGCCTTCTAGTTGAGTACCAAGAATACGGTTTGTAATTCTCTTCAAGCCTCATGCAAGGATGGTTTGTGTACGTTTTGAGGACAGAAGCATCTCCATAATTGTTTGTATCACATGGAATAGCCGGTAAGACTGTACTAGTATAGATTGACCGAAAAATAAGCGGCTACGTTTGCTGAGAACATAGTTTATCATAAATAACTCATATTGCTGTTTCCTATAAACAGATAAACCTATCGATGTAGTATACCTTTTAATTTACTGCTAATTTTATTTTCAAGACAATAAACCACAGAAGAAACCACCAATATTATTTCATGAAGTACCTTGTTTCAGTTGTTTGTGTGTCAAACAGAAACGGGGGGCGCGAAGTTTGGTTCTGTGATAGCCATGCACTGTAAAAGCTGCAGATCAGTCAGTTTCAATATATTTCTTTCAGTCTAGTAAATTCTTATCATTCACGATTTCATGTTAGACAAGAGAGCGATTTAATTTTATAGCAATTACATTGTATTTTAGGATGTAGATTCACCGGAAAATCCGTATTGCCGGGACTCAGATAATTCTCGATCTCTCTTATTTACGAACTAGCAATCCGGGTTTCACTATAAACAATGAACAAACTTAGGACTTGTAAACTGCTGATCATTAAATATACCTTAGTGATTTCTCCGCTGAATTCTCCCTGTAGCCCGGATCCAGTAACAGCACAACCTGAAAGCCGAACCAGGGAAAATACCCTGGGAAAAAAATACCCCAAAAAGATAAGAAACCTCTGCTAGCTAGCACTACTTACTAGCAGGCCACTTCCCAAGCGATTTTAGCGACTATTCATTCGTCCAGCTTTCAACTCGGTCGCCAGCGGCTCTATTTCCCCTAAATCATCAACATCCGGCAATAAATTTAAACAGAAAGACACATTACTATGTTCTGAAGAATCTGATGCAGAATTTAGGTCGTTATTTACTAAACCACAGCGAAATTCGCAGTGTGAGTTTGTAGACAATATAAGAAGAAATGTATGGGTTCGAAGCAACTTGAGAACGATGCGTTAAGTGTATGACGTCACATACGCTAAAAAATAACTAGGCATTCCTCGCCCACGGGACGGATTCGCGTAATGGCGGACGTGATTTTGACGGTAAACTCTCTTTAAAATGTGTGGTCTAATTGGCCCCTTTGCAAACTTTTTTCACTGATTTGGATATTTCTGCCACTGTTTGTTCTTATGGAATACAAAAAAGTGGCAAAAGAAATGGTCAAATTTCGTCGTAGTGACACTTTAAGGTGTTTCTGTCACGCTGTTGGTTTCTAGCTGTTTGACTCCCAGCTGAGTCCGTCCCGGAGCGCGCAATGCATTATTTGTCAAAGCCAAAAATTCCAATTGAAGACGTTAGTCGGCACTTTCTCATTCAGAAACATAAATATGAATATGAATTTCTTTTTTTCCGACGAGTACATTTCTCCGCCGGTTTGAAATTTGTGGAGAATCAAACCGATAAATGGCAATGCGACAGAAACTTCGCTGATTGGCTAATTCAGACCGGAAGCGCAGGGGCAGAATCAGCTGATGTAAAGTTAAATAATTTAAATATCGATGTTGGAGCAAACATATCACCTTACAGATCTCATCTAAAATCAGTTCAAGAAAATTATAAATGAAAGAGGTATCGACTACATCATTTACAAAACACTTCAACCTACTGAAGATCGAGTTTCTAAAGGAGGATAATTTGGAGCAATACAGTAAAACATGGGCTAACGTCTTAGGGTGCGTTCGATTGACCGTATTCCGGAATAAGAATACGTAGAATGATCACTACAAATCATGTTTACTGGGATTTTTTAGCCACTGGAATACTAAATGTATCCTGAATATCATATGGTAACAAGCATTTGTAGCTTACAATGCAAAATGTGCCCGACCAGTGATTTCCAGAGACTATTCCATCTATTCCTATTCCGGAATACGGTCAATCGAACGCACCCTTAGTGTTCACAGCGCACAGACAGCATATTCGCTGTTTCCTTAGCAGGCCAGACCAGGCACCAGTATCAATATTCATAACCCCCAATAAGTAATCGCAATTGCAAGCATTTATTCTTACGTAAGATAAGGGGAGCCGGGGTGGCGCAGTGGTTAGCACGCACTTCGCCTCTCACCTCTGTGACCCAGGTTCGATTCCCGGACGCGGCGTCATATGAGAGTTGAGTTTGTTGGAATCTCGCCCTTGCTCCTCCGGTTTTTCTCCGGGTCCTCCGGTTTTCCTCCCTCCACAAAAACCAACACGCTAAATTCCAATTCGATTTGTGATTTAGCCAGGTCCTGGCTTTGATCAGCCCCTATGGTTGTTTCAGGTTTCGTTAGAAATTCAGAGTTTTTATAAGCTACATCAAAACACAGTTATAAATGTACTAACCCTGAGTTTCTCATGCTAGTAATATTTTGCAGCGTAAACGTTCCTGATTGGCTGAAAAGAGTCTAAGAATGAATTCTTAATATCTGTAGCTGCGCGTATTTGCGCGTCATAGCTGCAGAGATATCGCGTGACGTGATATCCGGCGAGCGCACGCCTGCAAAAGGGAAGAAAAGAAAGAGTTTTCTTCCCACATGGAGAAAGAAACGTTTGGAGGACAACTATATGCCTAAAACCCATGAAGAACAACCGAACTAGCCAATACTATGTTTTCGAATTCTACGCGAGACTCAGCAAAGAGAAGCAGAAGAGCAAATAATCGTCCTAGATGTTAAACTGCCAACCGAAATGTCTTCCTTTGCTAATGGCAAAGAGGAGTTAGAAAATGTCAGCCAAGTATAGTGTATTCAGCTCAGTGAGTGGTGCCAAATAAAGAAGGATTAGCGAAAACCGGCGGAACACAAGCAATGCTGTCAAAAACATGGAGAAACAAAAATCAAGAGACAAGTGCGGCGTGTTTATCACGGAGCATCTACACACCCTTCAGATTTACTGTTCTTTGAGATAATGTACTTCGTCTGTCGTCGTAGCAGTCGGGTATTATAGTTTTGTGTTGACTGCTCGGGCAGTCTTCCTACCATTAGAAGTTTGTTGTAGTCTCTCGCACTTTTATTATCTTTGAATGTATACGTATAGTAAATCAATTATTGGATTTGGCTGTCGCACGATCAGAAATCTAAAATTGTTAAGAACTCATATCTGCGCCACCCCGGCTCCTGGAGAGCTAGGACGGCGCAGTGGTTAACCGCTTTGCCTCTCATCTCTGTTTCCCGAGTTCGATTCCCGCATGTGATATCTCTTCGTTGCTATGAGGGTTTTTATCCGGGTTTTCCGGTTTTCCTCCCTCTTCAAAAACCAACCTAAATTTCAATTTGACCGAGGAATCAGTGTCCCCGATCAGTAGACCCTAAATAAAGTTGTTTATTCGTTCGGCCTTGCATTCAGTGGTCTTCACAATTTTAGACATCATGCTCATCCTCATCCAATAATTGTTTAGTGGCGAGTAGTCATATCACGTGATCCATGGATTGAGGCGGCCATCACTAACATTTGCCGTATGAATATAGCGTTTAATTCGAGTAGTTGAAATGTTCGAACTTCCAAGTAAGGTTACTTATTATATGTACCATTTTTTTTTTTTTTTTTTTTTTTAGTGTTTTAGTGTACCAGTTTTAGTGTTTTCCGATTCGTTTTATAGACGCTAGCTATAGTTTCCGTGGATGACTAGTGCATGGCGACATCCAGTATATCGGCTAACACTCGAAAAGCATTCTATCAGCGATAAAACAGATAAACCACCATTGAAACGTTTTACTCTTTTGTAAGATAATCTGCGAATGTTGTACTATTTTCCGTTTCGCCTTACAATTTGTTTCTCCGCCATCAGATCCAAATTACGGACCGTCTACATATGCTTATATAGTGCCCCACTTAACGTGCACTGGACGTTTATGTGGGTCCAGGCGTCAACGTTTGTGTGGGGCATTAGATACCAAAACAATTCTGGGAACGAGAAATGAGCAAAAACATGAGCCACCGTGGCGGCTATGGCTTCAGTGAAGTTGAAGCAAACTGTTTGGGCTTTCGACATAAATTACAGAACCAACCAAACATGCAGATGTTTCCATACACAATGCAGGTAACGAGAAAACAATCGGTCGATACTAAATGTTCTTATCGACTAAACTCAGAGTGATTTTCGACTGAACTCTCGGTAGTTTTTATAGTAACGTAACTTAAAGACCCTGTGTCCGAGCCCATGAATCATTGCGCACGCAACTGATTTTCATGGGTCGCGAAAATCAGAACAATTCCTCGGCATTGTTGTGTGAATATCGAATCTTTCGAAATCCATCTCTATTTTGGACCATCGTGTATTTACTTCCACATATATATTTAACTGACTTTCTTTTATCTTAAATTTTGTATATATACCGTTTCAAATGTAAATTTCGTCGAATATGTCTTCGAAATCCCGTAATGAATTTTTTTTTAAATCCCGGTCTATAGCGGCGAGTAGAGGAAGGCCGAAAAAAGACTACAGAGAGAGGCGAAGCACGCAGTCCACCTCAGTTTGCTTTCTGTCAGTCTACAAAAGAACACTTGCGGTTCAAAAGGACTACTACGTCAGTTTCCCCGCGTGGATTTGCTGCTCTAAGAACCGGCTTCGTTGAAAAAGACAAAGCAACTAAGGCGGAGCGGAAGATTAATATAGTTTCGCATGGCTCCAGATCGAAGTGTTATCCACTTCTGTGTGAAACCTCATGATCATATCAAAGGAGAAAACTTCTGGAACAATCGTACAAACAAAGCAATGCCCTTGACCGTTTATATCTCCAGTTAGTCTAGAAAGTCCTGCATCCAAAAATACTCGCTGTGACTCGAGTGCGACATTTGCACTCATAATATTTCATTCGCAAGGAAAGGCAGCTAAACAATGCTGGAGACATGAAAACAAGACACCAAGAGTATTTGTTTGCTCTTCGATTGTGAAAAGTCGCCTCGTACTCGAATCCCTACGTACCGAGTACTGTTCAAATTATATTCGAAGCATCCGGCAATAATTCATGGCTCGATCTGGCCTTTAAAAAGGTGGGCATCGTAAAGAACAGGTGGACAGCCGAATGGGCATCGGAAAGATTCGCACTTTTCAGCGGGAAGTTTTTGGCCGACCTTTGATATTTTTTAGACCAGTGTATTTCCTGGTATTGAGGAATAATAAACACAAAACAGAATTTCACGATACATTTTCGGAGATATAAGTGCTTCCTTTCGACCACTTGTTTTTTAAGTAAAATGCGAAAATCTTCAAAACGACCACGACATATTTTTTTAAAATTGCTGTTATAGTTTAACTAACCAATGAGCTTTTTTTTGGTAACGAGTTTAAAACAAAATCGATGGAATGGAAACTTCTGCAGCGAAAGAGCTATAAACATTATCGCAAAATATTATGTTTGTCAATTTCGTGGAAAACGTCAGGCAACTATGATCACCGCTTCCAATTCTACACGGTAATCTATAGCTTAACACCACGAGAAACTACTAACTGTGCTAACTCTACAAGAAAAGCGAGAAAGCGGTTCGGAGTATATCAATAGATGAATATTTGGTGAAAAGTACCAAATTTGGACGATGTTGCGCACGCATTGAAAACAAAAGCATGTGGCCCGCCAAAACTCAATGTTGCATGACAATCTTTTGTTTTCTTGATTGCATGTATATTGTTCTCAATGCGCGCGCAACATCCTCAAAATGGCCTATTGATGATCTAAACGAAAACTTTGGCCTCGTTCGCGAGTATGTTGTAAGACAACATATTTTGTGACACCATGTGCAATTTCATTTTATGAAACGTTATTTTGCGCACCGAAGTCGGTAATGTAGCTGGTTGAAACCTTCAAAATCACTCCTAGCCGTTTCTCCGCAGAGATTTCTAATTATGTGCAAAATCGTACATTTTTAAATTCCTCATGTGTATTCAGTCACTTGCTGAATAGCACTCAACCTATGTTTCATTTGAGTTATAATCACGATGAGGGAAAACAGTTAAGTAGTGCTTTAAGTACTGTTTAATAAACGAGCAGCAGTGTTTGTCAGACCTGATAAAACACGTGCTGCGAGTTTATTAAACGGCTTCAAAAACTTGTAATGGTTGCTTTATGAACCATTGAACCTTTGTATTCACAACGCCATACAAAATATTCGAGTAATCACCGCCTGCGATTACGAACGTCTCAAGGGAATGACATGAAGACATTACCATACTATGTTGTTTGAAGCGGCGTTTGGCAATGCCGGCTGAAAGCATTGTGTGACAAAGAACAAGCTAGGGTAAGAATAACCTGCACTTGAAGGATTTGGTGTCATGGTTGACATCGATAAAGTTCAAGACTTGGAAAGCGATGTGACTGATACTCCGGCATGCACAAAATATGAAGAGGATGTTTGTAAGTTTAATGCACGTTTTTATTATGTTACGGCTTTGAATTTGTTTAATAATTGGAACTAAACAGTGGCTCGGTAAACAAGTAATGGTAGTTGGATAACTTCATTTTAAAAATATTATCTGGGTATCTCGGTATAGTCTGCTGATATTAGTAAATTTAGTGCAACATTTATTATCTAGGTACCTTATGTTCCGTGTACTTTTTGCTATCTTTGGGTCTTTATCATTGAATTCTTAATTAGGATGAAACTTTATATAAAATTTCATGTTCATTAGTATTCTTCATATAAAACGTTCATCCTAATTAGCAATTCAGTGAGAAAGCTGAAACATAAATAGAAATTCCAAGAGTTGGAAGGTGATTATCCATTGTCTCAATCATTAACCCCGTTTCTCCTTGGGACAGAATTCAAATCCCTCCGCGGGCTTTTTAGAATGATGAGATTTTATCAGGTATAAAGGAGCATGCACTTGACTGATTTGCGTCATCTGATTGGACAACATACTCATTAATTATTCATGAGTTTTTGAAGTTACAAAAAAAGAGTAGAAAACCGTCGAAGAGCGAGGGGTACAAAGTGAGTTCGCTGAACTGAGGTTCTCTATAAGCTACACATTCAGCCAGTTCAATTTACAGCAACATAAGCTTCACTTTAGCCGTGCCCATTTTTTGGTTGCGAAAGTACAATTTTAGGGAACAACAAACAAACATACTTCGATAAATTGTCCCAAGCATTCATTTGGCACAAATTCCAGCAGCAACTATCAATACTGAAGCCAAGACAAGGAGATTCGGCTGACAGTTCATTCCATAGAAGAAACGACAAATTCCCAACCTCTGATTCAGATGACTGCTACAATATTTTGTTTGGTGATCCATTGCCAATGTGCATATCGGCGTTTTCAATTCCACCGAACGTTATTCAGTTTTCAACCGATGAATGAATGATTTTGCTCATTTTGGATTTTAAGAAAGTGGTTACAATGTACTTCAAACAAAAGGACTGAAGAAATGTCTTTCTCTTTCAGTTTGAGAACTTGATCTTGGTTTTTCTTGAAACCACGATTTGAATAAAGTAACATTTCGTTCGAGCAATTTATGAACTCAAACATTCGCGCAAGCGCTCATCCTAATTACGCGAGAAAAAAAATACGCGCTTCCGTTCACATCATGTATCTGAACTCAGAAAATAACTCCGAATTTCTTACGAGATCTGAAACAAGCATGTGGGCTGATCAAAGCCAGGTTCCGGGATCTTGTAAACGTAACATTTAATTACCACCCTCCATGCAGTACAAACGTTTCATCCAGCATTATCAACGCCCCTCGACAAACTACCTTAATTTGTTCAGATACTTTTCCTTAAACTACTATGCAAATGGTTTTAAAACCATACAACTGTATTAAATTAACGAAAATTCGCCCAACCCACTTTCTACGACTTCACAAAACCCTTCGTGAATCACCCAACGGATACCTTTGAGTGAAATAACTATCTGTATATTATGGTTTCCTTGATCAACATGTGATAACTTACTTGAAATATTGAACTGGTCCCGTTTCTCGAGTTCCCGTAATAGATGCTATCAAACTCTTGTGGTCGGCATATTTATCTCGGCTAAAGTACAACCTACCATGGTTATCACTCGCTACAATAATCAATAACGTGTGTTAACGGTTAGCACTTATATATACATTATATTGTATATATACAGTCTATCTGGGAAACGTTGTCATTTAAAATATACATATATCATGTTTGTTCCTAGACACATGCAAATTATCTAATGCCAAAAAACATGCTTGCAATTATGGGATGCTGCCAAGTTTTTTTCATTGGATTGACCCAATAGATATGTGAAAAGTATATTTCAGTCGAGAATGCAGTGCCTGCAAACTGTTGCATGCACGCATGCAGTGTTGGCATGCTGTCTGCACGCAGCATTTTAGAAGTAATCGCACAATAACATACCTATATATGGTTAGCTCAGTTGGTAGAGCACGGTCTAGAGTGCGGGAGGTCGGCGGTCCACTGCATGCTGGTTAGCTCAGTTAGTAGAGCGCGGTCTAAAGTACCGGAGGTCGGGGTTCGAATCCGGCCGAGTCCTTGGGCAGGGACGTTTATAAGTCGTTGGCTTGGTCTCCTACTTCTAATCGGTATTTGAAGGGGACGTAAAAGAATCTGCTGTACTACTCGAAAAAGATCAGGGGATTGTCACCCGGTGCAGCAGCCTGGTCATTGTACTAACCACATACACAACATTGTAAACTGCGTGGCAGCTATTATAATTAGCGCCGTAAGCAGTCCTAAAAAAATATCTGACGGGATATGTCATTAACATGTAAAGCGCCACGAGACTGTGGTGATATGGCGCTACAGAAATATGGCCATTATTATTAATATTATTAATATGCATAGTATATATTTGTGTATTTTAGGCCTGAAATGAATTGGGTCAGGCTAATTCAATATATATTTTCGAAAATATCCCACAATTACAAGTATATGTCTTGCATAATTTGTGCCTAGGTACTTACAATTATATACAGCTATTTCAATTAATGCTGTCTGTTGTACGGAATAGCGTGTTAGGGAATAGGGTATTAGGGAATAGGGTATTAGGGAATAGGGTATTAGGGAATAGGGTATTAGGGAATAGGGTATTAGCGAAAAGGGTATTAGGGAATAGGACATTAGGGAATAGGGCATTAGGGAATAGGACATTAGGGAATAGGATATTAGGGAATAGGACATTAAGGAATAGGCTATTATGGAATAGGACATTAAGGAATAGGGTATTAGGGAATAGGACATTAGGGAATAGGCTATTAAGGAATAGGGTATTAGGGAATAGGGCATTAGGGAATAGGGCATTAGAGAATAGGGTATTAGGGAATAAGGCATTAGGGAATAAGGCATTAGGGAATAGGGCATTAGGGAATAAGGCATTAGGGAATAGGGTATTAGGGAATAGGGTATTAGGGAATAGCGTATTAGGGAATAGGATATCAGGGAATAGGATATTAGGGAATAGGGTATCAGGGAATAGGGTATTAGAGAATAGGACATTAGGGAATAGGGTATTATGGAATAGGACATTAAGGAATAGGGTATTAGGGAATAGGACATTAAGGAATAGGGTATTAGGGAATAGGACATTAGGGAATAGGGTATTAGGGAATAGGACATTAGGGAATAGGGTATTACGGAATAGGGTATTAGGGAATAGGACATTAGGGAATAGGGTATTAGGGAATAGGACATTAAGGAATAGGGTATTAGGGAATAGGACATTAAGGAATAGGGTATCAGGGAATAGGGTATTAGAGAATAGGACATTAGGGAATAGGGTATTATGGAATAGGACATTAAGGAATAGGGTATTAGGGAATAGGACATTAGGGAATAGGGTATTAGGGAATAGGACATTAAGGAATAGGGTATTAGGGAATAGGACATTAGGGAATAGGGTATTAGGGAATAGGACATTAGGGAATAGGGTATTAGGGAATAGGACATTAGGGAATAGGGTATTAGGGAATAGGGTATTAGAGAATAGGACATTAGGGAATAGGGTATTATGGAATAGGACATTAAGGAATAGGGTATTAGGGAATAGGACATTAGGGAATAGGGTATTAGGGAATAGGACATTAAGGAATAGGGTATTAGGGAATAGGACATTAGGGAATAGGGTATTAGGGAATAGGACATTAGGGAATAGGGTATTAGGGAATAGGACATTAGGGAATAGGGTATTAGGGAATAGGACATTAGGGAATAGGGTATTAGGGAATAGGACATTAGGGAATAGGGTATTAGGGAATAGGGTATTAGGGAATAGGACATTAGGGAATAGGGTATTAGGGAATAGGACATTAGGGAATAGGGTATTAGGGAATAGGGTATTAGGGAATAGGAGATTAAGGAATAGGGTATATTAGGGTATTCCCAGACCGAAGTCAATTATGGTTACGAGTTATACGACCTGGACGACTTAGTCGACTTAGCTTACGGTTTATCTATCCATTTTTAGCAGATTCGTGAAGTCACATCTTACACCTCTATAGTAAGTCAAGAAAAGTGTTCAAAGTTGTTAATTATTTCTAATATTGTAAAGTGTCTATCCACAGGGTGACCGGTAGCGATATTAACAACCGCGAAATGGGCCATTAGGATATACTATGGCAACAATTCCAGTATCTACAACAAAAACAACACAATTTCACCACAGTTTATAAGCAGACATATTGGAATTTAAAGTTCAAAATTGTGTCATACAAAGTCTGCAGAACTTTTCATCGGTTGCACAGTGAAAAATAAGTGACTTTGTTTGGGGATATTTCTACAATCAAAACTCCATACTCCATACCACTTTTTCACATTTTTTTAGCGAGACTTCATTTTAACTAGGAATTGCTGAAACATTGGTTAACAGGTAAAAAAATCCTAACATTTAATTTTTGCATATGATTGTGACGTCATCACTTTAGAACTCTATTCAGATGTGATTAGTACTCTCGCCACAAGTAGCTAAAATCTTTCACGGCAACGTTTTTACGTTTCTTTTGGAAGACGGCAAAACATTCGTTCTCGCGGCAAAACCTTATTATTTTGTCCCGGCAAAAGATTATTTTACGACAACTACCCATTTGCTCGTTTTGTGACTCGTTTTTTCGTTTTCTAAAAAAAAAATACAATCCACGTGGGAACCTAAGGCTAACGTGGCCAAATACACAGGTTACCCAACTGAGAAAAATATAATCTAGTGTCTCTTATAAGTCACTCCCGCCAGTGTTCGACCAGCTTATCCAGTCGAACACTCCAAGAGCGCTACTTTCGCGACTGACTTCAGGTAGAATCCTGCCTTTGGCTTCACTTCACACACGCGGACTGTGTCGTCTTTCCCAGGAAAGATCCTTGTAATGCGCCCAAGAAGCCAATATCCTCTGTGAGTCTTCTCATCAACAATCAGAACTAGGTCTCCAACCTTGGGGTTACGCACTCGTAGATTCCATTTTTTTTTCTCTATAGATGGGTTGCAGTCAATCCCCAGAGATTCAAATGACAACTGGCATGGCGGCCGTGTCGGTGTACGTAACAAAAGAAGCTAACGAAGAATCTATTGTTAAATGTACATCAACATGGCCTCCGTGACGTCATGTGCAACCCATCTATTAGCGTAGGAATATACTCATTTCCATACTTGATTGCCTATAACTTGTGCTTTCCTCCACTGTTTCTTAGAAGATATTTCTTTGTCTGAAAACACACCCAAAGGTAAAACTGGATTTGCCCTTGAAAGCAAGAAGTGGTTTGGCGTAATAGCCTCGAAGTCATTAGCAATGGAGCTGACTTCTGTGAGGTCTACTGTTGCTTCAATTTCTGCCATAGAAGTTTCCAAACATCATCTGTGACAACATGACCATGGATCACGACTTTGGGCGCTTTCTTGCTTGACTGAACTAAACGTTCCCAGATACCGCCAAAGTGAGGGTAAGCTGGAGGGTTGAAATGCCATTGAATCTCCTACTGAGCGAGGAACTCGGAGATCTGAGATTGATTCCACTCATCCAGGTTTTGCTCGAGCTCCGGATCAGCACCCACAAAATTGGTACCGTTATCAGAATATATATCTGATGGTGGACCTCTTCTCGCTATAAACCTTCTCAAAGCGCTGATAAACGCATCTGTCTCGAATTACCTTGCGACCTCAAGGTGCACTACTCAAACAAGCTTGTAAACAAGCATCCATAGCGTTTTTCCTGTTTGCGGAGATGTATCACAAAAGTGGTCCAAAATAGTCGACGCCAACTTTTGAAAAAGACGGGGCCACTTCCACCCGATCTCTGGGTGGTCTAGCCACCAAAGGGGCTTGCGGCTTGACCCTTCGTCTCTTGTAGTAGGAACAGTTATGAAGGACTTTTCTGACTGTTGAACGAGAATGTTGGATCCAATATTGAATCCTAAGTTTATTTTGAACGTATTCAGTACCTTCATGGCAAAGTTTCTTGTAGTCCATGATAACAAGACTACTCAAGTGATGACCTTGAGGAATAATAATCGGGTGTCTGGTATCGTAGGCAACGGGTGCTCTATCAATTCTCCCGCCAATCCGAAGAACGTGATATTCATCCAAGAATGGAGTTAGGGTTTTCAAGCGACTTTGCAACAGATTTACCAGCTCTCAGATTGGAGATTTCAGAGGTATTTACACTTCCATCTGCACGCACTTGTTCAACATAAACTTTGTCTCTTTAATTTCTTGAACTTCCACAGGACCAGTTTTCCTTTCAACCATTCTTCTGCGTCTTTTGTAATTCTTGATAAAACGTTGAACATAAGCTGTAATTCTACAGACTTTAGCAAACGACGAATACTTGGAGGAAGTCCATGAATCCCGTTTTGAGCCTTTGCTCATCAGCACTGATAATTGACAATTGTAATGTAGTTTCAGCAAGCTCTTCGACATCATCATCAGGACTAAGCTTCGTCCTTGGGATATCTTCAGGCCACTGGTATTCTGCTAATACAAGAAATACTGGTCCATTTAACCAACAACAGTCAGACTTGATTGCTGCTGCTTTCAGACCTCGACTGCTATCATCAGCGGGATTGAGTTTACCGGGGCAGTGAGGCCACTCAGGTCTGGTTTTGAGGTATGTAGAATGACGCTTTAACAGCCCAAGAATCTGTCCCAAGACTGCACTGCTATCACTCCTTTAATGTACGGTAGATATTGCATAATAATTTTCTTTCTGGATCACATTTGCTATTTCCAATCTATTTCCAATCTTGGAATGCTTATCGACTTGACACATTAAGGTGCAACACGAGTCTTAGCTGCTACAAATGTGCACTGTCGTTGACCATTAGGGTATCCAAAACGAAAATATGCGACAGCACAAAGCGATTTCTCGCTGGCATCTCCAAACACATGCAACTGGATGGTAGTATGAATGAGTGGTATAACTCGGTAGAATCGTGGGACAGCTAAACTCTCCAGCTCATTCTGTCAATCTGCCCATTCCTGGTGGAACTCTCGTGGGTATCTTGTCGTCCCAACCTTGACGAAGCTGCCACAGGGACTGCAGGAACATCTTTGCTCTTACGACAAAGGGGGCCAGAAACCCAATTGGATCGAAAATCGATGCGGCAAGAATTATTTTCTTCCGTCGCGTGTCCACCAGTTCGTTGGACCTAATCTTGAAGATGAAAGTGTCACGCTGGACATCCCAAATAACGCCTACAGCCTTTTAACATGGGAGGACATCTTCATGACCAATGGTTCGCATTGACTGTGCTCGTTCTTCATCAGGAGTCCTCTTGAGCAAGTCTTTGCTATTGGAAATCCATTTGGTCAGGCGCATTCCACTCAGTGAGAGTAACTTCACTAAATTAGCTTGCAGCTCACATGCTTCTGCTAGGGAAGGAACCGACTTGAACAAATCGTCCATGTAAACGTTTTGCTGTACAACCTTTGCTTCTAGAGGAAACGACTCTTCATTATCCAGGCTTTTTCTCCGCAGAGCATAATTTGAACAAGTTGGAGCAGATTTGGCACCAAAGATCTGTCGACCGTATTGATAGACATCTGTCTTATCCTCAGATGTTTCTCTCCATAGGAAACGCAATACTGTCTGGTCTTCTTTAGGAACAGCAACTTGATTGAACATAGCTTCAATATCCGCAGACATAGCGAACATTTCTTGACGGAAGCGCATTAGTATGTCAACTAATGAGTTCAAAAGATCTGGTCCTGCTAAGAGATGATTGTTCAAGGATATACCTTGGTGTTTAGATGTTGCATCATTAACTCGAGGAACCTTTTCAGGTTTGTGAGGATTTAGCACTGAATGGTGCGGTAAGTACCATTCACGTTTCGTAGGCTGTGACAGATCTTTCTCTAATAATTTCGTTACATAGCCTTTCTTGAGATCCGTTTCAATGGTTTTCTAGTACTTGACACTCAAATTAGGATCACTTCAAGTCGTTTTACCAACTGAAGGATCGAGTACAAGCGCTATTCGGCAACTACTCTGTTGTTCGACAAAGTTGCATTTTTGATCCTTCAAAATGAGATCAACTTCATACTTTCCATCAACTTTGCGAGCTGTCTTGTCTAGGAACTCCAACACCTTTTCATCCGGCTCGCGAGCTCTGTTAATCACTGACATATCTGCAACCAAATGACTCTGTTTTCCGCCAACCGTTTACCATTTCATTCAGTTCTTCTTCAGGCGAAGCAAAGTGAACGAAATATACAGACTCTGAATCAACGGGCATATCCAGGGAGATTTCCTGTGACTGTCCAACCAAGTTTGGTCTTAATTTTACTCCATAAGGAGAACATTTAGGATCCTCTCGTATTTCTCTTGGGATGATTATTTCAGTTGCGTCGCTCCCAAAAATGACCTTGATCTCAGCCCCATCTACATCTTGATGGTCAAGGTCTTCCAAATGTTTCCACTGTGACTTGATATTAGCTACACTGATGTTTGAAGGAGGTAAATTTAGTTTCTCTGCAACCAATGCGGTTTCAACAAGATAGTGAGTTCCATGTTCATTAACTGGACCAACTTTGAATGAAACTCTCCTTATTTGTATTGAGATGTGAAGTGATTTGAATACCAAACAGGTCTAAGGTGATAGGAGGACCCTCCAATTCTAGCTTATCTGCAACATCTCCTGACACTAAAGAACACGTACGACCAGGGTCTAGAAGAGCGTAAGTATTGAGTTGTCCACCCGGTCCAGACAATGTTACAGGAAGAACTTGAAGTAAGACCTTGAAATTACATCTTGCTTGCATAAAAGTGAACCTTCAGCTGTAGTTTCTGGTTCAGAGCATGATTGAGTAGGCGTTTCAACAGGACTTATGAGGCTTATCCTCGGGGGACGAGACCCTATATATGTAACAATTCATAGTGTAGCTTGGTAACATCTATTTATTCCATACTGTTTGGTAGATCTGCATTTGTTTGACCAATGTGCTCCAAAACAACGAAAACACAATCCAAACTCTTTGACTTTAACTAGTCTGTCTTGTACTGATAACGCCTTGAACCTTTAGCAATTACCCAGCTGGTGATATTTCGCATCACCAATTATACAGGGTGCGGAACCAAACTGATCTGGTGGTCTGGAATGATATGGTCTTGTGGGCTGTGTCATTGTACTGTAGGTCAGCTGATTAGTGCCATATCTTCCTCTAGGCTTGACGTCAGATTGAGTGGTATGCGGCCTATTCACCCTCACACCAAATTCGACGTGAATATCAGCTTGAGCTTCAATCCATTTCTAAACGTCCAGAAGGCTGTACCGTACAAGCACTTATCTCTTCTGTATTCTTCCACGTAACACCAAGAGAGTGAGATAACTTGTCAATAATCATATTTAGATTGTTTGCAAATCATCACTTTAACCTACTAGTAGACGGTTAAACGGTTTCACAGAGGTTGAAACAACATCAGAGTAGCGCCTCCCTTCATACAATCGCTCATCACTTTAACTTGTTCCATTTTTGCAAACGGGTCAAATGAGCTTTCACCGCAATATGGGGCTTGCCAAATCTCGATTCACGTTTTTGTAGGGCTTCTACATACGACTCTCCGGCTATAACCAATTGCTTCCTTAGCTCGACCAGTAACTGAGTTCTGCAGATACTGCATGTTTGCATTGACAGATATGTCTGTTTCATGATTGATTGATTAAAACATTGTTATCCAATCACCCCAGCGAAATGGATCTCCGTCAAATGTGTTCAGACTTAACTTATGTAATGAATCTACTGACGAACGGACTATATAGTGTTCGTAATATTTATTAAGCTAGTGTTATCCTGAGGATTATTAGGCAGCTACATTTGCACCCACTTTTAGGCCAAGCTGGGATATCCAGGTTTTCTGTGCCAAAGTTAGGAACCGGACATTATTTAGCGGTTGGGGAGGAGGGGCTTATCTAAGGGGAGGGTCATTATTTTGTGGGACCAGAGAACTGCAGGGTCACAAGCCACAATGCAGATCTAGTAGGCCCCCTACCCTTACTGTACTGACTTCTGGGAAGTCAAGAGCATTATCATTTGATTGCTGATATTGCATACCTTGCTTGGGAATTGAAAAAGGTACATGTGGCTCGGGTGCAGCAATTAGTGGTGTTATTGCTCCTGAGTCACCATGATCATCAACATCAGCTGAAGGTTTGACCCTCCTACCTTCCAACAGACCAATAGGGGAATCTTGAAGCATTTGTTGTAAATCCTCATGACTATTTCCTTCATTTACCATTATCCTCTGGCTTCAGCCTATAGACGTGCTGCTTCGGCTTCTAATTATCTTGCTTTCTGTTCCTCTTCTGCCTTAACACGTTGTTTCTCAAGCTCCAATCCTGTGTCCTGTTGTGCTTTCCAGAATTTCTTTTGACGTTCAGCATGACTTTCAATCTCTCTCATTTTAACCCTTGCATTTTCCTTGTAACTTTCTGCAAGTGCCTGACAGGTGCTTCTACTTTAGCCTTAACTACAGTAGAATCAATACTCTGGACAGATGATTTAGACCTTCGGCTGAATGTTCACTGAACATATTTTTGATGCTTCTTCGCTAATGCGCTCGTTTAAATGTGCCGATGCTTTGCCCAATGCATTGTTAACTCGGCTAAACTCTAAATCATACTACTCAAGTACTTTCTGATGTTCAGTTTCAGGTATAAGAGATATTCTACATTCAAACGCTCAGCTTCGTTTAAGTATTCCTCCAAGTCAGTCATACATTTTCGAATTCGAGTTTTACTTCTAAGTTGTTCCACCAAATTCTCCACATCTTTCAAATGAATAGTTATCTTCCTTTTCACTATTGTTCTCTTAGTTTTAAGTGTGTTTTCTTCGGTTGATTTAAGTGACTGACTCACCTCGAGTTCCTTTGACGCCATGACGAGTCTGCCTTCCTTTCTCCCTCGCTGTTATTTCCCGACTCAATTACCACGCTAAACTTAAGGTCGTTCTCCACTTCCAAATTCACCAAAATGTACCAAATCCACCCAAACTCTAGTCAAACGTCCAATTAGTTTACTGTCGCTGGTTGTATCCGGCTCAAAGGACCAAGAGATGTCATTGAGCAAAACCGTATAAAACCCAAGTGTTTTAATCCAAAATGGCGACCAACTACTTTAATTACAATCCACGTGAAAACCCAGGCTAACGCGGCCAAATACACAGGTTACCCAACTGAGAAAAACATACAATCGAGTGTCTCTTATAAGTCGCGATAGGACATTTCTAAAACATCGGACCGATGTAAACAGGTTAACATGGATTAAAATAAACGTACGCTATGTCCACTAAGTCGTCCAGGTCATAACTCGATACCATAATTCATTTCGGTCAGGGAATACCCTAATGCCCTATTCCCTATCTCCCAGACTACATTAATTCAGAAAAAATGCTGTATACTGCTAGGGTTGATAAGCCGGGTTCATTCCAATGACTTGAATAGTTAACCCCTTTAATTTCCGCTGGTCGGTCATTCTCGAATGAAGTCAGACGAGTGTTATCAGTTAGAAACAAAAGTACACGAGGAAAATTTCTGTCTGAGTTGTCAGTATTTAGTAGCTTACCAAGGAAAAATATATGCTCCCCTGACTGCAACGGGACAAAGTAAGTCCTAATTCTTGTTCCAAAGTTGTCTCCCCAGTTCGTAGGCTGGACGAATTTCGTAGAATAGCCTCGCCAGGTTGGAAGGTATGGGTACCGGGAATCCTGCTCCAACTTTGAGATTGAGTATGTATCGATGCCATCCCATTTCTCGATGTATACTCCATGTCGCCTCGTTACTCCTACAATGCAGAAATATGAATACTTTTAAATATAAACCGAGCTAGAAGGAACAGAAGCAATTGCAAGATGTTTGGCGATCAATACTGTTTCACAAATAGAGGATACTGCATGGCCGCGAGAAGATACGGTTTTTATCTTCGAGTAGTGAATGTCGCAATAGACGAGTGATCATCCCAAAATGGGAATTAAAGGCTGTAGTGGATGGTAAACAAACTTCAAAACGCTGTTTTAGAAAGATCGACAATCTACTTGAGGTGGAAAATAGTATTTACAAACAGGTTTTTTTCTAGTAACACTGTTCTCAGTATTACAAGCTGGGATCTTTTCCATTTTTTTATTAAAAAAGATCAAATGATAGATCGAAGCGATGAGGTCGCATCAAGTCCAATAACTTTGTAAATGTTTGTTTTATAGTACGCAATATTTTTTATTCGTTAAAGTATTTGTTTTATACATATGTATATTACATGGTGGTGCGAAGACATGAAGTTTACTCTCTCGAGTCCAACATATTTCACTCGTTCGCGAGGACGGAAAAATCCTTAGAGAGTTTTAGATCTTATTTAGCTTTTTCTGACCGAAATGTTCACTTTCTTGCTGCTCCTTGAAATTTACTGTCTTTGTTGATAAACAACCACTTTAGACATATTTTTTTTAAAGGACTTATATGATGGAATCGGTTCACAACAGAACGCATAACAGCTATTGAAGTGACCAAACTCTTGAATAGAAGCGGTATTGATGGTTCAAAATCTCCGAAATCTCAATTATTCATGAGTTTGAGAATAACATGCAATGTTTTAAATTATTTCTCAAAAAGACATGCAATCACTGTAAAGTACGGCCGCCATTTTGGAAAAGTAGTTGTCCTTAATGAGCATGCGCGGACGCCATTTTGTCTCATGTTGCTGGCAACGACATACCCCAAAGTCCATAATAGTGCCTAAAATGGATATACTAATTAATTAATATAAATAAATAAACTTTAAAGTGCTTGTGAGGTAATGCAGGTGCATACTAAATAAGTGCAAGTGGTCAGACAAAATCTAAATCTTCCAGTACCAAAAGCATACCTGTATAAAGCTTTATTTACATCGGCTTATCAATGATAGATATATATTTTTGTGAAGCCTTACTTAACCTGCATAAAATGATAACTGGATAATACAAACTGAATATGTTTCTTAAGTGTCATGCACCAGTCATTTGAATCCCCTGTTCCAACTTTCTCTGGCCAGTGTTTGTTTTCCTTATTCTTACCCACAATTTCGGCTCTTCCTAGGTGTATCAACGTCCTCAATTCAAAACAATGAAATGCAGCAAAACAGTACCCTGAACTACAAAGAACCCTAACCCCAGAATACAATAGTTCATTGTTTTGAATTTAAGGAGGTTGATATACAACTAGCTAGAAACTGGACCACCATTTCTCTTTTCTTCATCCCTGATCTGACAACACGCACACGTTGATCATGAGTTTCGATTACATCTCCATAAAAAAAAACTCGTTAACATGTTTTCCATAACTCCTGGAAGCTCAAGATCAGTAGATACATGCACAGTAAGAAATAGAAAATAAGAAATAAGAATGTGCGGCGCTATGCTTAACTCGTGGATGCACACAAGCGCAGAAACGAGTTATCGGGATAGTTTGGGCAATCGTGTAACTCACTCACTCACTCACTAAGATGTTACGAGAATGGAATGCTTGGAATACAAATTGATAATAGAGCGGTTTTCAATTGAGTGTCGTAAAACCAAAACCAGTTAGCCAATCACAGGAGCAAGTAAAAACATTAATGAATCAATCACGAACTGAAGTAATTCACGATTGGTTTCACTTCAACCAATCATGATGCAAAGTAAACGCAATCATGGATAACTAACCAATCAAATTCGAAAGCAATTACCTTTCGACGCTCAATTGAAAACCGCTCTAGTAATCGTATTTCATTTAATTAATCATCGAAGATCGACGTGGAACATTAATTGCTGTTGGAATTGACAGGATGGCAAGAAAGGACCCATTTTTCTCCCTCTACGCAATAACGTTAGACCACAAAATTCAAATAACTTGAAATTTAATTTGGTAGGAAGATAGTTCAAGACAAGGGAATATCAAACATAGTGATTGATGTGACGTCACTGTAACCGTGAGATCTTGGCGCCAAAATTTAGTCCGGATTTTAAATTGGATTTCGAAAACCAGACTTGAATCTGATAAAATGGAAAAAAGTTATGGCTGATTAAAAATTTCGGAAAGCGAATGAATTTATTAAATGTGGCAGTGTTTTACCGAATATGGTCAAAGGTTTGGGGTATTTACCGATGAACACGTTTAAGAAAATCTGTCGGATAAAAAGTGAACCGCAAATGAAAACAAATTTGTAGTTTTTTGATCTTACAACATGGGGTATTAAGTTTCCCTTGACATCATAATGATGTAACTGTGACGTATATATTAGGGAACTTTGTTTCCATAGCACCCTCTACTACCCACATCTGCTGGGTTCTCAGCTGTTCCAACATGTCTCCACTCAATAGAGCTCTTCTCCCTTATGGCTCTAACTCCGTTGCCCACGAACTGCTTATAACTACCCCGCCCACCGATCCAGTAAAAGGCGACCGTACTATCTAACCATCCATAACAGTGTCTCACTGGCAGACCTTCTAGGGCTATTTTTACATTTTCGGTTAGATTAGCAACCATGTGACCAGCCACAAGCTCAAGCCTTGGGATCGTTAAGCCTTTCTTTGCTAATCATGCCTTTGCCGCTGACTCAGTGGTCCCCAATTCTTGGTGGATAACTGCGTACATGGCTGCTGATGTCCCGTTACCACTTGTGTCTCCAAAACTGTACAGGTCAATGGCTTGAACTTTCTCTTTGTGGGTAGCTATGCTTCTTGGTACTTCGATCTTTCCGGGAAGCCTATTGCACCATGCGTGCTAGCGTTGTTTCAAGGTGTTTGGTAGTTCTTTGGCCCACTGATTGCCCTTATCACAGATGTCTCGATAAATCATCTTGACCATTAGGATGATCGGTGAAACCAGACCAAGTGGATCAAATACTGCTGCTAAGCTACTTAAGACCTTCCTCTTTGTCTCCTTCGCTGGTTCCTCTGGAAAGACTTTGCCTATGGTATCCCTTGACTTGTTCCAGGACAGGCCCAAGATCTTTGTTTCTTCACTCTGGACATTCAACTGCTGTTAAGCAAAGCTTGGTTCTCCGTCTGGACACTCTGGTACCTCTATTGACTCTAGACGGACTTCATTCGAGTGCCATTTGTGTAAGTCGAAGCATTGTCAGAAATTATAGACATCAGCGGAAAGGTACTGCGGCCGCCCTTTTAGCCGATTCAAAATGGCGGCTTATAGTGAGTAAGACTGTAGGTTCTTTAGAGACCTTCAAACGCAAAGAAAACTAAAACTTTCTGTGATGAAATAAGAATAGAGAAGCGGAACGAGAGTTATATTAGCTTAAACGTAGCCATTGTGATTAAAAAGCCAGTCTTTAGGATTCGTCATCTCTCCGGCGTATGTCTGTCCAAGTCCAGCTGCTTGGCGGCAATTATTTAGAGGAGAAAGGCCTGAAATCCAGTTTATATGCCAGCAAACATTGCAGGATTTAGGTTAACAAGACAAGATGGCGGACAGAAAGCAATATGGCGACGTTTCTCTCCATTCTCGTCGAGTTTTCTTCGAAAATGTAAACCTATATGCCGTCCTGGCACTAGCATTATTTACACAAAACTCAGACCTCTTTGGAAGTACTTTGGAGGAGTGTTATTGTACATGTTATTGGCGATATAGATGCATTGAACACTGCTTTATTTACATCGAGGCGAAGAAATAAGCCTCACCGAAGACTTGGCGCCATCTTGTCTCATATTTCTGCCAATCGGTGAGCAGTCTTGAATATGTGCACTGATGTATCTTTCAGATTCCGGACCTCCTCCTTAGTCTCACCTCCCAGTAGTACATCATCAACGTACAGGCTTCGCTTGATTTCTTCTACTTCTCTAGGATATTCTTCCATGTAACTGTTTAAGTTTTGTTCGAGCGTCCCTCCCAGTAAAAAAGGTGACTGATTGAGACCGAAAAGTCTTCTGGTGAATCTATAAACTTCAACCTGATTAGGATCTCCATCCTCAATCCAATGAAACCTCAACACATCACGATCTGCTACTCACCTGTAGGAATGCTTTCTTCAAATCCCCTGCTAAGGCTATGGGGTTGAACCGGTTGCGTGCCAAGATGTCCCATATGAGATTTTGTAAAGGTGGCCCAGTCTCTAGACAGTCATTCAGTGATGGCGACTTGTCGTTAGCTCTAGCTGATGCATCGTATACTACACGGACTTTTATTAGGTGTACCGGTAATTCTGATTTTGCATCAGTATCTGCCATCTCAACTCCCTTTAAGTGTGAGTATTTCTTTAAGATCTCCTTGTACTGGGGGTTGGGTAATTTTTCGAGGGCTTCCCTTTCCACCTTGTTTACATTCAGTTTACTAGTTTAAAGTCCCCCTCAAGACTTTCCACTCCAACCTCATAGACAGCAATTTTCTTAGAGGCAGTTGTCAACATCATGTCTATTCGTCTATAAGTATGTGACCAGGTCGAAAAGCCAGTATTTTAAGTAATTTTCTGGTAACGTTTTTAGCACAATTTTGGCTATTTCCTTAGCATAGCTTATTTAGCCACGTAATGCAACGCTTAGTCAGTATGTGTGTTTAATTAAGGATCATTTGATCTTATCTTACGTTATGGTCACGAATAACTAGAGAGTACTATCTAATTGTGTTTTCCACAGATGCAGTCGGTGCATTTTGATTTCACATGTTATAGGGCAATAAGATAGTACTTTTCCTTACAAGTATTTAGGCTTTAGTTTTGTCTATGCTTTGGAATGTTCTTCCTTGCATGTTCATTTTCTTTCGGGCGTGTTTAGATTTCCTCAGATAAACGGATTACTTGTTTGGGATATCCTGTACGTATATATGTTGATCAAAAATTTATTCAGGTTTTGGGCTTGACGGGATGGTAAGCTATTTTGTTTGTTCTGGAATGCATGACTCATTTCCTAATTTCTGTTATAAATACAGAAAGTTTTAAGAGTTTTCTTCGGGTTTAGCGCTGGGGCTGTTCCCCAGAGGAGTCATACCTCTGGTCTGCGAGTTTTGTGCCATGCTCAGGTTAGTAAGATGTTCTACCTTATTTTAAATTGAAAGATCTGTTCGACCTTTTAGTTCACATCACTTAGGACTGATCTACTGTACTTGTGTTTACTTAATAGACGTTTAAGACTGATCTTTTGAATCTGCTCCTTAGCTCGAGTTGTTATTCTCTTATTTTATTACAGTGAATCGTTTGATTGTAATTTTCCTAGCTTTATGTACAACTAGCCAACATCATGCCGTCTGCACCTGCGGCTTCTTCGGTTTTATCGCAGATTGAAGTGTGGTGTTCAGCAGCACATGTTTGACAGTTCATTTTGCTGCGACAGTCATTTGCCCTCTGCTTTGCCCCAGTACAATTAAAGCATAACCTTTTATTGCTGAGGACCTTGCGCCTTTCTGCACATTGCCAGAAATTATGGACATCAGCGGAAAGGTACTGCGGGCGCCCTTTTAGCCGATTCAAAATGGCGGCTTATAGTGAGCGAGACTCAGTAGGTTCTTTATACTGTTTATAGACCTTCCAACGCAAAGAAAACCGAAACTTTCTGTGATGAAATAAGAATATAGAAGCGGAACGAGAGTTATATTAGCTTAAACGTAGCCATTGTGATTAAAAAGCCATTTTTGGATTTGTCCTCTCTCCGGCGTCTGTCTGTCCAAGTCCAGCTGCTTGGCGGCAATTATTTAGAGGAGAAAGGCCTGAAACCCAGTTTATATCCCAGCAAACATTGCAGGATTTAGGTTAACACAACAAGATGGCGGACAGAAAGCAATATGGTGACAAATGGTGACGTTTCTCTCCTTTCTCGTCAAGTTTTCTTCGAAAATGTAATCCTACATGGCGTCCTGGCACTAACATTATTTCGACGAAACTCAGACGTCTTTGGAAGTACTTTGGAGGAGTGTTATTGTACGTTTTATTGGCGATTTGGATACATTGAACACTGCTTTATTGACATGGAGGCGCACCTTTTTGCCTCACCAAAGACTTGTCGTACTGTTGTACCTCAAACTGTGCATGGGTTCAGCCAGATTACAGACAACAACAGGGAGAACGAGGAGAATTTGAAGGGCGAAATGGACTTCTCAGGGAAGTACTTTGCCGACGATCTGAGGGATTGTTTGTGACATCATTACACAGCGTTATCGGTAAGTTATTGGTCTCGAGGCGCACTAATATGAAATTAAACTTAGAAGGTCTTCAAATTTGAAAAGTTTTATGTTTTTCATACATTTTCTTATACGAATCGACAGCCATTTTAGACACTGATGCGCATGTGCGCCGCCATCTTGTCTCATATTTCTGGCAATGAACACCCTTCACCCGGCCACAGTCTACTGATTTGTGGTCTTCAGAATTGCAATAAACACAGGGTCTAGGCTTCCAAGTCTCTTCTCTGGCCTGAAATGCTCACTCGCGTCTTTGGGGTTTCTGCAGACTTTGCCCAGGTTTGATGTTATTTGCTTGCTGATTATTCATAGGAACTGGGTCTCTCTCACACCATTTACGTAATGCCTCTGCAAAGTGTCGGAATCCCCACTCCTGCCAATCGTCGTTCAGCCCTTATCCTGAGAAGCTTATCAAGGGTGATTCTCACATAGCCATTAATTTCCCTTAATTTACCCATGGTTTCTAGAGCTTGAATGTCGGTGACAAGTTTATCATGAAATTCATGGATTTTTGCGGGTTGGGAGCCTTGTATTGGTGGCAAGGAAATTACATTTCGCATATGTGCATAAATAGCCACTTCGCTGCGTTTCCCGTACTTTGCCCTCTCGTAGCCCTCGCTATACTGAAGAGGAGACCATATAGTGCTGCACGAACCTTATTTGAGGTTATTTGAGGTATAAGAATTTTGCTACTTGAGCTAGATCTGATTTATCTATCTTGGCCTCGACGATACTCCAAAATCTCTGTGAATTTTTATATCACCAGCTTGGGGTGTTTCATTTGACCCTTATGTCCTGATACGCTCTCCTTGTGATCTTTCTGACTCCAGCTAATTTCCTCTGCTGATTGTCTTTCATAGGCCAATATTTGTTGGAGTTTAGCCTTTTCAAAGCTCATTTCTTTTTCAAATAGCTGTTATTACGGCCGAGCTAAATACCATGAAACGGACAGCGGTTTCACTCATCTTATCGGGTCATCGACTCGTTTGAGGCTGTTTCAACTTTGAGCTTGTTTGAGTGAAATTTTCCATGAAATATCCTCGTTTTACTCTGCTTTATCATTCCTGTCTCTTCATTCAATGCACTAGTAGCGACTGTAAGACGCTGAGTGGCCTAAGGATGGACTAACCGATTTCATAAGGCTGAATGCGAAGAGGAGTTGTCGTGTGAGTTGTTGACTTTACGTTCCCAAGAAGCTTCTTAAGACAAGGCTTGTAAAACAATTCCGTCAAATCACTCCAGTGGCCAAGGACAGACACCGCTTAACAATTATTCTTGCTTTTCTTTAGAAAATAATCGTTTGGGGCATCATCTTCTTGGCGATCGCCGTTCAACGTGATTCCATCTCTGTTCCATTTTGAATTGGTTGACGCGAAAGCCTCGTTTTCATTAGGACTGATGGCTGAAACCGCTGACCATTTGGCTCAGCCGTAATAACAGCTATTACGCTTCTTTAATTTTAGCTTCTAGAACTTTCGGTTTTCTTCAAGTCGCCAATAGCCGATTCAAACACTGCCAAGCTTTTGTCAACGTTTGCTCCCCGAGAAGTTTTAACTCTTCTCAGTTTAATTTTGTAAACTTCCCCTTTGTTTTTCAAAGACCTTTCTCGATCGTTATCCTCAGTGATAAATGTTATGCCATGAGCTTTAATTTAGCTTCTAGGGTTTTGGATAAGGGAAGCATCACATATCAATTTTTCCACGAGAAACGTCCAGCGAAGTTTGGGGGTGTGGGGGTTTTGGTGTGCCGGATGTTTTCCGTGAAAAATCGATAGTTTTCAGAAACATAACATCACATAGTCTCTGCGACGATATGTAAAGACTCCTGAAGAGAATTGGCAGATTGCGGTTGTCCCACAGCTATCGCATCTAATTTCCTAAGTTTCCTCACTCACCGACATAGATAGCAGTGAATTCAAAGGTTTCACGATGAATTCAAGGTTCCATTCCCATCAAATGGGATCCAGAGGTTGGAATAAAAATGCGGACATGAATGGAAAGAGGTAGTGTGTGACGTGTGAAAAAAAGATCGATACATCGCTTCGCTGGACATTTCTCGTGGAAAAATCAATATGTGACGCCTCCCTAAGTTGCTCTCGGTCTCCATGATTTTTCTTGGTGTGTTTGCTTCTCTCTCGCTCGCTGTTTTCTCACTCACTGTTCTCTTGCTAATCTCGGTCTTTCACGGCTCTCTTTCTATTCCGGTCCCACCTGGGTGCCACTTTGTCGTGTATGCTTTCCAACGACAATAAAGTCTCGTTTAGTAACTCAACAACTTCTTTATTTCCTCTTCACGCTCGCTCTCATAACAACTTTGTTCGCTACAAGAATGCACTCTCGCTCAGTGATTTTCCGTCACGCCTCGATGACGTCACCCTTGTTGTTCACGTGCTGAGTTCTAGATGTGCTTCCGTTTCCAGTTTCGACACAGAAAAAGCAACAGGAAAGGTATCAACAACAACAGTTGCAATCCATGCTAAACCAACAGCAGCAGCAGTCACAGTCTCCTGCTGACTCTGTGTGAGAAATTTGCCCCGAAGCAAAATTAACAGTTACACACTTAGCACATATTACATTTACAGCATGTTGCGTTTGCCTGTTTATCATTCTATTTCAACGGGGTGGGGGAAGGCTGGTTATTTAAAAAGGTGTTAAGAGTCAAAACAAGTATGTTGGTTGAAAAATTCCTGTTTTCCTCCGCTGAACTTTCCAAAATAAAAAGATAGTGTGTCGGTTACTTTATGAGCGATTTTGTTTACTGATAAGGGGACTGAGAATAACTATGAACACAATCAAATTTTACAATCCAGTCTGTGAAATAAAAATTCGCGAAAAACAAGTATATTTTTATAAAGAATGAGAGTCTAAATTTAAAGGGACTGAAAAGAAAGCATCTCGGAAATCATTAGGATTAGAGATTATTATTGAAAGTTTGTTAATTGGTTGTATTTTTCCTCTTAAAAAAGTGGTCAAATAACATTCCTATCTGATCTTGATTTTAGTTTGGCAAATCAACAGTCTCCTGTCCCCATGCATATTTACAAAACGTTTTTTTATTAGTCATGACTGTTGTTACAAACAATCTTAATGTACTTTTTTACATTAACAAAATAAAAGTTATTGTACTATTTGAACATCTTAGCTTAGTTATGAAAATGAGGCCCCTATCACAAAAGAGTTGGGCAAGTATATGTAAAGACCGCTCAAGAATATCAGTCATTGATTCTTGTATAATGAAATATCAATCCTCGCCTGTCTTTCTGATTAGTTTCTAATCACGTGAAGTAATCTTGGAGGCTTGGAGGGTCTAATTCAAACAACTCTGAGGTCTGATTACCATAGAGACATGTTAGAGTATTGGGTAGTAGTGCGCATACATCCTACCAATACTACTTAATCCAATTTTCAGATTTTTCTTAAAATTTGAAGTAATTCAATATATCGCCAAATAACCATTCGACTGAAATTCGTACAGAGCTCATGGATGAATTATACATCTCCATCTGGGTATGAGAGCTGCGCCTCGGAATCACGGTGGACATAAATGACCCCGAAATCGCCAGGGTTGAGCATGACCAAACTTATATAAAATGGCACAATTTCCTAAATTCTGTTAGAAATTGAATAAAATTATCACAGTTTACTATGTAAGTAAAAATTAAGGTTTTGGTTAAATTAGTTTTAGATAATGACATTATTGTGACGTCATAAGAGTTAGCTCCTTTTTTGGTCAAATTCCTCTTTAAATAGTCGTTTAAAGTAAAGTACGCTATAACGAAGATATGGCGATGCGTTTTCATTTATGATAAATATTCCCGAAGTTATTAAGGATTTAATATTTTCATGACATCATATATGTGACGTAATGTGTTTTACAAAAATGGGGCTTTCTACTGTAAAAGAAAAACAAAAATTCGATATTACAACTACTTAGTGCGTTAGAAGGGCATTGGTCAAAGATATATATATAATGCTCACTCACCTATATTTAGAGGGCGTTTTCAAATACTCATGACCTCATAGTGACGTTTACGTCTTTTCAATGTAAGCCGTTGAAAGCATTTAGCCATTAAAAATTACAATTCTAAAAACATACGATTTTAGGTACTAAGGTCTTCTTTGAGTTTCTAGATTGTCATGTAATAATATTTAAGACTCCAAAAGTTATTTGAAGAAAAATTTGGCGGGAAAATTACGAAAATTCAAAATTCTTCCTCTTAACCAATCGAAATCGGGTTTTCAATTACTTTATTGCCAACAAGAGGAGAATTGAAAAATATAACATCTTAGTATCTTACGGGTACTTGAAATATGGAGAAAACTATTATAAATGGATGGATGACGTCATTGTGACGTCAGTAAGATGTTCGCGTTAACACTAAACACAATATTTTATTTTGTTTAACGCTTTAAATCTCTCCTAAAAAACATTATTGTACTGTTGAATGTCTTGAAGATTATTTAACAAATAAAGAAGCCTTAGCCATGTTTTATACTATCATAAAACACGATGGGCATTTGAGAACGTGAGAGAAATGTTAAAGCACATGCCGAAGGCGCGTGCTTTCAACATTTCTAGAGTGTTCTCAAATGACCAGAGTGTTTTATGATAGTATAAAACATGGATTTAAAGCTTCTTTATCTGTTTTATAATATAGATTTACGCGCGCGATGAAAGGAAACCGCCAGTTGAAAAATATATAACACGGCTAACCATGTTATATACTCTGATAAAACATGGCTTCTTAGCCAATCAGAGCGCGCGTACTATCGTATCTATATTATAAAGACAAATAAACCAACGCTGGCGATTTTGGGGTCATTTATGCCCACCGTGAATGGTGCTTGTAGGTGAACTTTCAAAGGGTGCGCTGGATCTCCATATATGCACATGGGTTGGGCTGTTGTTGAAAATGTGTAATAGGCCGTTCCCTTACAAAGGGTTATTCAGCGGAAGTGATGTCATACACTCAACATTCGCCTGCACAACACAACGCCTTGGAGGCAAATTTCTACTAAAACGTCTTCAAGTAGACAAGAAGAACGTTACATTTATCATTGCGAGGTTGGCTACCTTTTAATGCACACTATTTCGCGCGAAGTTGTTGTCGTGTTAAGTGTATGACATCACTTCCGCTGAATGATGAGAACGGCTTCCAGTAATGGCGGACAGATTTTACCGGTAAACTCTCCTAAAATTGTGTGGTTTAACTTGCCCATTTGGGAATATATTTTACTATTTCGGATATTTCTAACACTGATTGACTTATTGACAATGAAAAAGTGGCAAATCGAAACGGTAAATTTTTGTCGTAGTGGCACTTTAAGTTCCCTATTACGTCTATCTGACGTCATAGAAATTTAACCATATAGTCCCAAGTTGAAAAAACTACACATTTTATAATTGTTCAATTGGACTGCCTTTTAATTTACATGTTTTTCCTTTATTGCCTTAACTGGTAGATACCCCTAAAGTTTGACTTTATATGGCAATCGAACAATTACATTCCCGGCGAAAGATGGCGGGAGATTCAAAACCTATTTCCTCTTATAACTTTAGTTCCTTTTATGTAAATCAAACGAAATTTCGGTTTTGTATTTAACTCGATGATATCATGGTTTTCCATCTTAAAAAGGACCATACTTTCGATCTTATCCCTCAGTTTGGCGCGAAATTTAGGCGTATGCCGTGACGTCACATTGTCAATCATCCACCTCAAACACAAACCTCCAAAATATATATCCTGTCTCTGACTTCATGCTAAGTTTTATATCATTCTGAATTTTTTACACCATTCTACGAAGCTTCCGGAAGGAAAACGACCCCTTTTTGACCATCGTATGACGTTGCTCAAGTCCTCATCGCCGGTTCCCCTCTTGCTACTAACTGTAAAGTGAATGTACTAATTAAACCTGGTCTCCAAAGCGATAAGGATGCATTCCGCAAAGTACGCGATGACTACTTCGCTCTCCTCAATGAATCTAGGAAGGCTCACTACTCGGACCTTATCGACCAGTGTACGGGTGATTCTAAAAAAACTGTTCCGTGTTGTCAACTCGTTGAGTAAGGAGCGTCAGGATTCCTCATTACCTCCGCATGAAGATCCTAATATTTTGGCTAATGAGTTCGGCGAATTCTTCTACAGGAAGATTGAGCTTATCAAGGTTGAGATCGACAGCATTGCTGTTAAACCTCCGGATGTGGACCTTCGATTGCCACAAGTGAAACTTGAGGAGTTCTCATCTCTGCCTGAAGAAGACATGCGCAAGATAATTATGACTTCCTCTAACGCCTCCTGCCAACTCGACCCTATTCCTACTGCTGTGACGTACTTGTTCCTGTTATCACGCGTATGGTGAATTTATCCCTTGATGAAGGACATGTACCTGAGCACTGGAAGATCGCTCTTGTTCTTCCTTTGTTGAAGAAATTTGGCCTGGATCTGATTCTTAAGAACTTTAGACCTGTGAGCAATCTCCTTTCGTTGCTAAATCTGCTGAAAAAGCAGCAATCACCCAGCTGTTAACTCACTGTGCTGCCAACGCTCCTCTGCCAGAAAACCAATCCTCCTACCATGAATTTCACTCGACTGAAACTGCCCCTCTTCAAAGTGCAAAACGATATCCTTCTCAGTATAGATCAGCAAGAAATTACCCTGCTTATCCTCCTTGACTTGAGCGTTGCCTTCGATACGATCGATCACAAGATACTTCTTGACGTCCTGGATAAGGACTTTGGAGTTTTTGGCAATGCTCAAAAATGGCTTGCGTCATTTCTATCCGAACGAAAGCTGAAGGTGGTTATCAAGCTGTATGAGTCAGACGCCTTCGATCTTACATCTGGCGTTCCCCAAAGTATCTGCCTGGGTCCAGTTTTGTTTCTACTCTATGCCTCAGGGCTGTTTAACATCATCGCCAAACATATCCAAAACGCCCATGTATCTCTCCTTCAAACCGCACTCCATCGCGTCCCAGGATGCTGCAGTGAGTATTATTGAGGATTGCATATCAGAAGTTCGGAACTGGATGATCTCTCACCATCTCATGATTAATGATACCAAAACTGAGTTTTTAATCGTTGGTACCCGGCAGCAGCTATCTAAGGTTAACATTGAGAAGGTCACGGTTGGCGAGTGTACTATCAAACCGGTTAAGGCTGTCCGTAACCTTGGCGTTTGGTTTGATTGCCACATGTCCATGAATGCTCATGTTGGCAAAGTATGCAGTAAAGCGTTCCACAGCGCAGCCTGTACAACATCAGGCAAATCAGGAAATTTCTCTCTGAATGTTCATGCTTTCGTCACGTCCCATCTTGACTACTGCAACTCCCTACTTTACGGTCTTCCTAAATACCAGTGTGAACGCCTACAGAGAGTATTGAATGCTGCAGCACCCGTCGTATGTCTGACTCCCAAGTTTGACCACAGTCTTGAGAAGACTTCACTGGTTTGCCATGCAGTACCGCGTCACATTTAAGATGCACGGAAAAGCACCTGGTTACATCCGTGAGCTCCTAAAGCCAAGGCCTGTGGGGCGCTATAGTCTGATCATGAGATTCAATGATTACGATCTGCTACTCATTCCTTCGACTACCCGCAAGACACTGGGTGATAGGGCCTTTGCAAAGGCGGAACCCATCCTTTGGAACAATCTTTCTCCCGATGTACGTCGTTCCTCCTCCATTGACTCATTTAAGAATCGACTCAAGACATACTTATTTAACAAGGCTTTTCATTAAGAATTTTTCGCACAGTATACATGTATATATATTTATATATTTACTTAGTTAGTCAGTTAGTTCTTTTTGTTTGTTTTTACATAATACAGACTGTTGTATTTTATAGATAGCGCTTTAGAATATTTATAGTTTTTAGCGCTTTATTAATTAATATATTATTACTCGGGCCAGCCTGTGGCTGGCGCGAGTCAAGGTTACCAATTGTTTTTTTCCCAAGTCGAGCTATTCAACACGTGACAGGATCAACACCGCTCGGGGCACTTCCGATATTTGTAGAGGCAAAGTTCGATAATTTCCCATCAACGGGAGCGAAGATTTGGGCAATTCTTACCCATTATTTTGCTGAAACCCAAGGTTTCTTCGACTGAAATAGCAAGATGTTCAGTTATTCTAGGGCTAACATGACTTTTAGGGGCTTTCAGTGGAAAATTCTCACATTTACGAAAGGGATGGCCGGAGAAGTGAAGGTTTTGGTCCAATAATCCACGGAAACCTGTACTGCTGCATCTATGAAGTGCCATAGGATTGCAGTGTTGCGTTGTTGATATTGGTGAAACGCTCTTCTTTGATACCCTGATCACACACTGTGAAGAGGTCAAATGAGGGATTTGATTGTTTAAATGTTGGCCTGAAGTACTCTTGAGACAACTGGGAGGTCTTGAAGCCAGTCTACTAAGACTTCAACTCAAGAGTCGCAAAAGCTGGAAGTGAATTATCTGAACTGGCGAGGCTGCAATTATGTATATACGCACACAAATCTTACTTGTTCCCTACTTTAAAAAATTTATGAAGTGTAATGACTAATGCCTGTATAATGTAAATATGGAGACTGTAATTCGAACTGGAAATGAAATCGATCGTAAATTGAACTGTATGTGACTTCATAGAGACCAAGAAGAAAAAGTTGAAATAATTAAAAGAATAACAGAACTTATAACTCTGCATAAACAGAACTGGACATGACTTAGGGGGTGTTTACATGATACCGGGACGAGTTTTGTTCCGGATCGACTTTCATTATAGACATATTTCTGCCTCCGTCAACGCTTATAAATACTCTTTCTATGTTAGTTAATTAGAACAATACCAATTTGGAATGCTCTACCCAGCTACACTGTACAGGCATCTTCAATAGACCGATTTAGCTTGTACATTTGTTGTCCCAATTCAGGTCACCTGACTTTTCCATTGAGTATTAAATGTTTTCTTGTTTTTCTCTATCCCAAGAGGAAATGTACAAATTCCTCTAATTAGAAAACAAAGCACTGAATTCTCTGGAGAGCTGTCACATGATCTGAATTGGGACTACAAATGTACAAGCTTAATCGGTCTATTAACCAGTTCAAGGAACTCATTTAATATTCACATTAACTTTTTGTGGCTTGAATGTTTTTTGTTTGTTTTATTGTTTATTTAGTTGTTTAGCATACCGCTGTACTTAATGCCAATATCGGGTTACGCTTGCCTATATTATTTGTTGATACTTAATAAACTGAAACTGCAACAGTATACAGAGTGGTCAAAAGAGAGGCTAGGTCAGTGTTATGTGAAGTTGATTTATTATAATTACTGGGAGCAGTTGTAGTAGGCCTTTGTTAACGAATGAATTGAGTTTGTAATCTCCATGGGAAAGACATTGCAATGGAGGCTGGATCGCAAGCTATCTTTAAAAAAGGCTATTTTATAAAGATTGACAATCGATTGGAGGTGGAAAATAGCATTTACAAACAGGTTTTGCTAATGACCCTACCAATCTCATACAATTGCCTTTAAACACATGTACCGGTATATGAAATAAATTGGTTTGCCATCTAGTACAACCACATGATTGAATTCCTGCAAAAGGTGATTCCATTATTTATATATTACCATGAGCATCAGTAGTGAATCAATTATCTGGCTCCCCTAGCACAGACTATGAATGGCACACACACATGCTACTAACAACTCAATGAACTACATGTATTCACCTATTCCTACATGTAGGTGGCCCGAGTTAAGGCCACTCAGGGCCTCTTGTTATTATTATTATTATTATTATACTTGAGCGAGCAGCTGTGTTATCCATGTGAGAGATTTACGTACTCATTCAGCTGTGCTTACCTGAGTCCCGCCGATAGTCACGTAAAACCCCTGTACGTTTTCATGGCTAACTCGCTTAATATTAATGGCAGGCAGCCATTACTTAGTGGTGATGTCGTAACGATGACGTCATCGGTCACGTGATTTTAAATACATGCAGTATCTCCCTCAGTTCTAATGCCAGGAAGCTCAAACTTTGACAGACATGGTATCGGGACTCCACAAGTCACTTAGTGGTGATGTTGTAACGATGACGTCATCAATCACATGATTTTAGGTACACACCCGTATCTCTCTCCCTAGCTTGTTTGGTAAGTACATAAGTTTAAAATATATCTTACAACTTTAAGGATTTCTGTTGCATTTCCAGATCAAGCAATCGAAGTGAGTGTATTTGAGTTGTACATTTATTTAGCAGGCCTAGGAGCTGAAGACTAGTCTTTTGCATTACAGTACGACTCGTCTATCGTATTCGAAAAACGTGTTCGTAAATTGCTTTTGGTTAACCTCTGGGACTTTCCAGAAAAATAATAGTGCTAAAGAGGTTTTTCCATGGTTTGTTATTCAAATTTTCTTCTAGCGTTCTGCAAGCCCTTTTGAAACTCTTAGAATGGCCGACCATTGCCCAAACCCATACCGTTTTATGCCCGCTCTCAAAAAGCCATCTTCGTGGGAGGTGAACGAACAGCAGCATTTTTTTCCTTTTGCAGGATTCATTCAAGTGGCGTGAGTCTGCAGGTTTCACATGCGTCCTCACATCATGCAATCTTTGTCTACTGCTAATTTCATTAGCAGATGATCCACTCGTGTCTGGCTAAGACGTCGAACTGCCAGAAAGCCTAGAGCGAACGTCATTGTCTACTTCTGATCCCTTGTCGCCCTGTAACTTTTCGAGACACTCGTGAGCCCTCGTGGCAACCTCGCGAGACCTTTGTTTCTGATAATTAACCCTTGCCACGACAGAGTTGTGCTTTTTGGTCTTCGGAGATCATTGCTCCGTTCGCTACTGTTTAGCTGCCTGGAGCTTGCAGTTTCAACAATTTGTCGATAGCGAGTCGGTTGAACGTACTTTCCTGTTGCATCGAAAACCAGTTTCGGGATACGACTTGTACGTCATTGGCAAAAATTATGGACATCAGCGGAAAAGTACTGCGAGCGCCCTTTTAGCCGATTCAAAATGGCGGCTTATAGTGAGACTGTAGGTCTTTAGAGACCTTCCAACGCAAAGAAAACCGAAACTTTCTGTGATGAATAAAAATAGAGATGCGGAACGAGAGTTATATTAGCTTAAACGTAGCCATTGTGATTAAAAAGCCATTCTTTAGGATATATCATCTCTCCGGCGTCCGTCTGTCCAAGTCCAGCTGCTTGGCGGCAATTATTTAGAGGAGAAAGGCCTGAAACCCAGTTTATATGCCAGCAAACATTGCAGGATTTAGGTTAACAAGACAAGATGGCGGACAGAAAGCAATATGGCGACGTTTCTCTCCATTCTCGTCGAGTTTTCTTCGAAAATGTAATCCTATATGGTGTCCTGACACTAACATTTCGACAAAACTCAGACGTCTTTGGAAGTACTTTGGAGGAGTGTTATTGTACGTTTTATTGGCGATATAGATGCATTGAACACTGCTTTATTGACATCGAGGCGAAGAAATAAGCCTCACCGAAGACTTGGCGTACTGTTGTACCTCAAACTGTGCATGGGTCAGCCAGATTACAGACAACAACATGGAGAACGAGGAGCATTTGAAGGGCGAAATGGACTTATCTGGGAAGTACTTTGCCGACGATCTGAGGGATCGTTTGTGGCCTCAATACACAGCTTAATCCGTAAGCCTGATTGGTCTCGAGGCGAACAATATGAAATCAAACTTAGAAGGTCTTCAAATTTGAAAAGTTTTATGTTTTCATACATTTTCTTATACGAATCGACAGCCATTTTAGCCACTGATGCGCATGTGCGTCGCCATCTTGTCTCATATTTCTGCCATTGTAAAAGCTCTTCCAAAGTAGCCCAATGTCATTTGGCCTCTAGGTTGTCGATGTCCAGATCGCTGTTCCATTGTAATCTCATCATTTTTGAAACCGTTTTGCGAGCCCTTTTCAAATACACTTCGGTCGAAGAAAGGCTCACTAGAACTGCGTCTGATGCCCCATTGACTTTCCTGAAATCGCCTAATTCTGCAATGGCGTCCAAATATCCTAAGCGTCCCGCATGACAAAGCTTCCATTCGTCTTGCAATGCATCAACAAATTTAAAAAGAAGCCAAGGTGATCATATGCTACAGTCGTTGGCCAGTTCCTCCTCGTCTTCGCAACAAAAATTGAGAAACTTAAGGCTGTTAAGTTGTGGACAGTTTGTTGAGCTTGGCGTTCGCTTTTGCACCCTCCACCGCTCCCAGTTAGCCAGTTTATAAAGTCTTTAGCAATTTTACTCGAAATGTCAAACAAGGTAACGCTTTGCTTGTCGTCGGAGTTTTCTCTAGTTTGATTGGCTAGTATGCCTAATTATCATATATGAGCCAGTCAAATGACGCGACCAAATGCTGGCCGTGCTACGTCATCAGTATGTAATTTTTGGCCTCGAATCGCAGATGTCTCTCTCGGGGGACGTGTTTTGACTGTAGCTCCCGATGCGCGACGGCTGTATTCACAGGCTAGAAAATAGCGTTTACAAACAGGTTTTGCTAATAACACTACCGATCTCCTACAAGTGCCTTTAAATAAATGAAGTCCGAATTTTTTACCGTCCAGTACAACCACGTGATTGCATTCCTGTAAAAGGTCCAGAATGACAATGATATAATAATAATAAAAATAATGAAGATTGCAGGTGGAAATATTACTGTCTAATAGTGTTGGCTTGTTAACAGGAAGTGTTATTTCTCCTGCATATCGAAATGTTCAAGATTTATTTCGGACAGTCTTCATATTTCTTTCTCACCTTATGATATCGATACCATTCATTCACCGCCTCACTGGTTAGCTCAGTTGGTAGAGCACGGTCTAGAGTGCGGAAGGTCGGGGGTTCGAATCCCGGCCGCGTCTTTGGCCGGCAGGGACGTTTACAAGCCGTTGGCGTTGTCTCCTTCTTCTTCTAATCAGTATTTGAAGGGGACGTGAAAGAACCTGTTGTACTACTCGAAAACGAGCAGGGGATTGTAACCCGGTACAGCAGCCTGGCCATTGCACTAACCACACACTCAACATTATAAACTGCGTTGCAGCTATTAGCGCCGAAAAGCAGTCCGAAATAATTCACTGACGGGATATGTCAGTAATATGTAAAGCGCCATGAGACTGTAGTGATATGGCGCTATATATATATGACCATTATTATTATCTACTAGGCACTACAAGACACTGTCTAATTCCATTGCTGTCCTTAATGATCCATTTTGACTATAGTCAGACCCGTTGCATAAGTGGCGTCCAGTTTGAATAACCATTGTTTAGGAATCGAATATTGAGTAACACATTCATGTGGAATAACTTTTCTGTCGCAACGAACGCTTACACCAGGCTAGAGTCTCCAAGACAATACCTATTCAAATTGGACGCCATTTATGCAGTGGATCTATTAAGGCATGGCTAAACAAATGAAGGGGGTGTTCCAAAGCTAGTTTATAAAGTATCATTAAGATAAATAATTGTTTTATAGCAATCATATTGCTAAAATATTTAACAATGGGTTCTTTTAGTGGTGAGGGTGATCACGTGATCTGTCACGGCTCAATTTTCACAATTTCGTATTATCAAAAGTTCTAGTTCTTTCTCTTGTTATAATAGTCGATTTATAATATAGAAGCATTAATACTTAGTGTTTCTTTGTATCTACATCGATATTGGGAGATATTTATTCAAACGATATATTTTAGCGTTTTAATGCTCGATCCAGTCCCACTCAAAGTTATAGATTAAATTTCCCCGATAAAACTGATCGAGGTCAAATTATCCAGATATAGGTAAACAATAATTTTCATTTCAAATATGTTTAGAACTCGGACTTTTGCAATCAATATTTTAGCAATCTGATAGCGTGACATGAGTACATGACATGTCACGAGGATCAGATTACGTGTTCTTTTAATTTTTTTTATGGTTTAACTTAAACCGCTTATGATTTTTTTCAAAACGTATTTCTTGACGAATTCTGACCACCGCCCTAGGTTTTTAAGCAAAGTAGATGAGACCCGTGCCTTAATCTATCCGAGAAGTATAACACTTTATGAAACTGTGCGAAATTGGAGCCAACGGCGTCGCTTGTTACTTATCTCTAACCTACAATAGTGACTAATCCGTTATTCGTTTACAGATATATGTTTCTGATTAAATAGTCCTTTTCTACTGATATAAAACACAAGATGTTCAAAGACATCTGTGCATTGAACACAAACTCATAATAAAGAATCTAAGTAGAAAAAAGTCAGAGCAGGTTTAAATTTTCTACTATACGACAAATCCAGTGCTATCTCGAAGTTTAATGTTTCTTTCCCAAAAAAATAATAACTTACTTCCGGTTTGTTTTCGTACGTACTGTTCAACATTAAAAAAATATCATAGAGGTTTCTTTATTATTTTGATTGTTGTTATTAAAGAAATAAGGTAAATAGTTTAATGGACAAAACAGAAACTAGTTAATTAGTGCGAAACTATCTAAATTCTTAATCAATGGCGAAAATAGAAATAAATTCTTGAAAATCAATTTATTTCCGTACAGTACGAGAAATATAATAATCTCAGCAACAACAGAGATAAGATTACATTTTAGTTTCTGCTTTAAAGTTGCCATGTGTATTTAACTTACCTGGTGCAAACGGTTTAGGTATTTTTGTTGATCGCTGTGCTCTAATTGCTCCCAGTAGGTGGTACATTACTAGAACGCTTTGAAGCACCGACACGAGATGGCTCCTCATACCTTCATCTAACAGTTTCACTCGCTATTTTGTAGAACGTTTAGAGACCCTTTTTATCACATGAATCCTACAAAACGTACACTCCAACGTGTCAGGTCTACTTGACTATAAGACATGAGGTATTTCAATTGTTCGAATGCTGCTGCCACCAGTTAACGTTTTGACAAGCATAATACGATATAGGATAACATTTGGAATCAGTGATGGATTGGTTTCTTTCTTTCCATGAATCAACTTAAAATTATCCAAATAGAAATCGATGAAATGAAATTGACTCTAGGAGTATATAGCGTGAGTAGCATGTTACTTCGGACTGACCTGAATTTCTAACAAACAATCTTCTAATCCTATACAACTATTGTGTAACGACGAAAACAATAATACAAAGAGTGGCCTGGGGTAGCCAGTTTTTTCATCTTTGCCGATGTAAAACGAGTCCCCATCCTTGATTTTAAACGACTTGGCCTTTTTCCGAATGATCCTATTTTTGTCTTTAATAACACTTTCCAGGTGAGATAGCTGTATAGATTTGCCTAGGTTAGGTTAGTAAAGTCAAGAGTGTTTATACTGTGCCGGGTAAATTCGAGACCGGTACAGGTAGAGAACTTAAAGACCTGCTTTTGTGCAGGTCTCAATCTGGCAAGGATCGATCATCGGGCGGTCTGAAAGTAGTCCGGATAAAAAAAAAATCATTTCAGTGAATTGTAAAACTAAATATCAGTTTATTTTCGTAGAGTTCAAAGTTTCATTATTGACACTGCGAGATTCACTTCTCCAAATTAATTCTTGTTACGTATTCTCTTTTTATTACATACATACTGAGATTTACGAATGGAATCATTCATGCGAAAACCCACTTCACAATTTTCCTTAGCCAATCAGAATCGCGAAACGAATTTTTCACACCTGCAAAAAGCGTTTCGTCCAATCAGAAAACACCTGCCAAAACATATCGGGATTTTCAAACTGGACTTGAGATCGGAGGCGCCACTTTCATTCACTACGAAAATTGGAGGTTTTGACTTTTTTTTAAATAATGCAATATTGATCTGTAAACAGCCAACTAACGATGTTAAAACTTCCAAGTCAATTGAGTCAAAATCACAAGAGCAAAAACTTAGAGCAACAGACGTAAAGTTACTTAAAGAGACAAAGAAGAAGCGAAATTCTACCGAAGGAACTCAACAGATATTGAGATAATCTATGTGAAATCATTCTTAGTGTCAAAAGAAAATACGGCGAAGATTACGAGCTTTCAATCCTTCGTGGAGTGATTACAACTTCCATAGACCATCGACATTTGAAAAATCGTAAATATTCTGTGAGCAGAGAAAACCTACAAGCCGTGGAGATGTCTGGAAACTCGTAGCAAACAACTTGAAAAAGCAGGTATACTAATCTATTGACGATGTAAACTTGTAAACTTTATTCGTTGAATCAAAGACAGTTTCATATTGATGTTGAAAACTATTTCAAGGCTGATGTCAGTTTACTAGAAGTAAGATTTTTCTTTCCATTTTGATTGTATCGAGCATAAATTTTAGTCTACGTTGAGTTGGATACGAAATGCAAAACAAAAAATTGAAAGCTACAAATGTACATGTTCAATGACAAGACCTAAACAAAACCTGTTTGATATTGGAGAAAAATCTCAGTATGTATATAATAAACAAATTACAAGATGGAAAGTGCTTTTGTATGGTATTTACACACTTGTTTCTTTTCACAAAACTCACTCGCTCGTACCTCGCTCGTTCGTTTTGTGAAAACAAACTCGTGCGTAAATACCATACGCCAGCACTTCCCATTAAGTAATCTCTATGTTTGTATGGGAATCCAATGCTAAATAATTTCCGTTAATCGAATTTCTGAAATATTTACTGTCTGCAAACTTAAGATACCAGGTAAAAGATTAACTGATCAAAATTTGAGGGTTGTAGCTGTGCTGGGAAGCGTGCAATTGTGTTTTCAGTTTTCCATATATTTGTCAGAGACCGCGGGAAAATTTACAGACAATGTAAATAAATTAACATTAGTTAACATTAGATTTTAAGATATTTTAGTAAGTAGTATTAGTTTATTATATATTTTACTGAGTAGTATGTTTAATTACTATTAGATACATAGCTTCAATGGAAATCAGCGTCAACAAGAAAGGATGAGGTATAAGAGAACGAATCCCCACGCTCCATGATAATTATTTCAAATCTATTTTTAGTTTCACAACACGCGATGTATTTAAGTTATTTTTATCACGCTCTGATAGGCCACCATCGTTTAGTTACCCATTGTTTATATCCCCTGGGTCCTCATAGCATCGTTATAAACCATTACTTAGCACAAGAGCGCCACTTACGCCAATGAGTTGTCCTTATTTAAATAACCAGGCTGTGTTCTGTTAGTCTAAAAATAGATTTCAAATAATTACCATTGGAACAGACCCATGTATGGGGGATTCGTTCTCTCACCTCATTCTCTCTTGTATATAATAATTACCATTGGAACGGACCCATGTATGGGGGATTCGTTCTCTCACCTCATTCTCTCTTGGTGTCAACTGTTTGACTGAATTGTGTCTAATAAAGTTATATTATTATTATTAAGCTTATTATTAACTGCTCAAATCATATCATGATGTCCACACTTCTGCTCAAATACATATTTTGCATGAGTAAAACAGATAACAAAATGTCCAGTCGAGAGTGTGAAATATTTCTATCTTCTTCATCTGAACCCCAAAGCCGACTGTTTTCGACGAGAAACCTCGAGAAGCGAATTCGTGAATCAAAGAATTTCAGTCCTGAGATATTGACTTCATCTGGTGTTCACTTTAATAGTTCCAGCAACATGTCCAACATGTTTTCGTCGTTTGTCGAAGGCAAAGAAACAAATCCTCCCAACGTTGTACAGCTTTAAGTGGAGAGAGTCCGAGTCAAGTTCAACTACAAGCGGCTCAGAAATACTAACACTCACCAGTTCAATCTTCAAGCAACAGCCACTAGGTTCCCTTTTTAACAAGCGCAGGAACGAGTAGTCGGGTTGAGGAAATCTTGTCACTCGCTCACTCGCTCACTCACTAAGATGTTAGCAGAATGGAATGCTTGGAATGAACATTGATAATAGTAATCGATATTTCCCTTAATTAATAACTGAAGATCGATATGGAACATTAATTGGTGTTAGAATTGACGTATCTCAAGTCTTCATCGCCGGTCCCTTCTTGTTACTGTCTGTAAAGTTAACGCAAACGCATTTCTATGCTATCGAGCAGCTGTCTATATCCATGTGGGAGATGTGTGTGCTCATTTAGCTGCGCTTACCTGAGTATCGAGTTAAGTCCCCGCCGATAGTGACGTAAAACCATTGTACATGTTAGGCCTATCCAGATTGTGCTAGTAAATTGAGGAAAAGTTGCTCCAAAAAATGCCTAAAAGTTGCTTAAAATGAAAAAAGGTTGCTACCAAAATCCGAAAAGTTGCTCCCAAAAGTACGTGTTTCTAAAAAAACGGATATTGACTGGATGTCTGCTCTATTGCATCTATTACTCGTTTAACGTCTTGATTCATCCGCCGTGCATGCGGCTGTATTTCCATAGCATTGATCAATTCTATATATATTTCGAATAAATTACCACAGGTAACCCAATGGTCAGTGGACTAGTGTCCAGTTCCCCCCAATGGCAACAAAACGTTGACTTATATACAATATTATCAATTAGGAAATATTCAAAACTTCAAAAATTCTCTGTCACTACTCAAATTAGCCAAACGTTGCTGAAATTATGCTAGCTTTGGAAAAAGTTGCTTGAAGTTGCTCGTTTGCTAAAAAGTTGCTCAAAATCCCAAAAGTTGCTAAAAAGTTGCCGAGCACATTCTGGATAGGCCTAGTACATGTAGCTAACTCGCTTAATATTAAATATATTAGCTATCTGACACCACCATGTGACTGTACCCTTAACTGGAAAACTAGGAATCTGGAATGGAATTTGGAATGGTATCAGATAGTTAATAAAATAGACTTTGAATCCACGAGTTCGCCATTGGGGAGCTATGTTGTTGTATTTTTATCATTTCAAATTACTTATTACTTTAACTAATAGTCTTTTGAACTGAAACAGACTTTAGATCCGAAAAAAGAGCATTTCAGGGCTTTTATCAACGTTTTCTAACCTTTCATAACCATCTGCCTTTGCCAATAATGCAATATTCGCTCACTTTGGCTTACTATATTTTGCGAAACGAAACGAAACTGTACTTTGCGAAACTGTACTTTACAAAACTACTTTGCGAAACTGTACTTTACGAAACTGTATTTTGTGTATTTAGCTTAGGGGATAAAAGTCTACGGTATATATTCATGTGTTGTGGTCATTAATCAAAATGAAATAAGAACACCGATTATGTAGGTGGCGGGAAAACCATCGCTTGTTTACTTTTAAGCAACATTTCGACCCATAACAATTATAAAATTATGTGCCATCATCACATTTACCAGTGGACCGTACGGCATATACACATTTAGTTCAGCACAATGCTAAGGTTTGTAGCGGTCCTGTCGAAAGCCCCAGCTAAAACCCAAATTTATAAGACCTTAAGACCCCAAAAATACTCTAAGTCCCAAAAACCCTGAAAAGGAAAACCTACTAGATTTCCAGTAGAGAACTAAGAAAATGTGTTTGTATCACTATTGAATTTTTAGCTCCTTTCCTGGGTGGTATTCTAAATATCGCACGAGCCAATTTTGAACTGAATTCAGTCGAATTCAAACTGTCCCCCCAAAACGGGAGAAACGAAGGGATAAAAGGAGAAAAAAAGATGATAGAATCCAGGGAATCAATGTAATAGGGGGTTAAAGTGCTAATGTAGCGAAATTTTCGTCATTAAAATTAAGTCCTTTCGAAATGAGGAAGAATGGCGTTTTATGTTTGTCAATATCTCATCTCGTTCCAGAAATATTAAGGTTTTTGGAATAGGCAAATTAGATGGTCTGTGATGTTGTAAGGTTGACACAGCCATGAAGATAATCACAAAATGAAGAATATCTCTGCAAATAGTAGGTAAAACCAAGTGAAACTTAGTTTGCATATGTATAGTACTTAGGAAAATACACATCACTGTGGAAATCATGATGTTGCCATGGAAACACTCTTGTCCCCAGGCTCCTTTCACCTTGAACATAAAATTGTAGTTTTTTTATGTCTGTTATACAACAGAATTTACTTTAAGCCACTCACATACAATGCCTACACTGTTCCAAACCTTCTGATATTCCCACAGTAGAAAAAATGTGAATTAGGAAATCTATTTTCGTCATTGAAGGAACCTGGGGCCTAGAGTGTTAAGATGGTAAAATCATAATTTGCATAATGACGTGTATTTTACCTTCGTACCATACATGTGCAAAGTGTCAATTGTTTTTACCCACTATTTGCAGATATATTCTTAATTTTGTGATTTGTCTTCAATGGCTGTGTCAACGTTATGACGTTACAGACCATCTAATTTGCTTTTTCCAAGATCCTTAATATCTCTGGTACGAGATGAGATATTGACAAACAGAAACGCCATTCTTCCACATTTCGAAAGGACTTTCAAATGAGATCTTAATTTTAATGACGAAAATTTCGCTTCATTAGCATAAAAGAAAAGTGATGTACCGACTGGAAATCGAACCTGTCCCTACAGGTCTGTAAGGCGCACATTCTCGCGAATGGCGCGATCGAGGAAAGTGATGTCATTGGAGAACGTGAGCCCAATTCATATGCATATAGCGTGGTTATAGACTGGTTTCCTTGTGTGCACCCATGGAGTTTCTCTTACAAACCCTCTCACATCGTCTAAGACATCGTTCTTTCCTGTAGTAAGCTCCCTTCTTGCACTTTTGAATACACGAGCACGGTGTAGCAGTATTTTTACGGATAACGGACTTGACGTCGATGTATTCATCAAAATCTCTCTTACAACAGGACACGGGGCAAGTCTGTGGACATGAGGCGGACTGCTGGCAGATAGCAGAACATGCTGAAATAAAAACACAGTCTACCATTTAGTGACACTAAGAATTAGAGTATTTATTTTTAACAAATGGAATATTAATAGTTGTTTACGTTCTATTTAAAAAACATATAACAATGGTGGAAAGGTAAATTTGTACTCTAACAAATCGGAAATTGGCACATAAATCATGAGCCGCGTGAAAGTACTAGTGACGCATTCGATAGCTTTTCAAAAATGTATTATTGTATGACATTTAAGTTCTATTTGTTTCATACTACAAAACCCTGTCTATGTGAAAATAACCTCATTTCAGTCAATCGGACAGAGCTTTTACTTGTACAGTTGACTCAGGCTAGTCCCATGCGTTTTCTCTGATTGGGTTAATGGGATCCCTGTGGCATGTAATGGTGTGTGACGCATGCTTGCTGGAAATTGATGAGCCGTGACGTCACAAACCAGTGCAAGCCACAGGGATCCCATTAATCCAATCGGAAAAAAATACTAGCCAGAACGCCTTGGGACTGAAGCAAGTAATGTGTTTATTATTTAATAAAGCGAATGCCCTGGCGTCTCGCAGCTTCCTTCAAACTGTTATAATCAAAAACCTATTGAAACGCTTAGCTTACTTACTCTTACGCTTAGGTTGACTTCCATGTCATTTTATGCTTACCAGGTGGAGGAGGTGCTGGAGGAGGAGGAGGAGGTGCTGTTGGAGGTACTGGAGGAGGTGTTATTGGAGGTGGTGGTGGAGGAGGAGGTGGTGGAGGAGGAGGTGGTGGAGGAGGAGGTGGTGGAGGAGGAGGTGGTGGAGGAGGTGGTGGAGGAGGTGTTGTTGGAGGTGGTGGAGGAGGTGGAGGTGGTGGAGGAGGAGGAGGTGGTGGTGGAAGAGATGTTGTTTGTGAGGGTGGGTGATAGTGGTAGTGATAATGCACTGCTGGTTTTTCTGAAATAAAATTAAAAGCCAAAAAGAATTAGAACAAGTTTTAAGCATGAATAAAACGAGAAGAAGATATATATAAAGGGTACTTCAGTGAAAAAGGGAAAGCTTCATAGAATTACATTGTCTGTATGGTCCACGGCATTTGCCGTGAACTTATGGAATTCTTTTTCAGATTACATTTTCACTCGAACCTGTGTCTGGGGGTAGGGGATGATACTTTATTATGAGGTATTTCGCGTTGTTATGACGTATTTGGGAACCGGATCCTGGTTTGACCCCAATTTCGAAACACGGATCCTATTTTGAAGCATAAAAGATGTGAAAATTCTGTTAGATGTTTTTTAATGTTAAGCCTGGAAAAACGGATAAAGTTGCCAAAAAATATCTAATGACAATTCGGGTTTATAGAGCAGATATGCCTTTCCAGTTATTATGCAAATGCTCCCCGGCTGAACAACATTAGAATCGCGCTTGCAAACCTGACTATTCCAATGCTGCCGCACCTTGATCCCGTATTATGGTGAAAATAACTGTACCTTTATCACTACACACGCCGGGCACAAATGACCGTAAAAAGGCCGGAGTTTCTATATTTTAAAAAGTGTTCGGCATAGAGGAATGAATTTTGGTAGGTTTATAAAGGAGTGTCAACAAAACATAATCTGATAATAGCTAATGACGTCATTGTGGCGTCACAACGACGTCATTTGTCCATTTCTAATAGGTTTCTTATAAATTTTTATTATCTTTTATTATATATTTTTAAGACCCGTAGTCAATTGGTTCAGGTAAACATAAGTTATTCAAAATTTCCCGCCACTCATTGGCGGAAAATAAATAGCATGAAATCATTTATGAGAATATCTCTTGTTTTAACTTCGAAGTATTGGTGCATCATATTTTGCACAATAATAAAACTCTTTATTAATAACGTGTTCTTCTGAGAATTTTGATTTTGATTTTAGTATAACAGCTTAGAATTGAAGCCCTATTTTTTGTATACGTCAACATACCGTCATAAATATATTTGGATGTCCTCAGAAAATAGCTAGTTCATAAGTTTTTGAATTTTATCGACGAAATACATTTGCTTAACGCATCGTGTTTTCTTTAATGATATTTTTATAGTAGGCAGTCTGATTTATGCTTGAAGCCTGACGTCATAGAAATAGTGAATCATCCATAACTTTGGATATATTTGTCGTAGAGAGTTCAAAAAAATTCCAAATGAATATATTTCATGAAAACATTTTGATCACATAATAAAATAAATAATAAAAAATAAATAATACTGATGGTTTATTTTACGTCGAAGATACAGAAAGCCGTTTCCGGGTCTTCCAAGCCAGAAGCAATTATTCACCGAAGTGGAGGTGAATAGTGGTGTATATTTACCGACAATAGCAAAGCTGATACGGTGTGATACTCTAAAATATCACACCGTATCAGCTTTGCTAATGTGGTCATAATTCTATATTTTGGCTGGTTAGGTCCACACCTCGGATCCGGTGTTTTTGCAGGATTTTTGTATACGGTATTTGCTTATCAGTTTAGTTTTATATTTACCGAGCCGCTTCGGCGAGGTAAATATCCACCACTATTCACCGACACTGAGGTGAATAATTGTTTTAGTATATACCACACTGCAGGTGAATAGCCAGCACCAAATAGTTATTTTATTTTCTGTCAAATGGAGAAAAACTCACGTGAGGTGATCGCTGCTTCGGTCGGAGGTGAATATGAAATCATATTCACTGTTTGAGTAGCCAATCAGAGCGCGCGAAAAGTGATATTCACTGGTGTGGTATATACTAATTAAGTATATTCCGACGAACTCCAGGCTAAATCACAGATCGAATTGGAATTCAGGTTGGTTTTTGAGGAGGGACGAAAACCGGAGAACCCGGAGAAAAACCCTCGGAACAAGAGCGAGATACCAACAAACTCAACTCACATATGGCGCTGCCTCCGGGAATCGAACCTGGGCCACAGAACTGAGAGGCGACGCGCTTAAAAAAACCTGTGTCCGAGCCCATGGTGCTTTGCGCGCGCAAATCATTTTCGTAGGCTACGAAAATCAGAAAGATCGGTGTTGTTATTATGTCACTCTCGAATCTTTCGAAATCCATCTCTAGTTTGGGCCATGGTGGACTCCCTGTGGTTATGTGTGGGTTTTCTGTGCTTCCGCAGGCGAAAGAAATCGAGATTAGTGTATGTCCATCCTCATGTCATCATGTATGTTTTGCCGGGGAACTGGTAACCACATGTACACGGGGAACTGGTAACCACATGTACACGATGCGAGCGGCCATTTTGGTGAATGCCAGTATGGTTTCTGTTTTTCTCGCGATCGGTATTAGTTACTTGCCTTATTTTCCGACAATCCAATGCAATGATGTTTCAAAGGTTCGCAAGTACAATTGAGCAAAGTCTGAGAAAAGTATGTAGTACATCTGGCGAACTGACAAAGTCCAATATGGTCTGTTTTGTACCTTGAACATTCAACTCGGCCATAATTATTTATTTGTGCTTAACCCGAGTGAATCTGCGATCGAAAAATATGCTGTTGGCTTGGTCGCTGCATTGAATTGTGATGTTCGCTTTGCCGATACCAAAACTGCAAATGGTCAAGATGCTATGAATCATACCTGAAGGCTGAAGAGAAAAACATGGATATGAATATTTCAGTGTGAGTTGTGAAGAAACTTTTTAAATGCTACACATGTGTGCATCGTGGTGGTTTCATCGTGGGTATACAAATTAACATTGCATTCAGGGTATAACCACACTTGAATATGTCAAGGAACTTAAATATCAAAATAAGGTGAGCTCTAATATCATCAGAAATTATTCTGCAATAACTTACAATGGACACTCAATATTCTGCAGCCAGCCTTGGTCTCACTTGAAGAATAATTTGAATCAGCCTGAAGGTGTAGTTTACACACATGCACCTATATTTATGTTCTACACTGGAATGTAATCACTGACACTTAGTCAGTATTATGGATACAGCCTTGGTCATGCAAACTGGGATGCACTAGTTTATACACATCTGAATAGGGTTGATTGTGTTCTATACTAACTCCTATGTACTATTTAAAACACTTGTTGGAGTGGTATTACAAATGTTGAGAAAACAATTGAAAGCCGAGAGGCGTTAGTTCTCATACAAAAAAATATGTCGAACGCAATTTGATAATCTATGATTACTTCTAGTTTATAGATATATATGCTTAATTGACTTTCTTTTATTATCTTAATAACGTTTGTATATATACCTTTTAAATTGAAACTTAATTTAGTCGAATATTTTCGAATCCCGGTCTAGAGTGGCGAGTAGAGGAATGCAGAAGAAAGAACAGACAGCGAGGCGAAGCGACTCGACAAATAATCCTTCAGCAGTCCACATTTTACTCTCTCTAGGTCTACAAGAGAACACTTGTGGTTCAAAAGGACTACTACGTAAGTTTCTCGGAGATTTGCTGCCGACTAAGGGACCGGCGAGCTTCGTTGGAAATACAAAGCAACCACTTGACTGTGGCATCAAGATCATTCGTAATTATAATTTCGCACGGCCCAGCTCCACTGAGGTGTTACGACCGAGAAAGCAATGCCCACTTCTAGAAAGTCTTGCTACCAAAACTACGACCACGGATCAAACTCCAATCTGTCGAGTTAAACGAGTACGACATTTCATTTTGCACTCAAAATATATCATTCGCAAGGAAAGTAGAGATCTTCAAATACAGCTAAACAATACTGGAGACACGAAAACAAGGTAGCAAGATTATGTGTTTGCTTGTAGCCTTGTGAAAAGTCGCATTAGAATCTAAAGGCAGTACAACTGGCTTCCTGCCGAGTACTGTTCAAATCATAATCGATGCATCCGGGGAAAATTCGTGGGCTCGGTTGGGTTTTTAATCCGGTAGACTAATTATGAAATTCGTTATCCAAAGTGTATGTGTACTTCTTTTATGAAACTTATAAACAATCGAGAGCATTTTAGTTCGACTAAAAGCTAGGCTTTAATTTATGCGGCCGTTGATAAACAAACTAATCATAACATTGGCGCAAAGCACCATGGGCTCGGACACAAGATCTTTAACCACTGCGCCATCCCGGCTCCGTTTGCAACGTCTTTTAAAGGTTAAATTTCACCAAAAAGGAGGCATCCCTTATGATGTTACAACAACGGCAGAATACAGAAACAATTGTCCAAAGTATGAAGTTTTACCTTGTTATCAATCCGCCAAAATTTCTTCAAATTTAGAGTAGATGTAAAGGAATGGTTTTGATTTTACTTTTGTATGCACACTCAACTCCTTTTTACGGTCTTTTGTACCCGCCGTAACATGTGCCTACATACATACATACAGACATTATTTATTTATTTATTTATTTGATAAAACAGGTTAAAAAAGAAAATGGCAGCATAATGTTGATGTGGACCTGCTATAAGTAAAATCTAATTAAGCAATATAACACGCTTTCCATGTCTTTGTTCTCTTATATAAACACGCGGGATATGTTGGGAGAACAAAGAAAAACTTGAAAATCACGAGCCGCTAGGCGAGTGATTTTCAAGTTTTTCTTTGTTCTCCCAACATATCCCAAGTGTTTATATAAGAGAACAAAGACATGAAAAGCGTGTTATATTGCTTTTATAAAATAACGAACAGGAAAAACACGAGAGAAAATCGTACGCACGCACGATCAGAAGATCAATTCTCCTAACCGTAACAGTCGTCAGAAATCGACCGACGGTGAGTTTGCACAGCGCGGGAAATCCCCCGATACAGAACTGAGAGAAACGAAGGAATGCTCTGTGTCCTCTGGCTCTGTGTCAGTGTGTGGCTCTATTTTAAAACCTCTGCTTCAACAGTACCCGAAAAGACTAACTCGGAATTCAAGACATGCTTTCCAGGAAATTTAAGGCGAAAGGCATTCAAGGAGTGGAGGACTTGAACTGGGTGTTTTTGTCGCTGAATGTACATGAGGAAACATGATTCCCCTGTTGAACTTTGAAGCAGGTTTTAGTTGAATGAACTTTTATTTTCACTAAACTCAATGGAAAGATCTAGCTGTTGGAACTTTCCTTCCAATGACGGAGATGAGGCTAAGAGTGCAAGGTAAGAGGGAAAAACTCCTTTTGTTCTGTGAAAAAATCAACAAGATATCAACTTCACAATCGCACGTGAGTTTGAAAAATTCATGTAGTTCATAAAATGGCAAGGAGAAAGCTAAAAACCTTATCTGAATTATCTAAGACCAAACAGGGTGAATGATAACAATTGGCCTTATATGAAGGCTTATTATTTCGTGACTTCGTCGCCGACAAATACGTATATGTCCTTTTAGTTTGGGATAAAAAAGACAGAGAAAAAATTTTGAAAGAGTGTTGCCTTGCTTTTCCCTCTCGTCTACTCTAGTCTCTAGCTCCATTCCTTGCTCTATTCGTCTATAAGGAGGTTGTTTAAAACAAACTAGACTTGTTAGCCGTTTGTGTGTTTTAGTTTTACCGTACGAAATAAGATAAACGAAAAGTGGTTTCGACTTTTTGTTTGTTGGACCACAAGGCACAAATAAAAATATATTGGGCGGGATGGTTAGCAAATTTGATAACTTCGTCGGTTGGCTGTATTTTTGTTAAATATATATGTCGGTTTTGCTGATTACAATCATATTATTGAAAGTCAACGTTTGGTGAAAACATTCTTCCCGGCTTGTCGTTTGCCATTTTGATCAGTTCATTCACAATCGCGTGCCAGCGAATTTCCATGTCTATGGGCTCTCATATAAACACGGCTTTCAGCCAATCAGCGCGCGAGTTTCCTCTGGGTTATTTTATAATACAATATATCAATTTAAAATTTACATTAACTAAACGTATGATCTAATTACTAGTTACAATCATGGCATAGCTATATGTCATAATGAAAACGATGTAAACAAATTTGAAATACATTTGGACACGTGATTTACCTTTTTGTGGCCTTGACGGTTTTGATCCACCTTGTCCCTCACTTGGCGTTGAACCTTCTTCTACGCCAATTTCTTCGGGGTCTGGTGGACCTTCAAAGGCAAGCAAATTAAAAGTCTATGTTCATGAAAAATGTTGCCACGTACATTAAATAAAGGTTACCAGACTTTTCTTCTCCAATTTTTAAACGCGAGCTTTTCTCGCATACCCTACGAGCAGTCCTATTTTCTTTGGATTTCTAATAGCGACTGCTGTTTTCGTGTTTCAATCATATTGAGCATGCGTTGTTCGTTGCTTGGAACCAACCTCCTTCAGACAGTACATGTTCCACTGACCAATCACAAGAGACTGTTCCCACGCTTGAGGTCGACAAGACTAATTTGTACATTTCATATTGTTTCTAGTGAATCGAAAAACCGGTTATGTTAATACACGCCTTTCATAAGTTTTACTTCCGGTTACGAAAACGAGGCTCCAGGTGGTTTGAAATCCAAGATGGCGGACAACTGCACAGTCTCAGCTAGAAAGTACCTCCGAAAATACTCCCAAAAGTATGTTATTCAGTAAATCATACCTGTGTTTGGTTTTACAATCACTGTATTTATGTCCATGTGTAGTCTGCATTATTTTAGTATATTGTTTAGCGCACAGAAAAGTACTTTTCTACTTGATCAAGTCATCAGTCATTTCCGAACAATGTACACCCGTCAAGATCCAAATAACTTGTAAAAACACACGTCTAGTGTCATGAGTTGATTCCTATGCCGTAGTTGCTTTTAAGTGTACTCATGGTCTTGACAAGTGAAATTATTGACTTACAACCTTTGACAGGTTGCAAATCTAAAAAAGTTTGCAGCTTACAGAGGACGATATTAATTATTTCAGGGGCATCTTTCCGTCGAAGATATCTAAGCTAACTTAAAGGAGTCGGAAATATCTTCTGCCTAAAGTAAATTAGTATTGTGGTCTAAAATTGAGGCAAAGTGATTTATGAGGTGCAAAGCAAATTTTAGTTTATTTCTGATAGGCTGTTTAATAAGCTCATGTCATGATATCTAATCTCTTTTGCTATTTAATACAGCAAGTGAAGTGCTATCGATGGGAAATGTAATTACTGTTCACCTAACAGAAAACAAACATTGGGAAAAGCTGGAGTCAACTGATAAGATGCAGGCAACGAGTATACCGAAACAGCAGCCATTATACTGGATAACCATCCAGACATAGTTCCAGTTAGAATATGGTTTATCTGTTCATAGTTCCCCAAAGCCGTTTTCACTTAAATTTTGTACAGAACTTTTACATTAATAAAGAATGATAGCACGTTTTCCTTCCCCTATCCCTACCCATTATATGGTAAATTCTATTTTTTTCATACCCTTTTTTTCACATTGAATACAATTCATACCCTACCCTTCAATGTATATTCCCTGACTTTGTGTCACTTACATTATTGTGTAACAGCATACGGTATTGATTTTATTATTCATATACATTGTACCATTAAAATAAGTTTATTTGTAGTTAGAATATATCTAGCAGAGGCTTTTGGACACTGCTTGGGCTTTTTGAATGGAATTCAAATTTCTAACACTACCGTTTTGTACAGAATATTCTTTTGTGCAATTATTGATAATTTGATAATTATATATAATGAAAAGCTTAGCACAAACCGATTGTAATTAGTAGTGGTTCCTATTCCCCTATCCCTGCATGCTCTGTGTGGTATATTAGCTCACCCTATCTAGGGTTTTAGCCAGTCAAATAAGGGGAGATGGGGCAGGGGTGCCAATGCCCTCCTTTCTCCAAGCAACTTCCTTCACTCTCATATCATCAGGCCACCACATTGTCATATCAGTTATTGTTTATTTAGCAGCTCTCACTCGAATATATATGCATTCACTATTCATAATTTTCCTTTTTTTTTAGTGTTTTTCTCATTTCTGATTTTGCTTCACCTTACCCCAAACCTTCTGGGCTAAAACCCTACTATCCATACACACATTATCACTCATCTTATGATTCCCCCAATTTCATGTGGACTAATTTTAATATCACCTTCAACCACCACTTAGTTAACACCTATTTTACCAATTAATAGTTTTAATATGTTTGTTACAATTTATTTAGTACTAAATAATGTTTTCATATTTTTATTGACCTGAATTGCTTGTATATAGCCACTGTTTATAAGTGGTATTCCCTTCCCATATATTACTGCTAGCCTCAATTAAACATTTATTTCAGTAAATGATATTTCTCCCTTCTCTCAAACATTATAAAAATCATACTAGACTTGAAATATTTTAGAAGATGAGAATCCTGTGTAGAAACTAATATATTTTTTTATTTCCTTGAAGAAGAAAAACGAGCAGGGTTTTCAATAGCGGTCGGTTGAATCTGTATTTTCATCGTTTGACTGATGCCCATTGATTGAATATGATCAACAGTCTTTTCTTCATTCTGGTAGCTGTATAGCTATCATTGTTTCCAAGAGCCAGAATTATGCTTGAAGATTTCTCTTCTCTTGAGTACATTGACACCAAGGGAACATATTTTTCCGGGAATGCCTGTCAGGCTAATACGACGCCTGATGCCCGCATACTTCAAATATCACTTTTCTGGGTGCTTCTTGGTGATTGAAGCAGATTCATTGTTTGATTCATTGTTTCTGGGGATAGGGTTCTTTGTATTTCAGGGTATTGTTTTGCTTTAGAAGACAATAGTTTGCTTTGTGTTACATATGTGATGATCTGTAACACCAAGAAACCCCCACTTCCCTCAAAGTTATACGTTAACTGAACAACCATAAGTTAGTCATATTTCAAGCAACCGTATCAGCCATACTCTTTCTTAGTTTTGGGTCGGCTTACACTACAAATCACGTCTCAAGAGTTATTCCAGTACATAGTGTACACAGCAATGCAGTATTTCATACGGCGTGTGCTTTTTTGTGGTACTGATCTGTGGAGATTTTCAACAAAAGTTAATAGTTTAAAAGTTTCATCCGCGCTCTTTCGGTATTTTTCCCAAAACGTGGACGTTTTTCATGCAAATCATCAGTTAATATACGGTAGACTATACATGAACATAAATACAGTGATTCTGAAGCCAAATTCAGGTACGATCTACTAAATAACACACTTTTCGCGTCCTTTTCGGAGGTACTTTCTAGCTGAGACTGAGCAGTTGTCCGCCATCTTGGATTTCAAACCACCTGGAGCCTCGTCTTCGTGACCGGAAGTAAAACTTATGAAAGGCGTGTATTAAAACCGTTTTCTTCGTCCCAGATTCTGGACGACGCCAAACATGGCAGTCTTATTTTCTTCGCTCTCAGTGGAAGGAGATTAGGAAACCAATGAAAATAAGGCTCTGCTCGCAGGGTATTCTCGCAAGACTAACGTATATTACAAGTCACATTATTACTCATTACAGTTAAAGTTTGGCGCGATCTAACGCGAGCTCTCATTGGTTGTTTCTTGGTCACATGGCAGTCATCAAATTTAACTGTATCCCGCGCGGGGTATAATATTGCCCGGTACGTGATCACATCGTGACATAAGGTGGTGTGATGTCTCGCAAGCACGCCTCCTTGGCTGTCTGTTGAATTCGGAAAAAGAAATATTTTCTCATCAAGAATTTGTTTTGAATATGGGCCGCTCTTTCTTGCACAGTTTGAACACTATCTCAAAGGTAAATCCTGTGTAAAGCAATCGCATTTAAAGGAGCTCATTCAACCAAGATGCATTGCGAGCTCAAATTTCTCGAACCGCCATTTTTGGGGCTCCCGATAATGGCTCTGGAGAGCTTCTTGAAACAAATCCTATTCCATCGGTCTCACAGGGGCATACCAGTTGATTATTTATAGGGGGAAATGTTCCTTATTTATTAGCTTTTTTGTTCAGTCATATATTTCCGAATTTTCACCTGCCAGGTGAGGAATTCAACGTACTCTGGAGTCGCCTTTGGTCAGTGAAATGATTACTAGAGCCTGTACTGGAGTTAGCCGACTGTTTGATCGTAATTCCTATAGTTCCTACAGTTTATCCAAACCAGGGCCTTTCTACATTGGCTTGATCGGCCCGCAGACCTAAATGGCATGAAATTTAAAGTTCAGAAGAGCTGAGCTTTTTGCTTATCATGCATCATCGGACACTTACAACTCATTTAAAGCAAATTGCTTTGACTGAGACTCGAGTACGTGGCGGCCTACACGCGCGGTACATGCAAGCTTACAAATCTTGCAGTTTCTCTCTTAGTCTTATAGTCTTGGTTTTGGCTCAATGTACATAGACAACGCTGAGACAATTAAAGTAAGTAAAAGTGAAATGTTGTGTTGATATCTGCATGAGCGGCTGTAAGTGGAAACCTATTTTATAAATGTTTCTTTGCTGATGAATAAACTTCAAGTTCGATCAAGTGCCGCTGGGCGCTCCGAAAACTGATTGATCGATATTTTTTTACCCAGCATATCCAATGTACGATTAACGGAAGTCAAGGAGCTTTTAAAATGACACAAACCGGCTGAAATTCAGGCTAACAAACAATAACATTATACGGATTCGATTCCTCAATTTGCATATTGCATTGGCGAGTCAAAATGTGGTGTGGAGAACGCACGGACCTTGAACACAAATAGAATGTGGCAAACAGTACTTCAACATTTCAAACCAGCATTTTGGCAGGGACAACCTAGCTCCTTTCTTTCGACTACACGTTCTTGCATGCACAAGCCTAGAAAGGAAAGAACTCTAAATGCATAATGCTATCGAAGAATTGATTAATTTCCTTGCTACACGATCTGCATCGCTGGAACTTGGTCCAGAAGTTGGACAAGTTGGTTCGCTAGTTCGAGCATGAGATCAATTGCTAGCATCACGTCGAGGAATTTTGATCGGAGAACCGTAGTAATTCCGCTCATTCTATTGTATTTCTTCAAGTATAAAGGCAACCGATCTCCCCTCCGAGTTCAACTCGTAAACTCTATTTATAAACAGCCCGATATCACATTTTCTGATTGGCAGCTGTCCGATTTCAAGTAGTTTCCCATATGAAAACAATAACAGTGACTCGCAATGCATCTTGGTTGAATGAGCTCCTTTAAGGTCGGTAACTCTTGACAGTCTTGTAAGTCTAATAAACTGACGTAGACGAGGGACCTACGATTGAACGTCCTTATTTGAGAACAAGTGAAGGTCTCACAATTTCAAGTCCAAGAACGAGATTACTTCACAAAGGCACCACATTCTTCTCAGCTACTTTAAGACCATGCATGAGTGTCGGGATTTAGAGTTAGGGATTTGTTGGGATTATACTTGAGATTTACTAAAGCGGACGCTTCTCTGGAGAGCAGTTTGAGAAAGTGAAAATTCTCACCTGGTGTTGATGTGACTTCCACGTCGATAAACTCATCACATCGTGACGTAGGGTTCAACGTTATACTGCGGTCGCCACCAAGGTACATGGTATTCTTACCGCTGGGGTCAATGGCTTTAAACATCACGTGATGATGTAACTGTGGACGATTGATGATCGCCTTCAGTTTGAAGTTGTCTCCCGTCACAAGGTACCCTTCATGTCTCAGGTCAGTGATGATCTTGAACGGCATACCGGCATAATTCCTGAAGTTAACAGCTACGCATGTTTCTGGAAAATAATGTTTCAGAATTTAAAACTAAACATTCGCTAACACTCCTAGTCTCATCGCATCTCTAGTTAAATGTCTTTTATTTCTTGGAATTCTCACAATTTCTCATGATAATGTACTGACGAGCGCCAGTGAGATTCTCATTTTAGCACTTATTAATCTATCCAGTAAAACCACATCAATGAAATAATCATTTACCTTTAATTTGCGGAGATTTTGACAGTCCCTTCTGTGAGGAGCCAGGTTTCCTTTTAAGAAACCGTTCTCCTGGAATCCGTGGCTTAGCAATGCCAGCAACACCCTTACAGTGTAACATGGCTTGTTCCTTATTAGGAATTGGGTAGAAGTTAAATGAGCATCTTCTCAGGAAACTTGCATCAGTAGCAGTATATTCGAACTTGAGTTCATGTGGGTGATTGTCGATGCTCTTTTCCAACTCACATACAAACCATAAATTGTGGGGAAAGCTCGCCATCTGCAGTGTTAGAGGGTAACGAACGCTTTTGTGAAACAGGAATAGGGCTTCTTTATCTGCATGATAAATAATGGAAGAATGCCTCTATCAGGATATTCCAATTCAGAAGTGATATTTTGCCATGATATAATATAGCTTGGGTTTGGTGGGATCTGATGTACGTCCTCATTTGTTGGTTTTAGGTCAGGTGCCGGTCTTCAAATTCAACTGTATCCAAAGCGCGCTAGAAGAGCGCGATACACTCCGATAATTGTAGGCTGGCAAGTGATCACATTTTGGAAGCAGGTGGCGTAATATCTCTAGCTAGCACGAACGCGTTACTGTGTGGCTACCGGCTAAAGGCAGGAAAGTTTGTTTATCAAGAAATTAACTAGTTCCCAGTCTCTCACACAAGGAAACACACATAAAATGGGAACTATCGAGATTGTAGGGAAACAAAACTTACTGTTTCCTTCGGGGCCGGTCAAACTGTTTATGGCCCGATAACTGCATAGTCGCATTCCGCTCATGCCTCCACTCACAGCTTTTCTAGATCTCGAGCATGGACTACTTTTTAATACAATAAACGGTTGAAAATTCCCGCTCTGATGAAGGGAGCACGGCAGACTGCCTGTTTTGTTTCACTCACGATCTCTTTCAGGTTTATCTTAAAATTCCTTTATTACCATGCGACTTTCCGCTGACCCTAAATAATGTTGCCGCTCACGAGGCACGTTGTGCCGAGCGAGCCGCAACTTAAAATGCGGGGAGTGCAACTGTGGTGGGTGTGAGGTCTATGAACCAATTAGAAACAAGAACTCAGAGGTGTGTCTTCTCCTGATGCTCGTAGCATTTTCCTTGGAAACGATTTCGGCGGTAGCAAGAATGATTGTAGACCGACTGCCTTGTTGATTTTAAAGTCTATAAATCGCTACGAAAAGTTTTCTTCTCACTCTTCAAGTTCCGGAGTTTATTATTAAACGTATTTGAAGAACCGTTAACACTGATGGCTTAACAGTTACAATCAAACGAGGAACAACCTACAAACGGGGAAAATCCTTTGAGTTCAGCTGATATATTTTTAATAGGTTCTAATACTTCAGAAGTTTTGAAATAATTAAGGCAGTCGTACTGCGATTTTAAAAACACTGGCGTAACAATTAGCGCAACCCTTCAGTTACATTAATTTGCCTCAAAACAACTAACAACTTCGCAGTTTCTGGTCCCAAAACGTAGTTATCCTGAATCGCTTGACATCCTAGTCGTGAATAATCTGCTTCTTAGGCAACCTAAGGCAACGTAAGGCTGCTAAGGTTGGTCTATAGTCTATACAGCTGGTTAGACAAGAAGCCGGGCCGCCATTTTGAATTGCCTTCCCACACAAAGGTCAAACATTTGTTCAAATCCGTGCCTAGCAACGGCTCCTCTGCCTAGTAATTTTCTACGAGCATCAAGCTACGGTTGACTCTCCGTCTTTTCTCGCCCCTTCGGACATCGCTTGGCAGTCGCTCGCCACGAGCCAGGGTCAGCGGAAAGTCGCATGGTAATACAAAAAAATCAAGATGGTGGCTAAACCAGTCTGTCGTGTTCCGACAATCCCTTTATGTAGGACGACACTATTTTTTACCAAAAATACAATACAACACAATACAATTCAATACAACAATAGAACGCAACACAATACAATGCAACAGAATACAAGTTGGTAGCAATTCGTGTCGTCCTACATAAAGGGATGGCCCGTGTTCCCTTGCTCTGATTGGTAACGTTGGTTAAATGAAGACTGTCAATCCCCAAATGATAAACTTTCTCACGACAAAATACAAAACTAACTACTCAGATTAGCAGAGCATGCTTTTCAGGTGTACTGGAGAATATTTGAGAATATTTTGACGAAGGATGGCAAAGATTCGAGTGGATAAACATTACTGCTTTTAACAGAAATTTAGAGCAACACGGAATCGGTTCACTGAACCGAAATCAAGTTTCTAGAAACATCTTTTGTAACAGGTTTTGTAATCCACTTGAATCTTTGTCACCTCTATCAAAAACATTTAAAAGCATATCAGGACATTCACATTGTGTTTCTCTTCTACTCAAGTTATTTTTTGTAGTTTTGTTTTAAATAAACTTGAAAGTTCAATTCGATTGGCAGATGCACAGATGATGTCAGGGTTTGGAGAAACTCATGCTAGCGCAGGAACGCGTTAACGGGATGGTTTGGGGAATCGTGTCACTCCTCACCCGCTCACTCACTACATCGACATTTGATTTAATTAATAATTGAAGATCAAGCCAGCACTACAAATACTTACCAAACTTAGAAGTTCCATCCCGTTTTGCCAAGACGAACCGGTAATTACGTTGTATGGCATAATAGCCAGGAAGACATGCTGATTCCAAGGAAAAAATTTGTTGTTTTGATTTTACTACTTTTAAAGCTTTCCTTGGGATAAAATATTGGCAGGCATATGTCAGAGCCAAGTGACCTTCTCTTGACGCGAAGCATAAGTTGTCCGTTGTGTTGCTTTGAATTGCAGGAAGATCTTGTGAGTAAATTCTATAATGGGCATCCAAAACAACTGAAAAGAACAAGAACATCAGTTAAGGCATTGGTTAAAAACACGGGGCTTGGAATACTCTGAATACCTAATATTATCTTTAGTTACCCTGTTGTAGCCACTTCCATTTCGTCTAAATATCGGTGTTGCTTATATGGCAATGATAAAATAAACGTACTTCAAACTTCCTACATTTTAAACTTCTCTCAAGGGAACACCTCCGTTTCTCCGTTTCAAGAGGTTCGACTATACCTGTATACTCACTTTTGCTCGCAGGACCTGTATCGTAAACTAATTTCCTCGCCAAGGCATCCGGATCATGTCCTGCTTTAGGAAAAATAATATATTTTGGATTTTGCCGGGACGCCATAAAAAGAGCAACCTTCCCTTGCTGGGGATTGGTAAACTCCGAAGAACCTTTGGACTCGTTAGTTGATTTCATATCCTTGGGTTTTAATTCCGTGATAACTGCACCAAAAGTTGAAGATGAAGAGAAAGAGCTCGCTCCTTGTGCTCCGGTTGAAGCTGCTGATCCCTGTCCTGATGATCCAGCTGAAGAACCTGCCCCTCCAGCTGAAGAACCTGCCCCTCCGGTAGAAGCACCTGCCTCGGCTCCAGCTGAAGCACCTGCACCTCCAGCTGACGCACCTGCTCCTCCAGCTGAAGCACCTTCAGCTCCACCTGCCGCGGTTCCGGACGCTGCCGCACCACTTTCGGTACCACCAACACCAGTACTTCCTCCTACGTCGGTTCCCGCCTGAACTCTCCCAGTTTCGCCACCTACGATGGTGTTTCCTTCACCGTTCTTTACAAGTTTTCGGTCTGGTCCATCTCCTCCTGCAATGTTTGGGGGACCGGCTTTGCCTCCTCCAGTTTGCTGCTTAGATGACGTCACACCATTAGGACCATACAAATGAACATTAACAACATGGCCCCGACCAGCGTACGCCCTAAGTGCAATATTGATAGCATTTGTGACAATTGTTTTTGCTGCCTTAGCTGCCGCGTTCGCTCCTGCCATGGCCCCTGTTTCCGTGCCTGCTTCAGCTCCCGCCTCAGCTCCTGCCCTGGCTCCTGATTTGTACGCAGACTGTTTACCAGATTTGGCTCCAGCTCTTGCACCTGCTCTGGCAGCAATTCGTAGCAAAATATACTGGGCAGTGGAGTTTTCAGCTAAATGGTAAAAAACAAAGGTAGGTTCAAGTATGTTTACGCCTGTGTGTTAAGTGCTATTAGACCCCCTCGCGAATATTTCAGGTTATCCGTTCAGTCGTGGTTACACTAGCCCTTTTCCCTTTGGGAAGTAGGCCTTTTCCCAAAGGGAGTATGTTTTGCTGTGTGTGACCGTAATTCCCGTGGCCAAATTGCCTTAGCCGAATTTCCATGGATACATCAAAAAGAACAAAGGAAATACCCGTAACATATTCCAAACCGAAGAGCAAGGTTTTTAGAGACCCCAAAGGAGACACACCAATCACGAGGCGGCGGTTAAGAAGAACAGGAAACCCCATGATGTGGAACACAGGATGTTTACCTTAGCGCAGAGACCACTCTTCTTTCGCGCCACTGAGTCGACAACATGGCTGGTATTGTGCTTCGCTGTTAGTATTTTTATTTCATTTAAGGACTGTGCCTACTATTGTCAGCGCGCACGCCGTCCTGCGCATCAGGCCATTTGCAGAACTATTTTGAAAAAGCTGTGTTAATTGTATAATTTTACAGACAGAAAGATGAAGTATTTTAAAATACGGTCGAAAGATATGCTTGAGAAATGAACGATTTGGGAAATCTTTAAATTCCACTATACGGCCACGAAAGACAATTTTCAGCTGAAATGGTATTAAAACAGCCGACCATTTCAATGATTTATCGTGGGGAGATGGTCGAAGAATCGTAGATTTAGGAGATTTACCCGACCAATTGAATGCAGATTGTTTGGACTGCCATGAATCACTGCTTTGTATTGTATTGTATTGTATTGTATTTTATTCGCCACTAATAGAAGTTACAAAGTAGATAATACAAAGTAAATATATATAAAGGTTAATGGCGAGGAAGCCCAGCGCCTTGTGCGTCAGGCCTGTCGATGCTTTCGAGTTTCTCCAAACATGGACTCGGCCGAGTATAAACAATGTGTGAATACGGTCAAATAGGCTTTGTGAAAACGGGTAAACCTCTTGGAAATCCAAAGAAGAATGAAGAAGGAAAGGACTGTATGGGGTTTGAGCACAAAGGAAGTAGTAACAGCTTTGATTTTCTATGAAGAAAGTCAAAAGACGGGACTGACTCTTTCCCACCGCCATCTTGAAAATCCCAGAATGCAATAAAAGAAACCAATTTTCAGACTTGATAAAAAATGTCAATTTTTGAAAATAAAATTAGCGATAAAGAGGCCTACCGTCCACATAACTTTTTAAAACGCGTGGATACCCCCATTTTTTCTTTTTGTAATCTATAATATAGAAGCTAAACAACGTTTACATATATTTTTTGTCTTTATAAAATTGAAACTTGTTGTCCATTTCGGCAAAAAAATATGTGTCTGTTCATGGTCACTAATGAGGCTTACAAAGCAAAGTTTGTAAAAAAAATTATAATCATTGTAAGATAAATGGTTTGATTGGCATCCTTTGTGAAGAACGCTATGTTTAACGTTTTTTGTCCTAATATTTTGCCAGATAACCCAAAATATTAATCGAATTAAAAAATAGTTTCTCGGACAAGAAAAATGCTGAGTCAGCACTTTTTTCGATTTTCATCCTTAATTATCTCTCTTAAACGTATGGGTACCCCATAATTAGTTTTCTGATTTCAAAAGCTCCTTAGGGGGTTCAACTGCAATCCATATAGATTTTTAGAAAACAAATTGGTTCAGTTGTAATTAGGCACCGTCCTTAAGTTACGAAAGCTTAGTAGGCTACAGTTTACGATGAATATTTTTGTTTCTTACTGCGGAAATCGTGGTGAACTAGATGATCAAGATCCATATGTTCCAGGATATCTTTTTAATCGAAGATCGTTTACAGAATTCCCTGAAGTTGGTAGGAACTATTTTTCTGGTCAGAGCAGTCTACATGTACAGTAGTGTGCCACAGACTCGTCTGCGTCCCTGCTGGTGCCAGCCCATGCGATCGATAAGCTCACGACGAGCTCCCAAATTTAAATTATAGTAGAATGCTAGTGTACGGAGAAAGCTTAACTGGATGCGTCTTCTACGTGATCTTCTAAGGAGAAAGTGGTGGATCGCTAAATCCAGTGAGGAGAGTAAAATTAGAAGAAGGACGACAGAAATCAAGCCAGCACGATCGCGATTCGAGTCCTCCATGATTTTCGCGTTTCTCGCTAAAGTTATTGGGCCAAACGTTCACCATTGGTAAATAATTTACGTATCACCGCTAACCCAAAAGGTAATTTAAAACCCAAACTGAGCCCAACCCAAGCCAAATATCTACGGGAATTTGCAAACCCCAAAGTGTGTGTTACCACGACTAGTATGACGTGATCTATGACGTCATAAATTAGAGTAAAGTACGAAAGATTGCCCCGTGGCGAGTTTTGTATATCATGGAAAACTAACAATGGACAAATGATCGTTATGATGTCAAATACTATCGTGCTTAGACATCTGGGCCTTATCTCAAGGGTAAGAGGACGTGATCTATTTCACTGAAAATCTCTTTAACAGCTGAAAGAAAATCAAATTGTCTCGACATAAACATTTAGAGGTTAGGAACTGAATTACTTTGAATGTCATTACTTGTTCATTCCAGTAAAACTCGCAACTGGCCGTGCCAAAGACTGCTTACATCTGATATTCCCGTTAATAGACCACCTCGAAGTTTTCGACGCCATTTTGAAAGGTATGCAAACACGCCAATTCGCCAAAGTGTTCTTGAAATAGTAGGTAGACTATTATTACCGGCTCTGAGCCAGTTGCATTATGTATTTATCTTCCATACTATTTCTTGTAACAACAACGAAGGATTCTCTAATATTTGTTCCATTACAACCAACTGCTTCAATTTACGCCACACGAACAACTGCTCCTGTTAAAAATTCTCTTCGTGTTTTGTTATTTCAGATAATATCGGCGGACGAAATATGAGGGCATATTTCGACGCCACAAATAGGTTATTATATATAAACAGTATAAAGAAGAAATCCATCTTTAAATAACTAGAAGAGAAGTGAAAGAAAATAAAAACTACTCATGGCACATATTTTCTCTTTCACTTCTATTCTAGTTGTCTTACAGAAAAGTCAATTACACACATATAACTGTCACGTGACCGTATATACAGAATATATTAAATTTCCTGTGGTTCGCTGGATATAGTAAACGCGAAGATCCAGAAGCAAGAATACTCGAGTTCCAGGACATTTTAATTGGCAGCAAGTATACAGGAGAGAGACGCAAATTGGATAAAGGCAATATCAGTTTACTGGAAGGTTGCGTTTTACCTGAATTTGACAAGTAAACATTTGCGTTTCATCAGTGTAGAAGTTTGATCATGAAGGAAATTATCATGCAGACCGCAAGGATAAACATTGTGTTATCTGTTCACGATGTATAAATTCAAGGAGCGATAGGCGAGAGAGCGAGAGACCGTTCGCGCCGTCAACCAATCACATTGCACGTATTGACTCAACACATGACAGGATGAACCAATCAGATTCGAAATCGCTCGGGTACTCGATTTATTTAAACAACTTAACACAGTTAAAACAAGATGGCGGTAACCCGAGACTTGGAAGCTGAGTGATAGAATTTGGTGTCCCATCTCTCAAATGTAAACAGCTTAATGTTTTATTTAACTTCGTTCGTGGGAAAGCCTTCCAACAGGCTAAGGATATTTCAACTGGCGCCCTTGTCGGAGCCGAAGGACGTCATTTTACCCAGACGGCCAGAGATTTATTCGACACGACGAACACACAAGAGTCAAAAGTGTTGTGTTTTTCTAGAAGAGCTTTGGTTGAAAATTTCTCACATTTTACGAAAGGATTAGGGATTATAGGTGGAGCTCCTAAACGCATGTGGCCTGACGTTGTGAAATATTTGCACCGAAATGTGTAAGTAAAACCATAAAACTTACCAGTTTGCATTGTTGTTATTAAATATTCGTTTCTGTAAAAAGAAATGGCATTAAATATAGCAGCAAATGTCCCGATTCCTGTTGTTGTTGGCCAGCGTCGGCATCTCAGTGATAGAAAATAAATAAGGTTGAAATTATGTGTTTAAATACGCACACACATCTTATTTGTTCCCTACTTTTTAATATGTTATTAAGTGTAATAATGGTGACTGTAATTCGAACTGGAAATTAAATCTACCGTAAATTGAACTGTATGTGACTTATAGAGAACAAGAAGAAAAAGTTAAAATCGTCAAAAGAATAACAGAGCTCGGAAGATGGAAGATACACAGAGGCATCTGAATTGACCACAAATTATACCCATAAACAGAACTGGATATGACTTATATACAAACCGAGAATACCCTATTAAAATTGAATTGGATGTGACTTAGGAAACCGAGCTGTCAAAAGAATAGCAGGATTTGTCGTGGAAAGCCGTAACCATATAAACCGAACTGTCATAATACCAGAACTGGAGAGTACAAATCGAAAAACGTATGTAAAACGTCGAACTATATAAGTTATTTTCAAGATTTAGAAAATGAACACTGTATATAGCACTAATATTTGAAAACTCACCACTCTTCTCGAAAATAAAACTGCATGCAGATCTAGATAGATGACTTTCTTTCACATTTAGAACGACACATCCCTAAATATTCACAGGGGATATTTAATTCTAAATATAAAGCTATTAGCTAAAGGAAAAGTTACATGTACATGTATGCTACAATATCACCTGTGCAATGGTAAAGTTAGAAATAATAATATCAGTCCATGAATCCTACTGAAAAGCATTGATTTGTAAAAATGTTTAAAAGTATGGGTAAACCCTGCTAAAAAGAATTGTATTCTAAAATACAAAAAAATATATATTAATATTGCAATATTTTAAAGCAATATAAGTTCAGAGAGCTTGTGATCTCCATGGGAAAGACGTTGCCATTGATGCTGGGTGGCAAGCTATCTTTAAAAACGCTGATTTAGAAAGATCGACAATCGATTGGAGGTGGAAAATAGCATTTACAAACAGGTTTTGCTAATAACACTACCGATCTTGTACAAGTGGCTTTAAATATATGGTTTAAAGGGGCTATGTCATGGTATTCTACGCATGTATGGAGTCAGTGTTCGATTGGTGGATTAAAACAGTTAACTCCCCCTCCTACAGTATTCATTATTTTACTCGAATACTGTATATTTACGCAGTTTGTTAGTCATTTTTGAAATATTTGCTTTGATTTTTACCATCCCACTTATGCGTGAGGTTCGTCAGTTCATATGAGAATCGCTGATAATAACTGTGTCCGGCCCGGACATCTAATGTAATGGTCTCTCACTCTCACCACAAGACAGTCCCTTTAAGATTTGTTTGCATCTAGTATAACGTACAACCATGTGATTGCATTCATTATCCATTATATATAAATAATATTATCATGCACAAGCATCAGTGTAGTGAATCAATTATCCGGCTCCACTAGGACAAACCATGTATGACACAAATATATGCTAGAACTCCTAGGTGGCCCGAGTTTAGGCCACTCATGGCCTCTTGTTCTAGGCTAAATTACGTGGTTGTGCGTGGTTGATTTCAAAAATTTAAACATCGCACAACATTCCAGCTTTTATAACCATTGTAAGTTAGTTGTTACTGAAGCAAACCGTTTTCTCTCTACATATTATTTATTATTGAACGTTTGTTAAATGGTCTTGCCTGATGTGCATGACTTCATACAAGTTGTGATTCCAATTTTTGACATATCGAACTTTGCAATTGTACAAAATATTTCTCAAACTTACTGTTTTAATCGAGATTCTGACGTAAATGTTATTTTCATTTAATAGGCAAGTTTAGTTTGTGCCGGTGGTAGTTCGAATTAATCACAAACACGGCCGAATATTATTTATTCAAACGAAGTATTAAATTCAAATTGAACAAGTTCATATATCGGGATGATCTCAAGGAACACTGAGTTATTGCTCTCTCGCCTATCGCTCCTTGAATTTAAATATCGTGAACATATAACACAATGTTTGTCCTTGCGGTCTGCATGATAATTCCCTTCACGACCAAACTTCTAGAATTAAGCGCTAAATGTTTACTCGTCTAATCCAGATAAAACGCAACCTTCCAGTAAACTAATACTGCCTTTATCCAATTTGCGTCTCTCTACTCTATACTTGCTGTCAGACTATTCTGTAACTCGAGAATTCTTGCTTCCGAATCTTCGCGTTTTCTATATGTCCAGGAAGTAGGTCTTACCAACTTGCGATTCCAGCGAACCACAGAGAATTTAATATATTGTAATTGACTTTTCTGTAAGACAACCTTTCCTTGATCGACCGTATAATAATTATATACCATATATATAGAATAGAGGTGAAAGAGAAAATGTATGTGCTCTGAGTGGGATTCGAGCCCACGGCCTCGGCATACTAGTCCGCTGTCGGTTACCACGTACTACACCATCAGGACCAACCACGCTGGTAACGCAGTCAGTTCAGTGGTGTCATCGTGGAACGTAACCGTAACTATATATAGTGAATGACCATACACTACTTAATACCAAAATGTTATTTTAACAGTCGGTGATCCCTTTGACATCCAAACATTTGTACATATATTCCTAATGCTTACATATTGTAGGAAGAGCGGTCCAGAGATATTCTGAGGGAATGGGGCCATGCATCTGCCCATCTGGAGTTTTGACTGCGACACTTAGGCAATCAGAACCAAAAAGCTCTTTCATCATTGCTTCAATGTAGTAGTATTTACCCTTTTCTAACATAATAGGCCATGACTTCTGCTCTGGATACCTGTTCAGGGAATACACACACGGTCAATAATGGTTATTAGCAACATCAAAACACAATTGGCTGAAAAGAGACTAGTCCGAAAAATTCTCAATATCTGTAGTTGCGCGTCATAGCTGCAGATATATCGCGTGACGTTATATCCGGCCCTCGCGCCTGTAAAAGGGGAGAAGAGAAATAGTTTGCTTCCCACCCGGAGAAAGAAACTTATGGAGGACAACTATATGCCTAAAACCCATGAAGAATAACCGAACTAGCTATGATTTTATTCGACGAGTGAAGAAAAAAAAACTCGAATTCCGGCTACACATAAATAACCGTCCTATCTCCATAAGGTTTGGTTGTAATATGTGATCTGGTGTAAAACTGCCAATGTATTCTCTCGTTAAAAGAAAGAAGAGTTAGAGTTAGACATCAACCAATCCACCGTACAGAAAAAGATAGTGGCTGCACATTTAACCACAATCCCTTGTTTTTTTTCAGTGGCAACATCACTTGTACTGGCTTGTTTTTAAGATTTAAAATCTCTCAACAGCGATTTTATAACGGATTTAAAGATTTTCGTGCGCAGAGGATTGTGGGTAAAATTAGAAGCCGCCATCTTTTACTTTGATTGTTGATTGTTTTCAGCTCAATGTGTCCAAAACGTGAAGAAACTTATTAATAACGAAAATCAAGAGACAAATTAAGAGCAGCGTATATAGCCCGGAACAGATCCAAACACCCTTCAGAATAACTATTCTTTGCAATTGAGAGAATGTATTTCTTCTGTCGTCGTAGCAGTCGTGTATTTACAATTTTGTGTGAATATTCTATATTGTTTGACATTTTACGCTGGGGCAGTCTTCAAACCAGACAGTACAAGTTTGTTGTCGTCATGTTTTTGCACTTCTATGATCTTTGTAATACTGAAGCTCGGGCGTAAATAACGTAAATAAAGTTGTTTATTATATTGTTTTTACCTTGAATTGGTCTTCACAATAATCTTAGACATCATGCTGATCTTCATCCAATAAGTGTTTAGTGGCGAGTGGTCATATCACGTGGACCATGGATTGAGGCGGCTTTATGAATATAGCATTTAATTCGAGTAGTTGAAATTTTTGAACTTCCAAATGTTCACTTATATTACAATATTTCAGTACCAGTTCTGTGTGCATCTTTAGTGTTTTCCGATGCGTCAGTTTAAAGACGCTAGCTATAGTTGAGGTTTCCGTGGATTACTAGTAGCGAAATCCAGTCATATCGGCTGACACTCCAAAAGCATTCCACCAGCGATAAAACAGATAAACCATCATTTTATGCTTTTCGCTAGCTGAGGTACGAAAGAAGCGAGAAGTCATTTCTCGCACACGGCCATACCTGGTGCGAGAACTGAAAGGCGGGAAAGTGGGTCACATGACCAGTTGTTTTGTGCAACCCACGGTTTTTGGAGATCCTTCTTGTTTGCAAAAGAACTCCTCGCGGTCTGTAGAAATATAACAGTAGCTAACTCAAGAATGCCCAGAACAAGAACCCCAAAGAGTAAGGAGCGAGATTTATCCTCCCAATCGCACGGCAGCATTCATCGTCACTCTTCCGAACGGAGCCGTTCTCATTCAATTGAACTCTAGCAGCTAAGGTCGCTGTCAAAAGAGGAACAAAGCAGAGTCATAGTCCTGAATTGGACCAACACAAGTTTAATAAATCAGTCGAAGAGAAGCTAGACGAGATTATTGACTCCAAAAATGTCTCAGACATTCAGCATAAGGCAACTGAAGTAAGAAATTACTGTCAGAACGGAACAAGCATCTGTTGTTGGCGGATAAATATGGCTGGGACGTTGTTGATTGTTACAAAGCCGAACCGCTCGCATTAGTCTCAGACGATGAGAAAAAGGATTAGAAAAGCTATCAAAGAAGGAAAGAGTCTTAAAGCTGAGAGGGAGAAGAAAGTGAAAGACAAAAGACAGAAAAGAGCATGTATTTTTCGGCGCGAGCCATCAAAAGCCCAGTATTTTCCCCAATCCAAACAAACAGGAGATCAAAATTCCCATTTCAACGCGGGATCCAATTACAACACAGACCTGTTTTCGTTGCGACCAATCAGGTCACCTTGCCCGCAGCTGCAGAGCAGCATACCAATTACCTACATACAAGAAGAACTGAGTACTAACAGTTATTCGTTGCCACTCAAAGAAGTTCATGCACAAGATACCGTTTTACCATTTGGGTTGGCAACTACTCCATTCATTTTTACCAAGATTCAAAGTGTCTTAGTCAAACACTGACGGGAGAAAGGATTTAGATTAATCACCTATCTCGATGATGGGGCTGGTGTTGACTCATCTCAGGAAGAATGTGCCCGGATTGCTCAAGACGTTCGGGCAGACATAGTGAAATCTGGATTTGTCGCACATCTTGGAAAATCACATTGGCAGCCATCACAGGTTTTTTATCGTCAACTCGTTCACAGGAATTATTAGTGTTCCCCAATGGCGAATTTACTACATGAAAACACTTCTAGAACAGTTTGTTGCAAATGACTAATGTATCTGCAAGAACTGTGGCAAAACTAACTGGGACTCTGATATGGGGCTAGCACTCGGTCCAATTGTCAGGTTTTGGGCAAGAGCTCTGTAACTTGATATTAATAATGCAAGTAAATGGGACAGTACTATTCACTTATCTAAAAATGAAGTTTCTTTTTGGAGAGTGAACTTTGGAAAGTATCATGGATGCATAATTTGGAAAGCATTCCCTAAGCCAGACATACTCACCTATTCCGATGCTAGTGATACTGGTTGGGGAGATTACATCGTGAACCTACATGTAGGAGATTACGTTGCTAAAGGAAACTGGCAACCAGATGATATTGGAAAGAGTTCCACTTTTCGTGAATTGCGTGGAGCCTACAAAGTGTTACACTCCTTTGCAGACCAACTCAATGGAAGGGAAGTACAACATAGAACTGACAATCATAACGTTTCCCATGTACTTTCAGTGGGTATAGTCGCAATCTGGTTCTTCATGATGAAGTTATGGCCATCCACCAGTTTTGTCTTGCCACGTCTATCAAACCGAACAACACAGTGGATCCCTAGAGACCAAAACCAGTTGGCCGACTTATATTTTTTTAGCTCGACCCTGACGATTACATACTTTGAGCTATTAAATGCCAGATGGGGGCCACGTTCAGTTGATGTATTTGTAACCGACAGCACCAATTGAAACAGTTACCTCGCTATTACAGCCGCTGGTGGAATCCTGGCTGCCTAGGCATGGATGCCTTTACTGAGTGAGTTGGAAGGGAGAGAACAACTGGATATCTCCGCCACCCTCCTTAATGCCTAAGGTATTGAAGCACATGCAACTGGGCAGTGAGGACGGGACATTAATAATATCCCTATGGTCTTCAGCACACTGGTGGCCTCTTATCTGCCCTGATGGTAAGACTTTAAAAACTGTTTTATCATTAACTGGCTCGACATACCTCTAGCAAAGGACACTTTTATCCAGGCATCTAGCACTTGCGCTGTCTTTGGTAGTGACACCCGTCTAACTTCAGGGTGTTGGCCCTTCGTATCTGACATAGCAAAAGACGTAATGTTCTCGCGAAAGTTCCCCGGGATGTTGTCCTCTCTGTTGTGCGTCCCTTGTGACGATTATCATAGCCATCAGCGCAATACTGGACGCTGGTTAGTGCACATAACCAATGGCCGGTTTGGCACTAAAGTGATTATATAGTCGGTGACATTACGGTTGGCCGGTTGGCAGTATATACGTATACGGCTATGTCACAGTATCTTCGCCAGTTGGCATAAGAAGTGGCTAGTTGTCACATACCTATGCCGGTTGGCAATAGGTGCAGGACCAGTTGGCACTGTAACATATAGCTATTGACAATTTGCATAGGGTCAGTTGGCACGCTATATATGGCCAGTGGGCAATATGACAAAAGCTTAGTTAGAAGCGAAGTAACACGCATGTGGCGTAATATAGAGCTAGTTGGCATATGGTAAATAATAACCAAAACATTACGATGGTAATACAATTGGTGGTGGCAGTACCCAGCTATATATGTGAACAATTAGCGTAAGGTAGAATGGCCGGTTGGCTTAGTGTCAAATGACAGTTGTCAGACTTTACTAGAACAAATGAGAAAAGTTCGAATAGCAAAGAACGTATACAATATTATTTTAGGATCTAACACACTAAAACACGATTTGTTTCCTTATATAGGCATGTTGATTGGCGATACTTAGAAAGAAATCGAACGGTGTTCAGATCCATATCTCCAAGAGTTGGCGGGTAATATGAAGTCCATAGTAATGTATGACAAAGCCCCCCGTACACGAGCTATGTACTTGAAGTCATATCAAGCTTGGGCAGATTGGTGCCAATCTTTTAGTATACAGTCTCTGCCCGCTATGGCCCAACGTTTTCACTGTACGTCATACACCTCATACAGAGTACCAAATCACTTTCTGCCGTATCCGCAGCAGTGTACGGTGTCCGCTGGGCTCACTGGAAAGCATGTGTTCCTTCCCCTATAGATCATCCCCTTGTAAAACAGGTTCAAGTACGAAGCAGCTAAACGCCTGTTAGCAACACCCGTTGTTAGAAAGAACGTTAACCGTTGACCGTAGCAAATATCCGAGCATTGTCAGGTAGGCTCGGTTTTGGTGACCTTGAACAACTGCAGATCTTATGTTTGATACTTCACGGATTTTCAGCGTTTTTTCGTTGGGATGACCTGAGCAGATTACGAGCTAAGGACTTGAAGTTCTGCGATTCCCACTTGGCCATATTTTTAGAGAAACGGAAGAATGATCAATATATATAGAGCAGGGTCTTGGGTACGTGTTTGTGACACGATCACATCAACGCACATGTCCAGTGGCGATGACGGAGAAGTTCCTTGCAAGAGGAGGTCATTCGCCAGAAGATTACCAGGAGCCAGAAGGGGGTCGGTCACTTCGATCCCAGCAAATGTCGTATTCTACAGCTATGGAGCTCGTGCGCGATGGGCTGACAGTAATAGGTTTGAATGCTCAGGATTATGGCTTGCATAGTTTGAGGTCAGGAGTCGCTTCAGTAGCTGCCAAACTTGGACTTCCTGACAGACTTATTCGGAGACACGGTGGTTGGAAGAGCGACACTTCAAAAGATCGCTATATTCAAGAATCCTTCGACTCCCTTCTTGCGGTATCTAAGGCCATGGTTATTTAATTAATTTTGAAGAACAGCTTCAATACGGAAGCCTTGCTGGCTACGTACGGTATACGTAGAACACTGGTTAAGTACTTCTTCCATGCTGACGGAAACTAAGATTTATGTTTATACTTGTAAAAACAATACCAGCAGAAAAGTAAATTTAGCTATCAATATTGATTGGGAAATCCTCGTTTATATGGCTATATAAGTCTCATCTATAGAATACTCTTACTAAACGCTATACGTTATAGTCGTTGTTGCGTTGTGGCTGGCGTCCACTATCCAAAATAGTGTGCGAGAATTACGCTTCTCGCAAACTGAGATACGAAAGAAGCGAGAAGTCGTTTCTCGCACACGGCCATACCTGGTGCGAGAACTGAAAGGCGGGAAAGTGGGTCACATGACCAGTTGTTTTCGTTGCAGCCTTTGTGCAACCCACGGTTTTTTGGGACCCACTCTCCCGCCCCTGAATAGCTATTTGTAGTAATGCATAGATATCATACATTACAAGGCATGTAACTCTTAGCGTGCGCTAGCATAAACATGTCTGCGTTTGATCCTAGATGTTAATGTTATACTATTAATAACAATATGTACACATTTGAAGTGTGAGAAATAAACCAAGGGTTGGGTTGTGGCTGGCGTCCACTATCCAAAATAGTATGCGAGAATAAACATTTTCTCATATTCCCCGAATATTTTTCGCCTTACAATTCGCCGTATGAGCTCAAGCAATTTTGATATATACACTCCGAAAATCTTGCTCGTTCAAATTGATCCCGAATTGCACTCGCATCCATATGACTACTCTAGTAACAATCCTTGGTTTCTAGTTAATTCGTATTGTCATATATGGTACAGATCTCATCTAAGTAGAGCTATTTCGCAATTCAAGAAAAGGTTGTCAGTCCCAAATAAACGACAAACAACATTTCCAGACCGAAATGGATTGTAGCTGAAAGTCTGGTGAATTCGTTTGTTTCTGGGTCAAAAATGTTAAGACGAATATTAATGTCTCTTGCGAATCGATTTTCGAATTACACTCTCAGTTTCCCGGGGTGGGGGGGACTCCCCATAAAAATAGACGGGGGTGCTCGACCTATCTTTTCGGGGTTAAAATCGTTAGCAGTGCTATCTCTTAGGGGTCTTCCAAAGGTCTGCTATCTTTTAGGGGTCTCCGAGACCCAATTTTTTTGTGGCCGAGAAAAAATGGCGCTGGATCCTCGAGCATGAGACCCCACAAGTTGAATCGGTATTTACGGCTTCGATATAGAGTTTGGTCCATCCGAATATTAAAGACGAGGTTATGGAGCAGAGCTTTGTCTCTTATTTCCTTTAGTTTGCACAAATTTGTCTTTTGGAGTGCTATCTTTAAGGGGTATTTTTTTTTGTGAGCCACGCCCATATTGCTATCTTTTAGGGGTGAATTTCATTTCTCACGTCGAGCACCCCTGTCTATTTTTATGGGGAGTCCCCCCCCCCCCCCCCCCCCCCCCCCGGGCTCAGTTTATCCCCGGGGTTTATCTGTTTCGCACAGCTGGACATTTATAACCACAATTCATTGCGGTCTGGTAATCAGTCGCTTGTCGTTTGCCCGGGGCATCTTTCTTGAGATAGCTGTATGTTTCCTTTATCGTCATGTGATAACTTACTTGAAATATTGAAGTGGTTCCGTATCTCGAGTTCCCGTAATAGATGCTATCAAACTCTTGTGGTCCGCATATTTATCTCGGCTAAAGTACAACCTACCATGGTTATTACTCGCTACGACAATCAATAAAAGCGTGTGTTAACAATTATCACTTATATAATTTACATATACATTGTATATTTATGTTGCAGATTAAAATACTTTAGGTTACACCTGTGTTTAACCTAGTTTATTTTGGTTCAACCTAGTTTATTTTGGTTCAAGGTAGTTTATTTTGGTTCAATCTAGGTGATTTGTAGGCGGTCTTTTAAATGTAGGCTAGCATTTATATTTATCTGTTGTTTAGTGACTCGACGTATATTATGTTTTATCGATTAGTTTCATAATGAACTCAGAAGAGTTTATATAATTGTTTCGTGTGAATTCTCTTTTCCGATTCCTATGAAATAAATCTTCAATGATAAAAGATTGATACTTAATGAAGTTGTGTGAGTGATGATTTTGTGATTTTGGGCCTTCTAAAGCAGTTTATTAGGATTCGAAATTTTGACCGTTGGCCGGGGCTCTAAAATATTCAACAAGGTAGCTAGGCAACTCGACCTCCCCAAAGCACAGATTTACCTCAAAGATCACCCAAAAATGGGCACTTTTCTTCGTCGCTCACTATTCAGCTTTCGGTACAGGAGGCAATAGTTATCAAGCAACATCTGATCCGAGATTTAGGAAAATCCATCAAATTTATCACCGCCAAACGGCCTCGACGATCGAAAATGTTCCCGCCCCTACCCAAAACGTGCAAATCGCCTTAGTGAAATTATACTTCCGCTCGAAGAACGGAAACAAATATATCGCCAATCAGAGGACCATTTCGCTTTTAACGAAACTGGCGGTTACTGACTAATTTTAAATCAGGAACTCGCGAAAATTTCTCATGTGAAACTGTCATAACACTCGGTGAACCAGCCCACTATCTAGTTGGTCATCTATTGGCGATATATTAGATTCCGTTCCTCGAGCGGAATTATAATTTCACGCTTGCGTCTCCCCCGTGAAAAAGGCGATTTGCATCGTTCTGGGTAGGGGTGGAAAATGTTTCGACCGCTTTGGTCGGTCTGGTTCTTACAGATCATAGGAAGGTCGCGGTTTGAGGAGGAGGCCGTTTGGCGGTGATACAATTAATGGATTTTTCTAAATCTCGGGTCAGATGTTGCTTGATAAATATTCCCTCCTGTGCGGAAACCTGAATAGCGAGCGAGGAAGAAAAGTGCCGATTTTTGGGTGATCTTTGAGGTACATGTAAGTCTGTGCTTTGGCGAGGTTGAGTGGGCACCTTGTTGAATTTTTTAGAGCCCCGGCAACGGTCAAAATTTCGAATCCTAATAAACTGCTTTAGAAGGCCCAAAATCGCAAAAACATCACTCACACAACTTCATTAAGTATCAATCTTTTATTATTGAAGATTTATTTCGTAGGAATCGGAAAAGAGAATTCACACGAAGCAATTATATAAACTCTTCTGAGATCGTTATGAACTGATCGATGAACCACAGGTAACCCAGCCAACTAATAATCGGGAAATATACGTCAAGTCTGGGAAGTCCTAAAATCTCAAAATTAGTGACTAGCTCTAAACACCCTAAATTAGTCAGCACCCGTTAGGGTGTTTTAAATGTAGGGTTAGGGTTTGGATTAGTTCAGAGGACCATTGAAGAAGCATTATATTTGTCTGTTGTTTAGTGACTTAACCCTAAAAACCCAAAATTGGTGACTAGCTCTAAACACCCTAAATTAGCGAGCAATGATTGATATTTAACCAAAATAACCTAGTTGGAGAAAATAAACTAGATTGAACCAAAATAAACTAGGTTGGAAAAATAAACTAGTTTAAACCTAGTTAATATTTTTCAACCTAGGTTATTTTTCAATCTAGTTTATTTTGGTTCAACCTAGTTTATTTTAATTATGTGTTCAGTCACTTCTTGTTTACCTGTGAAGTCTTAGTCAGAAATTAGTGCTAAAATTAAACTATAATTTACAAACTGCTTCTTTATTGTCAGGAGTTAGAAGTTCGTTATTTGGAATGTGTACTTCCATTTTGTTCTAGTCACAGTGTGTTATTCTATTTGGAAAACTGAGTCTAACGAGTACGAGGTTTACACCATGATCCTCTGTACTCGTTACTTTAATATACTGTTTAGCTCTTTCGTACATCTAAGTACAACGGATCCAATGGGATCAGGTGTAGTTTTAATTACGACTCCACTTGACAATGGAGTCGTAAGCTACACCGTGTAGTTTACGACTCCTTTAATTTTCAAAACAAGATCATCCGTTAGCTGAGACTTCTATTAACTAGTTGAAGGAATAATAGTATCAGCGGAGTCACACTTATGTACGACTTTATTTTATTTCGATCAAGCAAACATTTAGTACGAAGCTCCAAACACAAGGCCGGCCATGTTTGTGCTGTTTAATATAACCTATACGCAATAAAAAGTTGAAGTCGGTACCGGCATTGTTTGGTATGTTTTTCTTTAATCCAAGATCAGTATTTTAGCTCAGTGATTACTCTGTAAAAGTCGGTTCGGTTGACAGTTTGTTTCGAAGTACGAATGGAGCCATCATAGTAAAAGTACACCTGATCATCTATAAACAATGTATTTATTTCTGAATTTAGCTTTCTTATATTTACTTCCCTTGAGTTGCTGCAGTTTTCATAAAAGAATGCAGAGTCAACACAACTGAAACTTCGTCTGTATTTTCGTCTGAGTTATCGTCCGTGTCATATTTTTCCAAGTCCGATTTCGTTAGCAGTGTGCATGCGTGCATAAATTTTCATAAGACCTACGTCGTAGTTATATTACAAGTCGATACTCAGCCACTTTTTTTCTCTTTTAGCGAGACAATCCTTTAATCCTAAATTTAATTTTTGCATATGATTGTGACGTCATCACTTTAGAACTCAATTTAGCCGTGATTCACGGTGGCTAAAATGTTTCACGCAAAGTTTTTTTGGACAAAACACTGATTCATTCTGGCGGGAAAACCTTAATTCGTCCCGGCATAACATTAGTTTACGATGGCAAAATGACATACAAGGAGTTCGCTGTCAACTCTACTTCATCCACAGTCATGTCGTTCGCTGTCAACTCTACGTCATCCACATGTATATAAATATAGAGGGTCTGAATGGGGGGGGGGGGGGGGGTCTACATGTCAGTTGTCAGTTAAAATTTTGGCCATTTGTCAGTTGTCAGTTAGCCCTAGTTAATCATTACTAGAGCAAATTTACAATGTTTGACCCACAAAAACCAAATTTGTCAGTTGTCAGTTATTTTTCGGTTGTCAGTTGTCAGTAAAAAAATCGTCAGTTGTCAGTTGTCAGTTATTTTAAGGCCGTTTGTCAGTAGTCAGTTAACCCCATTCAGACCCTCAATATACACACAGCTATTTCAACTAATGATGTCTGGAGAAGAAAATATGTCATTTTTAAACATCGGACGACTGTAAACAGGCTAAAATAGACCACAAAAAAAACGTAAGCTAAGTCGACTAAGTCTTCCATGCAAGTCGTAACTCGATACCATAATTTGTTACGGTCTGGAATGCCCTAATGTCCTATTCCTTATCTACCAGACAACATTAATTCAGAAAAAGCTGTATATTGCTTGGGTTGATAAGGTTCATACCAATGACTTGCAATTGAATAGTTATCTCTTTTCCGCTGGTCGGTCATTCTCGAATGAAGTCAGTGTTATAAATTAGTAATAAAAGTACACGAGGAAAATTTATGTCTGAGTTCTCAGTACTTAAATTAGTAGCTTACCAAGGAAAAATGTATGCTCCCCTGGCTGCAACGGGACAAAGTAAGTCCTAATTCTTGTACCAAAGTTGTCTCCCAGTTCTCAGGCTGGATGAATTTTGTAGAATAGCTCGCCAGGTTGGAAGGTATGGGTACCGGGAATTCTGCTCCATATTTGAGATTGAGTATGTATCGATGCCATCCCATTTCTCGATGTATACTCCATGTCGCCTCGTTACTCCTACAATAACACAGGAATATGAAAACACTTTTAAATATGAACCGAAGCAATTGCACGATGTTTGGTGATCAGTACTGTTTTAAAAATAGAGGATATTCCACACTCCAGATGAATAGCCAGCACCAAATAGTTATTTTCTTTTCTATCAAATGGACAAAAACTCGCGCGAGATGATCGCTGCTTTGCTCGGAGGTGAATATGAAATCATATTCACTGTTTGAGTAGCCAATCAGAGCGCGCTAAAAGTGATATTCACTGGTGTCTGTATATATTCACTGGTGTTGTATATACTAATACCGTATATCCAAGCTGCCATGTAATATTATGTTTATTATGTAGGCCTTTTGCAGGAAACAGTCATGTGCTGATATGTCACTTCAATTGGGAAATTAACGGCTTTACTAGATATAGGCAAACAAACTTCTGCTCAATGTTGGGAAATTGTCAACATCTACGCACACATGATCTTTTCCATTGATTAACTGGTACACAGCAATAAAGAGTGCTTTGATTTGCCCTCATCTTGCGTTGATATTTAAGTTCCTTGATATATCGAAGCGTTGTTACAGATTAATTGCTGTCACACAAGACATAAATATTGCTCTTCAGGTATGATTAGCATCGTGATGTTTGTAGTTTTGGTGAGTGGGTAAGCGAAGAGAATTCACTCGATTTTTACTGGCCCAGTTGATTTGACTGTTCAACTTAATTCGTCTTCGAGGTGCAGGCCGCGCCGACAAAATACAGAAAAAGGCCATGTTTGACTTTATGTAGTTCGGACATTGGGACTTTGTCAATGCTCCATGCAGAAGTAGTACACCTATCCTCAGGCTTTTATAAATCGTAGTTGCGAACTTTTAAGGGAACACAAACTTGAGTTCATAGATTTCTACAAGAAGTATAAAAACAAGGCACAAGCTGCTCGAGAGTTTAAATCTCGTTAAATTAAAAGTGAAGGCAAGCACATACAACCCATGGATAAAAGCGCAACACAAATTTAGGAATGCACATTTCAAAGCGAAAAATGCAGGAGCTGGAGAAGCGACTGAAGTAAGAGAGAAAGGCGTGAAGGTTTAATAAGGATCGTGGTTAGGAAGTCGATGCAAACAAATAATGGCCGAGCTGCATCCTGGAGTGGAATTTAAAATGTCGAACCACTGGTTTGATCACTTTAAATGACGCTATGATAACATATCAGCTTACGGCGTCCGACATATGCTGCACAGAAAGAGTCAGAAACACTCCGCAATTCAATTCAACAATTCCACAGATATGTCAGAAGGACGGCCGCAATCAAGGCAGAAGAGCATTTAAGCTCTTTAAAAAGGCGTACAAGAAGGCATTGTTGATCCATGGTATAGCTAATACGGACCAGACATTCTGCTATAATACCAAAGGATCAACCTATGCAGGCAAGGGAGAAAGGTCGGTGTGGACTCGGACGACCCGGGAAGGCCACGACAATAGGCAATGCACTGCGCAGTTGACCGTCTATGCAGATGGTGAGCCTCTATTGAAACCTCTACTTATAATCTTTAAGGGTGCGTTTACCAATTTCGTCGCTAAGCAGCGACGTTGCTATATATGAAGGGTCGGCGCGCGCGCGCGCTCGTGCAATGGCGGGAAAAACTTACTTCCGGTTTAGTGAAAATGCAGCTCCACTCCTTCAGTTTTGTTTACGTTTCGTAAAAGTTACAATGAAGTTGTTTTTGCTACTTGAACCCGGTTTTTTTTACTTTCCATGCTTCAAGTTTACTTAATATAATGCCGAAAAAGAGCGAGAAAACCGAGAAAACCATTCTAGCTGCGGAGGGTCGCTGGACGAGGGAAAATTCCGATGTCAGTACGTGGAATTCGGGTGTCAAGTGCACACTAATTTTCGTTCGGATTTCGACAACGAAAGTTTGGAAAGTGCTCGGAAAAAGCTTGTTGATAACGAGGGGAGTCAGAATGTACTTACAAGTGAGCAGCTACACGTGAGAGGAGTCTTCGAAGAGTTTGGTTTTGAGCCACTTTCACAAGAAAGTAGCGAAGAAAATACAGTGCCAACGAAAGAGAAATCAACTCCATTTTTACGGCGGCTCGTCACGATACTAGGGACTTGACTGGAAGTAATCGGTTAATAATGACCAAAACGTTTTCATATATTCTGATACCAGAGTGTTCTGATACCCTGGACACTATTTCTAACTATAAAGAAGCAAAGACCGATACAACGTAGAACGTAGATTGTCGTTCACGGTTGCTTGCTTGAACAATTCGTCAACTATTTCTAAGGCCGGAAATGTCTGTGAAAAATGCGAAAGTTAAACATAAATACGGAAACGAACGATGGCAAGTTCCTAATATTCACTTGCGACCATTCCTTTAGGGCGAACAAACCCTAAGGCCTACTTGCCGAATTTTGTAATTATTTCTTTATTGATCAATGGAGAATATTATAAGGATTACGAACATGTGCGAATGATATTACACATTATAGCAAGATATTCCTCTAGAATTGACATATTTAGCAGTGTTTTTGATTGCTATAGGATAGAAAACTGAGTCAGATTTTGATGTAAGCTTACCATAAGTTGAATCTGGTTGTTTCTCCTCGACGCGACGTAAAGTATAAAAGTGAGTGACTTTATTTTAGTGTCAATGTATTATAATTTAGTTTTGCAGCTAATTGGGTACACGTCACGGCTCTAGTCCTACGATTTTTATACGTCCTTATCCGAGAAGACGTGAAGGTCAAACCGTTTACTGTATTATGTAAAGGCAACACCTTCTACTCGGTTATTTTAAGACCCTGAGTGTTGGTCCGGCCGGGGTTTTAACCTGCAACCTCCCGCTCGACAGACCGGCGCTTATTACAACCGGAAGGCGGTTAGACATGTGACTGATTATGGTGCAAATCGACTTCTTTGCGTGAATAAACCACTGGAATTAGATGTCTGATAATGCAGCTCTGTTTCAATCAGTCACTGATTTCATTTTCTTGTCCAATGCCTTTAGCTTTGCCCTCGCAAATTCCATCGGTCTGATCGGTACACGAGAATCCATGTATGTAAAGATAATTGCTTTGTAACCACCCAAAACGCGCCCGCGCCCCGTGGACCGCCCCGTGGGCCCTGGTAATAATATTATACTTCCGGTTTCACAAAAAATGAAACTGAGTTCGTGAAACAAAGAAAAGTCAATCCTTTTTCACATAAAAATTGTCCTGAAGTCGCATTGCAAGAGCCAAGCATGGGTTTAGCGAAACAAATTAAAACACGGAAGTTATGACCATCTTACTGTTAAAATTCACGGGAAAAAATTCTAAAACGATCAATTTTCGGTATATCGTAAAATGCATACTACACCTTTTGTGCCTAACCCAGACCAATGATATATGCAAATATGCAAATATGAAAGCACTATCCCAAAGCAATCATGAGTTGATTGAATTTTTCTGCCTTGATGACGTAATAATGACGTCATACAATGACGTCATCAAAATAAAAAGGTCCGTCTCCCAGGAGTTCCTGAGTGATTTATTAATTATTTTACTCAAATTGTTGGCGTTTTATGGCGTTTTAAATTCTACTTAGCAACGGCCCAAAACAATTGGTAAACGCACCCTTAAGGGCCACGACAATATATAGGCAATGCACTGCACGCATGGCATAAGTTACCTCAAAATCGATCACTAAAAGCGAGCCAAAAATATATAAACCAGCACATCTTGTTTAATTCGCTGTCTAATTTAACGAAATTTTCGTATGTTAATATTAAAATGTAATAACATCTTTAGGATCAAACACATTTGTATATTGACGTTAGTGTGACGTCATAACGAACGACTCCTTTTAAGGTCAAATTGTGCGTTACCTATAAAATAAAGCATGTTATCACAACAACATAAAGTGTGTTTTTGATTTCCTCAATTTTAAAGTCTCTCTCAGTTATTAAGAACTGAAGTTTCCTGTGACGTCACATTTTCTGACGTCATGGGTCTGACATCAGTCATGCTTTCTAAATTGAAGAAACATAAAAAAGACCATATTGCGGCGATTCAGTGTACAGTAAGTACAGTTCCTCTTTAAAACCCGCAAAATACTCGAATAGTTATTTTTAAAAGACATTTTCAAAAATATATGACGTCATAATGACGTTTCCTCTTTTTCACTGTGAATTTTAAAGTATTTCCTCTCAAAAATTGAAAATTCTAAAAACATACGGTTGTGGGTACCGATTTACTCTTTTGATTGCTAGATTGTCGTAAACAAATATTTAAAACTGTAAAAGATGAATGAAGAAGTTATTTTGTAAATGGTTCTGTATTGAATATTTCCCGCCAAATGGAAAATTGCCAAAATTCAAAATTTCATAACTTTTCTCCCTCTTAACCAATCAAACTCGGGTTTTCGGTTTCTTTGTTTTCGACATGATGGGAATTCGAAAATATAAAATTTACTGATGTTAAAGGTAATTGAAAACATCGAGAAACCTATTATAAATGGATATATGACGTAACTGTGACGTCATCAAAATGTCTACGGTAGTTCAAAGCATCGGATTTCGTTTAAGTCATCGGTTTTCATCCTCCCACAAAAAATCAATCTTCTACGTTGGAAACTTTTGAAAATATAGCAAAGTGATAGATTTTAGGGTCATTTGTGCCAAGCGTGCTGCGCAGTTGACCGTCTATGCAGATGGTGAGCCTCTATTGAAACCTCTACTTATAATCTTTAAGGGAAAAGGTCAAAGGATTCCAGAGAGGGAGACAACTGAGGCAGTATGATTCGAGAGTGGTTGTGAAGTTCCAAGAAAATGCATGGTGTGACGAGGAAATCATGGTCTTCTGGCTGCGGAACATTTGGAATACGGCCAGACTCTTTGGTCAGCCACGTTCAAGGCTTCTGATCTATGACGCACACCGCGCTCAAACAACGGAGAGGTAAAACCATCCTACAGACAGAATGCAATTCCACACTGGGACTAGTGCCTCCAGGTAATACAAGTAAAGTCCAGCCTCTCAATGTCGCGTTCAACGCCGAATTTAGGATAACTGTCGATAGACTAGCAACAGAGCACATGAGTACAAATCCAGAGCTCTTTGTGAATGGAAAGTTTTCTGCTGGGGATAGGCGTGTTTTATTCACGAAATGGATCGGCCAAGCATAGCAAGAAACCTCGTGCCGGCTCAAGGACACTGTCGTTATCTGTTCTTTCGGTATAGCGGTATTGCAATGCCAATTTCATTCCGTTAGCAGAGATAGCAAAATAAACATCAAGGGCTTACCCGACTATCTCATTGGCGAATCAAGCGACATAGAAGGAATAGAGTTTTATTGTGATTCGAAGGAGGAGGAGGTATAGGTTTGTATTAGCAGGATAAGTCCGATTACACAGAACAGTATCTCAACAGTACCGATGTTTCGATAAAATAGACTTTATTTACAAATAGGTTTCATTTCATAGAAAAATACCAGTTTACTTAGCCTCTTGAAAAGCGTACAGACGGTGATATATGGTAAGAACAGAAATAGACTGTCTAGACAGGCAATGAAAGAGATTAACAGTTGTAATACTACATTTATTTGATACTGATGTAAGTATATTTGATAAGTCAAATACCATGTAGATAGTATCAAGTTCGTACATCAACTTACAGATCAATAATCGATAAAAAAGGAACAAATCTGAGGTCGTTACTATCGGGGGGTCGCTACTTTCGGAACTTCACGGGCATAACAAAAATAATGAAGGTTGCAGGTGGGGAATATTAAATAGCGTTGACTGGTTAACAGGTAGTGTTGTTTCTCCCGCATATCGCAATTTTCAAGATTCACACTTTTCTTTCACACCTTATATCGATATAAGATTTGACTGAAACAACTACTAGACACTTTCTAATTCTATTGCAGTTCGTTGATCCATTTTGACTAATGTCATTGAACCGTAACTATTAGAATTTGATTCACTATAGTCACGTATAGCCACTTTATGAAACAATACGAAATTGGAGACAGGAGCGTCGCTTGTTACTGATCTCTAACATAAAAAGGTAACTAATTTCTCATTTGATTTTTTTTGTCTTCATTCGTCTCGTGTCTAGTCAGTTATTATTCATTTACAAAGAATTTGTTTCTGATTTGATAGACGTGTCTATCTAAAAGACAAGATGTTCAAAGACGTCTGTGCGTTGAATAAAAACCTCGTAAAGAATCTAAGTCGAAAAAAGAGCAGGTTATTTTTTTTACTATACTAAAAATCCAGTGCTATCATATAGTTTGATGGAAAAAATGGAATGGAAAATGGTAAAAAAATCATAAGCGCATGACGTTGGACTATATTTGAATAGTAAGCTCTTCTTTATTTATTTGGTATCTGTATAAAACTTAACTTACTTCCGGTTTGTTTTCCTATGTACTGATCAATATTAAAAATATTATAGAGGTTTATGTAATATTTTGATTGTTATTTTTAAAGGAATAAGGTAAATAGTTTAATGGACAAAACGGAAACCAGTTAATTCATTCGAAACTATTTAAATTCTTCATCAATGGCGAAAAAAGAAATAAATTATTTCCGTAAAGTATTAGAAAGATTATAATCTCAGCAATAACAGAGATAATATTGCATTTTATTTTCTGCTTTAACGTTGTCACGTGTATTTCACTTACCTGGTGCAAACGGTTTAGGTATTTTTGTTGATCCCTGTGCTCTAATTGCTCCCAGTAGGTGGTACATTACTAGAACGCATCGAAGCACCAACGCGAGAGGGCTCCTCATACCTTCATCTAACAGTTTCACTCGCTATTTTGTAGAACTTTTAGAGAGACTTTTTATCAATTCTACAAAACGTACACTCCAACGTTTCAGGTGCAATTGACTATAAGACAGGTATTTCGATTGTTCGAATGCCGCTGCCACCAGTTGACATTTTGACAAGCATGAGACAATATAGATAACATTTGGATTCTAACGAATTTAGAGCAGTGGTTGATATGGTTTCTTTCTTTCCATAAATCAACTGAAAATGCTCCAAATGGAAATCGTTGAAATTGATGAGATGAAATTGACGTATATAGCATGCGTACTTCGAACTGACTTGAATTTCTAATAAGGAATGTTCTAATCCTATACAACTATTGTGTAACGACGAAAACAATACCACGAAGGGTGGCCTGGGGTAGCCACTTTCTTTTTCATCTTTGCCGATGTAAAACGAGATCCTATCCTTGACGTTAAACGACTTGGCGTTTTTCCGAACGATCCTCTCTTTGTCTTTAGTAACACTTTCGAGGTACATGTAGCTCACTCTGAGATAGCTATATAGATTTGGCTAAGTTAGGTTAGTTAGTTAAAGTCAAGAGTGTTTATACTGTGCCGCGCTAATTCGAGACCGGTGCAGGTAGAGAACAATATCTGCTTTTATGCAGGTACCAATGTAGCACGATTCGATCATCGGGCTTTATTAAAGTAGTCCGGATAGAGCAGATCCCTGTAAATACAAGGCCTAATCATGCGAATTTCGTAACGGTTCTAAATTTCTCTGGTACAGTGTAACCGTAGCATAAGTAGTAGCTTTCACATTTTTGGTTTGTAATCCGAATCACATAGATTCAAATAGCAAAGACCATGTTGGTTTAACTGAAGAGAAGCTAACGAAGAATATTTTCTTAACGCCAATCAAGATGGCATAATGAAGAGGACAAAATGGAAAACTATAAAACTCGAAAACATTTCTGTCTCGCAGATCGCCGATCGCCGATCGCTAAATCAGTTGAATTAGCTTTTTTATGTTGACCGTACCACCTGTCGGGATTACAGGAGGGCTGACCACCAGGTTCTTAAAAGTTTCACTGTATAATTCATAAGTTTAGTCTAACCCGTTTTTTGTAAGCTTTATTATGACTCTGCAGTTGTTTTTAAAACCTAAATGTTTCTTTTCGGTTGCATATCGTACGTGAAAAGAAGCTCAAAGTAAATAAGGAGTGAGAGAAAAAGAGAAAGTGCGTATGGTACAATTGTTCGAAGTGTTAATACTGGATTACCTTTTCTTGGTGAAAAGGTGATTTTTTGCAATCTACGAAGACAATAAGAAAAGTGATTGCATATCCTTCCATTCCTAATTAGACAATACGTTTTTATCCCAAAATCAAATATTGAAACCAACGACTATCAGTTAATTCTTCATAAGCTGGATCAAGTTTGGGACAACTGGGCACAGAGCACCCTCAATTATAATAATAAATGTATTACATACTCCCCCTCGGGGCTCTTCAGTATCTAATCACAATCATCGATCAACCCTGTACTAAAAATCAAATCAATAATAATTATATCTCATAAACCGTAACCAGCGGTCTGACATGAAGAATGAACAAAGCCTACCGGGAGTAACGTCACAATCATTGAACCAAAACCAACCGAAGGGAGTTGACGTGATTTTGGAGTACTCAAGATTTCGTCGAAGACATCCATATTTTCAGCCCTTTTGGGTTACTTTAAGGTAAGTTTATCGTCTTTTTTAGCTTGTAAGAATACTCGGTGAAGGTGAAGTGAGCTCTGTACGAGTCACATTTGATTTATTCACCGAGAATGGCCTTGCACAGGCATTCAATAACAAGCACATGGCGTCCGCCATTTTGAAATAATATAATTTGCACGCTACGTTTGCAATTATTTCCTTTCGAAACTCTTTTTCAATCTATCTTTATGCGTTTATAGGTCATGTTAGAGGCCAGTGACTCCAGCGAGGGCACTTCAAGGCCTACGGATCAGCCTGAGAGCTTCACGAACGCCAATATACTCGATCAGAGTTCGGTGAATCAAGCTATTTTAGCGGGCCTAGAACGTCTGGGTGACAGCTTTGCTAGCTTCAGCGGCTATCAAGATTATAGCCATGACTATCAAGAAGTCGAATGCACCGAGGAGAGCATTTGTGATGATAATCCAGATGTAGATATACAGACAGTCACCTTGACAAGATTACCAATCCGGTACGTTGTTGGCTCGACTGACCCAACACCTACTGACAACGACAATGAATCAGATGTAGTGGATTATGGTAGCCAGCTGGACCTTGATAGCGATGTTAAGGGACCAAAGATTAATGAAAAGGTGGCTGATGTTGTGCTTACAACGAATTGGTCAAGAACAAAGTAAGACTATTATGAAACGCCATAACACGCCAGAGAACATTAAAGTTGCCTAAGTATGAGCAGAGTATCTGGAATGAGATTCCAGGTATTAGACACGAATAAATGATATAAAGTTCCAGTCGACACAAGCCATGCTGTTATCATCTATTAAATGTCAACTGAAGGTGGCAGAGTCAGTACTGCTTACAACTAAAGCTAGCAAAGAGGTATTAAAACTACATGCCTAGATGGTATAACATTGGCAATGTCTACTAACTACGAATTGAACCAAAGACGAAGGGATTATATGAGGCCTCAGTTTAAGAATGAGTTTGTCAAAGGCTTGTGCAGTTCCAATAATCCTGCAGATGAATTTCTATTTGGAGGTGACACTGCCAAAAGGGTGAAAGAGATAGCAAAGCTGACTAAGAATAAAGTCTGCAAGAATCAGTCCTCGTCTCGAGGAAGAGGACAAAGATTTTCACCGTATTCGTCTAGAGGTTTCAGAGGTGGTTCTATGAGAAGCAGAGGCAGAGGCTTTCGTGGCCGTGGCAGTCAGTGGTGCTCTGAAGGTTATTCTGGTTATCAACAACACCATTCTTTTCAGTATGTGCCCCAGTCAAACAAGAAGTCAGGCTCAAAGTTTACCCGCAATTGGTATGTAAGTCCAGATGAAGAAATCAAAACTTTAATCGCCAACCAACCACCTTTTGTGGCTGGACAGACTGTGAACTGTTTTCCTGAATGGCGAAAAATCATTTCAGACCAAGAAATTTTAGACTATGTAAAGCATTGTCACATAGAGTTTATTGATAATCCCTGCAAATATAGTGTTTATGGACAGAGTTTTTGTCAATGCACAGCAGCATCTCATTATAGATGCAGAAGTTGAGCAATTATTGCAGCTCGGGGCTATAGGAAGGTCAGTGCATGAGTTAGATGAATGTTTATCTTCGATCTTTGTTGTACCCAAACCAGATGGCTCACACAGGTTGATTTTCAACTTAAATAATTGTAATTAAGCTGTCCTATTTAGACATTTTAAGATGGACACTTTGTATACAGTCATAAATTTGATCACTCCAGGTGCATATATGGCCTCCTTAGACCTTAAGCATGCCTATTATACCATTCCTGTTGCTGTAGAGCATAGAACGTTTTTGAAATTCTTTTGGAATGGACAGCTGTATGAGTTTAGGGCATTGCCTATGGGTTTGTCCAGTTCCCCTAGGATCTTTACTAAGGTCATGAAGCCACCCCTAGCCACACACACTTAGACAGAAGGGGTACACTAATAGTGGGTGTCTAGATGATTTTTAGTTGCAAGGGGGTGATTTTCAGTAATGCTCCAACAATATAAAGGAAACAGTAAAGCTTTTTCTGAGGTTGGGGTTTACTTTGCACCCAGACAAATGTGTCTTGACACCTACAAAGGAGTTTTTAGGCTTTATTTTGAATACAAGTTTGATGACAGTAAAACTATCTCAACAAAAGAAAGAAAAGTTGAGATTGCTTTGCTTACAGGTTTTGAATGGAGAAGTTTTTACAATTAGATTCATAGCTCAGGTTATTGGAAAGATTGTGTCATCTCTGCCTGGAGTTGAATTTGTCAGGCTGCATTATCGTAATATTGAACGGTCATGATAAAATTAGGGCGCTGGCTCATAATGGTGGTGATTATGTTGGACATTTACATCTATCTGAGTTAGCTAAAGAGGAGCTACGTTGGTGGCTTGAAAATGTGATGCATGCCTATCGCAGAATTGGTCATGCAACAATTGCTTATGTTTTTCAGACTGATGCCAGCGACAGTGGCTGGGGCATTACCTGTACAACTGATGGTTCTCTACAGTCTAAGGGTCTATGGTCTCGGGTGCAAGGATCCCTGCATATTAATGTGAGAGAACTCTATGTAGTTTTTATTTGTTTGACTACCTAGCCCTTTTGCAACGAGATGGTTGGGATCCATCTATAAAATTTGAACTAGACAATATGACAGCTGTTACCTACATTAATCATATGGGGGTAGCAAGTCAATAGCCTGTGACACAGTTGCAAATAAGATTTGGAATTGGTGTATTCCAAGGAACATATGGTTAAGTGCCTCTCATATCCCAGGCTCCACCAATGTAGTTGCAGACTCCTTGTCTAGAAAGCACCATTCTGATCATGAATGGATGCTGAGTCAGGAGTTGTTTCAGAAGCTATGTAATCTATTCCCCAGCTTTAGGATTGATCTTTTTGCCACAATGCTCAATACACAGTTGCCAAGGTATGCATCGTGGAGACCTGATCCACATGCTGCCTTTGTTGATGCATTTAGTGTGTCTTGGAGCAATGAATACTTTTATGCATTTCCACCTTTCAGCTTAATTCCCAAATGCTTGGATAAGATAGAGGCCGAGCAAGCGGAGGGTGTTCTGGTCGTCCCAGCTTGGGCCACCCAGACATGGTACACACGAATTCTACAGATGTTAGCTCAGCAGCCCAAACTCATGGCGTGGACTCGAGAAATGGAGCTTCTGACACATCCGTCAGGCAGAAAAATCCACAGCATGCAGGGCAAACTCAAGTTGATGGCATGTCCTTTATCAGGGGACATTATCAAGACTGGAGTTTTTCTGAGCACGTTACCAGTGTACTCCTCGACTCATGGAGACTTGCTACACAAAAACAATATGAAGTTTATCTTAAGAAATGGTCTTTATTCTGTAGTGAAAGGAAAATTGCTCCATATTCCCCAGATTTGACAGATGTGTTAGAATTCTTGTATACACAGCTTCATTTATCCTATTCTGCTATGAACACTGCCCGGTCAGCTTTGTCATGTATTATTTCAGTCGACAGAACACCAGTAGGCCAACATCCAGTCATTTGTCGTTTCTTGAAAGGTGCCTTTGAGAGAAAGCCACCATCTCATAAGTATTATGGCATTTGGGACGTCCAGCAAGTGCTGCAGTTTTTGAAGTCTATGAGTCCTAACAGATCTTTGACTCTGAAGGAAATTACCTTGAAATTAGCTATGTTATTGGCCTTGGTCAGCATTCAAAGAAAGCAGACCTTACTACACCTTAACATTAGCCAGGAATGTTTGAAGAAATCTCAGGATGAGTTTGTGTTTATCCTCAGTAAGCATGTAAAGCAAAGTAGACCTAATTACCCAGTTCCACCTGTGATTATTCCCAGGTACAGTGTGGATGCTGACATATGTCCATATGTTTGTTTAGAGGATTATATTGAGCGAACAAAGAGTTTACGACATGTGGATGTGCTGTTCATTTCTACGATAAAGCCTCACGAGGCTGTCGGCACTCAAACTACGAGGCATGCTGCATCAACAGCTGCTTGTCAAGCTGCCATTCCAATGGATTAGATTCTTAAGAAGGCAGGTTGGAGCAATACTGATACCTTTAAGAGGTTCTATTACAAACACGTGATCAGTTAGTTGGAACATTCGGTTATAATTTGATCAAGAGCTTGTTTGCTCGCTTTATATTATAAGGGCCCATGCAGCTGTATCTGAAGAGGCATTACAGGTTTTGTTTCTTTTTGAAAGTTATTTATGAAACGTCTTTCATAATTTATCAACTACTTTATGTATTTAGACTAGGCTTTGGGCTATAAAATATAATTGTAATTTTGTGGCACCAAGATTGTTTTTATTTTTATTTTGGGAGGTAGTCATAGTGTCCTCACACGCTTTGAAGACTTCATGTCAGACCTCTGGTTACGGTTTATGAGATAGAATTACTTAGTTAAACGAGACTTACCTGTAACTTGAAGTTTGACTTCAATTCTATCTCATAAAAAGTCGTAACCAAGGACTGACATGCCCACCTCCCCCTCCCTGTGTGGTCCTCAGTCACCTTGGTTACTAATATTCTTTTTATGAGATGTTTTATATTGTGTTCCTCCACTATGAGTAGGTTTTGAAGGAATGATTGTGACGTCACTCTCGGTAGGCTTTGTTCATTCTTCATGTCAGTCCTTGGTTACGACTTTTTATGAGATAGAATTGAAGTCAAACTTCAACTTACAGGTAAGTCTCGTTTAACTAAGTAATTATATATATTTAAAATTTAAGTATATATGTACAGTCAATTCAATTTGATTAAAACTCCTCCCAAAGCAAGCACTTAAGTTTGTGCTTAAAGTTCCTTCATATCGTCTGACATAGCGTTCCATAATGTGACGGCTCTGTAAAGGAAGGTCCGCTGACCGGAAGCTGACCTAAACAGCGGAATGTTCAACTTATCACTATTTCTGGTAAGGCAAGGAATGCACTTGAGATCTTTTCTTAAATTTGTTACACATGTATAATGGGGCTAAATCCTTGATGCACTTAAACGCCATAATGGTATCCTGTACTTAACAGTAAGACGAACCGGTAGCCAATTTAACTCGCGCAATACTGGAGAAATGTGTTCATACTTTTTAGTACCAGTACCAGTTATGATGCGGGCAGCAAAGTTTTGAACTCGTTGCAGCTTAGCTAGTTTTTTTAGAGGTACTTGCCCACACAGAAGAACAGTAAAATAATTTACTGAAAACCAAAGCATTTGATTATAGTGATAAGGGTATGCCTGTCTAAAATATGCTTAATTTTGTTAATATGACACAGGCTACCAGTACACGAGGAAACTACATTAGTCACATGTTTATCGTAGGTCAAACCTGCATCAATTACAACTCCTAAATCCTTAGCAGAGGGAACTGGATGTAACTGCTTGTTATTATAATTTATGTTTTATGATATGGCTTCTGTCACTAGGCGCCTGTGATTGGTGGAGCTACACATGTATATGGGGAGTTAAAATATAATCAAAAGTCAATATCAGTTTTTAAATTTGCAGTGAAAGCTAAGCAAGCTTAATGATAGTTACAACAAGTTACAACCAAGGATTCTGAATTTCTGTCTTGTCTGATCAAGTTTTAATGGCGTTTGAGCGCAAACACATCCCAAAACGAGTGCAAATATGTGAGCGGGTTACGAACCAGTTTTCGGTGGTTTTTTACAGCGATCCCCACTTTCCAGAGAGAGACGTCTGAGATTCGAGCCAGAAAATTCCATACTGATGACGTTAACGCTACCAAGATTATTGGTTGAATAGGTCACATTATGAATAAATCATTATTGTCGCGCGCGATCACCAAAACAACTGGGACTTCATGCACGATACATCAACAGATCTCCTAATATTACGTGGGTGGTTCGGAGCATTACTACGTGAATTTATCCTGGAATTGAACTTATGAAATAAACAAGATTCCTGGCGAATAGGTTGGACCGTAAAAAAATATTCCGATGACATTATATAGCCATGTCTCTGTTGACAAACTACTGACAATGAATGTTCTTAATCTGTCACCGGCATGACACACAGTGACCTTATGGTTTGTGACCTACCTGTAGCTGCCCCATTATGGCGACCACTCCAAGTCTGGTGGCTTGCTCGCACAATAAATCATGCAGTAACGTAACTAATGTAATATTTTCTCGTTAAACTACTTAAATGCGGTCTTTACCGCATAAACTCGCACATAGGCTAGCCTAATGCATAATCATATTGTAATAATATGCTATTTTAAACTAGTCCTTGTTAATCAAACCTTTTAACTAAATCCATGTTAAACTATTTTTTTTTAAAGTAATGATTCGTGTAAGAAGTAATTCAGATGGAGCAAGGTGTTAATTTTGTATTGTGAAAATTATTGACCTCATTGGTTGAAACATAAAAATCACCATAAAGGTTAGGAGACGTCTAATTTCCTCTAATTTTTCAAAATATTAAAACTATGATTTGCACCGCGGTTCCAAATGTCGTTTATAAAGCAAATCGTATGTTCGGAACTTTATCAATCATGCCGGTTTCGTAGCTATTGGCTTTGGGTGTTCAGTTCCTATTGCTTGGAAGATAATTTGTTCATAAAAATGGAATGAAACTTTTTACTACTTTTATTTCAGAATATTCATAATTATCACCCAGTGTTGTCGTAGTCTAAAACACAGAAAAATCCCATGTGAGGGAGGCTGAATGCCGCAGAACAATGCATTTTATCGTACTTTTTACACGGATCATTACTTAAACACTACATTTAAACATAACTTATTCAAACAGTGCTTTGGACACGTAAATGAGCATTTTGCAGCTAGGCATTCACGTGATTGTACAGGAATGTACTGGATGGCAAAAAATATTTAACTTCATTTATTTAGAAGCCTTGTACGAGATCGGTATTGTTATTAACAAAACCTGTTTGTAAATGCTATTTTTGACCTCCAATCGATTGTCGATCTTTCTAAAACAGCGTTTTTAAAAATGGCTTGCTATACAGCATCCATGGCAACGTCTTTCCCATGGCGATCACGAGCTCATTCATTCGTTAACGAAGTATTATATCAGCACGTGACTGTATTATATCAGCACGTGACTGTATTATATTAGCACGTGACTGTATTATATCAGCATGTGACTGTATTATATCAGCACGTGACTGTATTATATCAGCACGTGACTGTATTGTATCAGCACGTGACTGTATTATATCAGCACGTGACTGTATTATATCAGCACGTGACTGTATTATATCAGCACGTGACTGTATTGTATCAGCACGTGACTGTATTGTATCAGCACGTGACTGTTAGCTGCAAAAGGCCTATTTGTATATCACGCTAGCTTACCTTGAAACAATTTTGCCGTTAATATTATTAATCATGACTTTGATTATTTATTTGTTAAACTGAGAACTAATCTAAACGCTCGTCAATCGAGCCTCTTAGCCAGTTTTTTATAATTACCATACCTTTCTAGCATCTATCGCTGCCTATCCCCACACCCGCACTTGTATCATGTTACGAACGATCGATTATCATGCCACTATCTCAGCTCATTGGCTATTTCAAACAGCCGCATCATTTTGGGAAACCTCACCGCAACCGTTCGTGCAGCGCGGGCAAGCAGTCCTTCATGCTTCGGCCCTAGTCTTCTGTTCGTGTCTCGCCTTTTGTCTCCCCTTTCCACACAGTTATCAGGTAAGATAGTTATTGCGCTCGCCATAACCTTTTAACTTATCTGTATGTGCCACATCAATAACGAATGGATACACAACGTAGACCGAGGGACAACTCATGGCGCCTTTGAGTTAACGTTTGAAACATATGGTTGTTTTAGTTGTGTTTAATTTCGGCTCTCATTTCACCTTAACATTGCCAAATTCTTCGTCTTTCGGCCACTGAACAACCCTGTTTAACTTTTGATCCCTGATGAGAAGGGTTAAACAGCTAGTATTTCAATACGTGTTCTCCAGTCGTTAATTATTACAATTACAAATGACCTCATTTGATTACCCCACTTACTCATACTATGCCTTTATGCTTTTATGAAATCTAAAAATTAACACAAGCGCCTCTTACCGGTTGATTCTGAAGATAGATGTTTCATTCATAATTAGTATGGTAAATTCTAATAGGCCTGTATTCATGTTTGTTACACGCTGTTTCCTGTTTTACGGCATGTTGGGAATTGTGCAAACACCACTGTGTCTAGCTTTGGTGTAAGTCACAAAAAACTCTCAATCTAAACCAAAACAGTATAATTTTAAATTGTAACCGGGCTTACCGGTGGCGAAGTTCATAATTATAATGTCAGTACTGAGTTTGAGTCAAACCGCCTAAACTGAAGTATCCAGAACTGTAGAATGAAACATTGATTTGGAAAAGGATTGAGAAATCTTCCTATTTCGGCAAATTTCGGATTTAAATATAAGAAATCTGGCCTGCGACAATTATTTCGCGAATCGATCATAATATTCATACGTCTAGTAGGTTTTCTTTCGCATTATAAATAATAAATAATATCGATAAATAATACTTTACTTCTGAAATCAACTGGATATTCTCGATCCCAGACCCCTATCTTCTTTTTCTAAGATTTCGTTGAGCATGCGCAGTAAGAAATAAGAATGGTCTGGGATCAAGAAAGGCTCACAGCACAGCCTTGTGCAGAAATGAATAGAAAGTGACGTCGATTAAAAATATAGAGAGAGCCGAATTCAATACTCGAGCGGCCTAAGGCGAATGATTTGGTAAAAACTGTGTTTTGTTATCGATATGTTGAGTAATAAAACAATTAGCATGCAATTTTGATGATCTTCAGTTGAAAAACACTCATGCGAATTAATCCCAAATTGAACGAGAAACCGTATGATTACCTATAAAACATATATATTTTTAACATGAACTCCGTCACATTAATGCTGCCGCTCAGTTAAGGAAATGCATTAGAAGAAAACTACAGCAGCTCTTTGGCAGGACAAATATATTACTGGATAACAAAAATGTCAAGGTGTCATGTGATGAATCTATTGTGTAGCTTTGAGGCTATCTTACCTGTAGCCTATTTGAGCTATGGCGTGTTTTCGCAAAAGTTGTCCCGATTTATTTTCAGTTTGTCCCGATATATGAAACACTGCTGCTGTACTCCGGGCGGAAACAGGCATGCCGATGAAGTGTACACACCGGAAATTAACTGTTATTGAGATATACTAATTTCTGTGTTTTGAACACCGCAATCACTTTTCAAATTGTAGCTATATTGATTTGGCTTTATAGAAGGTAATAGAAGAAGATTATTTGTTGCTAATCATGTTGATAAGAGGAGAGATCTTGCCCTTTGAAAAATAGTCATTATTCCCGCCCCAAACTATACGACCAAACGACTCCAGTGACGCGTGGCGTGGAGTCGTCAACTTAGCATGATCATCAAGTTACAAAACATATTTTGTGGGTTAGTAAACTTCACATCACAACACGAGACTAATAAGGAGCACTGTTGGAATTGTGATAAAAATACAAACGAAGCCGATCACATTTATTTACTGTAGGATGGCAATGGCCCTTACTGGTACTTAGAATCTGTTGTTACATTTACCTGAAAATGCAAAATAAAAGCTGTAAACATATACACACCTTCACGCCCAAACGAAAAGATACCCACGTGCAGAAGACCGCGCGTGTCATTTCGGTGTCCTTGCGCATGACCACAATGCACTTCGTTTCATCTGCGCATATCGTTTCTGTGTCCTTGCGCATGATCACAATGCACTGCTCTGGCAATGCGCCAAAAAAACGAGTCCAGTACACAAATTAGTACTGCTGCCTTGCTCGCTCGCCTCAGGCAATAAATAACTGCTGCCTTCACTGACGTTGTATAAATACCGCAAGACTCTTAAGTGGATTCTAATTTCCGATTCACAGTAAACTTTTTAGTAACAAAATAGAAAACAATAGCTTATTGTGTTTCTAACATTGTAATATCTAAATTTGTAAAGTTTGAACGTACAAATAAAGTTGTTGTTGTTGTCTAAACCCGAGCATCTGGATTCTTGTTCTGTTTTCCGAGATCATCTTATATACTTGTTTCCTTGTGTGCACCCATTGAGTTTCTCTTACAAACCCTCTCACATCGTCTAAGACATCGTTCTTTCCTGTAGTAAGCTCCCTTCTTGCACTTTTGAATACACGAGCACGGTGTAGCAGTATGTTTACGGATAACGGACTTGATGTCTATGTACTCATCAAAAGCTCTCTTACAACAGGACGCGGAGCAAGTCCGTGGACATGAGGGAGACTGCTGGCAGATAGGAGAACATGCTGTAATAAAAACACAGTTGTATCAGTTACTCAAACCTTATTTTGACAAAGCAACAGAAATCGTTAGCTGCGTGAATGCCCGAGAGCAAGATGGGTGATTTGGATATCAGCTTTTTCAAGACGCCAAAAATGCCGTATTATAACATAGGAATCCCATATGCATCTAAGTTCTATTTGTTTGATACCACAAACCTCGGTAGAAAAGAATCCACCCGATGAGTTCTTGTTGCCGAATAAATCGTCAATCTCTTCATTCATTGCTCATTATGCGTCCTTCATTCTCTTACGATCTTTGACAGCAAGTGATTATAAACGATACAAATTGTGAGAGTGCCTAAGATTTGTACTCAATCAAGTGTCTTAAACCAGCGGGAATCCAGTTGAGGCAGGCTAGCCGTCGGCCAAAAAAAGAACCGGCCCTAGCCTCTGTCATGGCATCTAGTAGCTTTCCTTAACCATTATAATCACAAAGTTAACTTATTGAGAAGCTTGCTTTACATGTTATTTTATGCTTACCAGTTGGAGGAGGTGGTGGAGGAAGAAGTGTTGATGGAGGTAGTGGTGGAGGTGGTGGTGGAGTAGATGGCGGTGGAAGTGATGTTGTTTGTGACGGTGGGTGATAGTGGTAGTGATAATGCACTGCTGGTGTTTCTGAAATAAAATTTCATGAATAAAACGAGAGGAAGGTATATCAAGGGATATTTCAGTGAAAAGGGAAATGTTTGATACAATTAAGCAATTCATTGTGTTTTATATTGTCTATATGTCGACAATGCTGTTTCAAGACATATTGCAAATTCCAGCTGATCATGAGTCCGCCACGGAGCGCGCAAAGCATGATTTATCAAAGCCAACAGTTCCAATTAGAGACGTTTTCTAGTTAACTCAAAGTCATTTTCTCATTTAGAGCGGTTTTCAAGTGAGTGTCGAAAATAATTAATGATTCAGTGCTTTGGTTTTGCGTTTGCTTAGCTTTTCTATTTGCTGTGAGGAATGTTTTCTAATTATCAGCCAGTCAAGTTAGTGTCAAGTTCTAAACTAAAACCAAACGCAATCATGCAACCAGATTTTATTTTAGCGACAGTATCGCGTATCAACGATTGCGTTTACTTTGCCTCGTGATTGGTTCAAATAAAACCAATCGTGAATTACCACAGTTCGTGATTGGCTCACTGATTGTGTTTTCACTTGCTCCTGTTTTACTACACTCGACTGAAAATCGCTCTAAGAATGTAAATTAATACGAACAAGAGCCCATCTGGGCTTACACTCGGGCCACATGAGATTGAAGATCAAATACACTTTCATTTGAAATCCTCTTAGTAATAACCAAAGTGAAGAATTATTAGCTGAATTTAGCAGTCTTTAGGAGTGGCCGGTAGCGCGGTGACTTTCATTCTCTGCTCCCCTAGTATATATGTAATTTAATATTTTTATTTTTCTCGTATGTTGACCTTTTAATTGAAACACTCTACTTATTCGTTGAACACACTGCATTTGAGCAGGCATATATTCATTGTTTTGAACCCGATAATTAACCGTACTACCGTACTTCATGGTCCCTTTCTTTAGTAGTGGGTTGTCGGCCAGGTGATTGTAAACTCTCGTCATTTAGCACAGAAAATGTATTCTGATGAATAGGGATCGGGTTGTCATGTAAGAAAGATGGCTCTTGAACAAACTGATTCGTTGCTAAAGCTTTAGTAGGTTGGGTAGTCTTGGAACACTGGAGACCTTGGTCTTTCATTGTCTTCTTTTTTGTATTCTTGATTTTTTTTTAAGTTTGAAAGTCGGATCTCAGCTTTATTATAAATATCCGCTTTCAACTCGCCATTTTCAACTTCTAGGTCAATAATATGTGATGACAGCATCTTGATTTCGGTCTTGTATATATTATCTTGCTGCACTAATTTGTCTTCCAAATGACTGAGTTTCGTTTTGATGTGACGAGAGTAAGAATCATTACGCATACAGTTAGGTCAGCCTCCAGAGTTCTTATTGCGGGCTAACAAATATCCTCGTGAAGAATCTCAAGAATTCCGTCTCTTCCGGTTTGAATTTGACTCATGTGTATGTTGCTTTTGGAGTTTCGAGAATATGTTGATACAAAACTACAGGCTCTTGGGGTTTTTCATTGACTTGTGAACGTGCAGGCTCTGTAACTTGTTTTGTTTTCTTAGTATAACATAAAGTGTTAAACATGTTCATGTTCTCAAGCATGTCGCGCGTGACCTCTGTTTCTTCATTCATTAAGTGCTCTACTTTCATCTGTAATCTGGGAAACTCTATCTTTGCCCATGCCTTGGCACATAACTATTCCTGTTGTTAAGTAGACGTGGATGATTATAAGTAAAATCCTTCGACAGCTTGTACCGTTTCCGCTAGGTCAATATCCTCGCTGGAACGAAATAACTTGATCTCGATACTCTCTGATCCAACTTACGGTAAATTTAAATCTCTGACAGTTTTTAAGAGACTCATAACATTGGTCTTGAAGTGCCTTCACCCAAAATAAGATGTTCTCCTCGGATGTTTTAAATGCAGCACAGCGAGCCGATGGCTTATAGATTCCAATATATATTTCTTTGGCTTCAGGTCATCGTACGTGGCGTATATAAAATCACTGGCCATCTGGGTAAAAAACGCGGTCCTTCGGCTCCGACAATAGCGCCAGTTGAAATATCCTGAGCCTGTTGGAAGGCTTTCGCACGAGTGAAGTTAAATAAAACATTAAACTGGCTTACATTTGAGTTCTCGCGGGTCTTCCGCCATCTTGCTTTAGTGTATTTAATTATGTAAATACATTAACCTGGCGATTGTTGCGTGACCAGCACAGTGCAATCTGATTGGTGTGAATTTGACCTTTAACGCATGCGCAGAAATTTTGCTACATGAAACAAAAATAAAAAAAAAAAAAATAACGACTTGCATTTTTAGACTCGGCGCTGCCACAGGCAGCCCGAGTAACAAGTACGCGTAAGATCTCGTATTATGCAGAACATAACTGTACCTTGTGGCCTTGACGGTTTTCGTCCACCTTGTCCCTCACTTGGCTTGGAACCTTCTTCTACGCCAAATTCTTCGGGGTCTGGTGGACCTTCAAAGGCAAGCAAATTAAAGATTTTTGTTTATATAATTTTTTAAAGAAAAACAATCGTTTTTATATCCTTCATTGGCTCTAACGAAAACTCAGCACGTGCATTAAATGAACGAATACCAGATTTTTTTAAAGACGGAAGTGCTTACTAGCTGACGAATGTGGAACCTTGTGGAACTGGATTCAGTATCACCTATGTTAACATATTGGTGTCTAGCTATTCTCTAAATAGCTGGTAAACCAATTATATGGAATTCCTCGGATGCCATATTTATAGAGTTTCTTGCTGGAGGAGCTCTTCATGGAATGAATGACTGCGAAAGCGGAACTCTATAGAAAACCAATAAGGGAAAACAAGGAAAAACACAGCCTCCCAATGGAGAACTCGTGGATACAAGCAAGAGTTTATTGCGTTATGTGTGGTTCCCGAAAAAATATATATCCAACATATTTTTTGTTGTACACCCTCCAGACCCGCCGCTGAATTTTCTGTTCCAGGGGTTTTTGAAAGAAAAACTAATACTACGCCCGGGAATTTCGGCAAGGTGAGTGAATGAGCGAGTTAGTGACAGTAATCCCCACCATCCCTTAAATAAAATAAATAAATATTTTATTTGTTAGCTGGTGGGGGCCTGCTTTTATAGTCCTCGCACACTCCCCACTACATTAACTGTTTTGGACACACTACACTCAACTCAAGGTTATTTTTTACGGAGGGAGGAAATCCGGAGAACCCGGAGTAAAAACCCTCGAATGCAGATAAGGAATCAACAACAAACCTAACTCACATATGGTACCCGAGCCGGGTATCGAACTCGGGACCGCAGAGGTGAGAGGCGAGTGTTTTACTGCCATGCCAACCTGCATCCTTTAATACTGATTGAAAGTAACTGTAATAAAATGACGAATTAATAATAATTTATCATTTACGGCCTTTTCAGTGAAATTAAAGAAGACTTTATTTTGAAAGTGAAACATTGGCGGTTTTGTACTGCAAACGCAGTATGTGTCCTGAGGCATAATTCGTTCGCCATCTTAATGCGACTAGTATAAAGGCCGGACGAACTATGAAACGAACTTCATGTCTGATAAATCGCGCCATATATTCGCTAAGGAATGAGTTCTACTTGTTGTTGTTCTTATAGTTGTTCGTCTAGTATAAAACGGACACGACGCAGTATGCGACTGATCGTTTTGAACGCACTACAGAGCTTAGTTCGTCCAGTCGCATAATGTGTCTCATGCGCCCGTTTCTGTACTAGACGAACTAAGAAGACGAACTAAGTTTTTGTCCAAATACGTCTAGATGCATTATGCGTCTTTAGTATAAAAACGGCCATTATCTACTTGGAGGTCCGCTTATAGTCTTGACTATATATACTTTATATATACTGTATATAGCTAGGATTTGGGTTGAATTTAACGCGCGTTCTCGTTGGTTGTTTCTTGTTCATCAGATTCAACTGTAACCGCACGTGGGCTACGATCTGACAATTCTCTGGCACGTGTTCACATTGTCACAAAGGTGATGGGATGTCCTGCATGCACGCGTCACTGGTTACCTGCTGAATGCGGGAAAGAACGTTTGCTTGTCAAAACTTTGTTTTAAATAATTATGGGCCTTCTAAACAGTAAAGCTCTTCCTTGCAACACTTGTGAAAACGTTCTTAAAGGGAATATCAAAGCAATGATCTTATTTAAGGTAACTCTTGACAGTCTTGTAAGACTGATAAAGTTATAAACTTAACGTAGACACAGACGAGATATACGATTTCAAGCGGTACAAGAGCGAGATTGCTTGACGAAGGCCGCACCTTCTTCTCAGTCACTTTACGATCATGAGTGTCGGAATTTGGGGTTAGGGATTTGTTGGGATTCCTGGGGATTTACTAAAGCGGACGCTTCTCTGGAGAGCAGTTTGAGAATATTCTTAGTCTCAGGTGGAAACCCTCACCTGGTGTTGATGTGACTTCCACGTCGATAAACTCATCACATCGTGACGTAGGTTTCACCGTTATACTGCGGTCTCCACCAAGGTATATGGTATTCTTACCGCTGGGGTCAATGGCTTTAAACATCACGTGATGATGTAACTGTGGACGATTGATGATCGCCTTCAGTTTGAAGTTGTCTCCCGTCACAAGGTACCCTTCATGTCTCAGGTCAGTGATGATCTTGAACGGCATACCGGCATAATTCCTGAAGTTAACAGTTACGCAAGTTTCTGGAAAAGAAATAACCTGTCAGTTTCGTCGCATTCTCATTTATCACTAGTTAAATGACTGTCTTTTATTTCTTGGAATTCTCATAGTTCTTATTATAATTTATTGCCGAGCGATATTTCCCACGTTATCAATCCAGTAACACCATTATAGCTCAGTATGAAACACAATAAGATAATCATTTACCTTTATTTCCAGGAGAAGGTTTTGGCAGTCCCTTATCTGAGGAGCCAGGTTTCATTGTAAAAAATCGTTCTCCTGGAATTCGTGGCTTAGAGATTCCAGCAACACCTTTACAGTTTGACATGGAATATTCCTTATTAGGAACTGGGTAGAAGTTAAATGAGCATCTTCTCAGGAAATCTTCATCAGTAGCAGCATATTCGAACTTGAGTTCATGTGGGTGAACGTCGGTTATCTTTTTCCCTTCACATGCAAACCATAAATCGTGAGCAAAGCTCATAATCTGCAGGGTGTGAGGATATTTAATGGATTTGTGAAGTACGAATAGAGATTCTTTATCTGCAGAGAAATAATGGTAGAATGCCTCCATCAGCATCCTGGAATCAGAAGTGGTATTTTGCCTTGTTATATAATAACCTGGGTGGGATCTAACGCACGCTTTCGTTGGTTGTTTCTTGGTCACGTGACAATCATCAAACAGGCACGGCGGAACGGAGGGCTGAGGGGGGAGGGAGCGACACGGTATCCCATCTTTGTACACAAAAATGCTCTTCCAGGGAGCCGTGTGACAATATGTAAGTAATATAAGATAAGTTAATAATAATAAATATACTATATGCAATTACAAATTTTAACTCTAATATTAATACATGTTGTTGATAAAAAGGGCTCTTAATAAAGCTTTAATGTACAATGCTAAGTAAAAGTACTTTACTTGTAATAAAGGATTATCAAATATGCTTGCGTACAAGTCGTTTAAAAAGATTAGTATTTTTGTTCTTTTATTGCTGATTTCCTAAGATTGTGGGAATGTATGTTGGAAGTTTTAGTAAAATTAATATATTTTTAGGTAGGGTGGGATGCATAGTAATTGCCAACTATTGGGCTCTCCTTGTCATAAGATCCATTTAAATCTAGAAGTAGCTCCGCAGATCTTTTATAATAATGAGAAAAAGTGATTACTCTAGCAGCTTGATTTTGAAGTATTTCGAGTTTGTCGGATAACCCTTGGCAAGATTACCCCATACAGTATAATCGAAATATGGTAGTATTAGCGCGCTGTACATGTGCTATGCTGTACTGACTACCTATAATCATGTATCTCATTTTTACGATATTCAGGCTGAGTTTATTGGCCTTGAGCCATTCCTGAACCTTAGTTGCTTCCGCTGTGCCTGTCAAATGCAACTGTATCTCGAGTGCGTTACAAGCGGCACATGTGGGCTTGTTGGCACGTGATCACATCTTGAAAGAAGGTGACGTGATATCTCTAGCTTTCACTCACGCTTCACTGGCTAGCTGCTAAGAGCGGGAAAGAAACGTTTGTTTATCACGGAATTTCAAATTTCAAAATTTCAGAATTTCAAAGTTGAAACCTGTTTTAAAGAAATTATTTTTCAATTCTGTAACACGAGGAAGGAAATAGACCACTTCTGAAACATCGATGTTGTAATAAAAACAAAACAACATGTTTCCTTAGCAATTTCTGGTCTGATACCTTTACTCCTGTTCCGCTCATACATCCACTTACCCTTTCAACACCCCGAGCTTGCATTATATTTTTCATATATAGAACATGGATAAATATCTTCTGATTGTAAAGTACGTATAATTAATTACCAGTAAAACAATACTTACCAAACTTAGAAGTTCCGTCCCGTTTTGCCAATACCAACCGATAATTTCTTTGTACCGCATAATAGCCAGGAAGACATGCTGATTCCAAGGAAAAAATTTGTTGTTTTGATTTAACTGCTTTTAAAGCTTTCCTTGGGATAAAATATTGGCAGGCATATGTCAGAGCCAAGTGACCTTCTCTTGACGCGAAGCATAAATTGTCCGTTGTGTTGCTTTGAATTGCAGGAAGGTCTTGTGAGTATATTCTATAATGGGCATCCAAAACGACTGAAGAGAACAAGGACGTTAGTTAAGGCGTTGGCTAAAAAGCCTTAGTTTGGATTTATGAGTACTCTTAATTATAGTTTTGTCATTCTGCTTGTCGCTGCATATCTTTAGTCACCCTGGTGACGGTCAGTAATGATGTATTGTTTATTTTTTATTAAGTCTAAAATAAATAAAAGTGTAAACGACCTACGTTAGAAATCTCTCTTGTTATCACCTTCGTTTGACATTTAGATTATCGCGTACGAGAGGTTCGATTGTACCTACGTACTCACATTTGCTCGCTGGACCTGTATTGTAAACCAATTTCCTCGCCAAATTATCAGGATCTTCTCCTGCTTTAGGAAAAATAATATATTTTGGATTTTGCCTGGACGCCATAAAAAGACCAGCCTTCTCTTGCTGGGGATTGGTAAACTCCGATGAACCTCTGGACTCGTTAGTTGATTTCATATCCTTGGGTTTTAATTCCGTGATAACTGCACCAAACGTTGAAGATAAAGAGAAAGAGCTCGCTCCTTGTGCTCCGGATGAAGTTGCTGCTGATCCTTGTCCTGCTGATCCTGCTGAAGAACCTGCCCCACCAGTTGAAGAACCTGCCCCTCCAACGGAAGCACTTATCCCTCCAGCTGAAGCACCCGCACCTCCAGTTGAAACACCTGCTCCTCCAGCTGAAACACCTGGCCCTCCAGCTCCACCTGCCGCTGTACCCAACGCTGCCGCACCACTTTCAGTACCACCTACAACAGTACCTCCACCTACACCGGTCCCAATTCCGGCTTCAACTCCCCCAGTTGCGCCACCTACGATTGTGTTTCCTTCACCATTTTTTAGAAGTTTTCGGTCTGATCCATCTCCTCCTGCAATTTTTGAGGGATCTGTGGACCAAGCATTGCCTCCACCAGTTTGCTGATTAGATAACTTCACACCATTAGGACCATACAAATGAACATTAACGACATGGCCCCGACCAGCGTATGCCCTAAGTGCAATATTGATAGCATTTGTTACAATACTTTTTGCTGCCTTAGCTGCCGCGTTCGCTCCTGCCATGGCCCCTGTTTCCGTGCCTGCTTCAGCTCCCGCCTCAGCCCCTGCCCTGGCTCCTGATTTGTACGCAGACTGTTCACCAGCTTTGGCTCCAGCTCTTGAACCAGCTCTGGCAGCAATTCGTAGCAAAATGTACTGGGCAGTGGAGTTTTCAGCTAAATGGTAAAGACAAAGGTAAATCAAGGAGGTTGGTAAATCGATAATAATTTTGTGCATTGAATTCCACGGGTGACGCCATCTTGGGTTGATGACGTTTAAGGTCGGTACTGGTGCGAGGTAAGGAGGCATTGATCCTCAAATTTAAAAATCATAATAAAGTCTACATTTTAAATATCTACATTTAAAACTTCAGCTACTAGATCAATGGCCATACACTATTTATTATCAACATTTTAAACTAAGGCGATTTGTTTCAACAGTCGCTGATTCCTTTGACATCCAAACCCATTTGTAAAGATATTCATGATGCTTACATATTGTAGGAAGAGCGGTCCAGAGATATTCTGAGGGAATAGGACCATGCATCTGCCCATCTGGAGTTTTGACCGCGACACTTAGGCAATCAGAACCAAAAAGCTCTTTCATCATTGCTTCCGTGTAGTAGTATTTACCCTTTTCTAGCATAATAGGCCATGACTTCTGCTCTGGATACCTGTTCAGTGAGTATACACACGGTCATTAATAATGATCATGATTCTTAGCTACCCAGAATATAGTTATAAATGTACTAACCCTGGGATAAGCTTGCTCTTGACCAAATGACTCCGATCGATAACTAATCGATTGTTGACATCGAGTTGTATCAATTTAGCGTCTTATAAGTACTGTGTCAAACATGAATTGGAGTCTTTCATCAGGGGTTCCAAATATTGAGAAAACAAATGAAACCCGAGAGGCGTAGCGAATGCAAAACCGACAATTTACATACGCTTCTTTTCAAACTTCATTAGAAAGTATTGTTTAACCGTTTGACTGTTGTATCTAATTATTCAATAGATGGCTTATTATTCTTTTTTGATGGCAGTGATTTCGACTAGCGTACTAGTAGTGTAGTGGACAAGAGTTAGTACAAGCAGGTTCGAACTCCAGTTGAGGCAGACTTTTTCTTTCTATGTCATTCTTTATTTATTTCCTTCTTCACTCCTTACTTGTAGTTTATCTGTATGCAGTTAGTTAGTGGTTCATGAATATGATGATTAAGAAATATTGATCACTAGGGTTGGAAATCTGATCAAACACTAGTGCATTTGGAACTGGTGTTTCATTGGATGTCAAGATGCATCCACCTGACGAAGCTTCGAACAAGGGTTTCACCGGGTATCAACACCCATGCATGTGACCAAATACAGTTCCTTTATTGGATGAATATCTCATGAATTATTAATGAGTTTGAGAAGAATAGATATCTAATGGTTTTTGTATCTACTGTATGCTTGTAGAGCGGATTTGCATGAGTGGGACAAAAATACGGTCTGAATGTAACCTTACCGTAACCATACTGTTAGTACTGTATCGTAACTCTGTAATTTGATTGGATCAGAAAGACAAATACAATGGGAAACCATTTCAACGTCACAGCATGTCGTGCAGTAACCATGCCGTTAGGTAGTCATTGCCGTAACCTGCCCACTCATACGAAATCCGCTCTAATAAAGCTGAGCATAGTATGATATAGAAATTATAGATGTGTCATTTACTGTATCGCAATAGCTAACTTGCATATCACGGTGGGAACTGGCACCGAGTGTGTTTTTGCGCGATAACGAGGCTAATGCGGGATGATTCGAAGCATTTCCCGTCTAACAAAACGAAAAGGAGTGACTAGTACTTGATTTACTAGTCGTAATAATATACTTGCAACGATTTCTCGAATTTGATTGGCTGAGAGTAGCTATATTTATGCTAAACACCAGGGCCAAATCGTGTAATACCTGAGTGCCGAATCATGTAATACCTCAGATGCGAGTAAAATATATCCAACTTGAACTCCTGAATTGGATTGACTGAGAGCCGGAAGTCTTCCAAACTTTTGCAACAATGTAGAACAATAACAGAAAGATTTCCACATTTACAGCCGCAAGAAGTTGAAAGATTGAAGCAAAATTATTCGAATAATAACACGACAAAAAGCACAAATACGTGGAATTCGCCCTAGCTACATGCAGTTTTCAGTGGTACTCTTTGAGAAACTCACTCGTTCAAATTAATCCCTATACTAATAGAAAATCAAACCCCAAAAAAGTGGAAACGCAAGGGAAGGAATAAAAGAACGAATCAGCAATTTGCCAGTCTACAATCGCTGTTTCTTGACGTACTTGACTGACGTACAAAATTATGGCTGCCAAGACTTCAAAACGTGATATCTGCAAAGCCAAGGAATTAGTTTTTTTTTCAAAGAAACCTAAAGGTGAACTCGTATATAACTCGGTTAGCTCAGTGGTTAAGCTCCGGTCTGTCGAGCGGGAGGTCGCGGGTTTAAACCCCGGCCGGACCAGCACTCGGGGTCTTAAAATAACTGAGTAGAAAATGCTGCCTTTACATAATACAGTAAACGGTTTAGACCTTCACGTCGTCTCGGATAAGGACGTAAAATTGTAGGTCCCACGTCGGCCTCAAGTTTACGCGAAAACTATCTTGTTTGAAATATCAGTATACGTTTCCTTTATCATCATGTGATAACTTACTTGTGATAACTTACTTGAAATATTGAACTGGTCCCGTATCTCGAGTTCCCGTAATAGATGCTATCAAACTCTTGTGCTCCGCATCTTTATCTCGGCTAAAGTACAACCTACCATGGTTATTACTCGCTACGACAATCAATAAAACAACGTATTTTAACAAGTAGCACTTATTCGGGTTTTTCCTGCCTAAAAACAGTATTTTGATTTATTTTATTAGGAAGTATCACAGCGTTTATAACATTTATGGCGGACATTGTATTATCACTCGCGGTATTTATGCCAAATATCACTACAAATCATGCTATTACCTATATTTATAACATTTATGGCGGACATTGTATTATCACTCGCGGTATTTATGCCAAATATCACTACAAATCATGCTATTACCTATACTTATAACATTTATGGCGAACATTGTATGATTACCTTTTCTAGTATTCAAGAAGAATGAGCTTTTGGGGGGCAGACAAATCTCAAGGGCAGGAACTGATATTTTGGCAAGTTCTAACACATTCGTTAGTGGCTTATTGACCATTTATCTTTGGAATTATACTTCTAAATTACTTTTTATATCTATATTGTAAAGATTAAGGTTACTGTAGACCTTCAGGATACGTTTTTGGAAAAACATTATAGCGCTCCGTCTGTTTATCGCACTTACCAAAACATATATATCGTTGGAAAGCTTATATAACTGGCTACATTTAGACTGCAGTAAAAAATATGTTTTTATGAACGAAAACAAAAAATAGTGCTCTTGGTTATTAAGCTTTTCATTCCAGTTCAACATGCTAAAAGCGAACAACTATTTACAAGTGTGGAGTGGTAGTAACCGAAGATATTACAGCAACAAAAGTATGTCTGGGTTTGTTAATATTCCACAATATCATCAGAAGTCGAATGGACTTCAGTAAAAAATCGTAAAACGATAATAATGTAAATTTTACAATTTCCAGACAGTCACACTTTTGTTACCAGAATATTAATCTACTAGAATGCCAATATTTAGACGATTCTGATAAATTCGTGTTCGCTTTTCGCTTTTAAAGTTCTTTCTGTAGCTCAAAAAAAGTTTGCCGAGAAAAAGGCGATTGAAAGAAAACTACGTTTCACGCCCCCATATGTATTGCCCCACCTCCTCGACACTTTTTCCAGTAGCTGGCCAATCAAATCAGATCAGATTTTAATTGATTTCATTTTCTTTCACTGTACCTGTGAATTGGAAGTGTTCCGCTCTGGTCGGCCAGGAGAAGTTATCCGATCATGGCGAGAAAGGAATTCAAGATCACTGAGGAATAGTAGTCGTTCAAAAGTGTAACCATTATAACAAAATTCCCAGCCGAGCAAGTTTAGAGAGACAGGAGGAGAAACAATACATACGAAGCGCGGCCATGTCAAAGTAAAGCCCGATGTTAATCGAAAGCAAATGCTCCACTGAACAGATTGGGTGGTTCTTCTTATTTATTGTACGGTTTATCGAAACTGTTGACAGCTTTCTACTTTCTTTCGCTTCTAGAATCAATGTTTTTACAAGGACAAATTATTAGTACTACATGTATGTATGAGACTTTGCCAAGTAGGCGGAAATATGAAAGTCTAATTGCGGGGTTTTGATTTCAACGGATTTTCTTACTATTCATGTTACCGTTTCCTTAAAAAGTTTAGGGAAAAAAGCCCGTAAAATATCAATATCGGAGCTGATTTGAAAGGTTTTATTATTGTGCTAGTTTCGTGGGCATTTGTTACGGCTGAGTAATTCTACACTTCGCATGACACTGTCAATCAAAGTTTGCAAATTTACTTTCGGCAAAATAGGAAATCGTTTTTTTTCCCGATGAAAATTATTTATTTTCGAAAACTTTTTTTTGTATCTGGAAGATTTGATCAAATACTACATTACAAACGGAAAAACGTTTTTAACGAATCTCTGCTTCTGAAGGTCTACAGTAACCTTAAAGTCCCTATATCCATGTATGTGGATTGATATATGTTTGTCTAGTCCTGTGTGCATGTGCTTGTACGTACTCATGTGTGTATATGTGTATGTGTATGTATATGTATCACTATGTGTGTGTGTATATATATATATATATATACAGTCGATCCAGGAAAGGTTGTCTTACAGAAAAGTCAATTACAGACATATAACTGTCACGTGACCGTATATACAGAATATATTAACTTCCCTGTGGTTCGCAGGTGTCGCGAGTAGGTAAGACCCGCGGCCCGGAGATATAGAAAACGAGAAGATTCGGAAGAAAGAATACTCGAGTTCCAGAATGGTTTGGCAGCAAGTATACAGCAGAGAGACGCAAATTGGATAAATGCAGTATCAGTCTACAGAAAGGTTGCGTTTTATCTGGATTTGACGAGTAAACACTTGCGTTTAATTCTAGAAGTTTGGTCGTGAAGGGAATTATCATGCAGACCGCAAGGACAACCATTGTGTTATCTGGTCACGATATTTAAATTCAAGGGGCGATTGGCGAGAGTAATAACTCAGTGTTCCTTGAGATCATCATGATATATGAACTTGTTCAATTTAAATTAAATACTACGTTTGAATAAATAATATTCGGCCGTGTCGCCGTTGGATGTTCGACTCTACAACACAGTACTTAGTTGATAGCGAGTTATTAAGTCGGCTTAATTTACTGACAGCATAGATGCAAGCTCTAGCTTTATTTTTTCCGTTCTTTAATATGTAGTTTAAATATGAAGAATAATCACTGAATCATTATGACTCATTCAATTCGACCAGAGCTGAATGCGTGCTGATGCATGCATAGTTCACTTGGCTTCTCGAATAAAAAAACTAAACTTTTTAGTTTGACTGCATATATAATCATTTAAAAAATACATCGGTTGCAATACAGCCACATCTGTTTATTGTAAATAATGCATTGAAGAAAATGCAACAATGGCAAAAATTGCAGCTGTTTTTAACGGCACTTATTAAGAAAATATTTAATATTCAAAAATTAGTCTTGCTTCGTTATTTATATCTGCGAAGCTAACCAACAGTTTTAATACTAGACTAAATTATGTGGTTGAGTGTGGTTGATTTAAAATATTTAAACATCGCAAAACATTCCGGCTTTTTTTATCCAGTGTAAGTTAGTTCAGTGTTAGTTACTGAAGCAAACCTCCCTACGTATTATTTATTATTGAACGTTGTTACTTTGTAATACTAATTGTTGAATGGTCTTGCCTGATGTGCATGACTTCATACCAGTTGTGTTGTGATTCCAATTTGTACATATCGAACTTTGTTCAAAAAGTTTCCCAAACTTACTGTTCTCTAGCATTCACTATCTGATATTTTTACCCAATATTTTATAATGAAAGCATAAGGGGGAAAAAGGAAAACAATATGCAGTAAATTGCGCTTGGTTTGAGTTAATAGGCAAGTTTAGTTTGCGCGTGCACGGTGTTGACCCGGTCATTGCGCTATTTTGAGAAAAGTGCGTACCTTTAGCCACAGATTTAGTATGAACTCAAGACCCAATAAACAGAAGCAAAGCTTATTTGTTCCGTTCATTTGTCCGTGTATTTAATTAAAAGTCAATCCGATGGTTTCCCAAAGGCTCAAATTGCACTCGCCCTACGCGCTCGTGCAAAAAGTACGACCAAACTTCTAGCCATTAAACGCAAATGTTTACTCGTCAAATCCAGATGAAACGCAACCTTCCTGCAAACTGATACTGCATTTATCCAATTTGTGCCTCTCTCCTGTATACTTGCTGCCAAACTATTCTGGAACTCGAGTATTCTTTCTTCCGAATCTTGGGCCTTTCTAGGTGTATCAACGTCCTGAAATTCAGGACAATGAACAACTCTATTGTGGGGTTAGGGTTCTTTGTATTTCAGGGTATTGTTTTGCTCTAGTTCATTGTATTCTGAGGTTAGAGTTCTTTGTATTTCAGGGTATTGTTTTGCTCTAGTTCATTGTCGTTGATACACCTAGCTAGAAAGAGCCCGAATCTTCTCGTTTTCTATATCTCCTGGCCGCGGGTCTTAGCAACTCGCGACACCAGCGAACCACAGGTAATTTAATTTATTCTGTATATAAGGACACGTGACAGTTATATGTGTGAAATTGACTTTTCTGTAAGACAACATTTCCTGGATCGACTGTATATATATATTGAAGTGCAAAAACTTTGACCCCCCACACCTCAACTATATAACTATATCGGGTGCATTATGGGTAGGAGTAAAGTCATTAAAATGCAACTACAGCCGATATCCGCGCCCGTTTGCAAATCGTCATAGCGAAGAGTTATGCAGTTGATTTAAAGTTCAAGGTTTCATCTAGAATACAACATTTTTACTCGGGACAGGCAGGACAACTTGAGTATTTAAATGCACTCTATATATTTACTGTTAGATCGAATATTTGCAAAACAGAACACATCCCTGGTCGGCGGAAAGAGAACGGGAAATGATCATGCCGAAGTTCCAGGTTCGAAGCGTGAATTCAGAGCTATTTGTGAAGCTGTTAGGATATCTTCTGATGACCTAAAATATCGAGATAAGAAGAGACATGAAGAGGAGACATGAAGAGGAGACATGATTACACCTGATCTGTCGATTCAGGGCCAATATCAATTCGTTTGAAACTTTGACATTCACATTTGTTGTCAGTTATTCTAAACCAAAACTGAGAGCGATAAAAAAATTCAGCTCGATATCAGCGCAGGTATTCCGTTCTCTGTCTTCTACTTCTGTGAAGACTGAACTGATCAGTGTTATTAGACTGATATAACGTTTCAAAGAGCAGAATGAAAGGATTCATATGTACTGACCGGAGCTGACCGGATGCACAGACTCCGGCACAGACTGCACAAGAGCCTGGCTTATAGTTGGAAAACGTATCGACAAAGCAAAATAAACACTTTATAGTGTAACGTAAGGAAACCTCTTACAGTTTGAACATCGAATCGTTTTCTTTAACTGTTGTGTAATGTTTATTTTTAGCTGATCCCGATGAGACGAAATTCACAATCTGATAAAAAACTGATGTTGTTTGGAGCTGCAATATAATTACAAAATGAAACTTCGAAAATTAAATATTCAAAAGTTTGTCGCGGCTCGTTATCTACGAAATTAGGAAACTAGGATTCACAATAAAGTGATGTTGTTAAATGGGACCATAGCTGCTAACTAAATAAACAGTTTCGTCACAACTATGAGATTGAAATAGCGTACAAAATACATTTTAAGAATGAAAGAAAACTGTGCAACAATAATAAGAACATTCAGCGATGCGAATCCAAGAATTATCGAACGTATACACCCCATTCCAATATGGTGGATGCACGGCCGGGGCATTGGGGCGGGACACGAAAACGAGGGTAGTTAGGCATATAGCGGCCATATTGCTTTATTGGAACAGTACGATGCCAACACATTGCTGCGTTCCCTTTTGCACCGTAAGAGGCTCTCGAACTAAAACTGGATCCAAAATTTGCTACTTCAGCTTCCCTAAAGATCATAAAGTATGTAAACAATGGATTCAAGCAATAAGGAGAGAGACTGGAAAAGAATTTGAACTAAAGAAAGAGACAAAGGTGTGCTCGCTCCATTTTAGACCAGATGACTTAACTAAAAGTTTAGCGGGTCGAATTTATCCAAAAGAGGGCGCCGTTCCTTCCTTTTTCCAGTGGAAAAAGGGACAAAGGAAATATTGAAGCCAGTACACATGTTATAAATTGTAAACAATGCCTCTGACTCTACTTCTGGTCAAGTTGGAGATATTGTAATAGTGAACAGCAACACTCAAGAGCACCGCGTGGCTCACAAACCGACTCCAATATTACTATTAGTGAACTTGAAAAAGTATGAAAAGGCCGAAATAAAGTCGCTTAAGACCTCTCTTCAGCTGCAAACCAAAGAAACGGAAGAAAATTTGCAACGAGTGGTATTTTCACTTCAAGAATGACAGCGAGATGATTAGTTTCTACACAGGATTTCCAAGCTACGAAGCATTGCTTGCTTGCTGTATATGAATTTCTTGACCCTGGGAATGAAGGAGAGAACATCCGGTATTGGCATTCATAAAACCCAGAAGTAAGAGAAGACTTCTATCATGCTGATGAGATGGATAATCTAGATAAGGAAATAAAGAGAGGACTAGACAGTGGAAGTTGAAAACGGATAATGAATATTCTATGGCGGTATTGTGTCGTCTGCGGCAACCTGATTCAGTGAACTCCACATTGCTCATTTATTTAATATATATCAGGCTACAGTCAGCCACATATTGATTTCTTGGACAACTTCATGTATTTAAAATTTGGTCAGCTCAATCTATGGCCTACCTGGGAAGAAGTGGATGCTTCAATGCCCATGGCTTTTAAAGAGAAATACTCAAACACAAGGATCATAATAGACTGCACTGAGGTAAAGTGCTCAATGCCCAGCAGCCTTTTGCTAAGTAGTGAACTATTTAGTGCTTACAAAAATCATGTAACACTGAAAGGTCTTCTTGGAATAACATTTATTAGTCAGCTATATACCGGCAGTATTTCTGATCGAGAATTAGTACAACGCAGTGGCCTGTTGGATTTACCCTTTGATGACAATGACAGTATTATGGCAGATAAAGGGTTTACGATTTCTGATCTTTTACCTGTTGGTGTAACACTGAATATACCTCCATTTCTAGGTTCAAACAGCCAAATGCCACCTGAAGATGTAGGTGCAAAAATCAATTGCTTCAGTAAGGATCAACATTGAAAGAGCAATAAACAACAACAACAATCCTTTATTTACCCCAATAACTTACAATGATATTATTAAAAAAAAAGATAATACAATGCTAGGGGTACTGGCTACCCGAAATAACCTTAAGAGTTAAAAATGCCAGGCAGCCAGTTTACTGAAGAGATGTTACATATGTTAAGGTCGGGGACACACATACATACACACATTCACACACTATAAGGTGGAGAAAATACTTTTAAACTACCAGTAGACTAATATAATATTTATGTAATAAAGATATGTTGCAAAACAGCATTATTATTCGAAAAGAAGGGATTATTTGAGGAGACTGAAGCGATGTACAGAGGACTAATAATCTTGAATAAAGTGATGTTTCATTTTCTTTTTAAATAGAGACAATGAAAGTAAAGAACTTCCACATATGGGATGGGTTAATTCCTTTATCTCAGTTAGGTCTCGTGAATCAAATGTGGGCAGTTTGCTCTTTCCTTTGCAATTGCCAAGACCCTATCATTACTGCTTAGTCTCTATATTTCATTTGGGGATTACAAACAACTGGTTGACATCCTGGTTGCATTAAAAGTCCATATTGCTACATGTTAGTCAGCAAATTGAATTACAATTTGAGATTCTAGACAAATCAAATTTATTTTGATTTCTGGTTGAACAGATACATGATTGCACTATAGGTACAAGTACAAATAATTATTATCCATACTCATGCAAATTCAATGCCAGCTAGGCTGCTGCATACTTACAGCCATCTACATGTACATGTATTATATGGGCCGCGTCAGGCAAAAAGGGCCCGGACGACATTGAAGTTAAATAATTCCTACAACGGTGTTCCTAATAACAGGTTGAAGATTGTATTGTAATCTTGACGAGGAGCGCTACATTTCATTCATAACAATAAATGTCAGTTTCATGAAATTGACGACAAAAATCGGGGGTGAAATTTACGTGATTTTGATGCAAGGGCCCGATTACAAATATGACCACAAAAATTAGGAATCCTGTCGTAGGGGATGATTTTGATGTATGACATTCATTTATACCTGCTGGTATTAAAGAGAAAAAATAAATAAGATGAACCAGATGATCACTTTTTGGCAAAAAAATGTCTTTTCTGCAGTCGTTCTGCTCCCCGTAGCTCATAATATGATTTTAGCAATAGTACAAGTTACACCTTGAAACAATCGTCTGATGATAGGAAATTATTTGAGTCTGCTAAAATTGTGATCACACCCTTCTCTCTCCAAAAACACACTCGCTTCAAAACTCGCGCGAAATTCCCGCCTCATGACCTTCTCGACATCGACTTCCGCCTAACTACCCTCGTTTTCGTGTCCCGCCCCAACGCCCCGGCCGTGCATCCGCCATATTGGAATGGGGTGTATACCTTTCATAAAAGCTTTTACTAAAAAAATTATACCATAAAAACAGGATCCCTCCGAACTTTGAATAAAACTGGATAAGAGAATTTCAAGAGGAATAACTAAGAGTTTATTAGATTCTTTTAGAATCGTTTAATACCATAAAATATGGCAATGATATGGGATACGTTAATTTCTATCCGTTTCTTAATCAAAATAATTAAATGTTTTATGAATTTGTTGTCAATAAATTTATGAAATTGTGTAAACCTTTAAGCTATTTTAATCTCTTCAATTTTCCGCGAAACAGTTTCAAAAATAGCGTTGAATTCTTGCTTCGCAGATGAAATTCGGCATGATAGTTCCGTCCGCCTTACGTTCTGCTAACGTAAACATTAATTTATAATATAAAATCAGGAAAGATATTTGTCCAAACAGAAAATAGAGAGTGCATTTACTTTACTTTAAACTTTCCTGCCTGTTCCGAGTAAAAGTGTTGTATTCTAGATAAATGCTTGAAATTTAAATCAACTACACAAGTCTTCGCTGTGATGATTTGCAAACGCGCGCGGATATTTGGCTGTAGTTGCATTTTAATGAACTTACTCCTACCCATAATGCACCCGATATATTGATATAGTTGAGGAGCGGGGGGTCAAAGTTTTTGCACTTCGCAGCAATTGGCCATTTGCTGTTGCGGTTCCCCTGCCAACCGAATGTATATATTACGAACAATTTTGAAATATCATGAGCGGTATTTATGCCAAATATCACGTACAAATCATGCTATTATTTGTTTATAATATGACCTAAGAAAATCCTGCAATTTCGATCAGGCGCCGTGCGTTTGTTTATTTCGAGTTTCCACTGTGATTGGCTGTCTTGTGACATGTTATTTTACAAAAATAACTTTACAATCGACTAAAATGTATAGAAGTCAATAACGTGAATGAAATCCCTTTCTAAAACGTCTGAAAGTACGAAACTGTTTAAAGAAGTAACATTAAATCTTTCTGAACAAGTTCAGGGCTATTTAACTAATCTGAGCTGACCAACGTGTTGACCTGAAACCACAGGCAGCCCAGACTCGACATATATTTCCCGCTTATTAGTCTGTTGGGTTACGTGTGGTATGTTTCATAAGCGATCTCGGAAGAGTTTATATAATTGCTCCTTGTGAAATCTCTTTTCCGATTCCTGCGAAATAAAATATAAATCTTCAATAATAAAAGATTGATACTTAATGAAGTTGTGTGAGTGGTTTTGGGGCCGGCGATTTTGGGACTTCTAAAGCAGTTTATTAGGCCTCGAAGTTTTGACGGTTGGCCGCGTGCCTTACCCATCGGACACAAATATACACAAGGTATGCAGCTTTCAGGTGCTTTCGCTCGATGTGACCTCACTCGCCGCCGAAATTCGACAAGAAATTCAAATCGATTTCGCCTCTGCTTTCGGCACACAAATCCAGAGATGTGTAAGCACTTCTCATCCACGTTTCAGGCCAAACGACGTGAAAACGGCCTGGAAAATAAATCCCGAATTCAAAATATATCAATCGGTATACGATCTGCAACTTGATCGGTCCACAAATCAGCGGTAGACATCGCAGGCGATGCCTTTTGAAACTACCCCACCCCACTAAGGAGAATTGTTATGCACCTCCGTTCTGCTTGAAGTACATGACAACTCTTCTTAGTGGGGCCGGAGGGGTATTTTCAAAAAGTTTCAGTTGCCATGCCCACGCATCTTGAAAGCGTCGCCTGCGATGTCTACCGCTGATTTGAGGACCGATCAAGTTGCAAATCGTATTGATATATTTTGAATTCGGGATTTATTTTCCAGGCCGTTTTCATGTCGTTTGGCCTGAAACGTGGATGAGAAGTGCTTACACATCTCTGGATTTGTGTGCCGATAGCAGAGGCGAAATCGATTTGAATTTCTTGTCGAATTGCGGCGGCGAGTGAGGTCACATCGAGCGAAAGCACCTGAAAGCTGCATTCCTTGTGTATATTTGTGTCCGATGGGTAGGCACGCGGCCAACCGTCAAAACTTCGAGGCCTAATAAACTGCTTTAGAAGTCCCAAAATCGCCCCAAAACCACTCACACAACTTCATTAAGTATCAATCTTGTATTATTGAAGATTTATTTGGTAGGAATCGGAAAATAGAATTCACAAGGAGCAATTATATAAACTCTTCCGAGATCGCTTATGAAACATACCACAGGTAATCCAACAGACAAATAAGCGGGAAATATATGTCGAGTTGGGCTGCCTGTGCTGAAACGACTGAGATACTTGCTGTTGTTGTGAGACCGAGGAGTCAGATCCGTAGTTTATAGTTACTTGGCAGCCATAGAAATGGTTAACGGTCATCGATCCACCTGGATTTGAGTAAGAAGGAATGCTGGCGAGTGGTTGTCTGTATTGTTGGACTGGCTGACCCAGTGGAGTATTCAAGATCGCTGAAATCTCACGCTGTTCTTTTTCGTCTCACTCCTCGTAGTCTACAAGAGAACGCTCGCTTGTGTGGCCTATGACACCGATAATGGTGGATCTTGGTTGGTTGGAGGCTTTAAGCTTCTTAACCAGTGTTTTCCTAACAGTGTCGGTGGTTCGTTAGCTTTCTTCCTTCCATGTCTAGACCTGCTTCTTGTGACATTCTCTTCATGAAGGAGTTGATTGTGTTTACTCCAATTCTCTGCCGTTTGAACCAAACAACTGACTTCGGATTTTCAATAACACCGAGATAAAAGGGACCGCTGTTCTGCATTCCCTCTGGACGGTGGACAAGAAAGGCTTTGAAAAAATGCACTGGGTACCGGGGATCTTCAGTTGAAAACATTTTGGGCTGAACAGCTCTGCGTTTTTTTCTCAGGCCCCCTTGTCTGGTCTTAGTTGGATCCTCTTCGTACGTCAAATACTCCACACCATGGTCATCTTTATTGAGGGATAAATCCTCCACAAACATGTTATGGTGTTCTTGGCAGCCTCGTAAGCCAAAATGCAGTGTGAGCAAATACCAAAGAGTACTTATTAGTGATTTTGGGTTGTGGTCACCTAGAACTCCTCCACTCCAACGCTGTTCTTCATCCTTTGCGGTCAAAGGTTTGGCGGAATTCGGGCGCTTGCCGTAACCCTCTTTTCGAAGACCTCTAGCTTTTCCCTCCAGGATCTTTCGACATTGGACAAACTCTCGCTCCTTTGTAATGGAGTGATTCACCTGGTTTTCCCTAAGGTGTCTATCGAGAGCGGCTAACATCACTCGTAGCGAGTCAGGCTCGTATTCACTTCCATCCGTTTTCCTGACTTCGGCAAAGAAGACTGCTAGCGTTTTTGCCGAGCTCCTCAGACAGGTAAGTGAGGATATTTGGTTCAAATCCTTTCTAACCAGCCCAGTTTTCAAAAACATTGATCCATGTTTTTGTGCTTTTGCTTGTGTTTTTGCTTTTCGAGTTTTCTGTTAGTTTTTCAATTTCCTCGACGGAAATCTCCGGAAATCTTTCCGCCATTTTTTGAAGGCAAAGAAAACAAAAAAAGTTGGTTTCCATGGCAATTTTTAAATACCACTCCTCGGAGCTTGTAATTTCACTATTACGCTGACACACCACTCCTCTTAGCCAATCGAATTGTAGGGTTTTCTTAGGTCATGGTATAATACAGGTAATTCGAAAGAGCTCTGAATTTATGCTCAAAATGTAAAAGTGGAAAGGCAAAGAGCACATAATAGGACATAATATAAACTAGGGGAGAATCCTAAGGATTGATACAGTTTATTTAAGTGACTTGAAGAGTTAATCCTCCCCACAGTTTCAAGATAATCTAGTTTCTGTGTTCTATAAACCTTACCGAGAGACCTTCCCTTCCAAAAAGTGAATGCAGCATGCATGCACAAGAAAATGCATGCATGCAGTAGATTTTGTATGCACGTATGCATGCACACAACCAAGAGTGCATGCATGCAACTTTGCATACATAAATGCATACTGAAAGTGGATGTAAGAAAACTCAAGTGCATGCATGAATACCGAAAGACCAATATATAAAATGCCTATTTGTTGGCTATTTTACACTGCAGACAGATATCTAATTAGACTAAGCAAATAATTAAGGAATAAGTATATTTGATAGCTATTTTAAAATGCTGCCACAGTGTTTGCAGTTGTACAATTAGATAACAACTAAATAAACTGGTCGGTCATTCTCTAATGAGGTCAATGCTATCAGTTAGAAATAAAAGTAACGAGGACATCTTCTCAATGTTCAGTACTTAGTAGCTTACCAAGGAAAAATGTATGCTCCCCTGACTGCAACGGGACAAAGTAAGTCCTAATTCTTGTACCAAAGTTGTCTCCCCAGTTCTCAGGCTGGATGAATTTTGTAGAATAGCCTCGCCAGGTTGGAAGGTATGGGTACCGGGAATTCTGCTCCATCTTTGAGATTGAGTATGTATCGATGCCATCCCATTTCTCCATGTATACTCCATGTCTCCTCGTTACTCCTATAACAATAAGGCAGGAATATGAAAACACTTTTAAATTTGAACCGAGAAGAATGTTGTTCAAACCGTTAATATTTCAAGCTCAGCTGATGTTAAAATCTTCCTTCAAAGTCTCAAAAATCATTATTTCAAGTGTAAAATGAAGACTTAGGTGAAGCCCAAGTATATATATTTTCTCCAAAAAATAGAAGAAAATCTGTCCGCCGAGTAAAAGAGATTAACATTTAAAAGCCACTTCTCCGCGAATCGAAATACACAAATTTAACAGCTATTTCCAATCGTTCTTACATTTATTGCTCATCCTCGTTAAATATTCGGTGCTTCTCGGCCAATAGCGCGGCGGCATATCAGTCCACGTGAAATTTAGAAATGTTGTTAAAAGTACAACTAAATTTCGAAATTCACAACAAGAACTACTTATTATAGTTATAATGAATATTAATGTTTACAGTGGTGTTGTTCAAACTGCTGTTACAAAATATATTTTCTACTGACATATTTCCGCTGCTAGTTTGCCCATAATCTAGATTAGCCAAATATTATGGTCAAAATAATACTAACTTGTAGTTTTCCTTGTTTAATGTGCTAGTGACACGAGTTTTGACTTTGTCCTCAATTTTTTACAACATCAGGGGGACATGGCCTTTAAATGATTTCAATGATTGTTTTGCCCCAAAAATAGTTTTAGGGTGTATTTTCGAAGGTTTTTCTTACCACAGGAAGCCCGGTTACTTTTCTTCTCAACTATGCTTGTGGTGGCTTGTGACGTCACATCCGGAACACGTGTCTTGTGGATTTGGATACTTGGATACTATTTGGAAAAACCTTTCGCCATCACGTTATGCATGTCAAGTACTTTTGGTTGAGTTTTAAAACGATGACTCAAAAATCGTATCACTAGTACGTTAATGGTTTCATCGCTACCCGACCGTTCTCCTCAAAGAGTCGTTTTATGCAGCATATTAATAAAAAAAAATTCAGGATAATTCTTCCCTTCTTTGTTGCATACTTCTTGCACAAACTTGCAAGGCCAATAATTCAAAGTTTAGGCTGTCATAGTAGTGATTTCAGTGTTCAAACGTTCGACAAGAACAACATATTCAGGACCGAAGTGATTTGACTCCTCTGCTACATCACCATTCATTCTTTCTTTCTTTCCTCCATGAGTTAAATATCCTCATACCCCATTGAGTTTTATATTGTGTTGATTTCGGGATCGCATCTTCCAATATTTTACAGCTCACCTCAGTCTGTACTTAGTGCCTCGCCGAACCGTTTCGCCATGACTCTGATTCGAATTACTAAGGAGAAGGACCCGATGCATCTTAAATCAGTAGTACTAGTTATTATAAAACAAGTGTTATTTAAATCCCTCGACACACAGAATTTTAATGAGATTGAGAAGCTATTTCCTATCCTTGGAGCTGTGCTGGAAGTAGCGCTCTCAATCCACGTCATTAGTTCCGCTCCTTGGCTGCGCCTCGGATTGAGAACGGGTCTTCCTTCTTCTCAGGCCAATAGTACTCCCTTAACTTCCCTTTAATCTTGTGTGCTTTGTACAATTCAGCAAATGCTTGCTAGTTTTCAGTGAGAATATTTTGCCCTGATAAAAAATCATACAGAATGGGAATGCTTATGCCAGACTTGTTTGATGCTCTCTTAGTTCTCCAAATCTATCCCCATCAGGTGTATAGGCTACAACGTACAACTTATCTTCCTCCATGATTGCCTCGAGATCCTACCATTTTGTTCAAGCCTTTGGGTGGTACTGATTCGGAGACCCAGGTTCTGGTTTTAGAGACGATCCCAAACAATAGCCTTTGCCCAAACATGCCCCGAATTAATGAGAGCGCCCTAAAAATTAGCATTCCGAATTTATGCATACGCCCTAAAAATGGGGCGTACGCCCTAAATATAATTCCTTAATTAATTCGATGGACAATAGGACTGTGACATCATCCTAATTAATGCATACGCCCTAAAAATTAGCATAGCGCCCTAAAAAATAATTCCTTAATTAATTCAGTGGACAATAGGATTGTGACGACATCCTAATTAATGCAATTTATACGCCCTAAGAGGCTAATTCGCCTCTCTTCCTACTACTAACGGCTGTATCATTTAACTTTTTGCTATATTTGTAGGGCTCCTATTAATATTAACAGCGAAACTTTCTAATTTTATAATGAAGGGATTACCGGCTGTTTTAAATAAAAGTATATATATATATCCATCTTGTTACCGAATCTCTTCATTCGTCTTATGTGGAGTTTTATGTGGAATTTTACAATGTGGAGTTAGAAAAATAAATGGTCACATCCACTCTGTTTATCACCGCTCAATATTTTAGTGCCTAAATTCTATAAATCCACAAATTAGTATTATCTATATAAGGAATGCTAATGAGGCATATTTCCTCTGTTTAAATAAAACGACTAACATACTATATTTTAGATCAAGTGAGGTACTGGGGAATGATATTTTTTCTTCTTTCGACTCTTATTTTTTCATCTTTGTCGTATTTCATGAACTCAAGGTATGTGTGGTTGAAGTGTTTCCGAAATTGATTTCACCAATGTACTGCTCAACTTGGCCTTTTGTAACACCGTATTGGACCCCATTTGGACTGCACTGACAAAGAATTCCATTGTTTTAGGGTTAGGGTTTGTATTGTTTAAGGGTTAGGCATTGTTTGGATAGCCAGTACTATTCGAGGTTCCGAGGAGGTGAAGGCCGCCCCAAATGTTCTGCTTCCAAGATCAATACGAGACCGCCCGCGTTACAAATGATAAATGAGGACCAAGCGAGGACAAAGTTTTATTTTCGTCAACAATACTGGTGCAATTTAAAAAATTATTCGCCGGTTAGACAATGAACATTCGTGATTTATGGAATTTAGAGTCCCTCACATTGGTAGAAGGCCTATTTAATGGTCGGGACTGCCACAAATTACCGGGGTTTATTGTCTAACCTTTACTTAGCTGTTATTCATGAACAAAAAATCTGTTTCAGAATTAGATAGAGCTGTTCTATATATAAGACACAATTTGACAAGCAAACACGTGTGTGCGAGCAATAAAAGGTAGAAAAAAAGGGCAGATTTTTTTACGGCACGATAAATCCAATGTTATTTTAACGCGCATTACGCTGGACCATATCAGTTTATATATGAGGAATTTGTCTGAGCTGAACTTACTACGGAGTTGGTTTACATGTACTGGTCTTGAATATGAAGAAATGTATTTCAACAAAATAAGGTAAACAGTTTAACGGCCACAATGGGAACTAGTCAATTCATGCGAATCTATTTAAATTCTTCATCAATGTAAAAACATTAAATCAATTCTTGAAAATCACAGCATGAGAAAGATTATAATCTCAGCAATAATCATTATTGCATTTTAGTTTCTGCTTTAACATTTCCACGTGTATTTTACTCACCTGGTGCAAACGGTTAGGTATTTTTGTTGATCCCTGTGCTCTAATTGATCCCAGTAGGTGGTACATTACTAGAACGCTTTGAAGCACCGACACGAGATGGCTCCTCATACCTTCATCTAACAGTTTCACTCGCTATTTTGTAGAACTTTTAAAGAGATACAAAACGATACTCCAACGTTTTAGGTGTACTTGACTGTAAGACAGGTATTTCAATTGTTCGAATGCCGCTGCCACCAGTTAACCTCTGTATTTCCACTAACGATTTCCTGCCAGACGAGTGTTCTGGTGCAAGTGGTTCTTGGATTCTGGGGAGACTAACTGCTGACAGTTGAACATGTAACAAAAATCATTTTTAAAAGCCAATCGGAACGCATACTCAAATTATGGTATGCTGCTGGGGGTCTAGTACAAGCTTTCCGTCGCTGGTTTGCAGACTTAACCTGGGTTTAGTTCGGATGCGACACAGGCTAGTTACCCTGTACCCTTCCCATTATATGGCTTCTTCATGTTGCTTCCATGTGGGATATGGTACTTAAAACCAAAATATGTAACTTAATTATAAAACTCCATGAATGCTCCTTAAATATTTAGTCAACCACATGTGCATTGTATTTTACTGTTATTCTTCTCATAAAGAATGTACTTTTCCCCAGGGTAATTCATTCAATGGCCCTCAATCAAGCACATAAAGTTTTCGAAAGTAACCCAACTGAAATGTTTTGTAGTTTATACAAGTACTTATCGGAGCTAGTTCAGTTCCTTGGTTATTCTGGTATTACAAACTAATCATAAAATTTTAGGAGATTAGTTATTAAATTTCCCCTTGGGCTTTGGGAGGACCTTTACAAACCTCCATTGGCTTGCGGGGAAATTTAATCACTGATCTCCTGGCAGAAATGTCATGCAATTACTTATAATAATGTCTATTTATTTTGTGAGGCAGCTGTTCTAAATGAAGCAAAGAATAGAGTATGCTGTGAGCAGAGCCTTCTTCAACTTCACAAAAAGAAAAGGCTGTGAGGCATTCATGTTTTTCTTTGCTTAAGATGTTGGGCTTGACAAGCCTGTTAAAATCGGTTTATCACCGTGCGGCTAATTTTTGATTGAAGCTGATTCTGGACCAAACCTGGGCCCACTGCAACAATGACGGATGTAGGTGTCAGACACAATGGAGTGAGTCTGGCACAAGATAAAAACGTTGCTGCATGCTCAATAAGAAAACAACATATACTGCAGAGCCTTCCTTTCTTCTCGCTTTTCGTGGAGTCGAAGAAGACATTGCTTGTGGGGTAAGAATACAGTATTCATGTAGTTGTTAATAATATATTCTCTATCATTATTTCCTATCATCCTTATATAATATTTACCTTTGTAACCAAGAGTGTAGAAGCCGGAAAAGAAAACGATTGATAGGTTGTAAAACCTTGTTAATTGAAGTTATTTTGATGACACTCACTATGAGTAAGTGTTTTCTAACGAGAACAACAATAATTATTATAGACCAGTGTGTACTGAAAATCTGTATCAGTAGTTTATTTTGAGAATAGTTTATATATATATATATTGTTTGAGTTAAATATCATTCCACGCCTGGCATAAGTTACCTCAAAATCTATCACTGAAAGCGAGCCAAAAATATATAAACCAGCACATCTTGTTTAATTCGCTGTCACATTTAACGACATTTTCGTATGTTAATATTAAAATGAAGTAACGTCTTTAGGATCAAACACGTTTGTATATTGACGTTGGTGTGACGTCATAACGAACGACTCCTTTTAAGGTCAAAGTCTGCGTGAGCTATACGTTTGAAATAAAGCATGTTATCACAACAACATAAATATGTGTTTTTGATTGCCGCAATTTTAAAGTCTCTACGATAAATATTTGCTGAGTTATTAAGAACTGAAGTTTCCTGTGACGTCACATTTTCTGACGTCATGGGTCTGACATCACTTTCTAAATTGAATAAACATAAAAAAGACCATATTGCGGCTATTCAGTGTACAGTAAGTACAGTTCCTCTTTAAAACCTGAAAAATACTTGAATAGTTATTTTTAAAAGACGTTTTCAAAAATATATGACGTCATAATGACGTTTCCTCTTTTTCACTGGGAATTTTAAAGTATTTCCTCTCAAAAATCGAAAATTCTAAAAACATACGGTTGTGGGTACCGATTTACTCTTTTGATTGCTAGATTATAGTAAACAAATATTTTAAACTCTAAAAGATGAATGAAGAAGTTATTTTGTAAATGGTTCTGTATTGAATATTTCCCGCCAAAATTTGGCGGGAAAATTGCCAAAATTCAAAATTTAATAACTTTTCTCCCTCTTAACCAATCGAACTCGGGTTTTCGGTTTCTTTGTTGTCGACATGATGGGAAATCGAAAATATAAAATTTACTGATGTTCAAGGTAATTGAAAACATCGAGAAACCTATTATAAATGGATACATGACGTAAATGTGACGTCATCAAGATGTCTACGGTAGATCAAATCATCGGATTTTGTTTAGGTCGTCGGTCTTCATCATCCCACAAAAATTCAATCTTCTATTTTGGAAACTTTTGAAAATATAGCATAGTGATAGATTTTAGGGTCATTTGTGCCAAGCGTGTTCTGCATCAAAGTAATCCAAAGGGAAATGCATACATGTTGCTTTAAAGTAAATATTTCTATTTTATACACACATATATTCTTGTAAATTTGCCCATATCTATTATATTAAAATATGTACTTAGACATAATTGTGTTCAGACTTTGATTTTAATGTTAACTTTTATTTCATTTGGGGGTAAAAATGGTTGGGTTAGTTTTTCTCCAATCAGATTTGTTTACTCCTACGAGAGTAAACTTAACTCTTATTTGGGAGTGTTATTAAACTCCAAAACTGAAGTTAAAATACTGGAGTAAAAATAACTCTAGTAAGGGGATGGTCCTGAACCTTTTTCTAGTACTCCACTTTCAGAGTGATTTATACTCCCACATTAGAGTTAGTTCCACTCCAATTTTAGAGTTACATTAACTCCAAACTGGGGGTGTTTTTTTTACTCCAAAATAAGAGTTAAAATACTGGAGTTAAAATAACTCTAGTAAGGGGATGGTCCTGAACCTTTTTATTTTACTCCAGATTTGGAGTTGATACAACTCCCTTGAAATAACAGTGGGCGGTATGTGTTGAAATGAGACACAAATGTGTTAAAGATCACGTTTTCTCGTACATTCCGTTATCGACCGCATTTTCTGCATTGTCCGTCTAGATCGAGTTATCTACATTTGGGTTGAGACGTTGACGTTTTTCCTTTAGTTCTTTCCTTTGACGTTTGAGTCCCTTTTTAACTTTAATTTCGTAGAAACAAGGCATCTCGATACTACCACCTTGAACCAGCCACCTTCAGGCGCACTTCTGCTTTGACCGGATACTTTACATGACACAGGACCTCTCCTAGTTGGTCAGGCACGTGTCCTACTATGCACGAACTCGCATCTTGTCCACAACTGGATTTCATTTTCACTATAATTGCGTGGTTTGAATGGCTCAGGCTCAGGAGCGCAGCTGCAAACTGGCGCTTATTCGTGGATTCAGTATATAAGAGCGGTAGTGATGGTCTCCTTTGATACGCGAAGTAATTTTGCAGAATCTGCTGTAAACAAGAGCCATTGTAGTTCTTATTCCACTGAAGTTCTGATGTTGTTTGCTAGGTAGTGTAAACTACAGAGCAATTTGCATATACTAATACGCGGCACTACTGTAAAGATAATCGTCTACATTTCCGGCTTATTGTATGTAAAATGCAGTGAACTTGTCAAGTCAGCTGTACCGGTACGTGTTTTGGATTCCTGCACTTCCAGGCATTCTTTCGGATTAAACATGGACAGTATTTGTTTCTCGTGTGGACGAGCTACAAAATATCGATGTATAAGATACGAGATAGAAGTGTGCGTCCTAATTGTGCTACAGAAATTCCTAACACAGAATATGAGCTATAGCTAGGTTATAATCATGGAGAAACCTCAAGTGCCGGTTCTGTTAATTCATGACTCGAGCCGAGTCAAAGCACTTGCAGCGGCAATATCGAAGGCGCAAACAAGAGTAAGCAGTGGACGAGGGAACACAAACTTGAGTTCATAGATTTCTACAAGAAGTATAAAAACAAGGCACAAGCTGCTCGAGAGTTTAAATCTCGTTAAATTAAAAGTGAAGGCAAGCACATACAACCCATGGATAAAAGCGCAACACAAATTTAGGAATGCACATTTCAAAGCGAAAAATGCAGGAGCTGGAGAAGCGACTGAAGTTTAAAGAATTAAGAGATAAAGGCGTGAAGGTTTAATAAGGATCGTGGTTACGAAGTCGATGCAAACAAATAATTATGGCCGAGCTGCATCCTGGAGTGGAATTTAAAATGTCGAACCACTGGTTTGATCACTTTAAATGACGCTATGATAACATATCAGCTTACGGCGTCCGACAAATACTGCACAGAAAGAGTCAGAAACACTCCGCAATTCAATTCAACAATTCCACAGATATGTGAGAAGGACGGCCGCAATCAAGGCAGAAGAGCTTAAAGGCGTACAAGAAGGCATTGTTGGTCCATGGCAGCTATGTGTTATAGCTAATATGGACCAGACACCTCTTTAGTTCTGCTATAATACCAAAGGATCAACCTATGCAGGCAAGGGGGAAAGGTCGGTGTGGACTCGGACGACCCGGGAAGGCCACGACAATAGGCAATGCACTGCGCAGTTGACCGTCTATGCAGATGGTGAGCCTCTATTGAAACCTCTACTTATAATCTTTAAGGGAAAAGGTCAAAGGATTCCAGAGAGGGAGACAACTGAGGCAGTATGATTCGAGAGTGGTTGTGAAGTTCCAAGAAAATGCATGGTGTGACGAGGAAATCATGGTCTTCTGGCTGCGGAACATTTGGAATACGGCCAGCCTCTTTGGTCAGCCACGTTCAAGGCTTCTGATCTATAACGTACACCGCGCTCAAACAACGGAGAGGTAAAACCATCCTACAGACAGATCGAGAATGCAATTCCACACTGGGACTAGTGCCTCCAGGTAATACAAGTAAAGTCCAGCCTCTCAATGTCGCGTTCAACGCCGAATTTAGGATAACTGTCGATAGACTAGCAACAGAGCACATGAGTACAAATCCAAAGCTCTTTGTGAATGGAAAGGTTTCTGCTGGGGATAGGCGTGTTTTATTCACGAAATGGGTCGGCCAAGCATAGCAAGAAACCTCGTGCCGGCTCAAGGACACTGTCGTCATCTGTTCTTTCGATATTGCGGTATTGCAATGCCAATTTAATTCCTTTAGCAGAGATAGCAAAATAAACATCAAGGGCTTACCCGAATATCTCATTGGCGAATCAAGCGAGTTTTATTGTGATTCGAAGGAGGAGGAGGTATAGGTTTGTATTAGCAGGATAAGTCCGATTACACAGAACAGTATCTCAACAGTACCGATGTTTCGATAAAAAAGACTATTTCCAAATAGGTTTCATTTCATAGAAAAATACCAGTTTACTTAGCCTCTTGAAAAGCGTACAGACGGTTATATATGGTACGAACAGAAATAGACTGTCTAGACAGGCATTGAAAGAGATTAACAGTTGTAATACGACATTTATTTGATACTGATGTAAGTATATTTGATAAGTCAAATACCATGTAGATAGTATCAAGTTCGTACATCAACTTACAGATCAATAATCGATAAAAAAGGGGAAAAAATCTGAGGTCGTTACTTTCGGGGGGTCGCTACTTTCGGAACTTCACGGGCATAACAAAAATAATGAAGGTTGCAGGTGGGGAATATTAAATAGTGTTGACTGGTTAACAGGTAGTGTTGTTTCTCCCGCATGTCGCAATTTTCAAGATTCACACTTTTCTTTCACACCTTATCTCGATATGTGATTTGACTGAAACAACTACTAGACACTTTCTAATTCTATTGCAGTTCGTTGATCCATTTTGACTAATGTCATTGAACCGTAACTATTAGAATTTGATTCACTATAGTCACGTATAGCCACTTTATGAAACAATACGAAATTGGAGACAGGAGCGTCACTTGTTACTGATCTCTAACATAAAAAGGTAACTAATTTCTCATTGTATTTTTTTGGTCTTCATTCGTCTCGTGTCTAGTCAGTTATTCATTTACAAAGAATTTGTTTCTGATTTGATAGACGTGTCTATCTAAAAGACAAGATTTTCAAAGACGTCTGTGCGTTGAATAAAAACCTCATAAAGAATCTAAGTCGAAAAAAGAGCAGGCTATTTTTTTACTATACTAAAAATCCAGTGCTATCATATAGTTTGATGGAAAAAATGGATGGCAAATGGTAAAAAAATCATAAGCGCATGACGTTGGACTATATTTGAATAGTAAGCTCTTCTTTATTTATTTGGTATCTGTATAAAACTTAACTTACTTCCGGTTTGTTTTCCTATGTACTGATCAATATAAAAAATATTATAGAGGTTTATGTAATATTTTGATTGTTATTTTTAAAGGAATAAGGTAAATAGTTTAATGGACAAAACGGAAACCAGTTAATTCATTCGAAACTATTTAAATTCTTCATCAATGGCGAAAATAGAAATAAATTATTTCCGTAAAGTATTAGAAATATTATAATCTCAGCAATAACAGAGATAACATTACATTTTAGTTTCTGCTTTAAAGTTGCCATGTGTATTTAACTTACCTGGTGCAAACGATTTAGGTATTTTTGTTGATCCCTGTGCTCTAATTGATCCCAGTAGGTGGTACATTACTAGAACGCATCGAAGCACCAACGCGAGAGGGCTCCTCATACCTTCATCTAACAGTTTCACTCTCTATTTTGTAGAACTTTTAGAGAGACTTTTTATCAATTCTACAAAACGTACACTCCAACGTTTCAGGTACAATTGACTATAAGACAGGTATTTCGATTGTTCGAATGCCGCTGCCACCAGTTGACATTTTGACAAGCATGAGACAATATAGATAACGTTTGGATTCTAACGAATTTAGAGCAGTGGTTGATATGGTTTCTTTCTTTCCATAAATCAACTGAAAATCCTCCAAATGGTAATCGTTGAAATTGATGAGATGAAATTGACGTATATAGCATTCGTACTTCGAACTGACTTGAATTTCTAATAAGGAATGTTCTAATCCTATACAACTATTGTGTAACGACGAAAACAATACCACGAAGGGTGGCCTGGGGTAGCCACTTTATTTTTCATCTTTGCCGATGTAAAACGAGATCCTATCCTTGACGTTAAACGACTTGGCGTTTTTCCGAACGATCCTCTCTTTGTCTTTAGTAACACTTTCGAGGTACATGTTATTATAAGCTCACTCTGAGATAGCTATATAGATTTGGCTAAGTTAGGTTAGTTAAGTAAAGTCAAGAGTGTTTATACTGTGCCGCGCTAATTCGAGACCGGTGCAGGTAGAGAACAAGATCTGCTTTTATGCAGGTACCAATGTAGCACGATTCGATCATCGGGCTCTATTAAAGTAGTCCGGATAGAGCAGATCCCTGTAAATACAAGGCCTAATCATGCGAATTTCGTAACGGTTCTAAATTTCTCCGGTACAGTGTAACCGTAGCCTAAGTAGTAGCTTTCACATTTTTGGTTTGTAATCCGAATCACATAGATTCAAATAGCAAAGACGTGGCGGCCATGTTGGTTTAACTGAAGAGAAGCTAACGAAGAATATTTTCTTAACGCCAATCAAGATGGCATAATGAAGCGGACAAAATGGAAAACTATAAAACTCGAAAAAATGTCTGTCTCGCAGATCGCCGATCGGTAAATCAGTTGAATTAGCTTTTGTATGTTGACCGTACCACCTGTCGGTATTACAGGAGGGTTGACCACCAGGTTCTTAAAAGTTTCACTGTATAATTCATAAGTTTAGTCTAACCCGTTTTTTGTAAGCTTTATTATGACTCTCTGCAGTTGTTTTTAAAACCTAAATGTTTCTTTTCGGTTGCATATCGTACGTGAAAAGAAACTGAAAGTAAGGAGTGAGAGAAAAAGAGAAAGTACGTATGGTCCAATTGTTCGAAGTGTTAATCCTGGATTTAATTTATCTTTTCTTGGTGAAAAGGTGATTTTTGCAATCTACGAAGACAATAAGAAAAGTGCTTGCATATCCTTCCATTCCTAATTAGACAATACGTATTTATCCCAAAATCAAATATTCAAACCAACGACTATCAGCTAATTCTTCATAAGCTGGATCAAGTTTGGGACAACTGGGCACAGAGCACCCTCAATTATAATAATAAATGTATTACATACTCCCCCTCGGGGCTCTTCAGTATCTAATCACAATCATCGATCAACCCTGTACTAAAAATCAAATCAATAATAATTATATATCATAAACCGTAACCAGCGGTCTGACATGAAGAATGAACAAAGCCTACCGGGAGTAACGTCACAATCATTGAACCAAAACCAACCGAAGGGAGTTGACGTGATTTTGGAGTACTCAAGATTTCGTCGAAGACATCCATATTTTCAGCCCTTTTGGGTTACTTTAAGGTAAGTTTATCGTCTTTTTTAGCTTGTAAGAATACTCGGTGAAGGTGAAGTGAGCTCTGTACGAGTCACATTTGATTTATTCACCTAGAATGGCCTTGCACAGGCATTCAATAACAAGCACATGGCGTCCGCCATTTTGAAATAATATAATTTGCACGCTACGTTTGCAATTATTTCCTTTCGAAACTCTTTTTCAATCTATCTTTATGCGTTTATAGGTCATGTTAGAGGCCAGTGACTCCAGCGAGGGCACTTCAAGGCCTACGGATCAGCCTGAGAGCTTCACGAACGCCAATATACTCGATCAGAGTTCGGTGAATCAAGCTATTTTAGCGGGCCTAGAACGTCTGGGTGACAGCTTTGCTAGCTTCAGCGGCTATCAAGATTATAGCCATGACTATCAAGAAGTCGAATGCACCGAGGAGAGCATTTGTGATGATAATCCAGATGTAGATCTTATACAGACAGTCATCTTGACAAGATTACCAATCCGATACGTTGTTGGCTCGACTGTCACCCAACACCTACTGACAACGACAATGAATCAGATGTAGTGGATTATGGTAGCCAGCTGGACCTTGATAGCGATGTTAAGGGACCAAAGATTAATGAAAAGGTGGCTGATGTTGTGGACAAGTTGTGCTTACAACGAATTGGTCAAAAACAAAGTAAGACTATTATGAAACGCCATAACACGCCAGAGAACATTAAAGTACGCTTGCCTTAAAGTGTGAGCAGAGTATCTGGAATGAGATTCCAAGTATTAGACACGAATAAATGATATAAAGTTCCAGTCGACATAAGCCATGCTGTTATCATCTATTAACTATCACCTGAAGGTGGCAGAGTCACTGCTTACAACTAAAGCTAGCATTAAGAGGTATTAACTACATGCCTAGATGGTATAACATTGGCTATATGTCTACTTAAACTACGAATTGAACCAAAGACGAAGGGATGATATGAGGCCTCAGTTTAAGAATGAGTTTGCCAAAGGCTTGTGCAGTTCCAATGATCCTGCAGATGAATTTCTATTTGGAGGTGATACTGCCAAAAGGGTAAAAGAGATAGCAGAGCTGACTAAGAAGAAAGTCTGCAAGAATCAGTCCTCGTCTCGAGGAAGAGGACAACGATTTTCACCGTATTCGTCTAGAGGTTTCAGAGGTGGTTCTATGAGAAGCAGAGGCAGAGGCTTTCGTGGCCGTGGCAGTCAGTGGTGCTCTGGAGGTTATTCTGGTTATCAACAACACCATTCTTTTCAGTATGTGCCCCAGTCAGACAAGAAGTCAGGCTCAAAGTTTACCCGCAATTGGTATCAGGTAAGTCCAGATGAAGAAATCAAAACTTTAATCGCCAACCAACGACCTTTTGTGGCTGGACAGACTGTGAACTGTTTTCCTGAATGGCGAAAAATCATTTCAGACCAAGAAATTTTAGACTATGTACAGCATTGTCACATAGAGTTTATTGATAATCCCTGCAAATATAGTGTTTAAGGGCAGAGTTTTTTCAATGCACAGCAGCATCTCATTATAGGGGCTGTAGGAATAGGTCAGTGCATGAGTTAGATGAATGTTTATCTCCGATCTTTGTTGTACCCAAACCAGATGGCTCACACATGTTGATTTTCAACTTAAAGAATTGTAATTAAGCTGTCCTATTTAGACATTTTTAGATGCACAATTTGTATACAGTCATAAATTTGATCACTCCAGGTGCATATATGGCCTCCTTAGACCTTAAGCATGCCTATTATACCATTCCTGTTGCTGTAGAGCATAGAAAGTTTTTGAAATTCTTTTGGAATGGACAGCTGTATGAGTTTAGGGCATTGCCTATGGGTTTGTCCAGTTCCTCTAGGATCTTTACTAAGGTCATGAAGCCACCCCTAGCCACACTTAGACAGAAGGGGTACACTAATGATTTTTACTTGCAAGGGGATGATTTCAGGAATGCTCCAACAATATAAAGGAAACAGTAAAGCTTTTTCTGAGGTTGGGGTTTACTTTGCACCCAGACAAATGTGTCTTTACACCTACAAAGGAGTTTTTAGGCTTTATTTTGAATACAAGTTTGATGACAGTAAAACTCAATCTCAACAAAAGAAAGAAAAGTTGAGATTGCTTTGCTTACAGGTTTTGAATGGAGAAGTTTTTACAATTAGATTCATAGCTCAGGTTATTGGAAATATTGTGTCATCTCTGCCTGGAGAGTTGAATTTGTCAGGCTGCATTATCGTAATATTGAACGGGCGTGATAAAATTAGGGCGCTGGCTCATAATGGTGGTGATTTAACGTTGGACATTTACATCTATCTGAGTTAGCTAAAGAGGAGCTACATTGGTGGCTTGAAAATGTGATGCATGCCTATCGCAGAATTGGTCATGCAACAATTGCTTATGTTTTTCAGACTGATGCCAGCGACAGTGGCTGAGGCATTACCTGTACAACTGATGGTTCTCTACAGTCTCAGGTTCTATGGTCTCGGGTGCAAGGATCCCTGCATATTAATGTGAGAGAACTCTATGTAGTTTTTATTTGTTTGACTACCTTTTGCAACAAGATGGTTGGGATCCATCTAAAATTTGAACTAGACAATATGACAGCTGTTACCTACATTAATCATATGGGGGGTAGCAAGTCAATATCCTGTGACACAGTGGCAAAGAAGATTTGGAATTGGTGTATTCCAAGGAACATATGGTTAAGTGCCTCTCATATCCCAGGCTCCACCAATGTAGTTGCAGACTCCTTGTCTAGAAAGCACCATTCTGATCATGAATGGATGCTGAGTCAGGGCTTGGTATATAACGTGTTACAAGATACAATAATACCAAGATACGGTGATACGGTGATACGGTGATACGGTGATTCGATGATACGGTGATACGATGATACAGTGATACAGTGATACAGTGATACGGTGATACAGTTAAACGGTGATACAGTTAAACGGTGATACGGTGATACAGTGATACGAAGTCTCAAATTTCCTTTAAAATTAAAAAATGGGGGGGGGGGGGAATACTTTCCCACAGAAATGTGCTTGGCACTGCGGGATCACCGTCACGAACAACCGCATATCTACCCTTATATCTAGTCGAATTGAAGTCAAACTTCAACTTACAGGTAAGTCCCGTTTAACTAAGTAATTATATATATAAGACCATTTAAAAATATTACTAATAATTTAAAATTTAAGTATATATGTACAGTCAATTCAATTTGATTAAAACTCCTCCCAAAGCAAGCACTTAAGTTTGTGCTTAAAGTTCCTTCATATTGTCTGACATAGCGTTCCATAATGTGACGGCTCTGTAAAGGAAGGTCCGCTGACCGGAAGCTGACCTAAACAGCGGAATGTTCAACTTATCACTATTTCTGGTAAGGCAAGGAATGCACTTGAGATCTTTTCTTAAATTTGTTACACATGTATAATGGGGCTAAATCCTTGATGCACTTAAACGCCATAATGGTATCCTGTACTTAACAGTAAGACGAACCGGTAGCCAAATTAACTCGCGCAATACTGGAGAAATGTGTTCATACTTTTTAGTACCAGTACCAGTTATGATGCGGGCAGCAAAGTTTTGAACTCGTTGCAGCTTAGCTAGGTACTTGCCCACATAGAAGAACAGTAAAATACTGTTTACTGAAAACCAAAGCATTGATTATAGTGATAAGGGTATGCCTGTCTAAAATATGCTTAATTATGTTAATCTGACACAGGCTACCAGTACACGAGGAAACTACATTAGTCACATGTTTATCGTAGGTCAAACCTGCATCAATTACAACTCCTAAATCCTTAGCAGAGGGAACTGGATGTAACTGCTTGTTATTATAATTTATGTCTTTGACATTCCACCTTTCGTAGCCACATTATGATATGGCTTCTGTCACTAGGCGCCTGTGATAGGTGGAGCTATGTATATGGCGAGTTAAAATATAATCAAAAGTCAATATCAGTTTTTAAATTTGCAGTGAAAGCTAAGCAAGCTTAATGATACTTACAACAAGTTACAACCAAGGATTCTGGATTTCTGTCTTGTCTGATCAAGTTTTAATGGCGTTTGAGCGCAAACACATCCCAAAACGAGTGCAATTATGTGAGCGGGTTACGAACCGGTTTTCGGCGGTTTTTTACAGCGATCCCCACTTTCCAGAGAGAGACGTCTGAGATTCGAGCCAGAAAATTCCATACTGATGACGTTAACGCTACCAAGATTATTGGTTGAATAGGTCACATTATGAATAAATCATTATTGTCGCGCGCGATCACCAAAACAACTGGGACTTCATGCACGATACATCAACAGATCTCCTAATATTACGCGGGTGGTTCGGAGCATTACTACGTGAATTGATCCTGGAATTTAACTTATGAAATAAACAAGATTCCTGGCGAATAGGTTGGACCGTAAAAAAATATTCCTATGACATTATATAGCCATGTCTCTGTTGACAAACTACTGACAATGAATGTTCTTAATCTGTCACCGGCATGACACACAGTGACCATATGGTTTGTGACCTACCTGTGGCTGCCCTATTATGGCGACCACTCCAAGTCTGGTGGCTTGCTCGCACAATAAATCATGCAGTAACGTAACTAATAACGATCTCGTTAAACTACTTAAATGCGGTCTTTACCGCATAAACTCGCACATAGGCTAGCCTAATGCATAGTCATATTGTAATAATATGCTATTTTAAACAAGTCCTTGATAAACAAACCTTTTAACTAAATCCATGTTAAACAATTATTTTTTTAAAGTAATGATTCGTGTAAGAAGTAATTCAGATGGAGCAAGGTGTTAATTTCGTATTGTGAAAATTCTTGACCTCCAATTTTTCAAAATACTAAAACTACGATTTGCAATGCGGTTCCAAATGTCGTTTATAAAGCAAATCGTATGTTCGGAACTTTATCAATCATGCCTGTTTCGTAGCTATTGGCTTTGGCTGTTCAGTTCCTATTGGTTGGAAGATAATTTGTTCATAAAAATGGAATGAAACTTTTTACTACTTTTATTTCAGAATATTCATAATTATCACCCAGTGTTGTCGTAGTCTAGACAAATCCCATGTGAGGGAAGCTGAATGCCACAGAACAATGGATTTTATCGTACTTTTTACGCGGATCATTACTTAAACACTACATTTAAACATAACTTATTCAAACAGTGCTTTGGACACGTAAATGAGCATTTTGCAGCTAGGCATTCACGTGATTGTACAGGAATGTACTGGATGGCAAAAAAAAAAATTAACTTCATTTATTTAGAAGCCTTGTACGAGATCGGTATTGTTATTAGCAAAACCTGTTTGTAAATGCTATTTTTCACCTCCAATCGATCGTCGATCTTTCTAAAACAGCGTTTTTAAAAATGGCTTGCTATCCAGCATCCATGGCAACGTCTTTCCCATGGCGATCACGAGCTCATTCATTCGTTAACGACGTATTATATCAGCACGTGACTGTATTATATCAGCACGTGACTGTATTATATCAGCACGTGACTGTATTATATCAGCACGTGACTGTATTATATCAGCACGTGACTGTATTATATCAGCACGTGACTGTATTATATCAGCACGTGACTGTATTATATCAGCACGTGACTGTATTATATCAGCACGTGACTGTTAGCTGCAAAAGGCCTATTTGTATATCACGCTTTCCTTGAAACAGTTTTGCCGTTAATATTATTAATCATAACTTTGATTCTTTATTTGTTAAACTGAGAACTAATCTAAACGCTCGTTTTTTTATAATTACCATACCTTTCTAGCATCTATCGCTGCCTATCCCCACACCCGCACTTGTATCATGTTACGAACGATCGATTATCATGCCACTATCTCAGCTCATTGGCTATTTCAAACAGCCGCATCATTTTGGGAAACCTCACCGCAACCGTTCGTGCAGCGCGGGCAAGCAGTCCTTCATGCTTCGGCCCTAGTCTTCTGTTCGTGTCTCGCCTTTTGTCTCCCCTTTCCACACAGTTATCAGGTAAGATAGTTATTGCGCTCGCCATAACCTTTTAACTTATCTGTATGTGCCACATCAATAACGAATGGATACACAACGTAGACCGAGGGGCAACTCATGGCGCCTTTGAGTTAACGTTTGAAACATATATGGTTGTTTTAGTTGTGTTTAATTTCGGCCCTCATTTCACCTTAACATTGCCAAATTCTTCGTCTTTCGGCCACTGAACAACCCTGTTTAACTTTTGATGCCTGATGAGAAGGGTTAAACAGCCAGTATTTCAATACGTGTTCTCCAGTCGTTAATTATTACAATTCCAAATGACCTCATTTGATTACCCCACTTACTCATACTATGCCTTTATGCTTTTATGAAATCTAAAAATTAACACAAGCGCCTCTTACCGGTTGATTCTGAAGATAGATGTTTCATTCATAATTAGTATGGTAAATTCTAATAGGCCTGTATTCATGTTTGTTACACGCTGTTTCCTGTTTTACGGCATGTTGGGAATTGTGCAAACACCACTGTGTCTAGCTTTGGTGTAAGTCACAAAAAACTCTCAATCTAAACCAAAACAGTATAATTTTAAATTGTAACCGGGCTTACCGGTGGCGAAGTTCATAATTATACTGTCAGTACTGAGTTTGAGTCAAACCGCCTAAACTGAAGTATCCAGAACTGTAGAATGAAACATTGATTTGGAAAAGGATTGAGAAATCTTCCTATTTCGGCAAATTTCGGATTTAAATATAAGAAATCTGGCCTGCGACAATTATTTCGCGAATCGATCATAATATTCATACGTCTAGTAGGTTTTCTTTCGCATTATAAATAATAAATAATATCGATAAATAATACTTTACTTCTGAAATCAACCACGTCAGGCATAAAGTACGTCAAAATCGGCATCAGTGAGCGTGGACAAATAATTAAAATTAACACCATTTCTTTACTTATAGTCTCAATTTGAAGAAATGTTGGTGACTTGTTAACAAAATGAAACTACATATTTTATGTGTTTTATGTTAGTATGATGACGTTGTTGTGACGTCATAAGTGATGCCTCCTTTTTTGGTAAAATTCCCCCTTTGATAGATGTTACAAACAGACTACACCATCAAAGGGCCTTCATGACACACATTCCTTTGGCGCAAATTTGAACGTTCTACGACTATTATAGCAAAAGTTATAGAGGAATGACTGTTGCTATGACGTCATATTTAGTGACGTCAGGTGTCATACCTAAATAAGGCTGCCTATTGTTAAAAAATCAAGAAAAGAGAATAATGTGGGTTTTGAGTGCCAGACTAGCGCATTTCATCACTAAAACTCGAAAATCACTCAAAGGATTTTTTTCTAAGGGCATGTATAAAAAAGTATGACGTCATAATGACGTTGCCGAAAATATGACTTCAATTTTAAGCCGGTTATGGACAAAAAATCAAAATTCAAAAAACATACGATTTTAGCCACCAACGTGTTTTATGATTGGACAAAATGTCATGCAACAATATTTACAACTCTAAAAATTGAATGAAGCGATGTTTTCATAAATGCTTTTGTGTTGTTTATTTCCCGCCAAATTTTGGCGGGAAAATGGACAAAATTCAAACTTTCATAACTTTTGATTTCCTTAACCAATCGACATCGGGTTTTCGATTCCTTCATTCTCATCACGAGTAGATTTTAACAATATACGACATTTCGTTCTTAGAGATAATGAACAGTTGCAAGAAACGTATTACAAATGGATAAATGACGTCATTGTGACGTCACGATGGTAGTAACATAGCTTAAAAAATCAGGTTATATTCCTTTTGCGATTCTACATCCTTCTACCAAAATTCAATCGTCTGCATTGAAAACTTTTTAAAATATAGAACTGATGCCGTTTTTATGGTCGTTTGTGCCCACCGTGAACTGGACATTCTCGATCCCAGACCCCTATCTTCTTTTTCTAAGATTTCGTTGAGCATGCGCAGTAAGAAATAAGAATGGTCTGGGATCAAGAAAGGCTCACAGCACAGCCTTGTGCAGAAATGAATAGAAAGTGACGTCGATTAAAAATATAGAGAGAGCCGAATTCAATACTCGAGCGGCCTAAGGCGAATGATTTGGTAAAAACTGTGTTTTGTTATCGATATGTTGAGTAATAAACAATTAGCATGCAATTTTGATGATCTTCAGTTGAAAAACACTCATGCGAATTAATCCCAAATTGAACGAGAAACCGTATGATTACCTATAAAACATATATATTTTTAACATGAACTCCGTCACATTAATGCTGCCGCTCAGTTAAGGAAATGCATTAGAAGAAAACTACAGCAGCTCTTTGGCAGGACAAATATATTACTGGATAACAAAAATGTCAAGGTGTGATGTGATGAATCTATTGTGTAGCTTTGAGGCTATCTTACCTGTACCCTGTTTGAGCTATGGCGTGCTTTCTCAAAAGTTGTCCCGATTTATTTTCAGTTTGTCCCGATATATGAAACATTGCTACTGTACTCCGGGCGAAAACAGGCATGCCGATGAAGTGTACACACCGGAAATTAACTGTTATTGAGATATACTAATTTCTGTGTTTTGAACACCGCAATCACTTTTCAAATTGTAGCTATATTGATTTGACTTTATCAAAGGTAATAGAAGAACATTATTTGTTGCTAATCATGTTGATAAGAGGAGAGATCTTGCCCTTTGGAAAATAGTCATTATTCCCGCCCCAAACTATACGACCAAACGACTCCAGTGACGCGTGCCGTGGAGTCGTCAACTTAGCATGATCATCAAGTTACAAAACATATTTTGTGGGTTAGTAAACTTCACATCACAACACGAGACTAATAAGGAGCACTGTTGGAATTGTGATAAAAATACAAACGAAGCCGATCACATTTATTTACTGTAGGATGGCAATGGCCCTTACTGGTACTTAGAATCTGTTGTTACATTTACCTGAAAATGCAAAATAAAAGCTGTAAACATATACACACCTTCACGCCCAAACGAAAAGATACCCACGTGCAGAAGACCGCGCGTGTCATTTCGGTGTCCTTGCGCATGACCACAATGCACTTCGTTTCATCTGCGCATATCGTTTCTGTGTCCTTGCGCATGATCACAATGCACTGCTCTGGCAATGCGCCAAAAAAACGAGTCCAGTACACAAATTAGTACTGCTGCCTTGCTCGCTCGCCTCAGGCAATAAATAACTGCTGCCTTCACTGACGTTGTATAAATACCGCAAGACTCTTAAGTGGATTCTAATTTCCGATTCACAGTAAACTTTTTAGTAACAAAATAGAAAACAATAGCTTATTGTGTTTCTAACATTGTAATATCTAAATTTGTAAAGTTTGAACGTACAAATAAAGTTGTTGTTGTTGTCTAAACCCGAGCATCTGGATTCTTGTTCTGTTTTCCGAGATCATCTTATATACTTGTTTCCTTGTGTGCACCCATTGAGTTTCTCTTACAAACCCTCTCACATCGTCTAAGACATCGTTCTTTCCTGTAGTAAGCTCCCTTCTTGCACTTTTGAATACACGAGCACGGTGTAGCAGTATGTTTACGGATAACGGACTTGATGTCTATGTACTCATCAAAAGCTCTCTTACAACAGGACGCGGAGCAAGTCCGTGGACATGAGGGAGACTGCTGGCAGATAGGAGAACATGCTGTAATAAAAACACAGTTGTATCAGTTACTCAAACCTTATTTTGACAAAGCAACAGAAATCGTTAGCTGCGTGAATGCCCGAGAGCAAGATGGGTGATTTGGATATCAGCTTTTTCAAGACGCCAAAAATGCCGTATTATAACATAGGAATCCCATATGCATCTAAGTTCTATTTGTTTGATACCACAAACCTCGGTAGAAAAGAATCCACCCGATGAGTTCTTGTTGCCGAATAAATCGTCAATCTCTTCATTCATTGCTCATTATGCGTCCTTCATTCTCTTACGATCTTTGACAGCAAGTGATTATAAACGATACAAATTGTGAGAGTGCCTAAGATTTGTACTCAATCAAGTGTCTTAAACCAGCGGGAATCCAGTTGAGGCAGGCTAGCCGTCGGCCAAAAAAAGAACCGGCCCTAGCCTCTGTCATGGCATCTAGTAGCTTTCCTTAACCATTATAATCACAAAGTTAACTTATTGAGAAGCTTGCTTTACATGTTATTTTATGCTTACCAGTTGGAGGAGGTGGTGGAGGAAGAAGTGTTGATGGAGGTAGTGGTGGAGGTGGTGGTGGTGGTGGAGTAGATGGCGGTGGAAGTGATGTTGTTTGTGACGGTGGGTGATAGTGGTAGTGATAATGCACTGCTGGTGTTTCTGAAATAAAATTTCATGAATAAAACGAGAGGAAGGTATATCAAGGGATATTTCAGTGAAAAGGGAAATGTTTGATACAATTAAGCAATTCATTGTGTTTTATATTGTCTATATGTCGACAATGCTGTTTCAAGACATATTGCAAATTCCAGCTGATCATGAGTCCGCCACGGAGCGCGCAAAGCATGATTTATCAAAGCCAACAGTTCCAATTAGAGACGTTTTCTAGTTAACTCAAAGTCATTTTCTCATTTAGAGCGGTTTTCAAGTGAGTGTCGAAAATAATTAATGATTCAGTGCTTTGGTTTTGCGTTTGCTTAGCTTTTCTATTTGCTGTGAGGAATGTTTTCTAATTATCAGCCAGTCAAGTTAGTGTCAAGTTCTAAACTAAAACCAAACGCAATCATGCAACCAGATTTTATTTTAGCGACAGTATCGCGTATCAACGATTGCGTTTACTTTGCCTCGTGATTGGTTCAAATAAAACCAATCGTGAATTACCACAGTTCGTGATTGGCTCACTGATTGTGTTTTCACTTGCTCCTGTTTTACTACACTCGACTGAAAATCGCTCTAAGAATGTAAATTAATACGAACAAGAGCCCATCTGGGCTTACACTCGGGCCACATGAGATTGAAGATCAAATACACTTTCATTTGAAATCCTCTTAGTAATAACCAAAGTGAAGAATTATTAGCTGAATTTAGCAGTCTTTAGGAGTGGCCGGTAGCGCGGTGACTTTCATTCTCTGCTCCCCTAGTATATATGTAATTTAATATTTTTATTTTTCTCGTATGTTGACCTTTTAATTGAAACACTCTACTTATTCGTTGAACACACTGCATTTGAGCAGGCATATATTCATTGTTTTGAACCCGATAATTAACCGTACTACCGTACTTCATGGTCCCTTTCTTTAGTAGTGGGTTGTCGGCCAGGTGATTGTAAACTCTCGTCATTTAGCACAGAAAATGTATTCTGATGAATAGGGATCGGGTTGTCATGTAAGAAAGATGGCTCTTGAACAAACTGATTCGTTGCTAAAGCTTTAGTAGGTTGGGTAGTCTTGGAACACTGGAGACCTTGGTCTTTCATTGTCTTCTTTTTTGTATTCTTGATTTTTTTTTAAGTTTGAAAGTCGGATCTCAGCTTTATTATAAATATCCGCTTTCAACTCGCCATTTTCAACTTCTAGGTCAATAATATGTGATGACAGCATCTTGATTTCGGTCTTGTATATATTATCTTGCTGCACTAATTTGTCTTCCAAATGACTGAGTTTCGTTTTGATGTGACGAGAGTAAGAATCATTACGCATACAGTTAGGTCAGCCTCCAGAGTTCTTATTGCGGGCTAACAAATATCCTCGTGAAGAATCTCAAGAATTCCGTCTCTTCCGGTTTGAATTTGACTCATGTGTATGTTGCTTTTGGAGTTTCGAGAATATGTTGATACAAAACTACAGGCTCTTGGGGTTTTTCATTGACTTGTGAACGTGCAGGCTCTGTAACTTGTTTTGTTTTCTTAGTATAACATAAAGTGTTAAACATGTTCATGTTCTCAAGCATGTCGCGCGTGACCTCTGTTTCTTCATTCATTAAGTGCTCTACTTTCATCTGTAATCTGGGAAACTCTATCTTTGCCCATGCCTTGGCACATAACTATTCCTGTTGTTAAGTAGACGTGGATGATTATAAGTAAAATCCTTCGACAGCTTGTACCGTTTCCGCTAGGTCAATATCCTCGCTGGAACGAAATAACTTGATCTCGATACTCTCTGATCCAACTTACGGTAAATTTAAATCTCTGACAGTTTTTAAGAGACTCATAACATTGGTCTTGAAGTGCCTTCACCCAAAATAAGATGTTCTCCTCGGATGTTTTAAATGCAGCACAGCGAGCCGATGGCTTATAGATTCCAATATATATTTCTTTGGCTTCAGGTCATCGTACGTGGCGTATATAAAATCACTGGCCATCTGGGTAAAAAACGCGGTCCTTCGGCTCCGACAATAGCGCCAGTTGAAATATCCTGAGCCTGTTGGAAGGCTTTCGCACGAGTGAAGTTAAATAAAACATTAAACTGGCTTACATTTGAGTTCTCGCGGGTCTTCCGCCATCTTGCTTTAGTGTATTTAATTATGTAAATACATTAACCTGGCGATTGTTGCGTGACCAGCACAGTGCAATCTGATTGGTGTGAATTTGACCTTTAACGCATGCGCAGAAATTTTGCTACATGAAACAAAAATAAAAAAATAAAAAATAACGACTTGCATTTTTAGACTCGGCGCTGCCACAGGCAGCCCGAGTAACAAGTACGCGTAAGATCTCGTATTATGCAGAACATAACTGTACCTTGTGGCCTTGACGGTTTTCGTCCACCTTGTCCCTCACTTGGCTTGGAACCTTCTTCTACGCCAAATTATTCGGGGTCTGGTGGACCTTCAAAGGCAAGCAAATTAAAGATTTTTGTTTATATAATTTTTTAAAGAAAAACAATCGTTTTTATATCCTTCATTGGCTCTAACGAAAACTCAGCACGTGCATTAAATGAACGAATACCAGATTTTTTTAAAGACGGAAGTGCTTACTAGCTGACGAATGTGGAACCTTGTGGAACTGGATTCAGTATCACCTATGTTAACATATTGGTGTCTAGCTATTCTCTAAATAGCTGGTAAACCAATTATATGGAATTCCTCGGATGCCATATTTATAGAGTTTCTTGCTGGAGGAGCTCTTCATGGAATGAATGACTGCGAAAGCGGAACTCTATAGAAAACCAATAAGGGAAAACAAGGAAAAACACAGCCTCCCAATGGAGAACTCGTGGATACAAGCAAGAGTTTATTGCGTTATGTGTGGTTCCCGAAAAAATATATATCCAACATATTTTTTGTTGTACACCCTCCAGACCCGCCGCTGAATTTTCTGTTCCAGGGGTTTTTGAAAGAAAAACTAATACTACGCCCGGGAATTTCGGCAAGGTGAGTGAATGAGCGAGTTAGTGACAGTAATCCCCACCATCCCTTAAATAAAATAAATAAATATTTTATTTGTTAGCTGGTGGGGGCCTGCTTTTATAGTCCTCGCACACTCCCCACTACATTAACTGTTTTGGACACACTACACTCAACTCAAGGTTATTTTTTACGGAGGGAGGAAATCCGGAGAACCCGGAGTAAAAACCCTCGAATGCAGATAAGGAATCAACAACAAACCTAACTCACATATGGTACCCGAGCCGGGTATCGAACTCGGGACCGCAGAGGTGAGAGGCGAGTGTTTTACTGCCATGCCAACCTGCATCCTTTAATACTGATTGAAAGTAACTGTAATAAAATGACGAATTAATAATAATTTATCATTTACGGCCTTTTCAGTGAAATTAAAGAAGACTTTATTTTGAAAGTGAAACATTGGCGGTTTTGTACTGCAAACGCAGTATGTGTCCTGAGGCATAATTCGTTCGCCATCTTAATGCGACTAGTATAAAGGCCGGACGAACTATGAAACGAACTTCATGTCTGATAAATCGCGCCATATATTCGCTAAGGAATGAGTTCTACTTGTTGTTGTTCTTATAGTTGTTCGTCTAGTATAAAACGGACACGACGCAGTATGCGACTGATCGTTTTGAACGCACTACAGAGCTTAGTTCGTCCAGTCGCATAATGTGTCTCATGCGCCCGTTTCTGTACTAGACGAACTAAGAAGACGAACTAAGTTTTTGTCCAAATACGTCTAGATGCATTATGCGTCTTTAGTATAAAAACGGCCATTATCTACTTGGAGGTCCGCTTATAGTCTTGACTATATATACTTTATATATACTGTATATAGCTAGGATTTGGGTTGAATTTAACGCGCGTTCTCGTTGGTTGTTTCTTGTTCATCAGATTCAACTGTAACCGCACGTGGGCTACGATCTGACAATTCTCTGGCACGTGTTCACATTGTCACAAAGGTGATGGGATGTCCTGCATGCACGCGTCACTGGTTACCTGCTGAATGCGGGAAAGAACGTTTGCTTGTCAAAACTTTGTTTTAAATAATTATGGGCCTTCTAAACAGTAAAGCTCTTCCTTGCAACACTTGTGAAAACGTTCTTAAAGGGAATATCAAAGCAATGATCTTATTTAAGGTAACTCTTGACAGTCTTGTAAGACTGATAAAGTTATAAACTTAACGTAGACACAGACGAGATATACGATTTCAAGCGGTACAAGAGCGAGATTGCTTGACGAAGGCCGCACCTTCTTCTCAGTCACTTTACGATCATGAGTGTCGGAATTTGGGGTTAGGGATTTGTTGGGATTCCTGGGGATTTACTAAAGCGGACGCTTCTCTGGAGAGCAGTTTGAGAATATTCTTAGTCTCAGGTGGAAACCCTCACCTGGTGTTGATGTGACTTCCACGTCGATAAACTCATCACATCGTGACGTAGGTTTCACCGTTATACTGCGGTCTCCACCAAGGTATATGGTATTCTTACCGCTGGGGTCAATGGCTTTAAACATCACGTGATGATGTAACTGTGGACGATTGATGATCGCCTTCAGTTTGAAGTTGTCTCCCGTCACAAGGTACCCTTCATGTCTCAGGTCAGTGATGATCTTGAACGGCATACCGGCATAATTCCTGAAGTTAACAGTTACGCAAGTTTCTGGAAAAGAAATAACCTGTCAGTTTCGTCGCATTCTCATTTATCACTAGTTAAATGACTGTCTTTTATTTCTTGGAATTCTCATAGTTCTTATTATAATTTATTGCCGAGCGATATTTCCCACGTTATCAATCCAGTAACACCATTATAGCTCAGTATGAAACACAATAAGATAATCATTTACCTTTATTTCCAGGAGAAGGTTTTGGCAGTCCCTTATCTGAGGAGCCAGGTTTCATTGTAAAAAATCGTTCTCCTGGAATTCGTGGCTTAGAGATTCCAGCAACACCTTTACAGTTTGACATGGAATATTCCTTATTAGGAACTGGGTAGAAGTTAAATGAGCATCTTCTCAGGAAATCTTCATCAGTAGCAGCATATTCGAACTTGAGTTCATGTGGGTGAACGTCGGTTATCTTTTTCCCTTCACATGCAAACCATAAATCGTGAGCAAAGCTCATAATCTGCAGGGTGTGAGGATATTTAATGGATTTGTGAAGTACGAATAGAGATTCTTTATCTGCAGAGAAATAATGGTAGAATGCCTCCATCAGCATCCTGGAATCAGAAGTGGTATTTTGCCTTGTTATATAATAACCTGGGTGGGATCTAACGCACGCTTTCGTTGGTTGTTTCTTGGTCACGTGACAATCATCAAACAGGCACGGCGGAACGGAGGGCTGAGGGGGGAGGGAGCGACACGGTATCCCATCTTTGTACACAAAATTGCTCTTCCAGGGAGCCGTGTGACAATATGTAAGTAATATAAGATAAGTTAATAATAATAAATATACTATATGCAATTACAAATTTTAACTCTAATATTAATACATGTTGTTGATAAAAAGGGCTCTTAATAAAGCTTTAATGTACAATGCTAAGTAAAAGTACTTTACTTGTAATAAAGGATTATCAAATATGCTTGCGTACAAGTCGTTTAAAAAGATTAGTATTTTTGTTCTTTTATTGCTGATTTCCTAAGATTGTGGGAATGTATGTTGGAAGTTTTAGTAAAATTAATATATTTTTAGGTAGGGTGGGATGCATAGTAATTGCCAACTATTGGGCTCTCCTTGTCATAAGATCCATTTAAATCTAGAAGTAGCTCCGCAGATCTTTTATAATAATGAGAAAAAGTGATTACTCTAGCAGCTTCATTTTGAAGTATTTCGAGTTTGTCGGATAACCCTTGGCAAGATTACCCCATACAGTATAATCGAAATATGGTAGTATTAGCGCGCTGTACATGTGCTATGCTGTACTGACTACCTATAATCATGTATCTCATTTTTACGATATTCAGGCTGAGTTTATTGGCCTTGAGCCATTCCTGAACCTTAGTTGCTTCCGCTGTGCCTGTCAAATGCAACTGTATCTCGAGTGCGTTACAAGCGGCACATGTGGGCTTGTTGGCACGTGATCACATCTTGAAAGAAGGTGACGTGATATCTCTAGCTTTCACTCACGCTTCACTGGCTAGCTGCTAAGAGCGGGAAAGAAACGTTTGTTTATCACGGAATTTCAAATTTCAAAATTTCAGAATTTCAAAGTTGAAACCTGTTTTAAAGAAATTATTTTTCAATTCTGTAACACGAGGAAGGAAATAGACCACTTCTGAAACATCGATGTTGTAATAAAAACAAAACAACATGTTTCCTTAGCAATTTCTGGTCTGATACCTTTACTCCTGTTCCGCTCATACATCCACTTACCCTTTCAACACCCCGAGCTTGCATTATATTTTTCATATATAGAACATGGATAAATATCTTCTGATTGTAAAGTACGTATAATTAATTACCAGTAAAACAATACTTACCAAACTTAGAAGTTCCGTCCCGTTTTGCCAATACCAACCGATAATTTCTTTGTACCGCATAATAGCCAGGAAGACATGCTGATTCCAAGGAAAAAAATTGTTGTTTTGATTTAACTGCTTTTAAAGCTTTCCTTGGGATAAAATATTGGCAGGCATATGTCAGAGCCAAGTGACCTTCTCTTGACGCGAAGCATAAGTTGTCCGTTGTGTTGCTTTGAATTGCAGGAAGGTCTTGTGAGTATATTCTATAATGGGCATCCAAAACGACTGAAGAGAACAAGGACGTTAGTTAAGGCGTTGGCTAAAAAGCCTTAGTTTGGATTTATGAGTACTCTTAATTATAGTTTTGTCATTCTGCTTGTCGCTGCATATCTTTAGTCACCCTGGTGACGGTCAGTAATGATGTATTGTTTATTTTTTATTAAGTCTAAAATAAATAAAAGTGTAAACGACCTACGTTAGAAATCTCTCTTGTTATCACCTTCGTTTGACATTTAGATTATCGCGTACGAGAGGTTCGATTGTACCTACGTACTCACATTTGCTCGCTGGACCTGTATTGTAAACCAATTTCCTCGCCAAATTATCAGGATCTTCTCCTGCTTTAGGAAAAATAATATATTTTGGATTTTGCCTGGACGCCATAAAAAGACCAGCCTTCTCTTGCTGGGGATTGGTAAACTCCGATGAACCTCTGGACTCGTTAGTTGATTTCATATCCTTGGGTTTTAATTCCGTGATAACTGCACCAAACGTTGAAGATAAAGAGAAAGAGCTCGCTCCTTGTGCTCCGGATGAAGTTGCTGCTGATCCTTGTCCTGCTGATCCTGCTGAAGAACCTGCCCCACCAGTTGAAGAACCTGCCCCTCCAACGGAAGCACTTATCCCTCCAGCTGAAGCACCCGCACCTCCAGTTGAAACACCTGCTCCTCCAGCTGAAACACCTGGCCCTCCAGCTCCACCTGCCGCTGTACCCAACGCTGCCGCACCACTTTCAGTACCACCTACAACAGTACCTCCACCTACACCGGTCCCAATTCCGGCTTCAACTCCCCCAGTTGCGCCACCTACGATTGTGTTTCCTTCACCATTTTTTAGAAGTTTTCGGTCTGATCCATCTCCTCCTGCAATTTTTGAGGGATCTGTGGACCAAGCATTGCCTCCACCAGTTTGCTGATTAGATAACTTCACACCATTAGGACCATACAAATGAACATTAACGACATGGCCCCGACCAGCGTATGCCCTAAGTGCAATATTGATAGCATTTGTTACAATACTTTTTGCTGCCTTAGCTGCCGCGTTCGCTCCTGCCATGGCCCCTGTTTCCGTGCCTGCTTCAGCTCCCGCCTCAGCCCCTGCCCTGGCTCCTGATTTGTACGCAGACTGTTCACCAGCTTTGGCTCCAGCTCTTGAACCAGCTCTGGCAGCAATTCGTAGCAAAATGTACTGGGCAGTGGAGTTTTCAGCTAAATGGTAAAGACAAAGGTAAATCAAGGAGGTTGGTAAATCGATAATAATTTTGTGCATTGAATTCCACGGGTGACGCCATCTTGGGTTGATGACGTTTAAGGTCGGTACTGGTGCGAGGTAAGGAGGCATTGATCCTCAAATTTAAAAATCATAATAAAGTCTACATTTTAAATATCTACATTTAAAACTTCAGCTACTAGATCAATGGCCATACACTATTTATTATCAACATTTTAAACTAAGGCGATTTGTTTCAACAGTCGCTGATTCCTTTGACATCCAAACCCATGTGTAAAGATATTCATGATGCTTACATATTGTAGGAAGAGCGGTCCAGAGATATTCTGAGGGAATAGGACCATGCATCTGCCCATCTGGAGTTTTGACCGCGACACTTAGGCAATCAGAACCAAAAAGCTCTTTCATCATTGCTTCCGTGTAGTAGTATTTACCCTTTTCTAGCATAATAGGCCATGACTTCTGCTCTGGATACCTGTTCAGTGAGTATACACACGGTCATTAATAATGATCATGATTCTTAGCTACCCAGAATATAGTTATAAATGTACTAACCCTGGGATAAGCTTGCTCTTGACCAAATGACTCCGATCGATAACTAATCGATTGTTGACATCGAGTTGTATCAATTTAGCGTCTTATAAGTACTGTGTCAAACATGAATTGGAGTCTTTCATCAGGGGTTCCAAATATTGAGAAAACAAATGAAACCCGAGAGGCGTAGCGAATGCAAAACCGACAATTTACATACGCTTCTTTTCAAACTTCATTAGAAAGTATTGTTTAACCGTTTGACTGTTGTATCTAATTATTCAATAGATGGCTTATTATTCTTTTTTGATGGCAGTGATTTCGACTAGCGTACTAGTAGTGTAGTGGACAAGAGTTAGTACAAGCAGGTTCGAACTCCAGTTGAGGCAGACTTTTTCTTTCTATGTCATTCTTTATTTATTTCCTTCTTCACTCCTTACTTGTAGTTTATCTGTATGCAGTTAGTTAGTGGTTCATGAATATGATGATTAAGAAATATTGATCACTAGGGTTGGAAATCTGATCAAACACTAGTGCATTTGGAACTGGTGTTTCATTGGATGTCAAGATGCATCCACCTGACGAAGCTTCGAACAAGGGTTTCACCGGGTATCAACACCCATGCATGTGACCAAATACAGTTCCTTTATTGGATGAATATCTCATGAATTATTAATGAGTTTGAGAAGAATAGATATCTAATGGTTTTTGTATCTACTGTATGCTTGTAGAGCGGATTTGCATGAGTGGGACAAAAATACGGTCTGAATGTAACCTTACCGTAACCATACTGTTAGTACTGTATCGTAACTCTGTAATTTGATTGGATCAGAAAGACAAATACAATGGGAAACCATTTCAACGTCACAGCATGTCGTGCAGTAACCATGCCGTTAGGTAGTCATTGCCGTAACCTGCCCACTCATACGAAATCCGCTCTAATAAAGCTGAGCATAGTATGATATAGAAATTATAGATGTGTTATTTACTGTATCGCAATAGCTAACTTGCATATCACGGTGGGAACTGGCACCGAGTGTGTTTTTGCGCGATAACGAGGCTAATGCGGGATGATTCGAAGCATTTCCCGTCTAACAAAACGAAAAGGAGTGACTAGTACTTGATTTACTAGTCGTAATAATATACTTGCAACGATTTCTCGAATTTGATTGGCTGAGAGTAGCTATATTTATGCTAAACACCAGGGCCAAATCGTGTAATACCTGAGTGCCGAATCATGTAATACCTCAGATGCGAGTAAAATATATCCAACTTGAACTCCTGAATTGGATTGACTGAGAGCCGGAAGTCTTCCAAACTTTTGCAACAATGTAGAACAATAACAGAAAGATTTCCACATTTACAGCCGCAAGAAGTTGAAAGATTGAAGCAAAATTATTCGAATAATAACACGACAAAAAGCACAAATACGTGGAATTCGCCCTAGCTACATGCAGTTTTCAGTGGTACTCTTTGAGAAACTCACTCGTTCAAATTAATCCCTATACTAATAGAAAATCAAACCCCAAAAAAGTGGAAACGCAAGGGAAGGAATAAAAGAACGAATCAGCAATTTGCCAGTCTACAATCGCTGTTTCTTGACGTACTTGACTGACGTACAAAATTATGGCTGCCAAGACTTCAAAACGTGATATCTGCAAAGCCAAGGAATTAGTTTTTTTTTCAAAGAAACCTAAAGGTGAACTCGTATATAACTCGGTTAGCTCAGTGGTTAAGCTCCGGTCTGTCGAGCGGGAGGTCGCGGGTTTAAACCCCGGCCGGACCAGCACTCGGGGTCTTAAAATAACTGAGTAGAAAATGCTGCCTTTACATAATACAGTAAACGGTTTAGACCTTCACGTCGTCTCGGATAAGGACGTAAAATTGTAGGTCCCACGTCGGCCTCAAGTTTACGCGAAAACTATCTTGTTTGAAATATCAGTATACGTTTCCTTTATCATCATGTGATAACTTACTTGTGATAACTTACTTGAAATATTGAACTGGTCCCGTATCTCGAGTTCCCGTAATAGATGCTATCAAACTCTTGTGCTCCGCATCTTTATCTCGGCTAAAGTACAACCTACCATGGTTATTACTCGCTACGACAATCAATAAAACAACGTATTTTAACAAGTAGCACTTATTCGGGTTTTTCCTGCCTAAAAACAGTATTTTGATTTATTTTATTAGGAAGTATCACAGCGTTTATAACATTTATGGCGGACATTGTATTATCACTCGCGGTATTTATGCCAAATATCACTACAAATCATGCTATTACCTATATTTATAACATTTATGGCGGACATTGTATTATCACTCGCGGTATTTATGCCAAATATCACTACAAATCATGCTATTACCTATACTTATAACATTTATGGCGAACATTGTATGATTACCTTTTCTAGTATTCAAGAAGAATGAGCTTTTGGGGGGCAGACAAATCTCAAGGGCAGGAACTGATATTTTGGCAAGTTCTAACACATTCGTTAGTGGCTTATTGACCATTTATCTTTGGAATTATACTTCTAAATTACTTTTTATATCTATATTGTAAAGATTAAGGTTACTGTAGACCTGAAGGATACGTTTTTGGAAAAACATTATAGCTCTCCGTCTGTTTATCGCACTTACCAAAACATATATATCGTTGGAAAGCTTATATAACTGGCTACATTTAGACTGCAGTAAAAAATATGTTTTTATGAACGAAAACAAAAAATAGTGCTCTTGGTTATTAAGCTTTTCATTCCAGTTCAACATGCTAAAAGCGAACAACTATTTACAAGTGTGGAGTGGTAGTAACCGAAGATATTACAGCAACAAAAGTATGTCTGGGTTTGTTAATATTCCACAATATCATCAGAAGTCGAATGGACTTCAGTAAAAAATCGTAAAACGATAATAATGTAAATTTTACAATTTCCAGACAGTCACACTTTTGTTACCAGAATATTAATCTACTAGAATGCCAATATTTAGACGATTCTGATAAATTCGTGTTCGCTTTTCGCTTTTAAAGTTCTTTCTGTAGCTCAAAAAAAGTTTGCCGAGAAAAAGGCGATTGAAAGAAAACTACGTTTCACGCCCCCATATGTATTGCCCCACCTCCTCGACACTTTTTCCAGTAGCTGGCCAATCAAATCAGATCAGATTTTAATTGATTTCATTTTCTTTCACTGTACCTGTGAATTGGAAGTGTTCCGCTCTGGTCGGCCAGGAGAAGTTATCCGATCATGGCGAGAAAGGAATTCAAGATCACTGAGGAATAGTAGTCGTTCAAAAGTGTAACCATTATAACAAAATTCCCAGCCGAGCAAGTTTAGAGAGACAGGAGGAGAAACAATACATACGAAGCGCGGCCATGTCAAAGTAAAGCCCGATGTTAATCGAAAGCAAATGCTCCACTGAACAGATTGGGTGGTTCTTCTTATTTATTGTACGGTTTATCGAAACTGTTGACAGCTTTCTACTTTCTTTCGCTTCTAGAATCAATGTTTTTACAAGGACAAATTATTAGTACTACATGTATGTATGAGACTTTGCCAAGTAGGCGGAAATATGAAAGTCTAATTGCGGGGTTTTGATTTCAACGGATTTTCTTACTATTCATGTTACCGTTTCCTTAAAAAGTTTAGGGAAAAAAGCCCGTAAAATATCAATATCGGAGCTGATTTGAAAGGTTTTATTATTGTGCTAGTTTCGTGGGCATTTGTTACGGCTGAGTAATTCTACACTTCGCATGACACTGTCAATCAAAGTTTGCAAATTTACTTTCGGCAAAATAGGAAATCGTTTTTTTTCCCGATGAAAATTATTTATTTTCGAAAACTTTTTTTTGTATCTGGAAGATTTGATCAAATACTACATTACAAACGGAAAAACGTTTTTAACGAATCTCTGCTTCTGAAGGTCTACAGTAACCTTAAAGTCCCTATATCCATGTATGTGGATTGATATATGTTTGTCTAGTCCTGTGTGCATGTGCTTGTACGTACTCATGTGTGTATATGTGTATGTGTATGTATATGTATCACTATGTGTGTGTGTATATATATATATATATATACAGTCGATCCAGGAAAGGTTGTCTTACAGAAAAGTCAATTACAGACATATAACTGTCACGTGACCGTATATACAGAATATATTAACTTCCCTGTGGTTCGCAGGTGTCGCGAGTAGGTAAGACCCGCGGCCCGGAGATATAGAAAACGAGAAGATTCGGAAGAAAGAATACTCGAGTTCCAGAATGGTTTGGCAGCAAGTATACAGCAGAGAGACGCAAATTGGATAAATGCAGTATCAGTCTACAGAAAGGTTGCGTTTTATCTGGATTTGACGAGTAAACACTTGCGTTTAATTCTAGAAGTTTGGTCGTGAAGGGAATTATCATGCAGACCGCAAGGACAACCATTGTGTTATCTGGTCACGATATTTAAATTCAAGGGGCGATTGGCGAGAGTAATAACTCAGTGTTCCTTGAGATCATCATGATATATGAACTTGTTCAATTTAAATTAAATACTACGTTTGAATAAATAATATTCGGCCGTGTCGCCGTTGGATGTTCGACTCTACAACACAGTACTTAGTTGATAGCGAGTTATTAAGTCGGCTTAATTTACTGACAGCATAGATGCAAGCTCTAGCTTTATTTTTTCCGTTCTTTAATATGTAGTTTAAATATGAAGAATAATCACTGAATCATTATGACTCATTCAATTCGACCAGAGCTGAATGCGTGCTGATGCATGCATAGTTCACTTGGCTTCTCGAATAAAAAAACTAAACTTTTTAGTTTGACTGCATATATAATCATTTAAAAAATACATCGGTTGCAATACAGCCACATCTGTTTATTGTAAATAATGCATTGAAGAAAATGCTACAATGGCAAAAATTGCAGCTGTTTTTAACGGCACTTATTAAGAAAATATTTAATATTCAAAAATTAGTCTTGCTTCGTTATTTATATCTGCGAAGCTAACCAACAGTTTTAATACTAGACTAAATTATGTGGTTGAGTGTGGTTGATTTAAAAGATTTAAACATCGCAAAACATTCCGGCTTTTTTTATCCAGTGTAAGTTAGTTCAGTGTTAGTTACTGAAGCAAACCTCCCTACGTATTATTTATTATTGAACGTTGTTACTTTGTAATACTAATTGTTGAATGGTCTTGCCTGATGTGCATGACTTCATACCAGTTGTGTTGTGATTCCAATTTGTACATATCGAACTTTGTTCAAAAAGTTTCCCAAACTTACTGTTCTCTAGCATTCACTATCTGATATTTTTACCCAATATTTTATAATGAAAGCATAAGGGGGAAAAAGGAAAACAATATGCAGTAAATTGCGCTTGGTTTGAGTTAATAGGCAAGTTTAGTTTGCGCGTGCACGGTGTTGACCCGGTCATTGCGCTATTTTGAGAAAAGTGCGTACCTTTAGCCACAGATTTAGTATGAACTCAAGACCCAATAAACAGAAGCAAAGCTTATTTGTTCCGTTCATTTGTCCGTGTATTTAATTAAAAGTCAATCCGATGGTTTCCCAAAAGCTCAAATTGCACTCGCCCTACGCGCTCGTGCAAAAAATACGACCAAACTTCTAGCCATTAAACGCAAATGTTTACTCGTCAAATCCAGATGAAACGCAACCTTCCTGCAAACTGATACTGCATTTATCCAATTTGTGCCTCTCTCCTGTATACTTGCTGCCAAACTATTCTGGAACTCGAGTATTCTTTCTTCCGAATCTTGGGCCTTTCTAGGTGTATCAACGTCCTGAAATTCAGGACAATGAACAACTCTATTGTGGGGTTAGGGTTCTTTGTATTTCAGGGTATTGTTTTGCTCTAGTTCATTGTATTCTGAGGTTAGGGTTCTTTGTATTTCAGGGTATTGTTTTGCTCTAGTTCATTGTCGTTGATACACCTAGCTAGAAAGAGCCCGAATCTTCTCGTTTTCTATATCTCCTGGCCGCGGGTCTTAGCAACTCGCGACACCAGCGAACCACAGGTAATTTAATTTATTCTGTATATAAGGACACGTGACAGTTATATGTGTGAAATTGACTTTTCTGTAAGACAACATTTCCTGGATCGACTGTATATATATATTGAAGTGCAAAAACTTTGACCCCCCACACCTCAACTATATAACTATATCGGGTGCATTATGGGTAGGAGTAAAGTCATTAAAATGCAACTACAGCCGATATCCGCGCCCGTTTGCAAATCGTCATAGCGAAGAGTTATGCAGTTGATTTAAAGTTCAAGGTTTCATCTAGAATACAACATTTTTACTCGGGACAGGCAGGACAACTTGAGTATTTAAATGCACTCTATATATTTACTGTTAGATCGAATATTTGCAAAACAGAACACATCCCTGGTCGGCGGAAAGAGAACGGGAAATGATCATGCCGAAGTTCCAGGTTCGAAGCGTGAATTCAGAGCTATTTGTGAAGCTGTTAGGATATCTTCTGATGACCTAAAATATCGAGATAAGAAGAGACATGAAGAGGAGACATGAAGAGGAGACATGATTACACCTGATCTGTCGATTCAGGGCCAATATCAATTCGTTTGAAACTTTGACATTCACATTTGTTGTCAGTTATTCTAAACCAAAACTGAGAGCGATAAAAAAATTCAGCTCGATATCAGCGCAGGTATTCCGTTCTCTGTCTTCTACTTCTGTGAAGACTGAACTGATCAGTGTTATTAGACTGATATAACGTTTCAAAGAGCAGAATGAAAGGATTCATATGTACTGACCGGAGCTGACCGGATGCACAGACTCCGGCACAGACTGCACAAGAGCCTGGCTTATAGTTGGAAAACGTATCGACAAAGCAAAATAAACACTTTATAGTGTAACGTAAGGAAACCTCTTACAGTTTGAACATCGAATCGTTTTCTTTAACTGTTGTGTAATGTTTATTTTTAGCTGATCCCGATGAGACGAAATTCACAATCTGATAAAAAACTGATGTTGTTTGGAGCTGCAATATAATTACAAAATGAAACTTCGAAAATTAAATATTCAAAAGTTTGTCGCGGCTCGTTATCTACGAAATTAGGAAACTAGGATTCACAATAAAGTGATGTTGTTAAATGGGACCATAGCTGCTAACTAAATAAACAGTTTCGTCACAACTATGAGATTGAAATAGCGTACAAAATACATTTTAAGAATGAAAGAAAACTGTGCAACAATAATAAGAACATTCAGCGATGCGAATCTAAGAATTATCGAACGTATACACCCCATTCCAATATGGTGGATGCACGGCCGGGGCATTGGGGCGGGACACGAAAACGAGGGTAGTTAGGCATATAGCGGCCATATTGCTTTATTGGAACAGTACGATGCCAACACATTGCTGCGTTCCCTTTTGCACCGTAAGAGGCTCTCGAACTAAAACTGGATCCAAAATTTGCTACTTCAGCTTCCCTAAAGATCATAAAGTATGTAAACAATGGATTCAAGCAATAAGGAGAGAGACTGGAAAAGAATTTGAACTAAAGAAAGAGACAAAGGTGTGCTCGCTCCATTTTAGACCAGATGACTTAACTAAAAGTTTAGCGGGTCGAATTTATCCAAAAGAGGGCGCCGTTCCTTCCTTTTTCCAGTGGAAAAAGGGACAAAGGAAATATTGAAGCCAGTACACATGTTATAAATTGTAAACAATGCCTCTGACTCTACTTCTGGTCAAGTTGGAGATATTGTAATAGTGAACAGCAACACTCAAGAGCACCGCGTGGCTCACAAACCGACTCCAATATTACTATTAGTGAACTTGAAAAAGTATGAAAAGGCCGAAATAAAGTCGCTTAAGACCTCTCTTCAGCTGCAAACCAAAGAAACGGAAGAAAATTTGCAACGAGTGGTATTTTCACTTCAAGAATGACAGCGAGATGATTAGTTTCTACACAGGATTTCCAAGCTACGAAGCATTGCTTGCTTGCTGTATATGAATTTCTTGACCCTGGGAATGAAGGAGAGAACATCCGGTATTGGCATTCATAAAACCCAGAAGTAAGAGAAGACTTCTATCATGCTGATGAGATGGATAATCTAGATAAGGAAATAAAGAGAGGACTAGACAGTGGAAGTTGAAAACGGATAATGAATATTCTATGGCGGTATTGTGTCGTCTGCGGCAACCTGATTCAGTGAATTCCACCTTGATCATTTATTTAATATATATCAGGCTACAGTCAGCCACATATTGATTTCTTGGACAACTTCATGTATTTAAAATTTGGTCAGCTCAATCTATGGCCTACCTGGGAAGAAGTGGATGCTTCAATGCCCATGGCTTTTAAAGAGAAATACTCAAACACAAGGATCATAATAGACTGCACTGAGGTAAAGTGCTCAATGCCCAGCAGCCTTTTGCTAAGTAGTGAACTATTTAGTGCTTACAAAAATCATGTAACACTGAAAGGTCTTCTTGGAATAACATTTATTAGTCAGCTATATACCGGCAGTATTTCTGATCGAGAATTAGTACAACGCAGTGGCCTGTTGGATTTACCCTTTGATGACAATGACAGTATTATGGCAGATAAAGGGTTTACGATTTCTGATCTTTTACCTGTTGGTGTAACACTGAATATACCTCCATTTCTAGGTTCAAACAGCCAAATGCCACCTGAAGATGTAGGTGCAAAAATCAATTGCTTCAGTAAGGATCAACATTGAAAGAGCAATAAACAACAACAACAATCCTTTATTTACCCCAATAACTTACAATGATATTATTAAAAAAAAAAGATAATACAATGCTAGGGGTACTGGCTACCCGAAATAACCTTAAGAGTTAAAAATGCCAGGCAGCCAGTTTACTGAAGAGATGTTACATATGTTAAGGTCGGGGACACACATACATACACACATTCACACACTATAAGGTGGAGAAAATACTTTTAAACTACCAGTAGACTAATATAATATTTATGTAATAAAGATATGTTGCAAAACAGCATTATTATTCGAAAAGAAGGGATTATTTGAGGAGACTGAAGCGATGTACAGAGGACTAATAATCTTGAATAAAGTGATGTTTCATTTTCTTTTTAAATAGAGACAATGAAAGTAAAGAACTTCCACATATGGGATGGGTTAATTCCTTTATCTCAGTTAGGTCTCGTGAATCAAATGTGGGCAGTTTGCTCTTTCCTTTGCAATTGCCAAGACCCTATCATTACTGCTTAGTCTCTATATTTCATTTGGGGATTACAAACAACTGGTTGACATCCTGGTTGCATTAAAAGTCCATATTGCTACATGTTAGTCAGCAAATTGAATTACAATTTGAGATTCTAGACAAATCAAATTTATTTTGATTTCTGGTTGAACAGATACATGATTGCACTATAGGTACAAGTACAAATAATTATTATCCATACTCATGCAAATTCAATGCCAGCTAGGCTGCTGCATACTTACAGCCATCTACATGTACATGTATTATATGGGCCGCGTCAGGCAAAAAGGGCCCGGACGACATTGAAGTTAAATAATTCCTACAACGGTGTTCCTAATAACAGGTTGAAGATTGTATTGTAATCTTGACGAGGAGCGCTACATTTCATTCATAACAATAAATGTCAGTTTCATGAAATTGACGACAAAAATCGGGGGTGAAATTTACATGATTTTGATGCAAGGGCCCGATTACAAATATGACCACAAAAATTAGGAATCCTGTCGTAGGGGATGATTTTGATGTATGACATTCATTTATACCTGCTGGTATTAAAGAGAAAAAATAAATAAGATGAACCAGATGATCACTTTTTGGCAAAAAAATGTCTTTTCTGCAGTCGTTCTGCTCCCCGTAGCTCATAATATGATTTTAGCAATAGTACAAGTTACACCTTGAAACAATCGTCTGATGATAGGAAATTATTTGAGTCTGCTAAAATTGTGATCACACCCTTCTCTCTCCAAAAACACACTCGCTTCAAAACTCGCGCGAAATTCCCGCCTCATGACCTTCTCGACATCGACTTCCGCCTAACTACCCTCGTTTTCGTGTCCCGCCCCAACGCCCCGGCCGTGCATCCGCCATATTGGAATGGGGTGTATACCTTTCATAAAAGCTTTTACTAAAAAAATTATACCATAAAAACAGGATCCCTCCGAACTTTGAATAAAACTGGATAAGAGAATTTCAAGAGGAATAACTAAGAGTTTATTAGATTCTTTTAGAATCGTTTAATACCATAAAATATGGCAATGATATGGGATACGTTAATTTCTATCCGTTTCTTAATCAAAATAATTAAATGTTTTATGAATTTGTTGTCAATAAATTTATGAAATTGTGTAAACCTTTAAGCTATTTTAATCTCTTCAATTTTCCGCGAAACAGTTTCAAAAATAGCGTTGAATTCTTGCTTCGCAGATGAAATTCGGCATGATAGTTCCGTCCGCCTTACGTTCTGCTAACGTAAACATTAATTTATAATATAAAATCAGGAAAGATATTTGTCCAAACAGAAAATAGAGAGTGCATTTACTTTACTTTAAACTTTCCTGCCTGTTCCGAGTAAAAGTGTTGTATTCTAGATAAATGCTTGAAATTTAAATCAACTACACAAGTCTTCGCTGTGATGATTTGCAAACGCGCGCGGATATTTGGCTGTAGTTGCATTTTAATGAACTTACTCCTACCCATAATGCACCCGATATATTGATATAGTTGAGGAGCGGGGGGTCAAAGTTTTTGCACTTCGCAGCAATTGGCCATTTGCTGTTGCGGTTCCCCTGCCAACCGAATGTATATATTACGAACAATTTTGAAATATCATGAGCGGTATTTATGCCAAATATCACGTACAAATCATGCTATTATTTGTTTATAATATGACCTAAGAAAATCCTGCAATTTCGATCAGGCGCCGTGCGTTTGTTTATTTCGAGTTTCCACTGTGATTGGCTGTCTTGTGACATGTTATTTTACAAAAATAACTTTACAATCGACTAAAATGTATAGAAGTCAATAACGTGAATGAAATCCCTTTCTAAAACGTCTGAAAGTACGAAACTGTTTAAAGAAGTAACATTAAATCTTTCTGAACAAGTTCAGGGCTATTTAACTAATCTGAGCTGACCAACGTGTTGACCTGAAACCACAGGCAGCCCAGACTCGACATATATTTCCCGCTTATTAGTCTGTTGGGTTACGTGTGGTATGTTTCATAAGCGATCTCGGAAGAGTTTATATAATTGCTCCTTGTGAAATCTCTTTTCCGATTCCTGCGAAATAAAATATAAATCTTCAATAATAAAAGATTGATACTTAATGAAGTTGTGTGAGTGGTTTTGGGGCCGGCGATTTTGGGACTTCTAAAGCAGTTTATTAGGCCTCGAAGTTTTGACGGTTGGCCGCGTGCCTTACCCATCGGACACAAATATACACAAGGTATGCAGCTTTCAGGTGCTTTCGCTCGATGTGACCTCACTCGCCGCCGAAATTCGACAAGAAATTCAAATCGATTTCGCCTCTGCTTTCGGCACACAAATCCAGAGATGTGTAAGCACTTCTCATCCACGTTTCAGGCCAAACGACGTGAAAACGGCCTGGAAAATAAATCCCGAATTCAAAATATATCAATCGGTATACGATCTGCAACTTGATCGGTCCACAAATCAGCGGTAGACATCGCAGGCGATGCCTTTTGAAACTACCCCACCCCACTAAGGAGAATTGTTATGCACCTCCGTTCTGCTTGAAGTACATGACAACTCTTCTTAGTGGGGCCGGAGGGGTATTTTCAAAAAGTTTCAGTTGCCATGCCCACGCATCTTGAAAGCGTCGCCTGCGATGTCTACCGCTGATTTGAGGACCGATCAAGTTGCAAATCGTATTGATATATTTTGAATTCGGGATTTATTTTCCAGGCCGTTTTCATGTCGTTTGGCCTGAAACGTGGATGAGAAGTGCTTACACATCTCTGGATTTGTGTGCCGATAGCAGAGGCGAAATCGATTTGAATTTCTTGTCGAATTGCGGCGGCGAGTGAGGTCACATCGAGCGAAAGCACCTGAAAGCTGCATTCCTTGTGTATATTTGTGTCCGATGGGTAGGCACGCGGCCAACCGTCAAAACTTCGAGGCCTAATAAACTGCTTTAGAAGTCCCAAAATCGCCCCAAAACCACTCACACAACTTCATTAAGTATCAATCTTGTATTATTGAAGATTTATTTGGTAGGAATCGGAAAATAGAATTCACAAGGAGCAATTATATAAACTCTTCCGAGATCGCTTATGAAACATACCACAGGTAATCCAACAGACAAATAAGCGGGAAATATATGTCGAGTTGGGCTGCCTGTGCTGAAACGACTGAGATACTTGCTGTTGTTGTGAGACCGAGGAGTCAGATCCGTAGTTTATAGTTACTTGGCAGCCATAGAAATGGTTAACGGTCATCGATCCACCTGGATTTGAGTAAGAAGGAATGCTGGCGAGTGGTTGTCTGTATTGTTGGACTGGCTGACCCAGTGGAGTATTCAAGATCGCTGAAATCTCACGCTGTTCTTTTTCGTCTCACTCCTCGTAGTCTACAAGAGAACGCTCGCTTGTGTGGCCTATGACACCGATAATGGTGGATCTTGGTTGGTTGGAGGCTTTAAGCTTCTTAACCAGTGTTTTCCTAACAGTGTCGGTGGTTCGTTAGCTTTCTTCCTTCCATGTCTAGACCTGCTTCTTGTGACATTCTCTTCATGAAGGAGTTGATTGTGTTTACTCCAATTCTCTGCCGTTTGAACCAAACAACTGACTTCGGATTTTCAATAACACCGAGATAAAAGGGACCGCTGTTCTGCATTCCCTCTGGACGGTGGACAAGAAAGGCTTTGAAAAAATGCACTGGGTACCGGGGATCTTCAGTTGAAAACATTTTGGGCTGAACAGCTCTGCGTTTTTTTCTCAGGCCCCCTTGTCTGGTCTTAGTTGGATCCTCTTCGTACGTCAAATACTCCACACCATGGTCATCTTTATTGAGGGATAAATCCTCCACAAACATGTTATGGTGTTCTTGGCAGCCTCGTAAGCCAAAATGCAGTGTGAGCAAATACCAAAGAGTACTTATTAGTGATTTTGGGTTGTGGTCACCTAGAACTCCTCCACTCCAACGCTGTTCTTCATCCTTTGCGGTCAAAGGTTTGGCGGAATTCGGGCGCTTGCCGTAACCCTCTTTTCGAAGACCTCTAGCTTTTCCCTCCAGGATCTTTCGACATTGGACAAACTCTCGCTCCTTTGTAATGGAGTGATTCACCTGGTTTTCCCTAAGGTGTCTATCGAGAGCGGCTAACATCACTCGTAGCGAGTCAGGCTCGTATTCACTTCCATCCGTTTTCCTGACTTCGGCAAAGAAGACTGCTAGCGTTTTTGCCGAGCTCCTCAGACAGGTAAGTGAGGATATTTGGTTCAAATCCTTTCTAACCAGCCCAGTTTTCAAAAACATTGATCCATGTTTTTGTGCTTTTGCTTGTGTTTTTGCTTTTCGAGTTTTCTGTTAGTTTTTCAATTTCCTCGACGGAAATCTCCGGAAATCTTTCCGCCATTTTTTGAAGGCAAAGAAAACAAAAAAAGTTGGTTTCCATGGCAATTTTTAAATACCACTCCTCGGAGCTTGTAATTTCACTATTACGCTGACACACCACTCCTCTTAGCCAATCGAATTGTAGGGTTTTCTTAGGTCATGGTATAATACAGGTAATTCGAAAGAGCTCTGAATTTATGCTCAAAATGTAAAAGTGGAAAGGCAAAGAGCACATAATAGGACATAATATAAACTAGGGGAGAATCCTAAGGATTGATACAGTTTATTTAAGTGACTTGAAGAGTTAATCCTCCCCACAGTTTCAAGATAATCTAGTTTCTGTGTTCTATAAACCTTACCGAGAGACCTTCCCTTCCAAAAAGTGAATGCAGCATGCATGCACAAGAAAATGCATGCATGCAGTAGATTTTGTATGCACGTATGCATGCACACAACCAAGAGTGCATGCATGCAACTTTGCATACATAAATGCATACTGAAAGTGGATGTAAGAAAACTCAAGTGCATGCATGAATACCGAAAGACCAATATATAAAATGCCTATTTGTTGGCTATTTTACACTGCAGACAGATATCTAATTAGACTAAGCAAATAATTAAGGAATAAGTCTATTTGATAGCTATTTTAAAATGCTGCCACAGTGTTTGCAGTTGTACAATTAGATAACAACTAAATAAACTGGTCGGTCATTCTCTAATGAGGTCAATGCTATCAGTTAGAAATAAAAGTAACGAGGACATCTTCTCAATGTTCAGTACTTAGTAGCTTACCAAGGAAAAATGTATGCTCCCCTGACTGCAACGGGACAAAGTAAGTCCTAATTCTTGTACCAAAGTTGTCTCCCCAGTTCTCAGGCTGGATGAATTTTGTAGAATAGCCTCGCCAGGTTGGAAGGTATGGGTACCGGGAATTCTGCTCCATCTTTGAGATTGAGTATGTATCGATGCCATCCCATTTCTCCATGTATACTCCATGTCTCCTCGTTACTCCTATAACAATAAGGCAGGAATATGAAAACACTTTTAAATTTGAACCGAGAAGAATGTTGTTCAAACCGTTAATATTTCAAGCTCAGCTGATGTTAAAATCTTCCTTCAAAGTCTCAAAAATCATTATTTCAAGTGTAAAATGAAGACTTAGGTGAAGCCCAAGTATATATATTTTCTCCAAAAAATAGAAGAAAATCTGTCCGCCGAGTAAAAGAGATTAACATTTAAAAGCCACTTCTCCGCGAATCGAAATACACAAATTTAACAGCTATTTCCAATCGTTCTTACATTTATTGCTCATCCTCGTTAAATATTCGGTGCTTCTCGGCCAATAGCGCGGCGGCATATCAGTCCACGTGAAATTTAGAAATGTTGTTAAAAGTACAACTAAATTTCGAAATTCACAACAAGAACTACTTATTATAGTTATAATGAATATTAATGTTTACAGTGGTGTTGTTCAAACTGCTGTTACAAAATATATTTTCTACTGACATATTTCCGCTGCTAGTTTGCCCATAATCTAGATTAGCCAAATATTATGGTCAAAATAATACTAACTTGTAGTTTTCCTTGTTTAATGTGCTAGTGACACGAGTTTTGACTTTGTCCTCAATTTTTTACAACATCAGGGGGACATGGCCTTTAAATGATTTCAATGATTGTTTTGCCCCAAAAATAGTTTTAGGGTGTATTTTCGAAGGTTTTTCTTACCACAGGAAGCCCGGTTACTTTTCTTCTCAACTATGCTTGTGGTGGCTTGTGACGTCACATCCGGAACACGTGTCTTGTGGATTTGGATACTTGGATACTATTTGGAAAAACCTTTCGCCATCACGTTATGCATGTCAAGTACTTTTGGTTGAGTTTTAAAACGATGACTCAAAAATCGTATCACTAGTACGTTAATGGTTTCATCGCTACCCGACCGTTCTCCTCAAAGAGTCGTTTTATGCAGCATATTAATAAAAAAAAAATTCAGGATAATTCTTCCCTTCTTTGTTGCATACTTCTTGCACAAACTTGCAAGGCCAATAATTCAAAGTTTAGGCTGTCATAGTAGTGATTTCAGTGTTCAAACGTTCGACAAGAACAACATATTCAGGACCGAAGTGATTTGACTCCTCTGCTACATCACCATTCATTCTTTCTTTCTTTCCTCCATGAGTTAAATATCCTCATACCCCATTGAGTTTTATATTGTGTTGATTTCGGGATCGCATCTTCCAATATTTTACAGCTCACCTCAGTCTGTACTTAGTGCCTCGCCGAACCGTTTCGCCATGACTCTGATTCGAATTACTAAGGAGAAGGACCCGATGCATCTTAAATCAGTAGTACTAGTTATTATAAAACAAGTGTTATTTAAATCCCTCGACACACAGAATTTTAATGAGATTGAGAAGCTATTTCCTATCCTTGGAGCTGTGCTGGAAGTAGCGCTCTCAATCCACGTCATTAGTTCCGCTCCTTGGCTGCGCCTCGGATTGAGAACGGGTCTTCCTTCTTCTCAGGCCAATAGTACTCCCTTAACTTCCCTTTAATCTTGTGTGCTTTGTACAATTCAGCAAATGCTTGCTAGTTTTCAGTGAGAATATTTTGCCCTGATAAAAAATCATACAGAATGGGAATGCTTATGCCAGACTTGTTTGATGCTCTCTTAGTTCTCCAAATCTATCCCCATCAGGTGTATAGGCTACAACGTACAACTTATCTTCCTCCATGATTGCCTCGAGATCCTACCATTTTGTTCAAGCCTTTGGGTGGTACTGATTCGGAGACCCAGGTTCTGGTTTTAGAGACGATCCCAAACAATAGCCTTTGCCCAAACATGCCCCGAATTAATGAGAGCGCCCTAAAAATTAGCATTCCGAATTTATGCATACGCCCTAAAAATGGGGCGTACGCCCTAAATATAATTCCTTAATTAATTCGATGGACAATAGGACTGTGACATCATCCTAATTAATGCATACGCCCTAAAAATTAGCATAGCGCCCTAAAAAATAATTCCTTAATTAATTCAGTGGACAATAGGATTGTGACGACATCCTAATTAATGCAATTTATACGCCCTAAGAGGCTAATTCGCCTCTCTTCCTACTACTAACGGCTGTATCATTTAACTTTTTGCTATATTTGTAGGGCTCCTATTAATATTAACAGCGAAACTTTCTAATTTTATAATGAAGGGATTACCGGCTGTTTTAAATAAAAGTATATATATATATCCATCTTGTTACCGAATCTCTTCATTCGTCTTATGTGGAGTTTTATGTGGAATTTTACAATGTGGAGTTAGAAAAATAAATGGTCACATCCACTCTGTTTATCACCGCTCAATATTTTAGTGCCTAAATTCTATAAATCCACAAATTAGTATTATCTATATAAGGAATGCTAATGAGGCATATTTCCTCTGTTTAAATAAAACGACTAACATACTATATTTTAGATCAAGTGAGGTACTGGGGAATGATATTTTTTCTTCTTTCGACTCTTATTTTTTCATCTTTGTCGTATTTCATGAACTCAAGGTATGTGTGGTTGAAGTGTTTCCGAAATTGATTTCACCAATGTACTGCTCAACTTGGCCTTTTGTAACACCGTATTGGACCCCATTTGGACTGCACTGACAAAGAATTCCATTGTTTTAGGGTTAGGGTTTGTATTGTTTAAGGGTTAGGCATTGTTTGGATAGCCAGTACTATTCGAGGTTCCGAGGAGGTGAAGGCCGCCCCAAATGTTCTGCTTCCAAGATCAATACGAGACCGCCCGCGTTACAAATGATAAATGAGGACCAAGCGAGGACAAAGTTTTATTTTCGTCAACAATACTGGTGCAATTTAAAAAATTATTCGCCGGTTAGACAATGAACATTCGTGATTTATGGAATTTAGAGTCCCTCACATTGGTAGAAGGCCTATTTAATGGTCGGGACTGCCACAAATTACCGGGGTTTATTGTCTAACCTTTACTTAGCTGTTATTCATGAACAAAAAATCTGTTTCAGAATTAGATAGAGCTGTTCTATATATAAGACACAATTTGACAAGCAAACACGTGTGTGCGAGCAATAAAAGGTAGAAAAAAAGGGCAGATTTTTTTACGGCACGATAAATCCAATGTTATTTTAACGCGCATTACGCTGGACCATATCAGTTTATATATGAGGAATTTGTCTGAGCTGAACTTACTACGGAGTTGGTTTACATGTACTGGTCTTGAATATGAAGAAATGTATTTCAACAAAATAAGGTAAACAGTTTAACGGCCACAATGGGAACTAGTCAATTCATGCGAATCTATTTAAATTCTTCATCAATGTAAAAACATTAAATCAATTCTTGAAAATCACAGCATGAGAAAGATTATAATCTCAGCAATAATCATTATTGCATTTTAGTTTCTGCTTTAACATTTCCACGTGTATTTTACTCACCTGGTGCAAACGGTTAGGTATTTTTGTTGATCCCTGTGCTCTAATTGATCCCAGTAGGTGGTACATTACTAGAACGCTTTGAAGCACCGACACGAGATGGCTCCTCATACCTTCATCTAACAGTTTCACTCGCTATTTTGTAGAACTTTTAAAGAGATACAAAACGATACTCCAACGTTTTAGGTGTACTTGACTGTAAGACAGGTATTTCAATTGTTCGAATGCCGCTGCCACCAGTTAACCTCTGTATTTCCACTAACGATTTCCTGCCAGACGAGTGTTCTGGTGCAAGTGGTTCTTGGATTCTGGGGAGACTAACTGCTGACAGTTGAACATGTAACAAAAATCATTTTTAAAAGCCAATCGGAACGCATACTCAAATTATGGTATGCTGCTGGGGGTCTAGTACAAGCTTTCCGTCGCTGGTTTGCAGACTTAACCTGGGTTTAGTTCGGATGCGACACAGGCTAGTTACCCTGTACCCTTCCCATTATATGGCTTCTTCATGTTGCTTCCATGTGGGATATGGTACTTAAAACCAAAATATGTAACTTAATTATAAAACTCCATGAATGCTCCTTAAATATTTAGTCAACCACATGTGCATTGTATTTTACTGTTATTCTTCTCATAAAGAATGTACTTTTCCCCAGGGTAATTCATTCAATGGCCCTCAATCAAGCACATAAAGTTTTCGAAAGTAACCCAACTGAAATGTTTTGTAGTTTATACAAGTACTTATCGGAGCTAGTTCAGTTCCTTGGTTATTCTGGTATTACAAACTAATCATAAAATTTTAGGAGATTAGTTATTAAATTTCCCCTTGGGCTTTGGGAGGACCTTTACAAACCTCCATTGGCTTGCGGGGAAATTTAATCACTGATCTCCTGGCAGAAATGTCATGCAATTACTTATAATAATGTCTATTTATTTTGTGAGGCAGCTGTTCTAAATGAAGCAAAGAATAGAGTATGCTGTGAGCAGAGCCTTCTTCAACTTCACAAAAAGAAAAGGCTGTGAGGCATTCATGTTTTTCTTTGCTTAAGATGTTGGGCTTGACAAGCCTGTTAAAATCGGTTTATCACCGTGCGGCTAATTTTTGATTGAAGCTGATTCTGGACCAAACCTGGGCCCACTGCAACAATGACGGATGTAGGTGTCAGACACAATGGAGTGAGTCTGGCACAAGATAAAAACGTTGCTGCATGCTCAATAAGAAAACAACATATACTGCAGAGCCTTCCTTTCTTCTCGCTTTTCGTGGAGTCGAAGAAGACATTGCTTGTGGGGTAAGAATACAGTATTCATGTAGTTGTTAATAATATATTCTCTATCATTATTTCCTATCATCCTTATATAATATTTACCTTTGTAACCAAGAGTGTAGAAGCCGGAAAAGAAAACGATTGATAGGTTGTAAAACCTTGTTAATTGAAGTTATTTTGATGACACTCACTATGAGTAAGTGTTTTCTAACGAGAACAACAATAATTATTATAGACCAGTGTGTACTGAAAATCTGTATCAGTAGTTTATTTTGAGAATAGTTTATATATATATATATTGTTTGAGTTAAATATCATTCCACGCCTGGCATAAGTTACCTCAAAATCTATCACTGAAAGCGAGCCAAAAATATATAAACCAGCACATCTTGTTTAATTCGCTGTCACATTTAACGACATTTTCGTATGTTAATATTAAAATGAAGTAACGTCTTTAGGATCAAACACGTTTGTATATTGACGTTGGTGTGACGTCATAACGAACGACTCCTTTTAAGGTCAAAGTCTGCGTTAGCTATACGTTTGAAATAAAGCATGTTATCACAACAACATAAATATGTGTTTTTGATTGCCGCAATTTTAAAGTCTCTACGATAAATATTTGCTGAGTTATTAAGAACTGAAGTTTCCTGTGACGTCACATTTTCTGACGTCATGGGTCTGACATCACTTTCTAAATTGAATAAACATAAAAAAGACCATATTGCGGCTATTCAGTGTACAGTAAGTACAGTTCCTCTTTAAAACCTGAAAAATACTTGAATAGTTATTTTTAAAAGACGTTTTCAAAAATATATGACGTCATAATGACGTTTCCTCTTTTTCACTGGGAATTTTAAAGTATTTCCTCTCAAAAATCGAAAATTCTAAAAACATACGGTTGTGGGTACCGATTTACTCTTTTGATTGCTAGATTATAGTAAACAAATATTTTAAACTCTAAAAGATGAATGAAGAAGTTATTTTGTAAATGGTTCTGTATTGAATATTTCCCGCCAAAATTTGGCGGGAAAATTGCCAAAATTCAAAATTTAATAACTTTTCTCCCTCTTAACCAATCGAACTCGGGTTTTCGGTTTCTTTGTTGTCGACATGATGGGAAATCGAAAATATAAAATTTACTGATGTTCAAGGTAATTGAAAACATCGAGAAACCTATTATAAATGGATACATGACGTAAATGTGACGTCATCAAGATGTCTACGGTAGATCAAATCATCGGATTTTGTTTAGGTCGTCGGTCTTCATCATCCCACAAAAATTCAATCTTCTATTTTGGAAACTTTTGAAAATATAGCATAGTGATAGATTTTAGGGTCATTTGTGCCAAGCGTGTTCTGCATCAAAGTAATCCAAAGGGAAATGCATACATGTTGCTTTAAAGTAAATATTTCTATTTTATACACACATATATTCTTGTAAATTTGCCCATATCTATTATATTAAAATATGTACTTAGACATAATTGTGTTCAGACTTTGATTTTAATGTTAACTTTTATTTCATTTGGGGGTAAAAATGGTTGGGTTAGTTTTTCTCCAATCAGATTTGTTTACTCCTACGAGAGTAAACTTAACTCTTATTTGGGAGTGTTATTAAACTCCAAAACTGAAGTTAAAATACTGGAGTAAAAATAACTCTAGTAAGGGGATGGTCCTGAACCTTTTTCTAGTACTCCACTTTCAGAGTGATTTATACTCCCACATTAGAGTTAGTTCCACTCCAATTTTAGAGTTACATTAACTCCAAACTGGGGGTGTTTTTTTTACTCCAAAATAAGAGTTAAAATACTGGAGTTAAAATAACTCTAGTAAGGGGATGGTCCTGAACCTTTTTATTTTACTCCAGATTTGGAGTTGATACAACTCCCTTGAAATAACAGTGGGCGGTATGTGTTGAAATGAGACACAAATGTGTTAAAGATCACGTTTTCTCGTACATTCCGTTATCGACCGCATTTTCTGCATTGTCCGTCTAGATCGAGTTATCTACATTTGGGTTGAGACGTTGACGTTTTTCCTTTAGTTCTTTCCTTTGACGTTTGAGTCCCTTTTTAACTTTAATTTCGTAGAAACAAGGCATCTCGATACTACCACCTTGAACCAGCCACCTTCAGGCGCACTTCTGCTTTGACCGGATACTTTACATGACACAGGACCTCTCCTAGTTGGTCAGGCACGTGTCCTACTATGCACGAACTCGCATCTTGTCCACAACTGGATTTCATTTTCACTATAATTGCGTGGTTTGAATGGCTCAGGCTCAGGAGCGCAGCTGCAAACTGGCGCTTATTCGTGGATTCAGTATATAAGAGCGGTAGTGATGGTCTCCTTTGATACGCGAAGTAATTTTGCAGAATCTGCTGTAAACAAGAGCCATTGTAGTTCTTATTCCACTGAAGTTCTGATGTTGTTTGCTAGGTAGTGTAAACTACAGAGCAATTTGCATATACTAATACGCGGCACTACTGTAAAGATAATCGTCTACATTTCCGGCTTATTGTATGTAAAATGCAGTGAACTTGTCAAGTCAGCTGTACCGGTACGTGTTTTGGATTCCTGCACTTCCAGGCATTCTTTCGGATTAAACATGGACAGTATTTGTTTCTCGTGTGGACGAGCTACAAAATATCGATGTATAAGATACGAGATAGAAGTGTGCGTCCTAATTGTGCTACAGAAATTCCTAACACAGAATATGAGCTATAGCTAGGTTATAATCATGGAGAAACCTCAAGTGCCGGTTCTGTTAATTCATGACTCGAGCCGAGTCAAAGCACTTGCAGCGGCAATATCGAAGGCGCAAACAAGAGTAAGCAGTGGACGAGGGAACACAAACTTGAGTTCATAGATTTCTACAAGAAGTATAAAAACAAGGCACAAGCTGCTCGAGAGTTTAAATCTCGTTAAATTAAAAGTGAAGGCAAGCACATACAACCCATGGATAAAAGCGCAACACAAATTTAGGAATGCACATTTCAAAGCGAAAAATGCAGGAGCTGGAGAAGCGACTGAAGTTTAAAGAATTAAGAGATAAAGGCGTGAAGGTTTAATAAGGATCGTGGTTACGAAGTCGATGCAAACAAATAATTATGGCCGAGCTGCATCCTGGAGTGGAATTTAAAATGTCGAACCACTGGTTTGATCACTTTAAATGACGCTATGATAACATATCAGCTTACGGCGTCCGACAAATACTGCACAGAAAGAGTCAGAAACACTCCGCAATTCAATTCAACAATTCCACAGATATGTGAGAAGGACGGCCGCAATCAAGGCAGAAGAGCTTAAAGGCGTACAAGAAGGCATTGTTGGTCCATGGCAGCTATGTGTTATAGCTAATATGGACCAGACACCTCTTTAGTTCTGCTATAATACCAAAGGATCAACCTATGCAGGCAAGGGGGAAAGGTCGGTGTGGACTCGGACGACCCGGGAAGGCCACGACAATAGGCAATGCACTGCGCAGTTGACCGTCTATGCAGATGGTGAGCCTCTATTGAAACCTCTACTTATAATCTTTAAGGGAAAAGGTCAAAGGATTCCAGAGAGGGAGACAACTGAGGCAGTATGATTCGAGAGTGGTTGTGAAGTTCCAAGAAAATGCATGGTGTGACGAGGAAATCATGGTCTTCTGGCTGCGGAACATTTGGAATACGGCCAGCCTCTTTGGTCAGCCACGTTCAAGGCTTCTGATCTATAACGTACACCGCGCTCAAACAACGGAGAGGTAAAACCATCCTACAGACAGATCGAGAATGCAATTCCACACTGGGACTAGTGCCTCCAGGTAATACAAGTAAAGTCCAGCCTCTCAATGTCGCGTTCAACGCCGAATTTAGGATAACTGTCGATAGACTAGCAACAGAGCACATGAGTACAAATCCAAAGCTCTTTGTGAATGGAAAGGTTTCTGCTGGGGATAGGCGTGTTTTATTCACGAAATGGGTCGGCCAAGCATAGCAAGAAACCTCGTGCCGGCTCAAGGACACTGTCGTCATCTGTTCTTTCGATATTGCGGTATTGCAATGCCAATTTAATTCCTTTAGCAGAGATAGCAAAATAAACATCAAGGGCTTACCCGAATATCTCATTGGCGAATCAAGCGAGTTTTATTGTGATTCGAAGGAGGAGGAGGTATAGGTTTGTATTAGCAGGATAAGTCCGATTACACAGAACAGTATCTCAACAGTACCGATGTTTCGATAAAAAAGACTATTTCCAAATAGGTTTCATTTCATAGAAAAATACCAGTTTACTTAGCCTCTTGAAAAGCGTACAGACGGTTATATATGGTACGAACAGAAATAGACTGTCTAGACAGGCATTGAAAGAGATTAACAGTTGTAATACGACATTTATTTGATACTGATGTAAGTATATTTGATAAGTCAAATACCATGTAGATAGTATCAAGTTCGTACATCAACTTACAGATCAATAATCGATAAAAAAGGGGAAAAAATCTGAGGTCGTTACTTTCGGGGGGTCGCTACTTTCGGAACTTCACGGGCATAACAAAAATAATGAAGGTTGCAGGTGGGGAATATTAAATAGTGTTGACTGGTTAACAGGTAGTGTTGTTTCTCCCGCATGTCGCAATTTTCAAGATTCACACTTTTCTTTCACACCTTATCTCGATATGTGATTTGACTGAAACAACTACTAGACACTTTCTAATTCTATTGCAGTTCGTTGATCCATTTTGACTAATGTCATTGAACCGTAACTATTAGAATTTGATTCACTATAGTCACGTATAGCCACTTTATGAAACAATACGAAATTGGAGACAGGAGCGTCACTTGTTACTGATCTCTAACATAAAAAGGTAACTAATTTCTCATTGTATTTTTTTGGTCTTCATTCGTCTCGTGTCTAGTCAGTTATTCATTTACAAAGAATTTGTTTCTGATTTGATAGACGTGTCTATCTAAAAGACAAGATTTTCAAAGACGTCTGTGCGTTGAATAAAAACCTCATAAAGAATCTAAGTCGAAAAAAGAGCAGGCTATTTTTTTACTATACTAAAAATCCAGTGCTATCATATAGTTTGATGGAAAAAATGGATGGCAAATGGTAAAAAAATCATAAGCGCATGACGTTGGACTATATTTGAATAGTAAGCTCTTCTTTATTTATTTGGTATCTGTATAAAACTTAACTTACTTCCGGTTTGTTTTCCTATGTACTGATCAATATAAAAAATATTATAGAGGTTTATGTAATATTTTGATTGTTATTTTTAAAGGAATAAGGTAAATAGTTTAATGGACAAAACGGAAACCAGTTAATTCATTCGAAACTATTTAAATTCTTCATCAATGGCGAAAATAGAAATAAATTATTTCCGTAAAGTATTAGAAAGATTATAATCTCAGCAATAACAGAGATAACATTACATTTTAGTTTCTGCTTTAAAGTTGCCATGTGTATTTAACTTACCTGGTGCAAACGATTTAGGTATTTTTGTTGATCCCTGTGCTCTAATTGATCCCAGTAGGTGGTACATTACTAGAACGCATCGAAGCACCAACGCGAGAGGGCTCCTCATACCTTCATCTAACAGTTTCACTCTCTATTTTGTAGAACTTTAGAGAGACTTTTTATCAATTCTACAAAACGTACACTCAAACGTTTCAGGTACAATTGACTATAAGACAGGTATTTCGATTGTTCGAATGCCGCTGCCACCAGTTGACATTTTGACAAGCATGAGACAATATAGATAACGTTTGGATTCTAACGAATTTAGAGCAGTGGTTGATATGGTTTCTTTCTTTCCATAAATCAACTGAAAATCCTCCAAATGGTAATCGTTGAAATTGATGAGATGAAATTGACGTATATAGCATTCGTACTTCGAACTGACTTGAATTTCTAATAAGGAATGTTCTAATCCTATACAACTATTGTGTAACGACGAAAACAATACCACGAAGGGTGGCCTGGGGTAGCCACTTTCTTTTTCATCTTTGCCGATGTAAAACGAGATCCTATCCTTGACGTTAAACGACTTGGCGTTTTTCCGAACGATCCTCTCTTTGTCTTTAGTAACACTTTCGAGGTACATGTTATTATAAGCTCACTCTGAGATAGCTATATAGATTTGGCTAAGTTAGGTTAGTTAAGTAAAGTCAAGAGTGTTTATACTGTGCCGCGCTAATTCGAGACCGGTGCAGGTAGAGAACAAGATCTGCTTTTATGCAGGTACCAATGTAGCACGATTCGATCATCGGGCTCTATTAAAGTAGTCCGGATAGAGCAGATCCCTGTAAATACAAGGCCTAATCATGCGAATTTCGTAACGGTTCTAAATTTCTCCGGTACAGTGTAACCGTAGCCTAAGTAGTAGCTTTCACATTTTTGGTTTGTAATCCGAATCACATAGATTCAAATAGCAAAGACGTGGCGGCCATGTTGGTTTAACTGAAGAGAAGCTAACGAAGAATATTTTCTTAACGCCAATCAAGATGGCATAATGAAGCGGACAAAATGGAAAACTATAAAACTCGAAAAAATGTCTGTCTCGCAGATCGCCGATCGGTAAATCAGTTGAATTAGCTTTTGTATGTTGACCGTACCACCTGTCGGTATTACAGGAGGGTTGACCACCAGGTTCTTAAAAGTTTCACTGTATAATTCATAAGTTTAGTCTAACCCGTTTTTTGTAAGCTTTATTATGACTCTCTGCAGTTGTTTTTAAAACCTAAATGTTTCTTTTCGGTTGCATATCGTACGTGAAAAGAAACTGAAAGTAAGGAGTGAGAGAAAAAGAGAAAGTACGTATGGTCCAATTGTTCGAAGTGTTAATCCTGGATTTAATTTATCTTTTCTTGGTGAAAAGGTGATTTTTGCAATCTACGAAGACAATAAGAAAAGTGCTTGCATATCCTTCCATTCCTAATTAGACAATACGTATTTATCCCAAAATCAAATATTCAAACCAACGACTATCAGCTAATTCTTCATAAGCTGGATCAAGTTTGGGACAACTGGGCACAGAGCACCCTCAATTATAATAATAAATGTATTACATACTCCCCCTCGGGGCTCTTCAGTATCTAATCACAATCATCGATCAACCCTGTACTAAAAATCAAATCAATAATAATTATATCTCATAAACCGTAACCAGCGGTCTGACATGAAGAATGAACAAAGCCTACCGGGAGTAACGTCACAATCATTGAACCAAAACCAACCGAAGGGAGTTGACGTGATTTTGGAGTACTCAAGATTTCGTCGAAGACATCCATATTTTCAGCCCTTTTGGGTTACTTTAAGGTAAGTTTATCGTCTTTTTTAGCTTGTAAGAATACTCGGTGAAGGTGAAGTGAGCTCTGTACGAGTCACATTTGATTTATTCACCTAGAATGGCCTTGCACAGGCATTCAATAACAAGCACATGGCGTCCGCCATTTTGAAATAATATAATTTGCACGCTACGTTTGCAATTATTTCCTTTCGAAACTCTTTTTCAATCTATCTTTATGCGTTTATAGGTCATGTTAGAGGCCAGTGACTCCAGCGAGGGCACTTCAAGGCCTACGGATCAGCCTGAGAGCTTCACGAACGCCAATATACTCGATCAGAGTTCGGTGAATCAAGCTATTTTAGCGGGCCTAGAACGTCTGGGTGACAGCTTTGCTAGCTTCAGCGGCTATCAAGATTATAGCCATGACTATCAAGAAGTCGAATGCACCGAGGAGAGCATTTGTGATGATAATCCAGATGTAGATCTTATACAGACAGTCATCTTGACAAGATTACCAATCCGATACGTTGTTGGCTCGACTGTCACCCAACACCTACTGACAACGACAATGAATCAGATGTAGTGGATTATGGTAGCCAGCTGGACCTTGATAGCGATGTTAAGGGACCAAAGATTAATGAAAAGGTGGCTGATGTTGTGGACAAGTTGTGCTTACAACGAATTGGTCAAAAACAAAGTAAGACTATTATGAAACGCCATAACACGCCAGAGAACATTAAAGTACGCTTGCCTTAAAGTGTGAGCAGAGTATCTGGAATGAGATTCCAAGTATTAGACACGAATAAATGATATAAAGTTCCAGTCGACATAAGCCATGCTGTTATCATCTATTAACTGTCACCTGAAGGTGGCAGAGTCACTGCTTACAACTAAAGCTAGCATTAAGAGGTATTAACTACATGCCTAGATGGTATAACATTGGCTATATGTCTACTTAAACTACGAATTGAACCAAAGACGAAGGGATGATATGAGGCCTCAGTTTAAGAATGAGTTTGCCAAAGGCTTGTGCAGTTCCAATGATCCTGCAGATGAATTTCTATTTGGAGGTGATACTGCCAAAAGGGTAAAAGAGATAGCAGAGCTGACTAAGAAGAAAGTCTGCAAGAATCAGTCCTCGTCTCGAGGAAGAGGACAACGATTTTCACCGTATTCGTCTAGAGGTTTCAGAGGTGGTTCTATGAGAAGCAGAGGCAGAGGCTTTCGTGGCCGTGGCAGTCAGTGGTGCTCTGGAGGTTATTCTGGTTATCAACAACACCATTCTTTTCAGTATGTGCCCCAGTCAGACAAGAAGTCAGGCTCAAAGTTTACCCGCAATTGGTATCAGGTAAGTCCAGATGAAGAAATCAAAACTTTAATCGCCAACCAACGACCTTTTGTGGCTGGACAGACTGTGAACTGTTTTCCTGAATGGCGAAAAATCATTTCAGACCAAGAAATTTTAGACTATGTACAGCATTGTCACATAGAGTTTATTGATAATCCCTGCAAATATAGTGTTTAAGGGCAGAGTTTTTTCAATGCACAGCAGCATCTCATTATAGGGGCTGTAGGAATAGGTCAGTGCATGAGTTAGATGAATGTTTATCTCCGATCTTTGTTGTACCCAAACCAGATGGCTCACACATGTTGATTTTCAACTTAAAGAATTGTAATTAAGCTGTCCTATTTAGACATTTTTAGATGCACAATTTGTATACAGTCATAAATTTGATCACTCCAGGTGCATATATGGCCTCCTTAGACCTTAAGCATGCCTATTATACCATTCCTGTTGCTGTAGAGCATAGAAAGTTTTTGAAATTCTTTTGGAATGGACAGCTGTATGAGTTTAGGGCATTGCCTATGGGTTTGTCCAGTTCCTCTAGGATCTTTACTAAGGTCATGAAGCCACCCCTAGCCACACTTAGACAGAAGGGGTACACTAATGATTTTTACTTGCAAGGGGATGATTTCAGGAATGCTCCAACAATATAAAGGAAACAGTAAAGCTTTTTCTGAGGTTGGGGTTTACTTTGCACCCAGACAAATGTGTCTTTACACCTACAAAGGAGTTTTTAGGCTTTATTTTGAATACAAGTTTGATGACAGTAAAACTCAATCTCAACAAAAGAAAGAAAAGTTGAGATTGCTTTGCTTACAGGTTTTGAATGGAGAAGTTTTTACAATTAGATTCATAGCTCAGGTTATTGGAAATATTGTGTCATCTCTGCCTGGAGAGTTGAATTTGTCAGGCTGCATTATCGTAATATTGAACGGGCGTGATAAAATTAGGGCGCTGGCTCATAATGGTGGTGATTTAACGTTGGACATTTACATCTATCTGAGTTAGCTAAAGAGGAGCTACATTGGTGGCTTGAAAATGTGATGCATGCCTATCGCAGAATTGGTCATGCAACAATTGCTTATGTTTTTCAGACTGATGCCAGCGACAGTGGCTGAGGCATTACCTGTACAACTGATGGTTCTCTACAGTCTCAGGTTCTATGGTCTCGGGTGCAAGGATCCCTGCATATTAATGTGAGAGAACTCTATGTAGTTTTTATTTGTTTGACTACCTTTTGCAACAAGATGGTTGGGATCCATCTAAAATTTGAACTAGACAATATGACAGCTGTTACCTACATTAATCATATGGGGGGTAGCAAGTCAATATCCTGTGACACAGTGGCAAAGAAGATTTGGAATTGGTGTATTCCAAGGAACATATGGTTAAGTGCCTCTCATATCCCAGGCTCCACCAATGTAGTTGCAGACTCCTTGTCTAGAAAGCACCATTCTGATCATGAATGGATGCTGAGTCAGGGCTTGGTATATAACGTGTTACAAGATACAATAATACCAAGATACGGTGATACGGTGATACGGTGATACGGTGATACGGTGATTCGATGATACGGTGATACGATGATACAGTGATACAGTGATACAGTGATACGGTGATACAGTTAAACGGTGATACAGTTAAACGGTGATACGGTGATACAGTGATACGAAGTCTCAAATTTCCTTTAAAATTAAAAAATGGGGGGGGGGAATACTTTCCCACAGAAATGTGCTTGGCACTGCGGGATCACCGTCACGAACAACCGCATATCTACCCTTATATCTAGTCGAATTGAAGTCAAACTTCAACTTACAGGTAAGTCCCGTTTAACTAAGTAATTATATATATAAGACCATTTAAAAATATTACTAATAATTTAAAATTTAAGTATATATGTACAGTCAATTCAATTTGATTAAAACTCCTCCCAAAGCAAGCACTTAAGTTTGTGCTTAAAGTTCCTTCATATTGTCTGACATAGCGTTCCATAATGTGACGGCTCTGTAAAGGAAGGTCCGCTGACCGGAAGCTGACCTAAACAGCGGAATGTTCAACTTATCACTATTTCTGGTAAGGCAAGGAATGCACTTGAGATCTTTTCTTAAATTTGTTACACATGTATAATGGGGCTAAATCCTTGATGCACTTAAACGCCATAATGGTATCCTGTACTTAACAGTAAGACGAACCGGTAGCCAAATTAACTCGCGCAATACTGGAGAAATGTGTTCATACTTTTTAGTACCAGTACCAGTTATGATGCGGGCAGCAAAGTTTTGAACTCGTTGCAGCTTAGCTAGGTACTTGCCCACATAGAAGAACAGTAAAATACTGTTTACTGAAAACCAAAGCATTGATTATAGTGATAAGGGTATGCCTGTCTAAAATATGCTTAATTGTGTTAATCTGACACAGGCTACCAGTACACGAGGAAACTACATTAGTCACATGTTTATCGTAGGTCAAACCTGCATCAATTACAACTCCTAAATCCTTAGCAGAGGGAACTGGATGTAACTGCTTGTTATTATAATTTATGTCTTTGACATTCCACCTTTCGTAGCCACATTATGATATGGCTTCTGTCACTAGGCGCCTGTGATAGGTGGAGCTATGTATATGGCGAGTTAAAATATAATCAAAAGTCAATATCAGTTTTTAAATTTGCAGTGAAAGCTAAGCAAGCTTAATGATACTTACAACAAGTTACAACCAAGGATTCTGGATTTCTGTCTTGTCTGATCAAGTTTTAATGGCGTTTGAGCGCAAACACATTCCAAAACGAGTGCAATTATGTGAGCGGATTACGAACCGGTTTTCGGCGGTTTTTTACAGCCAGAGAGAGACGTCTGAGATTCGAGCCAGAAAATTCCATACTGATGACGTTAACGCTACCAAGATTATTGGTTGAATAGGTCACATTATGAATAAATCATTATTGTCGCGCGCGATCACCAAAACAACTGGGACTTCATGCACGATACATCAACAGATCTCCTAATATTACGCGGGTGGTTCGGAGCATTACTACGTGAATTGATCCTGGAATTTAACTTATGAAATAAACAAGATTCCTGGCGAATAGGTTGGACCGTAAAAAAATATTCCTATGACATTATATAGCCATGTCTCTGTTGACAAACTACTGACAATGAATGTTCTTAATCTGTCACCGGCATGACACACAGTGACCATATGGTTTGTGACCTACCTGTGGCTGCCCTATTATGGCGACCACTCCAAGTCTGGTGGCTTGCTCGCACAATAAATCATGCAGTAACGTAACTAATAATGATCTCGTTAAACTACTTAAATGCGGTCTTTACCGCATAAACTCGCACATAGGCTAGCCTAATGCATAGTCATATTGTAATAATATGCTATTTTAAACAAGTCCTTGATAAACAAACCTTTTAACTAAATCCATGTTAAACAATTATTTTTTTAAAGTAATGATTCGTGTAAGAAGTAATTCAGATGGAGCAAGGTGTTAATTTCGTATTGTGAAAATTCTTGACCTCCAATTTTTCAAAATACTAAAACTACGATTTGCACTGCGGTTCCAAATGTCGTTTATAAAGCAAATCGTATGTTCGGAACTTTATCAATCATGCCTGTTTCGTAGCTATTGGCTTTGGCTGTTCAGTTCCTATTGGTTGGAAGATAATTTGTTCATAAAAATGGAATGAAACTTTTTACTACTTTTATTTCAGAATATTCATAATTATCACCCAGTGTTGTCGTAGTCTAGACAAATCCCATGTGAGGGAAGCTGAATGCCACAGAACAATGGATTTTATCGTACTTTTTACGCGGATCATTACTTAAACACTACATTTAAACATAACTTATTCAAACAGTGCTTTGGACACGTAAATGAGCATTTTGCAGCTAGGCATTCACGTGATTGTACAGGAATGTACTGGATGGCAAAAAAAATATTTAACTTCATTTATTTAGAAGCCTTGTACGAGATCGGTATTGTTATTAGCAAAACCTGTTTGTAAATGCTATTTTTCACCTCCAATCGATCGTCGATCTTTCTAAAACAGCGTTTTTAAAAATGGCTTGCTATCCAGCATCCATGGCAACGTCTTTCCCATGGCGATCACGAGCTCATTCATTCATTAACGACGTATTATATCAGCACGTGACTGTATTATATCAGCACGTGACTGTATTATATCAGCACGTGACTGTATTATATCAGCACGTGACTGTATTATATCAGCACGTGACTGTATTATATCAGCACGTGACTGTATTATATCAGCACGTGACTGTATTATATCAGCACGTGACTGTATTATATCAGCACGTGACTGTATTATATCAGCACGTGACTGTTAGCTGCAAAAGGCCTATTTGTATATCACGCTTTCCTTGAAACAGTTTTGCCGTTAATATTATTAATCATAACTTTGATTCTTTATTTGTTAAACTGAGAACTAATCTAAACGCTCGTTTTTTTATAATTACCATACCTTTCTAGCATCTATCGCTGCCTATCCCCACACCCGCACTTGTATCATGTTACGAACGATCGATTATCATGCCACTATCTCAGCTCATTGGCTATTTCAAACAGCCGCATCATTTTGGGAAACCTCACCGCAACCGTTCGTGCAGCGCGGGCAAGCAGTCCTTCATGCTTCGGCCCTAGTCTTCTGTTCGTGTCTCGCCTTTTGTCTCCCCTTTCCACACAGTTATCAGGTAAGATAGTTATTGCGCTCGCCATAACCTTTTAACTTATCTGTATGTGCCACATCAATAACGAATGGATACACAACGTAGACCGAGGGGCAACTCATGGCGCCTTTGAGTTAACGTTTGAAACATATATGGTTGTTTTAGTTGTGTTTAATTTCGGCCCTCATTTCACCTTAACATTGCCAAATTCTTCGTCTTTCGGCCACTGAACAACCCTGTTTAACTTTTGATGCCTGATGAGAAGGGTTAAACAGCCAGTATTTCAATACGTGTTCTCCAGTCGTTAATTATTACAATTCCAAATGACCTCATTTGATTACCCCACTTACTCATACTATGCCTTTATGCTTTTATGAAATCTAAAAATTAACACAAGCGCCTCTTACCGGTTGATTCTGAAGATAGATGTTTCATTCATAATTAGTATGGTAAATTCTAATAGGCCTGTATTCATGTTTGTTACACGCTGTTTCCTGTTTTACGGCATGTTGGGAATTGTGCAAACACCACTGTGTCTAGCTTTGGTGTAAGTCACAAAAAACTCTCAATCTAAACCAAAACAGTATAATTTTAAATTGTAACCGGGCTTACCGGTGGCGAAGTTCATAATTATACTGTCAGTACTGAGTTTGAGTCAAACCGCCTAAACTGAAGTATCCAGAACTGTAGAATGAAACATTGATTTGGAAAAGGATTGAGAAATCTTCCTATTTCGGCAAATTTCGGATTTAAATATAAGAAATCTGGCCTGCGACAATTATTTCGCGAATCGATCATAATATTCATACGTCTAGTAGGTTTTCTTTCGCATTATAAATAATAAATAATATCGATAAATAATACTTTACTTCTGAAATCAACGTAACTGGACATTCTCGATCCCAGACCCCTATCTTCTTTTTCTAAGATTTCGTTGAGCATGCGCAGTAAGAAATAAGAATGGTCTGGGATCAAGAAAGGCTCACAGCACAGCCTTGTGCAGAAATGAATAGAAAGTGACGTCGATTAAAAATATAGAGAGAGCCGAATTCAATACTCGAGCGGCCTAAGGCGAATGATTTGGTAAAAACTGTGTTTTGTTATCGATATGTTGAGTAATAAACAATTAGCATGCAATTTTGATGATCTTCAGTTGAAAAACACTCATGCGAATTAATCCCAAATTGAACGAGAAACCGTATGATTACCTATAAAACATATATATTTTTAACATGAACTCCGTCACATTAATGCTGCCGCTCAGTTAAGGAAATGCATTAGAAGAAAACTACAGCAGCTCTTTGGCAGGACAAATATATTACTGGATAACAAAAATGTCAAGGTGTGATGTGATGAATCTATTGTGTAGCTTTGAGGCTATCTTACCTGTACCCTGTTTGAGCTATGGCGTGCTTTCTCAAAAGTTGTCCCGATTTATTTTCAGTTTGTCCCGATATATGAAACATTGCTACTGTACTCCGGGCGAAAACAGGCATGCCGATGAAGTGTACACACCGGAAATTAACTGTTATTGAGATATACTAATTTCTGTGTTTTGAACACCGCAATCACTTTTCAAATTGTAGCTATATTGATTTGACTTTATCAAAGGTAATAGAAGAACATTATTTGTTGCTAATCATGTTGATAAGAGGAGAGATCTTGCCCTTTGGAAAATAGTCATTATTCCCGCCCCAAACTATACGACCAAACGACTCCAGTGACGCGTGCCGTGGAGTCGTCAACTTAGCATGATCATCAAGTTACAAAACATATTTTGTGGGTTAGTAAACTTCACATCACAACACGAGACTAATAAGGAGCACTGTTGGAATTGTGATAAAAATACAAACGAAGCCGATCACATTTATTTACTGTAGGATGGCAATGGCCCTTACTGGTACTTAGAATCTGTTGTTACATTTACCTGAAAATGCAAAATAAAAGCTGTAAACATATACACACCTTCACGCCCAAACGAAAAGATACCCACGTGCAGAAGACCGCGCGTGTCATTTCGGTGTCCTTGCGCATGACCACAATGCACTTCGTTTCATCTGCGCATATCGTTTCTGTGTCCTTGCGCATGATCACAATGCACTGCTCTGGCAATGCGCCAAAAAAACGACTCCAGTACACAAATTAGTACTGCTGCCTTGCTCGCTCGCCTCAGGCAATAAATAACTGCTGCCTTCACTGACGTTGTATAAATACCGCAAGACTCTTAAGTGGATTCTAATTTCCGATTCACAGTAAACTTTTTAGTAACAAAATAGAAAGCAATAGCTTATTGTGTTTCTAACATTGTAATATCTAAATTTGTAAAGTTTGAACGTACAAATAAAGTTGTTGTTGTTGTCTAAACCCGAGCATCTGGATTCTTGTTCTGTTTTCCGAGATCATCTTATATGACTTGTTTCCTTGTGTGCACCCATTGAGTTTCTCTTACAAACCCTCTCACATCGTCTAAGACATCGTTCTTTCCTGTAGTAAGCTCCCTTCTTGCACTTTTGAATACACGAGCACGGTGTAGCAGTATGTTTATGGATAACGGACTTGATGTCTATGTACTCATCAAAATCTCTCTTACAACAGGACGCGGAGCAAGTCCGTGGACATGAGGGAGACTGCTGGCAGATAGGAGAACATGCTGTAATAAAAACACAGTTGTATCAGTTACTCAAACCTTATTTTGACAAAGCAACAGAAATCGTTAGCTGCGTGAATGCCCGAGAGCAAGATGGGTGATTTGGATATCAGCTTTTTCAAGACGCCAAAAATGCCGTATTATAACATAGGAATCCCATATTCATCTAAGTTCTATTTGTTTGATACCAGAAACCTCGGTAGAAAAGAAACCACCCGATGAGTTCTTGTTGCCGAATAAATCATCAATCTCTTCATTCATTGCTCATTATGCGTCCTTCATTCTCTTACGATCTTTGACAGCAAGTGATTATAAACGATACAATTTGTGAGAGTGCCTAAGATGTGTACTCAGTCAAGTGTCTTAAACCAGCGGGAATCCAGTTGAGGCAGGCTAACCGTCGGCCAAAAAAAGAACCGGCCCTAGCCTCTGTCATGGCATCTCGTAGCTTTCCTTAACCATTATAATCACAAGTTAACTTATTGAGAAGCTTACTTTACATGTTATTTTATGCTTACCAGTTGGAGGAGGTGGTGGAGGAAGAAGTGTTGATGGAGGTAGTGGTGGAGGTGGTGGTGGAGTAGATGGCGGTGGAAGTGATGTTATTTGTGACGGTGGGTGATAGTGGTAGTGATAATGCACTGCTGGTTTTTCTGAAATAAAATTTCATGAATAAAACGAGAGGAAGGTATATCAAGGGATATTTCAGTGAAAAGGGAAATGTTTGATACAATTAAGCAATTCATTGTGTTTTAGATTGTCTATATGTCGACAATGCTGTTTCAAGACATATTGCAAATTCCAGCTGATCATGAGTCCGCCACGGAGCGCGCAAAGCATGATTTATCAAAGCCAACAGTTCCAATTAGAGACGTTATCTAGTTAACTCAAAGTCATTTTCTCATTTAGAGCGGTTTTCAAGTGAGTGTCGAAAATAATTAATGATTCAGTGCTTTGGTTTTGCGTTTGCTTAGCTTTTCTATTTGCTGTGAGGAATGTTTTCTAATTATCAGCCAGTCAAGTTAGTGTCAAGTTCTAAACTAAAACCAAACGCAATCATGCAACCAGATTTTGTTTTAGCGACAGTATCGCGTATCGACGATTGCGTTTACTTTGCCTCGTGATTGGTTCAAATTAATTACTACAGTTCGTGATTGGCTCATTGTGTTTTCACTTGCTCCTGTTTTACTACACTCGACTGAAAATCGCTCTAAGAATGTAAATACGAACAAGTACGCGTAAGATCTCGTATTATGCAGAACATAACTGTACCTTGTGGCCTTGACGGTTTTCGTCCACCTTGTCCCTCACTTGGCTTGGAACCTTCTTCTACGCCAAATTCTTCGGGGTCTGGTGGACCTTCAAAGGCAAGCAAATTAAATATTTTTGTTTATATAATTTTTAAAGAAAAACCATCGTTTTTATATCCTTCATTGGCTCTAACGAAAACTCAGCACGTGCATTAAATGAACGAATACCAGATTTTTTTAAAGACGGAAGTGCTTACTAGCTGACGAATGTGGAACCTTGTGGGACTGGATTCAGTATCACCTATGTTAACATATTGGTGCCTAGCTATTCTCTAAATAGCTGGGAAACCAATTATATGGAATTCCCCAGATGCCATATTTATAGAGTTTCTTGCTGGCGGAGCTCTTCGTGGAATGAATGACTGCGAAAGCGGAACTCTATAGAAAACCAATAAGGAAAACAAGGAACAACGCAGCCTCCCAATGGAGAACTCGTGGATACAAGCAAGAGTGTACTGCGTTATGTGTGGTTCCCGAGCATATATGTATCCAACATATTTTTTGTTGTACACCCTCCAGCCCCGCCGCTGAATTTCTGTTCCAGGGGTTTTTGAAGGAAAAATAATACTACGCCCCGGAATTTCGGCAAGGTGAGTGAATGAGTGAGTTAGTGACAGTAATCCCCACCATCCCTTAAATAAAATAAATAAATATTTTATTTGTTATAGCAGGCTGAGTATTACAGCTTACAGCTGGTGGGGGCCTGCTTTTATACTCCTCACCCACTCGCCACTAGCTACATTAACTGTTTTGGACACTCCACTCAACTCAAGGTTGATTTTTACGGAGGGAGGAAATCCGGAGAACCCGGAGAAAAACCCTCGAATGCAGGTAAGGAATCAACAACAAACCTAACTCACATATGGTGCCCGAGCCGGGTATCGAACTCGGGACCGCAGAGGTGAGAGGCGAGTGTTTTACTACTGCGCCAACCTTCATCCTTTAACACTGATTGAAAATAACGGTAATAAAATGACGAATAATAATAATTTATCATTTACGGCCTTTTCAGTGAAATTAAAGAAGACTTTATTTTGAAAGTGAAACATTGGCGGTTTTATACTGCAGACGCAGTATATGTCCTGAGGCATAATTCGTTCGCCATCTTAGTGCGACTAGTATAAAGGCCGGACGAAGTATGAGACGAACTTCATGTCTGATAAATCGCGCCATATATTCGCTAAAGAATGAGTTCTACTTGTTGTTGTTCTTATAGGCAAAAAACAATTTAGTTCGTCTAGTATGAAAACGGGCACGACGCAGTATGCGACTGATCGCTTTGAACGCACTACAGAGCTTACCAGTTCGGCCAGTCGCATAATGCGTCTCGTGCGCCCGTTTCTGTACTAGACGAACTAAGTTTTTGCCCAAATACGTCTAGATGCATTATGCGTCTCTAGTATCAAAACGGCCATTATCTACTTGGAGGTCCGCTTATAGTCTTGACTATATATACTTTATATATACTGTATACAGCTAGGATTTTGGTTGAATTTAACGCGCGTTCTCGTTGGTTGTTTCTTGTTCATCAAATTCAACTGTAATCGCACGTGGGCTACGAACTGACAATTCTCTGGCACGTGTTCACATCGTCACAAAGGTGATGGGATGTCCTGCATGCACGCGTCACTGGTTACCTGCTGAATGCGGGAATTGAAAGAACGTTTGATTGTCAAAACTTTGTTTTAAATAATTATGGGCCTTCTCAACAGTAAAGCTCTTCCTTGCAACACTTGTGAAAACGTTCTTAAAGGGAATATCAAAGCAATGATCTTATTTAAGGTAACTCTTGACAGTCTTGTAAGACTGATAAAGTTATAAACTTAACGTAGACACAGACGAGATATACGATTTCAAGCGGTACAAGAGCGAGATTGCTTGACGAAGGCCGCACCTTCTTCTCAGTCACTTTACGATCATGAGTGTCGGAATTTGGGGTTAGGGATTTGTTGGGATTCCTGGGGATTTACTAAAGCGGACGCTTCTCTGGACAGCAGTTTGAGAATATTCTTAGTCTCAGGTGGAAACCCTCACCTGGTGTTGATGTGACTTCCACGTCGATAAACTCATCACATCGTGACGTAGGTTTCACCGTTATACTGCGGTCTCCACCAAGGTATATGGTATTCTTACCGCTGGGGTCAATGGCTTTAAACATCACGTGATGATGTAACTGTGGACGATTGATGATCGCCTTCAGTTTGAAGTTGTCTCCCGTCACAAGGTACCCTTCATGTCTCAGGTCAGTGATGATCTTGAACGGCATACCGGCATAATTCACGAAGTTAACAGTTACGCAAGTTTCTGGAAAAGAAATAACCTGCCAGTTTCGTCGCATTCTCATTTATCACTAGTTAAATGACTGTCTTTTATTTCTTGGAATTCTCATAGTTCTAATTATAATTTATTGCCGAGCGATATTTCCCACGTTATCAATCCAGTAACACCATAGTTCAGTATGAAACACAATAAGATAATCATTTACCTTTATTTCCCGGAGAAGGTTTTGACAGTCCCTTATCTGAGGAGCCAGGTTTCATTGTAAAAAATCGTTCTCCTGGAATTCGTGGCTTAGAGATTCCAGCAACACCTTTACAGTTTGACATGGAATATTCCTTATTAGGAATTGGGTAGAAGTTAAATGAGCATCTTCTCAGGAAACCTTCATCAGTGGTAGTATATTCGAACTTGAGTTCATGTGAGTGAGCGTCGTTGTTCTTTTTCTCTTCACATGCAAACCATAAATCGTGAGCAAAGCTCATAATCTGCAGGGTGTGAGGATATTTAATGGATTTGTGAAGTAGGAATAGAGATTCTTTATCTGCAGAGAAATAATGGTAGAATGCCTCCATCAGCATCCTGGAATCAGAAGTGGTATTTTGCCTTGTTATATAATAACCTGGGTTTCAAGGGTGGGATCTAACGCACGCTTTCGTTGGTTGTTTCTTGGTCACGTGACAATCATCAAACAGGCACGGCGGAACGGAGGGCTGATGGGGGGGGGGGGGGGAGGGGGAGCGACACGGTATCTCATCTTTGTACACAAAAATGCTCTTCCAGGGAGCCGTGTGACAATATGTAAGTAATATAAGATAAGTTAATAATAACAAGAGGCTGTACCAGCCTTTACTCGGGCCATATGGAATTTCAACAAGGAATAGTTGGTACAACTTTGCAGGTTCGATTAAAAAAAAGTATTTTACACTTGCAATATTTTTAGCCTTTGAAAGAAGAATAAATTACTCCAAAGAGTTACATAAATAAATTATTTTGAAGAAGAATTATGATTCTTTGTCTCCAGAGAAGCCATATAATAAGAATATTATATTAGTCATGTAAAAATAATCCTATTTTACACGGTGCCTGTGATGAGAACTTCCATGGAAAGCAGAAAGCAAATTGCAGCCATGTTTGTAACATTGACAGTAGCTACATGTGTTTGAGAAAATACATGTGGCAACACAAGACCAGTGATAAATAGTGAACACGAATGATTAATTGAATTCAGTTTATACACATCTGAATAGCTGTAGCTAGCTATAGGGTTGATTGTGTTCTACACTAACTCCAACTATTGCTTTACACTGTATACCACACTGCAAAATGTGCTACGAATGCTCTGAAAATGAATGGTAACCACATGAAACACACATGTACATATAGCCACATACATGCTGTAAGCATCGCATCCGATGATTTAATGTTACACAAAGATAATTACAGTTTTATACCCAGATACATCCCCTTTTATATTAACATATAAGTCAATACATTCAAAATTAGTTAAAAACAAGCATTTTTGATCAGGATTATTTACACCATCCACATCATTGCAGCAATCCTTCAGCCTTTTGTGTTACCACAGGAAGCCCAGTCCTTTCTCTTATAAAAATATGTTGAACGTACTTTGATAATCTATTTAACTCCTGTCATAGCTTTGTATACAGTATCAAAGCACTTTTCGATCATGCCAGAGTGCGAGTTATGCACACATGTATGCTTGTAGCTTTTATTTTCTCATAAGATCATGGAAATGTATACGAGTAATAAGGCATAATAAGAAATACAATGATGAGAAGGTAGGTCCTTAAGGTAACCTTAGGGTTATCTTAAGCCAGGACCACCTCAGATGGAAAACACTGAAACCAGATCTAGCTTGGATGGATATATATAATGGTACCAAGAAAGGGGAAGGGAAAGAAAGAATGCCACTTGCATGTAAGTATACTCTCTCAGTTCTGGACCAAATTTAGCTTATTTTATAAACTCTATACATAATATCATTATGTCAGTTCTAAAAAACCATTAAAATAATACACTGTAGAATGCCTGAACCCAGAGATAATAATCAAATACAAAGAGGTACAGGCCAGATGTAAATAGACCCGGGAAACAGAACAAAATAAAAAGTCAATAATTGTGTTAGGTAGTATAAACTGTCTTGTGTTTAGGAAAGATTGTTTTTTACCAGTGTCAAATTATAACACGCCACAGATAAATATGCGATTTCCACATCAGAGTCATTTATCGTTCGTTTGAAAAAGTCTTCATTTCGGATTACTTACTCAGTTTATACTCACTCAGTGCATGCTGGATTTTCGTTCCCGAATTTATAAACATTTAAATACATGTGCATGGGGGGCGAAACGACTGTAATTCGATCTTTTCAAAGGCCCCTGTCAGTCAGAGAACTGAGAAATCGGGTCATTTCTACTACACTTTCGAGAGGTTAATAACAATAAATAACAACACAACGACAGTCAATTGGTATAAATTAAGGTTATCATGTTCAGATTAGCGGCTACTTACATTTACAAGCTGTCGCATGTTGTCTTTATATAGAGTCAGTGAGCGGACTGTCCACGTCTCACGAGTGTATCTTAAAGCATGTCGTATAATGTGCTAAATTCCCGTCCAAAGCCCGTAAAACACCTCTCAGGTTTAGAAAAGGCAACAATATTGGTATTGCACTTGAAGGAACCTTTGCTTTACACAAAAAAACAGCTGATATTAAAGGTTTTGCTAAGTCAAAACTCCCACTCGCCGCCATCTTGAAAAACATGAAAATTTTGTCCACTGTCCACGTGACCAGCACAGTGCAATCTGATTGGTACGGTGGCAAAAAGAACTTCCAAAGAAGGCGCAATCTGATTGGCCGACGGCGCCAAAGCTCGACACAAAAAATAAATAAAAAAATAAATAAAGGAAAAACACTTGCGAAGGCCTGGCCCGAGTAATAAATATACTATCTGCAATTACAAATTTTAACTCTAATATTAATACATGTTGTTGATAAAAAGGGATCTTAATAAGGCTTTAATGTACAATGCTAAGTAAAAGTACTTTACTTGTTATAAAGGATTATCAAATATGCTTGTGTACAAGTCGTTTAAAAAGATTAGTATTTTTGTTCGTTTATTGCTGATTTCCTAAGATTGTGGGAATGTATGTTGGAAGTTTTAGTAAAATTAATATATTTTTAGGTAGGGTGGGAGAGAGCCCTGCATCACTTTGTGCATAGTAATTGCCAACTATTGGGCTCTCCTTGTCATAAGATCCATTTAAATCTAGAAGTAGCTCCGCAGATCTTTTATAATAATGAGAAAAAGTGATTACTCTAGCAGCTTCATTTTGAAGTATTTCGAGTTTGTCGGATAACCCTTGGCAAGATTACCCCATACAGTATAATCGAAATATGGTAGTATTAGCGCGCTGTACATGTGCTATGCTGTACTGACTACCTATAATCATGTATCTCATTTTTACGATATTCAGGCTGAGTTTATTGGCCTTGAGCCATTCCTGAACCTTAGTTGCTTCCGCTGTGCCTGTCAAATGCAACTGTATCTCGAGTGCGTTACAAGCGGCACATGTGGGCTTGTTGGCACGTGATCACATCTTGAAAGAAGGTGACGTGATATCTCTAGCTTTCACTCACGCTTCACTGGCTAGCTGCTAAGAGCGGGAAAGAAACGTTTGTTTATCACGGAATTTCAAATTTCAAAATTTCAGAATTTCAAAGTTGAAACCTGTTTTAAAGAAATTATTTTTCAATTCTGTAACACGAGGAAGGAAATAGACCACTTCTGAAACATCGATGTTGTAATAAAAACAAAACAACATGTTTCCTTAGCAATTTCTGGTCTGATACCTTTACTCCTGTTCCGCTCATACATCCACTTACCCTTTCAACACCCCGAGCTTGCATTATATTTTTCATATATAGAACATGGATAAATATCTTCTGATTGTAAAGTACGTATAATTAATTACCAGTAAAACAATACTTACCAAACTTAGAAGTTCCGTCCCGTTTTGCCAATACCAACCGATAATTTATTTGTACCGCATAATAGCCAGGAAGACATGCTGATTCCAAGGAAAAAATTTGTTGTTTTGATTTAACTGCTTTTAAAGCTTTCCTTGGGATAAAATATTGGCAGGCATATGTCAGAGCCAAGTGACCTTCTCTTGACGCGAAGCATAAGTTGTCCGTTGTGTTGCTTTGAATTGCAGGAAGGTCTTGTGAGTATATTCTATAATGGGCATCCAAAACGACTGAAGAGAACAAGGACGTTAGTTAAGGCGTTGGCTAAAAAGCCTTAGTTTGGATTTATGAGTACTCTTAATTATAGTTTTGTCATTCTGCTTGTCGCTGCATATCTTTAGTCACCCTGGTGACGGTCAGTAATGATGTATTGTTTATTTTTTATTAAGTCTAAAATAAATAAAAGTGTAAACGACCTACGTTAGAAATCTCTCTTGTTATCACCTTCGTTTGACATTTAGATTATCGCGTACGAGAGGTTCGATTGTACCTACGTACTCACATTTGCTCGCTGGACCTGTATTGTAAACCAATTTCCTCGCCAAATTATCAGGATCTTCTCCTGCTTTAGGAAAAATAATATATTTTGGATTTTGCAGGGACGATAAAATACGCTCATGGTTCCCTTTCTTTGGGTTATTAAATTCTGAAGAACCTCCGGACTCGTTAGTTGATTTAATATCCTTGGGTTTTAATTCCGTGATAACTGCACCAAACGTTGAAGATGAAGAGAAAGAGCTCGCTCCTTGTGCTCCGGATGAAGTTGCTGCTGATCCTTGTCCTGCTGATCCTGCTGAAGAACCTGCCCCACCAGTTGAAGAAGCTGCCCCTCCAACGGAAGCACTTATCCCTCCAGCTGAAGCACCCGCACCTCCAGTTGAAACACCTGCTCCTCCAGCTGAAACACCTGCCCCTCCAGCTCCACCTGCCGCTGTACCCAACGCTGCCGCACCACTTTCAGTACCACCTACAGCAGTACCTCCACCTATACCAGTCCCAATTCCGGCTTCAACTCCCCCAGTTGCGCCACCTACGATTGTGTTTCCTTCACCATTTTTTAGAAGTTTTCGGTCTGATCCATCTCCTCCTGCAATTTTTGAGGGATCTGTGGACCAAGCATTGCCTCCACCAGTTTGCTGATTAGATAACTTCACACCATTAGGACCATACAAATGAACATTAACGACATGGCCCCGACCAGCGTATGCCCTAAGTGCAATATTGATAGCATTTGTTACAATACTTTTTGCTGCCTTAGCTGCCGCCTTCGCTCCTGCCATGGCCCCTGTTTCCGTGCCTGCTTCAGCTCCCGCCTCAGCCCCTGCCCTGGCTCCTGATTTGTACGCAGACTGTTCACCAGCTTTAGCTCCAGCTCTTGCACCAGCTCTGGCAGCAATTCGTAGCAAAATGTACTGGGCAGTGGAGTTTTCAGCTAAATGGTAAAGACAAAGGTAAATCAAGGAGGTTGGTAAATCGATAATAATTTTGTGCATTGAATTCCACAGGTGACGCCATCTTGGGTTGATGACGTTTTAGGTCGGTACTGGTGCGAGGTAAGGAGGCATTGATCCTCAAATTTAAAAAAATCATAATAAAGTCTACATTTTAAATATCTACATTTAAAACTTCAGCTACTAGATTAATGGCCATACACTATTTATTATCAACATTTTAAACTAAGGCGATTTGTTTCAACAGTCGCTGATTCCTTTGACATCCAAACCCATTTGTAAAGATATTCATGATGCTTACATATTGTAGGAAGAGCGGTCCAGAGATATTCTGAGGGAATAGGACCATGCATCTGCCCATCTGGAGTTTTGACCGCGACACTTAGGCAATCAGAACCAAAAAGCTCTTTCATCATTGCTTCCGTGTAGTAGTATTTACCCTTTTCTAGCATAATAGGCCATGACTTCTGCTCTGGATACCTGTTCAGTGAGTATACACAGGGTCATTAATAATGATTATGATTCTTAGCTACCCAGAATACAGTTATAAATGTACTAACCCTGGGATAAGCTTGCTCTTGACCAAATGACTCCGATCGATAACTTTTTCTTTCTATGTCATTCTTTATTTATTTCCTTCTTCACTCCTTACTTGTAGTTTATCTGTATGCAGTTAGTTAGTGGTTCATGAATATGATGATTAAGAAATATTGATCACTAGGGTTGGAAATCTGATCAAACACTAGTGCATTTGGAACTGGTGTTTCATTGGATGTCAAGATGCATCCACCTGACGAAGCTTCGAACAAGGGTTTCACCGAGTATCAAGACCCATGCATGTGACCAAATACAGTTCCTTTATTGGATGAATATCTCATGAATTATTAATGAGTTTGAGAAGAATAGATATCTAATGGTTTTTGTATCTACTGTATGCTTGTAGAGCGGATTTGCATGAGTGGAACAAAAATACGGTCTGAATGTAACCTTACCGTAACCATACTGTTAGTACTGTATCGTAACTCTGTAATTTGATTGGATCAGAAAGACAAATACAATGGGAAACCATTTCAACGTCACAGCATGTCGTGCAGTAACCATGCCGTTAGGTAGTCATTGCCGTAACCTGCCCACTCATACGAAATCCGCTCCAATAAAGCTAAGCATAGTATGATATAGAAATTATAGATGTGTCATTTACTGTACTTGCATATCACGGTGGGAACTGGGACCGAGTGTGTTTTTGCGCGATAACGAGGCTAATGCGGGATGATTCGAAGCATTTCCCGTCTAACAAAACGAGAAGGGGCGACTAGTACTTGATTTACTAGTCGTCATAACTACTTGCAACGATTTCTCGAATTTGATTGGCTGAGAGCAGCTATATTTATGCTAAACACCAGTGCCAAATCGCGTAATACCTCAGATGCGAGCAAAATATATCCAACTTGAACTCCTGAATTGGATTGACTGAGAGCCGGAAGTCTTCCAAACTTTTGCAACAATGTAGAACAATAACAAAAAGATTTCCACATTTACAGCTGCGAGAAGTTCAAAGATTGAAGCAAAATTATTCGATATAACATAATAACACGATAATAACACGACAAAAAGCACAAATACGCGGAATTCGCCCTAGCTACATGCAGTTTTCAGTGGTACTCTTTGAGAAACTCACTCGTTCAAATTAATCCCTATACTAATAGAAAATCAAACCACCAAAAAGTGGAAACGCAAAGGAAGGAATAAAAGAACGAATCAGCAATTTGCCAGTCTACAATCGCTGTTTAATTTCTTGACGTACTATATGGCTCCACTTTATACCTAGAGGACTCAACAAAATTATGGCTGCCAAGACTTCAAAACGTGATATCTGCAAAGCCAAGGGATTTTTTTTTTCAAAGAAACCTAAAGGTGAACTCGTATAACTCGGTTAGCTCAGTGGTTAAGCTCCGATCTGTCGAGCGGGAGGTCGCGGGTTCAAACCCCGGCCGGACCAACACTCGGGGTCTTAAAATAACTGAGTAGAAAATGCTGCCTTTACATAATACAGTAAACGGTTTAGACCTTCACGTCGTCTCGGATAAGGACGTAAAATTGTAGGTCCCACGTCGGCCTCAAGTTTACGCGAAAACTATCTTGTTTGAAATATCAGTATACGTTTCCTTTATCATCATGTGATAACTTACTTGAAATATTGAACTGGTCCCGTATCTCGAGTTCCCGTAATAGATGCTATCAAACTCTTGTGCTCCGCATCTTTATCTCGGCTAAAGTACAACCTACCATGGTTATTACTCGCTACGACAATCAATAAAAAAAGGTATTTTAACAAGTAGCACTTATTCGGGTTTTTCCTGCCTAAAAACAGTATTTTGATTTATTTATTTTATAACATTTATGGCGGACATATGATTACCTTTTCTAGTATTCAAGAAGAATGAGCTTTTGGGGGCAGACAAATCTCAAGGGCAGGAAATATTTTGGCAAGTTCTAACACATTCGTTAGTGGCTTATTGACCGATTTATCTTTGGAATTATACTTCTAAATTACTTTTTATATCTATATTGTAAAGATTAAGGTTACTGTAGACCTTCAGGGTACGTTTTTGGGAAAACATTATAACGCTCCGTCTGTTTATCGCACATACCAAAACATATATATTGTTGGAAAGCTTATATAACTGGCTACAAGACTGAAGTAAAAAAATAGTTTTTATGAACGAAAACAAAAAAATAGTGCTCTTATTTATTAAGCTTTTCATTCTAGTTCAACATGCTAAAAGCGACCAACTATTTACAAGTGTGGAGTGGTAGTAACTGAAGATATTACAGCAACAAAAGTGTGTCTGGGTTTGTTAATATTCCAAATACTTGTAGAGTTATGGCATTTTACTTTTTTCAGCTAAACACAATATCATCAGAAGTCGAATGGACTTCAGTAAAAAATCGTAAAACGGTAATAATGTAAATTTTACAATTCCTAGACAACTAGAATGCCAATATTTAGACGATTCTGATAAATTCGTGTTCGCTTTTCGCTTTTAAAGTTCTTTCTGTTGCTCAAAAAAGTTTGCCGAGAAAAAGCCGATTGAAAGAAAACTAGGTTTCACGCCCCCATATGTACTGCCCCGCCTCCTCGACACTTTTTCCAGTAGCTAGCCAATCAAATCAGATCAGATTTTAATTGATTTCATTTTCTTTCACTGTACCTGTGAATTGGAAGTGTTCCGCTCTGGATCGGCCAGGAGAAGTGATCCGATCATGGCGAGAAATGAATTCAAGATCACTGAGGAATAATAGTCGTTCAAAAGTGTAACCATTATAACAAAATTCCCAGCCGAGCAAGTTTAGAGAGACAGGAGGAGAAACAATACATACGAAGCGCGGCCATGTCAAAGTAAAGCCCGATGTTAATCAAAAGCAAATGCTCCACTGAACAGATTGGGTGGTTCTTCTTATTTATTGTACGGTTTATCGAAACTGTTGACAGCTTTCTACTTTCTTTCGCTTCTAGAATCAATGTTTTTACAAGGACAAATTATTAGTACTACATGTATGTATGAGACTTTGCCAAGTAGGCGGAAATATGAAAGTCTAATTGCGGGGTTTTGATTTCAACGGATTTTCTTACTATTCATGTTACCGTTTCCTTAAAAAGTTTAGGGAAAAAAGCCCGTAAAATATCAATATCGGAGCTGATTTGAAAGGTTTTATTATTGTGCTAGTTTCGTGGGCATTTGTTACGGCTGAGTAATTCTACACTTCGCATGACACTGTCAATCAAAGTTTGCAAATTTACTTTCGGCAAAATAGGAAATCGTTTTTTTTCCCGATGAAAATTATTTATTTTCGAAAACTTTTTTTTGTATCTGGAAGATTTGATCAAATACTACATTACAAACGGAAAAACGTTTTTAACGAATCTCTGCTTCTGAAGGTCTACAGTAACCTTAAAGTCCCTATATCCATGTATGTGGATTGATATATGTGTTTGTCTAGTCCTGTGTGCATGTGCTTGTACGTACTCATGTGTGTATATGTGTGTGTGTATGTATATGTATCACTATGTGTGTGTGTATATATATATATATATATACAGTCGATCCAGGAAAGGTTGTCTTACAGAAAAGTCAATTACACACATATAACTGTCACGTGACCGTATATACAGAATATATTAACTTCCCTGTGGTTCGCAGGTGTCGCGAGTTGGTAAGACCCGCGGCCCGGAGATATAGAAAACGAGAAGATTCGGAAGAAAGAATACTCGAGTTCCAGAATGGTTTGGCAGCAAGTATACAGCAGAGAGACGCAAATTGGATAAATGCAGTATCAGTCTACAGAAAGGTTGCGTTTTATCTGGATTTGACGAGTAAACACTTGCGTTTAATTCTAGAAGTTTGGTCGTGAAGGGAATTATCATGCAGACCGCAAGGACAACCATTGTGTTATCTGGTCACGATATTTAAATTCAAGGGGCGATTGGTGAGAGAGTAATAACTCAGTGTTCCTTGAGATCATCATGATATATGAACTTGTTCAATTTAAATTAAATACTACGTTTGAATAAATAATATTCGGCCGTGTCGCCGTTGGATGTTCGACTCTACAACACAGTACTTAGTTGATAGCGAGTTATTAAGTCGGCTTAATTTACTGACAGCATAGATGCAAGCTCTAGCTTTATTTTTTCCGTTCTTTAATATGTAGTTTAAATATGAAGAATAATCACTGAATCATTATGACTCATTCAATTCGACCAGAGCTGAATGCGTGCTGATGCATGCATAGTTCACTTGGCTTCTCGAATAAAAAAACTAAACTTTTTAGTTTGACTGCATATATAATCATTTAAAAAATACATCGGTTGCAATACAGCCACATCTGTTTATTGTAAATAATGCATTGAAGAAAATGCTACAATGGCAAAAATTGCAGCTGTTTTTAACGGCACTTATTAAGAAAATATTTAATATTCAAAAATTAGTCTTGCTTCGTTATTTATATCTGCGAAGCTAACCAACAGTTTTAATACTAGACTAAATTATGTGGTTGAGTGTGGTTGATTTAAAAGATTTAAACATCGCAAAACATTCCGGCTTTTTTTATCCAGTGTAAGTTAGTTCAGTGTTAGTTACTGAAGCAAACCTCCCTACGTATTATTTATTATTGAACGTTGTTACTTTGTAATACTAATTGTTGAATGGTCTTGCCTGATGTGCATGACTTCATACCAGTTGTGTTGTGATTCCAATTTGTACATATCGAACTTTGTTCAAAAAGTTTCCCAAACTTACTGTTCTCTAGCATTCACTATCTGATATTTTTACCCAATATTTTATAATGAAAGCATAAGGGGGAAAAAGGAAAACAATATGCAGTAAATTGCGCTTGGTTTGAGTTAATAGGCAAGTTTAGTTTGCGCGTGCACGGTGTTGACCCGGTCATTGCGCTATTTTGAGAAAAGTGCGTACCTTTAGCCACAGATTTAGTATGAACTCAAGACCCAATAAACAGAAGCAAAGCTTATTTGTTCCGTTCATTTGTCCGTGTATTTAATTAAAAGTCAATCCGATGGTTTCCCAAAAGCTCAAATTGCACTCGCCCTACGCGCTCGTGCAAAAAATACGACCAAACTTCTAGCCATTAAACGCAAATGTTTACTCGTCAAATCCAGATGAAACGCAACCTTCCTGCAAACTGATACTGCATTTATCCAATTTGTGCCTCTCTCCTGTATACTTGCTGCCAAACTATTCTGGAACTCGAGTATTCTTTCTTCCGAATCTTGGGCCTTTCTAGGTGTATCAACGTCCTGAAATTCAGGACAATGAACAACTCTATTGTGGGGTTAGGGTTCTTTGTATTTCAGGGTATTGTTTTGCTCTAGTTCATTGTATTCTGAGGTTAGGGTTCTTTGTATTTCAGGGTATTGTTTTGCTCTAGTTCATTGTCGTTGATACACCTAGCTAGAAAGAGCCCGAATCTTCTCGTTTTCTATATCTCCTGGCCTCGGGTCTTAGCAACTCGCGACACCAGCGAACCACAGGTAATTTAATTTATTCTGTATATAAGGACACGTGACAGTTATATGTGTGAAATTGACTTTTCTGTAAGACAACATTTCCTGGATCGACTGTATATATATATTGAAGTGCAAAAACTTTGACCCCCCACACCTCAACTATATAACTATATCGGGTGCATTATGGGTAGGAGTAAAGTCATTAAAATGCAACTACAGCCGATATCCGCGCGCGTTTGCAAATCGTCATAGCGAAGAGTTATGCAGTTGATTTAAAGTTCAAGGTTTCATCTAGAATACAACATTTTTACTCGGGACAGGCAGGACAACTTGAGTATTTAAATGCACTCTATATATTTACTGTTAGATCGAATATTTGCAAAACAGAACACATCCCTGGTCGGCGGAAAGAGAACGGGAAATGATCATGCCGAAGTTCCAGGTTCGAAGCGTGAATTCAGAGCTATTTGTGAAGCTGTTAGGATATCTTCTGATGACCTAAAATATCGAGATAAGAAGAGACATGAAGAGGAGACATGAAGAGGAGACATGATTACACCTGATCTGTCGATTCAGGGCCAATATCAATTCGTTTGAAACTTTGACATTCACATTTGTTGTCAGTTATTCTAAACCAAAACTGAGAGCGATAAAAAAATTCAGCTCGATATCAGCGCAGGTATTCCGTTCTCTGTCTTCTACTTCTGTGAAGACTGAACTGATCAGTGTTATTAGACTGATATAACGTTTCAAAGAGCAGAATGAAAGGATTCATATGTACTGACCGGAGCTGACCGGATGCACAGACTCCGGCACAGACTGCACAAGAGCCTGGCTTATAGTTGGAAAACGTATCGACAAAGCAAAATAAACACTTTATAGTGTAACGTAAGGAAACCTCTTACAGTTTGAACATCGAATCGTTTTCTTTAACTGTTGTGTAATGTTTATTTTTAGCTGATCCCGATGAGACGAAATTCACAATCTGATAAAAAACTGATGTTGTTTGGAGCTGCAATATAATTACAAAATGAAACTTCGAAAATTAAATATTCAAAAGTTTGTCGCGGCTCGTTATCTACGAAATTAGGAAACTAGGATTCACAATAAAGTGATGTTGTTAAATGGGACCATAGCTGCTAACTAAATAAACAGTTTCGTCACAACTATGAGATTGAAATAGCGTACAAAATACATTTTAAGAATGAAAGAAAACTGTGCAACAATAATAAGAACATTCAGCGATGCGAATCCAAGAATTATCGAACGTATACACCCCATTCCAATATGGTGGATGCACGGCCGGGGCATTGGGGAGGGACACGAAAACGAGGGTAGTTAGGCATATAGCGGCCATATTGCTTTATTGGAACAGTACGATGCCAACACATTGCTGCGTTCCCTTTTGCACCGTAAGAGGCTCTCGAACTAAAACTGGATCCAAAATTTGCTACTTCAGCTTCCCTAAAGATCATAAAGTATGTAAACAATGGATTCAAGCAATAAGGAGAGAGACTGGAAAAGAATTTGAACTAAAGAAAGAGACAAAGGTGTGCTCGCTCCATTTTAGACCAGATGACTTAACTAAAAGTTTAGCGGGTCGAATTTATCCAAAAGAGGGCGCCGTTCCTTCCTTTTTCCAGTGGAAAAAGGGACAAAGGAAATATTGAAGCCAGTACACATGTTATAAATTGTAAACAATGCCTCTGACTCTACTTCTGGTCAAGTTGGAGATATTGTAATAGTGAACAGCAACACTCAAGAGCACCGTGGCTCACAAACCGACTCCAATATTACTATTAGTGAACTTGAAAAAGTATGAAAAGGCCGAAATAAAGTCGCTTAAGACCTCTCTTCAGCTGCAAACCAAAGAAACGGAAGAAAATTTGCAACGAGTGGTATTTTCACTTCAAGAATGACAGCGAGATGATTAGTTTCTACACAGGATTTCCAAGCTACGAAGCATTGCTTGCTTGCTGTATATGAATTTCTTGACCCTGGGAATGAAGGAGAGAACATCCGGTATTGGCATTCATAAAACCCAGAAGTAAGAGAAGACTTCTATCATGCTGATGAGATGGATAATCTAGATAAGGAAATAAAGAGAGGACTAGACAGTGGAAGTTGAAAACGGATAATGAATATTCTATGGCGGTATTGTGTCGTCTGCGGCAACCTGATTCAGTGAACTCCACCTTGCTCATTTATTTAATGTATATCAGGCTACAGTCAGCCACATATTGATTTCTTGGACAACTTCATGTATTTAAAATTTGGTCAGCTCAATCTATGGCCTACCTGGGAAGAAGTGGATGCTTCAATGCCCATGGCTTTTAAAGAGAAATACTCAAACACAAGGATCATAATAGACTGCACTGAGGTAAAGTGCTCAATGCCCAGCAGCCTTTTGCTAAATAATGAACTATTTAGTGCTTACAAAAATCATGTAACACTGAAAGGTCTTCTTGGAATAACATTTATTAGTCAGCTATATACCGGCAGTATTTCTGATCGAGAATTAGTACAACGCAGTGGCCTGTTGGATTTACCCTTTGATGACAATGACAGTATTATGGCAGATAAAGGGTTTACGATTTCTGATCTTTTACCTGTTGGTGTAACACTGAATATACCTCCATTTCTAGGTTCAAACAGCCAAATGCCACCTGAAGATGTAGGTGCAAAAATCAATTGCTTCAGTAAGGATCAGCATTGAAAGAGCAATAAACAACAACAACAATCCTTTATTTACCCCAATAACTTACAATGATATTATTAAAAAAAAATGATAATACAATGCTAGGGGTACTGGCTACCCGAAATAACCTTAAGAGTTAAAAATGCCAGGCAGCCAGTTTACTGAAGAGATGTTACATATGTTAAGGTCGGGGACACACATACATACACACATTCACACACTATAAGGTGGAGAAAATACTTTTAAACTACCAGTAGACTAATATAATATTTATGTAATAAAGATATGTTGCAAAACAGCATTATTATTCGAAAAGAAGGAATTATTTGAGGAGACTGAAGCGATGTACAGAGGACTAATAATCTTGAATAAAGTGATGTTTCATTTTCTTTTTAAATAGAGACAATGAAAGTAAAGAACTTCCACATATGGGATGGGTTAATTCCTTTATCTCAGTTAGGTCTCGTAAATCAAATGTGGGCAGTTTGCTCTTTCCTTTGCAATTGCCAAGACCCTATCATTACTGCTTAGTCTCTATATTTCATTTGGGGATTACAAACAACTGGTTGACATCCTGGTTGCATTAAAAGTCCATATTGCTACATGTTAGTCAGCAAATTGAATTACAATTTGAGATTCTAGACAAATCAAACTTATTTTGATTTCTGGTTGAACAGATACATGATTGCACTATAGGTACAAGTACAAATAATTATTATCCATACTCATGCAAATTCAATGCCAGCTAGGCTGCTGCATACTTACAGCCATCTACATGTACATGTATTATATGGGCCGCGTCAGGCAAAAAGGGCCCGGACGACATTGAAGTTAAATAATTCCTACAACGGTGTTCCTAATAACAGGTTGAAGATTGTATTGTAATCTTGACGAGGAGCGCTACATTTCATTCATAACAATAAATGTCAGTTTCATGAAATTGACGACAAAAATCGGGGGTGAAATTTACGTGATTTTGATGCAAGGGCCCGATTACAAATATGACCACAAAAATTAGGAATCCTGTCGTAGGGGATGATTTTGATGTATGACATTCATTTATACCTGCTGGTATTAAAGAGAAAAAATAAATAAGATGAACCAGATGATCACTTTTTGGCAAAAAAAATGTCTTTTCTGCAGTCGTTCTGCTCCCCGTAGCTCATAATATGATTTTAGCAATAGTACAAGTTACACCTTGAAACAATCGTCTGATGATAGGAAATGATTTGAGTCTGCTAAAATTGTGATCACACCCTTCTCTCTCCAAAAACACACTCGCTTCAAAACTCGCGCGAAATTCCCGCCTCATGACCTTCTCGACATCGACTTCCGCCTAACTACCCTCGTTTTCGTGTCCCGCCCCAACGCCCCGGCCGTGCATCCGCCATATTGGAATGGGGTGTATACCTTTCATAAAAGCTTTTACTAAAAAAATTATACCATAAAAACAGGATCCCTCCGAACTTTGAATAAAACTGGATAAGAGAATTTCAAGAGGAATAACTAAGAGTTTATTAGATTTTTTTAGAATCGTTTAATACCATAAAATATGGCAATGATATGGGATACGTTAATTTCTATCCGTTTCTTAATCAAAATAATTAAATGTTTTATGAATTTGTTGTCAATAAATTTATGAAATTGTGTAAACCTTTAAGCTATTTTAATCTCTTCAATTTTCCGCGAAACAGTTTCAAAAATAGCGTTGAATTCTTGCTTCGCAGATGAAATTCGGCATGATAGTTCCGTCCGCCTTACGTTCTGCTAACGTAAACATTAATTTATAATATAAAATCAGGAAAGATATTTGTCCAAACAGAAAATAGAGAGTGCATTTACTTTACTTTAAACTTTCCTGCCTGTTCCGAGTAAAAGTGTTGTATTCTAGATAAATGCTTGAAATTTAAATCAACTACACAAGTCTTCCCTGTGATGATTTGCAAACGCGCGCGGATATTTGGCTGTAGTTGCATTTTAATGAACTTACTCCTACCCATAATGCACCCGATATATTGATATAGTTGAGGAGCGGGGGGTCAAAGTTTTTGCACTTCGCAGCAATTGGCCATTCGCTGTTGCGGTTCCCCTGCCAACCGAATGTATATATTACGAACAATTTTGAAATATCATGAGCGGTATTTATGCCAAATATCACGTACAAATCATGCTATTATTTGTTTATAATATGACCTAAGAAAATCCTGCAATTTCGATCAGGCGCCGTGCGTTTGTTTATTTCGAGTTTCCACTGTGATTGGCTGGCTTGTGACATGTTATTTTACAAAAATAACTTTACAATCGACTAAAATGTATAGAAGTCAAGAACGTGAATGAAATCCCTTTCTAAAACGTCTGAAAGTACGAAACTGTTTAAAGAAGTTACATTAAATCTTTCTGAACAAGTTCAGGGCTATTTCACTAATCTGAGCTGACCAACGTGTTGACCTGAAACCACAGGCAGCCCAGACTCGACATATATTTCCCGCTTATTAGTCTGTTGGGTTACGTGTGGTATGTTTCATAAGCGATCTCGGAAGAGTTTATATAATTGCTCCTTGTGAAATCTCTTTTCCGATTCCTGCGAAATAAAATATAAATCTTCAATAATAAAAGATTGATACTTAATGAAGTTGTGTGAGTGGTTTTGGGGCCGGCGATTTTGGGACTTCTAAAGCAGTTTATTAGGCCTCGAAGTTTTGACGGTTGGCCGCGTGCCTTACCCATCGGACACAAATATACACAAGGTATGCAGCTTTCAGGTGCTTTCGCTCGATGTGACCTCACTCGCCGCCGAAATTCGACAAGAAATTCAAATCGATTTCGCCTCTGCTTTCGGCACACAAATCCAGAGATGTGTAAGCACTTCTCATCCACGTTTCAGGCCAAACGACGTGAAAACGGCCTGGAAAATAAATCCCGAATTCAAAATATATCAATCGGTATACGATCTGCAACTTGATCGGTCCACAAATCAGCGGTAGACATCGCAGGCGATGCCTTTTGAAACTACCCCACCCCACTAAGGAGAATTGTTATGCACCTCCGTTCTGCTTGAAGTACATGACAACTCTTCTTAGTGGGGCCGGAGGGGTATTTTCAAAAAGTTTCAGTTGCCATGCCCACGCATCTTGAAAGCGTCGCCTGCGATGTCTACCGCTGATTTGAGGACCGATCAAGTTGCAAATCGTATTGATATATTTTGAATTCGGGATTTATTTTCCAGGCCGTTTTCATGTCGTTTGGCCTGAAACGTGGATAAGAAGTGCTTACACATCTCTGGATTTGTGTGCCGAAAGCAGAGGCGAAATCGATTTGAATTTCTTGTCGAATTGCGGCGGCGAGTGAGGTCACATCGAGCGAAAGCACCTGAAAGCTGCATTCCTTGTGTATATTTGTGTCCGATGGGTAGGCACGCGGCCAACCGTCAAAACTTCGAGGCCTAATAAACTGCTTTAGAAGTCCCAAAATCGCCCCAAAACCACTCACACAACTTCATTAAGTATCAATCTTGTATTATTGAAGATTTATTTTGTAGGAATCGGAAAATAGAATTCACAAGGAGCAATTATATAAACTCTTCCGAGATCGCTTATGAAACATACCACAGGTAATCCAACAGACAAATAAGCGGCAAATATATGTCGAGTTGGGCTGCCTGTGCTGAAACGACTGAGATACTTGCTGTTGTTGTGAGACCGAGGAGTCAGATCCGTAGTTTATAGTTACTTGGCAGCCATAGAAATGGTTAACGGTCATCGATCCACCTGGATTTGAGTAAGAAGGAATGCTGGCGAGTGGTTGTCTGTATTGTTGGACTGGCTGACCCAGTGGAGTATTCAAGATCGCTGAAATCTCACGCTGTTCTTTTTCGTCTCACTCCTCGTAGTCTACAAGAGAACGCTCGCTTGTGTGGCCTATGACACCGATAATGGTGGATCTTGGTTGGTTGGAGGCTTTAAGCTTCTTAACCAGTGTTTTCCTAACAGTGTGGTTCGTTAGCTTTCTTCCTTCCATGTCTAGACCTGCTTCTTGTGACATTCTCTTCATGAAGGAGTTGATTGTGTTTACTCCAATTCTCTGCCGTTTGAACCAAACAACTGACTTCGGTTTTTCAATAACACCGAGATAAAAGGGACCGCTGTTCTGCATTCCCTCTGGACGGTGGACAAGAAAGGCTTTGAAAAAATGCACTGGGTACCGGGGATCTCCAGTTGAAAACATTTTGGGCTGAACAGCTCTGCGTTTTTTTTCTCAGGCCCCCTTGTCTGGTCTTAGTTGGATCCTCTTCGTACGTCAAATACTCCACACCATGGTCATCTTTATTGAGGGATAAATCCTCCACAAACATGTTATGGTGTTCTTGGCAGCCTCGTAAGCCAAAATGCAGTGTGAGCAAATACCAAAGAGTACTTATTAGTGATTTTGGGTTGTGGTCACCTAGAACTCCTCCACTCCAACGCTGTTCTTCATCCTGTGCGGTCAGAGGTTTGGCGGAATTCGGGCGCTTGCCGTAACCCTCTTTTCGAAGACCTCTAGCTTTTCCCTCCAGGATCTTTCGACATTGGACAAACTCTCGCTCCTTTGTAATGGAGTGATTCACCTGGTTTTCCCGAAGGTGTCTATCGAGAGCGGCTAACATCACTCGTAGCGAGTCAGGCTCGTATTCACTTCCATCCGTTTTCCTGACTTCGGCAAAGAAGACTGCTAGCGTTTTTGCCGAGCTCCTTAGACAGGTAAGTGAGGATATTTGGTTCAAATCCTTTCTTACCAGCCCAGTTTTCAAAAACATTGATCCATGTTTTTGTGCTTTTGCTTGTGTTTTTGATTTTCGAGTTTTCTGTTAGTTTTTCAATTTCCTCGACGGAAATCTCCGGAAATCTTTCCGCCATTTTTTGAAAGCAAAGAAAACAAAAAAAGTTGGTTTCCATGGCAATTTTGAAATACCACTCCTCGGAGCTTGTAATTTCACTATTACGCTGACACACCACTCCTCTTAGCCAATCGAATTGTAGGGTTTTCTTAGGTCATGGTATAATACAGGTAATTCGAAAGAGCTCTGAATTTATGCTCAAAATGTAAAAGTGGAAAGGCAAAGAGCACATAATAGGACATAATATAAACTAGGGGAGAATCCTAAGGATTGATACAGTTTATTTAAGTGACCTGAAGAGTTAATCCTCCCCACAGTTTCAAGATAATCTAGTTTCTGTGTTCTATAAACCTTACCGAGAGACCTTCCCTTCCAAAAAGTGAATGCAGCATGCATGCACAAGAAAATGCATGCATGCAGTAGATTTTGTATGCACGTATGCATGCACACAACCAAGAGTGCATGCATGCAACTTTGCATACATAAATGCATACTGAAAGTGGATGTAAGAAAACTCAAGTGCATGCATGAATACCGAAAGACCAATATATAAAATGCCTATTTGTTGGCTATTTTACACTGCAGACAGATATCTAATTAGACTAAGCAAATAATTAAGGAATAAGTCTATTTGATAGCTATTTTAAAATGCTGCCACAGTGTTTGCAGTTGTACAATTAGATAACAACTAAATAAACTGGTCGGTCATTCTCTAATGAGGTCAATGCTATCAGTTAGAAATAAAAGTAACGAGGACATCTTCTCAATGTTCAGTACTTAGTAGCTTACCAAGGAAAAATGTATGCTCCCCTGACTGCAACGGGACAAAGTAAGTCCTAATTCTTGTACCAAAGTTGTCTCCCCAGTTCTCAGGCTGGATGAATTTTGTAGAATAGCCTCGCCAGGTTGGAAGGTATGGGTACCGGGAATTCTGCTCCATCTTTGAGATTGAGTATGTATCGATGCCATCCCATTTCTCCATGTATACTCCATGTCTCCTCGTTACTCCTATAACAATAAGGCAGGAATATGAAAACACTTTTAAATTTGAACCGAGAAGAATGTTGTTCAAACCGTTAATATTTCAAGCTCAGCTGATGTTAAAATCTTCCTTCAAAGTCTCAAAAATCATTATTTCAAGTGTAAAATGAAGACTTAGGTGAAGCCCAAGTATATATATTTTCTCCAAAAAATAGAAGAAAATCTGTCCGCCGAGTAAAAGAGATTAACATTTAAAAGCCACTTCTCCGCGAATCGAAATACACAAATTTAACAGCTATTTCCAATCGTTCTTACATTTATTGCTCATCCTCGTTAAATATTCGGTGCTTCTCGGCCAATAGCGCGGCGGCATATCAGTCCACGTGAAATTTAGAAATGTTGTTAAAAGTACAACTAAATTTCGAAATTCACAACAAGAACTACTTATTATAGTTATAATGAATATTAATGTTTACAGTGGTGTTGTTCAAACTGCTGTTACAAAATATATTTTCTACTGACATATTTCCGCTGCTAGTTTGCCCATAATCTAGATTAGCCAAATATTATGGTCAAAATAATACTAACTTGTAGTTTTCCTTGTTTAATGTGCTAGTGACACGAGTTTTGACTTTGTCCTCAATTTTTTACAACATCAGGGGGACATGGCCTTTAAATGATTTCAATGATTGTTTTGCCCCAAAAAATAGTTTTAGGGTGTATTTTCGAAGGTTTTTCTTACCACAGGAAGCCCGGTTACTTTTCTTCTCAACTATGCTTGTGGTGGCTTGTGACGTCACATCCGGAACACGTGTCTTGTGGATTTGGATACTTGGATACTATTTGGAAAAACCTTTCGCCATCACGTTATGCATGTCAAGTACTTTTGGTTGAGTTTTAAAACGATGACTCAAAAATCGTATCACTAGTACGTTAATAGTTTCATCGCTACCCGACCGTTCTCCTCAAAGAGTCGTTTTATGCAGCATATTAATTAAAAAAAAATTTCAGGATAATTCTTCCCTTCTTTGTTGCATACTTCTTGCACAAACTTGCAAGGCCAATAATTCAAAGTTTCGGCTGTCATAGTAGTGATTTCAGTGTTCAAACGTTCGACAAGAACAACATATTCAGGACCGAAGTGATTTGACTCCTCTGCTACATCACCATTCATTCTTTCTTAAATATCCTCATACCCCATTGAGTTTTATATTGTGTTGATTTCGGGATCGCATCTTCCAATATTTTACAGCTCACCTCAGTCTGTACTTAGTGCCTCGCCGAACCGTTTCGCCATGACTCTGATTCGAATTACTAAGGAGAAGGACCCGATGCATCTTAAATCAGTAGTACTAGTTATTATAAAACAAGTGTTATTTAAATCCCTCGACACACAGAATTTTAATGAGATTGAGAAGCTATTTCCTATCCTTGGAGCTGTGTTGGAAGTAGCGCTCTCAATCCACGTCATTAGTTCCGCTCCTTGGCTGCGCCTCGGATTGAGAACGGGTCTTCCTTCTTCTCAGGCCAATAGTACTCCCTTAACTTCCCTTTAATCTTGTGTGCTTTGTACAATTCAGCAAATGCTTGCTAGTTTTCAGTGAGAATATTTTCCCCTGATAAAAAATCATACAGAATGGGAATGCTTATGCCAGACTTGTTTGATGCTCTCTTAGTTCTCCAAATCTATCCCCATCAGGTGTATAGGCTACAACGTACAACTTATCTTCCTCCATGATTGCCTCGAGATCCTACCATTTTGTTCAAGCCTTTGGGTGGTACTGATTCGGAGACCCAGGTTCTGGTTTTAGAGACGATCCCAAACAATAGCCTTTGCCCAAACATGCCCCGAATTAATGAGAGCGCCCTAAAAATTAGCATTCCGAATTTATGCATACGCCCTAAAAATGGGGCGTACGCCCTAAATATAATTCCTTAATTAATTCGATGGACAATAGGACTGTGACATCATCCTAATTAATGCATACGCCCTAAAAATTAGCATAGCGCCCTAAAAATTAATTCCTTAATTAATTCAATGGACAATAGGATTGTGACGACATCCTAATTAATGCAATTTATACGCCCTAAGAGGCTAATTCGCCTCTCTTCCTACTACTAACGGCTGTATCATTTAACTTTTTGCTATATTTGTAGGGCTCCTATTAATATTAACAGCGAAACTTTCTAATTTTATAATGAAGGGATTACCGGCTGTTTTAAATAAAAGTATATATATATATCCATCTTGTTACCGAATCTCTTCATTCGTCTTATGTGGAGTTTTATGTGGAATTTTACAATGTGGAGTTAGAAAAATAAATGGTCACATCTACTCTGTCTATCACCGCTCAATATTTTAGTGCCTAAATTCTATAAATCCACAAATTAGTATTATCTATATAGGGAATGCTAATGAGGCATATTTCCTCTGTTTAAATAAAACGACTAACATACTATATTTTAGATCAAGTGAGGTACTGGGGAATGATATTTTTTCTTCTTTCGACTCTTATTTTTTCATCTTTGTCGTATTTCATGAACTCAAGGTACATGTATGTGTGGTTGAAGTGTTTCCGAAATTGATTTCACCAATGTACTGCTCAACTTGGCCTTTTGTAACACCGTATTGGACCCCATTTGGACTGCACTGACAAAGAATTCCATTGTTTTAGGGTTAGGGTTTGTATTGTTTAAGGGTTAGGCATTGTTTGGATAGCCAGTACTATTCGAGGTTCCGAGGAGGTGAAGGCCGCCCCAAATGTTCTGCTTCCAAGATCAATACGAGACCGCCCGCGTTACAAATGATAAATGAGGACCAAGCGAGGACAAAGTTTTATTTTCGTCAACAATACTGGTGCAATTTAAAAATTTATTCGCCGGTTAGACAATGAACATTCGTGATTTATGGAATTTAGAGTCCCTCACATTGGTAGAAGGCCTATTTAATGGTCGGGACTGCCACAAATTACCGGGGTTTATTGTCTAACCCTTACTTAGCTGTTATTCATGAACAAAAAATCTGTTTCAGAATTAGATAGAGCTGTTCTATATATAAGACACAATTTGATAAGCAAACACGTGTGTGCGAGCAATAAAAGGTAGAAAAAAAGGGCAGATTTTTTTACGGCACGATAAATCCAATGTTATTTTAACGCGCATTACGCTGGACCATATCAGTTTATATATGAGGAATTTGTCTGAGCTGAACTTACTACGGAGTTGGTTTACATGTACTGGTCTTGAATATGAAGAAATGTATTTCAACAAAATAAGGTAAACAGTTTAACGGCCACAATGGGAACTAGTCAATTCATGCGAATCTATTTAAATTCTTCATCAATGTAAAAACATTAAATCAATTCTTGAAAATCACAGCATGAGAAAGATTATAATCTCAGCAATAATCATTATTGCATTTTAGTTTCTGCTTTAACATTTCCACGTGTATTTTACTCACCTGGTGCAAACGGTTTAGGTATTTTTGTTGATCCCTGTGCTCTAATTGATCCCAGTAGGTGGTACATTACTAGAACGCTTTGAAGCACCGACACGAGATGGCTCCTCATACCTTCATCTAACAGTTTCACTCGCTATTTTGTAGAACTTTTAAAGAGATACAAAACGATACTCCAACGTTTCAGGTGTACTTGACTGTAAGACAGGTATTTCAATTGTTCGAATGCCGCTGCCACCAGTTAACATGTTTTGACAAGCATGAGACAATACAGATAATTAACTTTTTGGATTCTAACGGTTAACCTAAGAGGATTTACTGCAGCTGCAGCTTTACATTGATTTCTTGACTTTCAATTAATCCCCAGAAATTTGAGTGACAAACGTTAGGTGACTAACAAGAGAAGCGAACGAGTCATCTTTTGCTAACCTCAGTCAATAAAGATAAATTGTCACACTCAAAGTTTCCTTTCTCCTCTAAGCGATAATAAATCAGTTGTAAGGATTTTAAAGTCAAACCAATAGCGTTACAAGTTAATCACCAGTCGTTCTTAAACTTTCCACTCTATAATTTATATATAATATGTTTTGTCTAACCCGTTTCTGTAAGCTTTGTTAAAACTGGTTCTCATTTACTACTGGTACCCTTGATGTTTTCCTTGTTGTAGTAATGTTGGAATATCGTACGTGAAAAGAAGAAGCTTGCAGTAAGAAATATGAGGAGAAAAGTAAGATGTATGAGAGAGAAACGAAGTTAACATCAATGCGGAGATCCAACCGATACGTGTCGGGCGACAGTAATAATAACAACAAACATAAAGATAGTTTATTAATACATCAGCGTTATTAAAAATGAATTACAGCGAGCGCGTTCACAGGTGGTCGAAATGGCAATTATCACATTTGGTTGCTACTAGAACTGGTTTACAATATGAGTTTAAAAACCTCAAGACAATTGACAATTTATATTATAACATAACCACGATAAACCAAGCGCTCTGATTGGCTAATAGCCGTGGACCATTTGCCCATGGGTTGCACGCTCACGTCGGATTTTGTTCACGTTGAACCAAATTTTTCTTTTTTCTTTTCTATTCCCACGAAAACTATTTTACAGGACAATTAGGGAAACATTATAAGCCATGTGAACAGGGAATTTTGTTCAGCGACTGTCTTGGCAAATTTTGAGCTTCATTTATTTTTCGGAGCCACCAGAAAAGGAAGAGTTGGGACGGCTTGCAAATCTGTACGAAAGACGAATACGATTTACGAGCTTTCGCACTGAGTTTTGGATCCTGAAACATTCAGAAAGGACGGACAAAAAAGACGACCAACTGTTCAATCTCGATATTTAGAGGTAAAGGGGCAGCATTTTTTGATTATTAAAAAAATCCAGACGAGTTTTATGAGCTAATTAAAAGAAACCACAATGGTTTATTTGCTAGAAACTAAACTTATATCAGTCAACTCGAAAATCGCCGAAGATTCAGAGGTGTATATAGTGGACTTAAACGAATAAACCTCATTAAAACGTTCTCTAGTGTCCTGATTAATGCAAACTACATAATAATGAATAAGCTCCAGTGAGTTCATTTTACAACGAGATAATGTTATTGCCACTTTTGGATGTGAAAATAATTAAACTATTTTAGAGAACAACAAACAACTTACTTAGTTCACTTGTCTCAAACATATCCCGAACTGGGACAAATGGCAACAGCAACAAGCTAAAGCCAAGAGATTCGACTGACAGTTCACTCCAATTAATAGGAAAAACGACGAATTCCAAACCTCTGGTTCAGACGATTGCTCCAATGACTTGTAGCGTTGTGCAGATCGTTTTTAATTCCGCCGAAAGCTATTGAGTTTTCAACAGACGAATTAACCCTTTTCTTATTTTTTGCTTTACCAAAGCGATTGCTTCCAACCAAAGGACTGGATAAATGTCTTTCTCTTGCATTTCGATAACTTTTTAGCAGACTTGATCTTCTCTTTTCCTTGAGACCAAGGTTTGAATAAACATTTTGTTGAGCAGGATCAATGAATGACTTGTTTTTCCACTGGAACATCAACAGAAGCGCCAGCGCTCAGCTTAATTTATGCGATTTTTTTCGCGCGCTTCATGTATTGAGAATTTATATTTCATCACCAATAATTTAATTGTCGTGGTTATGTTATAAAAGAAATGGCAAAAGCCACAGCTGTGCGTCCATCGAGTTATGGACGTACTTGTGAGGTTGCCTAAGCACTCAAGAAGCTAGAGTCGCTCTCGGCTTTGCCTCGAGCGACTCCTGCGCTTTTTTCGTGCTTAGCAACCTCCCATTTCTTTAATACCAGTAACATATCAAAGTGATACAAAACACTATAAAATACTCTGATAATCCTGCAGTAACTACTCAGGGGCGTTAAGGCATGGGTCTCCAAAATCGCCGCCGCAAATCAAGAGGGGTGGTCTATCTCTTTGTGGTTGCGATATATCGTCTTGACACTTTGACAGATTTGATAAAGTCACAACCTTAACATATTTTTGTGACAGTTTCCATGGAAACGTGTAATGTGACCTTTGAACTTTAATTTTAAGGAAAATTAGGAAGCGCCTCCTGGAGAACGGTAAAACGTTGTTGATATAGTAGGTATTTTCATGCAAATGAATCTTCGGTGCCCCTTTTTGGAAAGTTGGTTATTATTGGAATGTTTGTTAATTCGGTGGAATCTTGAGGTTATCAAATTTCACACTTGCCTTCCCCTTAAAATAACCAACTTTTCAAATTGGAGCAGCAAAGTGTACACTAACCTTGATTCACTTGCATCAAAATACCCACTATATTAACAACTTTTACCGTACTCCAGGAGGCTTTTCCCAATGTTCCTTAAAATTAGAGTTCAAAGGTCGCATTACATGTTTCCATGGAAACTGCCGCAAAAAGGTTGTGACTTTATCGAATCTGTAAAAGTGCCGAGACTATATCTAACAAACACGAAGAGATAGACCACCCCCTCTTGATTTGCGGCGGCCATATTGGAATAGTTTGAGACCCATTCCGTGAGTTGGCATTTCTATGATAATAATATGTCAGTTGGTGCGGAGTATATTAATACTAATTTAGACTAAGACACTATCAGAGTAAGCGTGTGTAGAAAACACGTGCACTACAAATAGAAAGCGTCTAAATTTGAAGTAGATGTCATTTAAACAAGTTTGTTCTACATGGAAAAAGAAATATATGGTCATTGTTAGCCGTGACATTTTAACCATTGCTTTACATATCATGAGAGGATGATCTCTTTTTTTTATTTTTTCGATATTGTCCGATAGCTATAGGGATAACTATTGTGCCAGAAATATGTCAACAGTAATAAAAAACGGAGTAGTAAATGATGAAAAGCTCCAAAGGGATACGCCTCCACGTCGCCTTTCTTTGATGGATTGAACCCTATATAAGGAGTTTTTTTTACAAACTTCATAAGGCTGAATTATAGGTAATTGTTAGGCAGCAGATGGAAACGTTCCTTCATTACTAAATATACTGATAACAAAGCTATACTGTTAGTGCCTGCCAGTCATGAAAAAACAAATGGCATAACTGGTGCCAGACGACTCAGAGCAAGTCGTTTAATTATTTCTACAATGGTGTAACACCAACTCATCATCAGTCACGGTGACAAGCAATGCTAGTAAATGTAAGGAACTCATTTTAGTGAAGAGTGACACACTGAAAACTACCCTGTAAATCCCATGCAATCAGATAAGCTTACAATTGTAGATCTAATGGACATATCGAGGAATATTAAGCTTCACAAGGCCAACAAGTGATTATATGTTATCAAATGCCTTAGTTATATCTGTTGGAATGTAACCGTTTTGATTAAACCATGTATCCTGTAACATGTATTTTTTTACTTTTTGCTGTATCTAATAATGTTTCTTTTCAAGTCTATGTAATGTAAATTGTTGCATGAACTATTCAGTGTAAACTCGATCATTGATGAGTACCTAAATGTTTGGAGTAACCTGTAATCGTGTGTAAAGTTTCACTCGTTGAGAATAACTAAGAAAACGTTTACCTAACATTAGCTCCTCCTTCGGTACCTTGGGTGCCGAGGCCCGAAGAAATAATATTAGTAGCAGGCTGCGGAAGCACTTCGTATTATGTTTCCTGAGATGTCTTATTCGGTTGCACTACAGACATCGGGTCTTACTACATTGTATTAATAATAGAAGGCAGGCTCTGGCGCAGCGTGTCTTTGACGAAATTGTGAATGACACTGAACCATAAGCTGTACCGTCTTTTACCTTGCACGAACACAAGTACCGTATCTTTAAGGAATAATCGTAAATTCCACGTTCCTGTCTGCAAGACAAATATATACAAGAACAGTTTCATCATGTTTAATGCACCTAGATGCTTTTTATATTACTGACTCTGTGTTTCAAGTTAACGTAATTTTTACATATTTTCATTACGATTAGCGCTTTTATATATACATTTTTATCATTATTTACCATTATTATTATTGTAAAGTTTATCATAATGCAGCCGGCCCGGGGGCTGCAAGGTGTAAACTGAATAAACTATCTATCTATCTGTCATTATCAAACTCATTAATAATTCATGAAGCAAAACACAGGAAATCACCGACCGATAAGTGATCTTTAAATCTGATACAGATTTCGTCCTGATTTACATAAACGTTTGCTTCGATTTTCTCGGCCAAAATAAGTCGTATCGCCAAAATAACTGAAAACATGACTCTCTACATCTAGACGTTTGATAAGTGCGATAAAGAACTCGCGTCCGATCTTTCTTTATCTAGTACAAGAAAGATGAGGTGAGCATCATTACAGGACTCGGTGAATCATAATTCAGTTAGAAAGGAGTTTACCAAATATACAACACCAGGCCGGAAAGTCCAGGGGGTGGAGAGTTCAGGGGAAACAAGGGGGGTGGATATCTTGAAAACTACAATACTTCAAAACTACAAAAACGCCTCCCGGTTAGCTCAGTAGTAAAACTCCAGTCTGTTGTGCGGGAGGTCGCAGCCGGTTCAAACCCCGGCCGGACCAACACTCAGGATCTTAAAATAACTGACAAGAAGGTGCTGCCTTTGTGAAACAATTTCGTTCTCGAACTGCAAATGGTTAGACTTGGGACCTACGATTTTACTTCCTTGTCCGAGAACGTCGGCCTCAAGTTCATATTTCTCACCAGCCTGTCATGAATTACCTACTTTAAAAAAAGTTGCCTTACTTGACTTTGTTTTACATGACTTTGTTTTACTTGACTTGACTTGACTTCTTTTGTCATGAATTATTAATGGTTAATAATATATCATAAAACGTCTTCTCTGAAAACCCTGTCTATATTTGATCTAGCTACAGACTCTTGTTTCTCCGAGGGAGAACCTATTTCCTTTTTGTTGCACAATCGTTTACAGATTGCAAGGCAGACGTCAAGGTTATTTGGTGAAGTGATTTTGCATTCCTCCTCACACAAGCATAAATTTGGATTAACAGCAGGCACGAGAGATTTGTTTGTATCTTCATTCCTCTTGCAGCAGTGGGATGGGCACGATGATGGGCACTGGGATACGCTGATGCATGGAGAAGGACACGCTGTGGACGACATACAACTATCAGTCCTCAATTGCATAACAAAACGATCGACTATTGGCAAACTCGTAATCTGATTGGCTAAGAATACACCTTATTCACACGCGCTAATTTCGGAGATCGGCAAACTGGGATCTCTAAAATAACCACGGTGTCATCACAATTGAAGACCACCTATAAATCAACATTTTTGGTAAGTTTTACTAGTATAGGATGGAATTCACAAAACTGATATTGAGGATGGGATTTATAGACTTTTGAATAGGATTTTGCAGTCATGCGTATACATAATTTGCATAATGTGAAAGTTAAAAGTTTTAAAAGCGTAAAGGTAAAGGTATTCATTTATATAGCGCAAATTCTATATGGATATATTCAAATGCGCTTCACAAGGTTATCTGTGTGATACGGACTGCTATAGCGATGTCAGGAAGCAATCTATCTCTGGTAGTAAGTATCGCTATTGTCGCGCAATGTGCTGCCATGCAGTTTACAATCACGAGTGACTGTTAATACCTCAGAATACCACGCTGCTGTGTCGGGAGATAATCCCCTACTCTTTCTCGAAATAACACAAAATGTTCGTTTAAATCCCTGTCGTATAGATTAGAAGAGGAAAGAGACAAGGCAAACGACTTATACGTGTGGGGTGGTGCAGTGGTTAAGCGCTGCGCCACCCATCTCTGTGGCCCATGTTCTATTCCGGGATGCGGCATCACATGTGAGTTGAGTTTAATGGTATCTCGCCCTTGCTCCGAGGGTTTTTCTCCGGGTCCTCCGGTTTTCCTCCTTTCACAAAAACCAACACGCTAAATTCCAATTCCATCTGTGATTTAGCCGGATCCAGGCTTTGATCAGCCTGTATGGTTGTTTCAGGTCGCGTTAGAAATTCAGATTTCAGATTAACTTAATCCCGAATTGCACTCGAAACCAAGTGATTTATTTTTAATAATAACAAAAATGAAAAATATGCTTCACATGTTTTTAGTGTGCTCTCGTAAACAAGCAGTCTTGAGCGCGCTCTCTTTTTTCGAAAATGGCGTGATCGGTTGCGGCACCACCAGCGCAGCGCGCGAAGTAAAATTGATAACTTTTCACTCAAATCACATGACAATTTCTGCAGTTTTTCCCCTTTCTCTGCACTTTACTTTATTAAATATATGCCAGAAATACTGGTATACAATGCTAGAGAAACTTACGTCAGAAACTTGACAAAAAAAATTGGTTTCGATACACTTTTTGAAAAGTGTAATTGGTGTTTCCGCAACCACAACACCGACAAATTAAATGGTCACGTGACTAGCACTTTTGACAATATGGTTGGACTAGGCGCGCAAAGCATGCTGGTGAAACATCCTCCTTTTGTGGTCATTGAAGAATAAGTTATGATCTAGTTACTGTCACTTCTAAGACTTTGGCAACTTGGAGAGGAACAACGTCCTTTCCCAATAGTGACAAACGAAATTTTGGTAGTTTGGACATCATCTGTCTGCTACCGAAGGCCGTTAGCTTCGTCTTATTTGGGTTTAACAGCAGAAGGTTGTTGAAGCACCAATTACGTATTCTAATTACAATGTAGGTCCTGGTTCATCTCAGCAACAGCGTGTGCACGATCTCGTAGACGGAAAGAAACAGTTTCGTGTCTTCTACGTAGCATTCTGAGCAGCAGCTCTGTGGGACTGAGGGCAGGTCATTGACATAGACACTGAAGAGCAGCGGGCCTGAAATACTTCCTTGTGGGACGCCGCTGGCCACAGGGATGGGATCTGATACGGCTGAGTGGATGCGCACGACTTGATATCTGTGTGAAAGATAGCTGCTAAACCACTGGGGTGCAGATGATCTGGAGAGGCACCAACTTGTGGTTTGGTTATAAGTATCTCGTGGTTACTCATGTCTAAGAGGACAAGAGCAGTCAGTTCGTTTTGTTAATAGCACTTAGGACTACACCAGTTGTGTTGATTACCGACGTTTCAGTTGAGTGTCATTGCTGTTCCCCGCTTTGCTTTGTTGTTAGTCTTACACTATTAAAATGTTCAAAAAATGGGATTCATAGGTGCTCTATGTGATGACAGTGGTTATTTTCATGTTAGAGATCCCAGTTTGCTGATCTCAAAAGTCAGCACGTGTGACTGATAAGACGTATAAAATCCAGTTTTTCTTTTAGCCTGATAAGATTTAATAGTTACCAAAGAGTGGCTGTGGAGCTGGCGCTGGCGCTGCTTCAGGATGATAATGGTAATGAAGGTGCTGTGCTGGTTTTTCTGAAGCAAAATAAAACTTGTAGAACATAAACAAACAACTGGCTAACGGAAAAGCTCGTTTAGAGCTTGGTTGTGCCTAGATTATACCCCCTAGAGGGACGAAAACTCACATGCTAAACCTGAACCCCTCAGTATAACTTACCCTAACCATTTCGAAAGAAACTCCCAGGTAAATGATGAGTTCTCACTGGCCTAGTCAGTATTCCTCGGCTGTCCTTCTAGATATTATGATCTAGGCTTTATCCTTCAGCTAGTAATAAATCTAGTTTAAAGACATTTTTATATAATCGAGTTTTTAATTGATATTGTCTACTACTATTAGTCTGAAGTTAATAACATTTTGACATTGTTCATATTTTTATAATAGTTAGTAGGGTTTTTATATCATAAATTTTAAATCATAAAGTTGTATTTATATTATTTTAAGCTTATAAATTGTAAAGCGCCATAGAACTTTTTAGGGTTATGGCGCTCTAGAAGTTCACATATTATTATTATTATCATTAGTAAAACGCTATTCCTTATCTCGCATCTATTAATAATGAGAACTACATCACTTGCATGTGTTGCTTGCGCTTATGCTTCCCTCGCGACACCGATTACTACCTGTAGATACACCTTACGATTTGGATATCAAATAACTTGTAGGATGTTAAAACATATTTTGAAAGTATAGGGAATAGGGCATTAGTGAATAGGGCATTAGGAAATAGTGTATTGGGGTATAGGGCATTAGGGAATACGGTATTGGGGAATACGGTATTGGGGAATACGGTATTGGGGAATAGGGTATTAGGGAATTCGAATAAGGAATAGAGAATTAGGGAATAGGGTATTGGGGAATAGGGTATTGGGGAATAGGGTATTGGAGAATAGGGTATTAGGGAATTCGAATAGGGAATAGAGAATTAGGGAATAGGGTATTGGGGAATAGGGTATTGGGGAATAGGGTTTTTGGGAATAGGGTATTGAGGAATAGGGCGTTAGGGAATAGGGCATTAGGGAATAGGGAACAGGGAATTAGGGAAACGGTATTGGGGAATAGGGAATTAGGGACTGAGGCATTTTTAAAATGTCGGACGTCTGTACACAGGCTAAAGATGGATTAATAAACTGTAAGCTAAGTAGACAAAGTCGTACAGGTCATATAACTCGTAACCATAAGTCATTTAGATCTGGGAATACCCTAATGCTCTATTCCCTAATACCCTATTCCCTATTCCCTAATGTCCTATTTCCCTAATGTCCTATTCCCTATTCCCCAATACCCTATTCCCTAATGCCCTATTCCCTATCTCCCAGACAACATTAATTGAAAGAGCTATATCATATACATATTGTAGAGATAACTCACAACAGATTCGTTTTATATATTGCCCCATTTCATATCACGTGTACCTTTCCCTTGTGTATTGTTTATTGTAGTTCTTGTTAACGCATGAGAAGATACAGGGTCTATTGTAACCATATCAACAGTCTTTAAACACGTTTCATCCTAATTATTCAGGCAAGCGTTAAACTTCCAAAATTTACGTTCTCATTAAAGGGACTGTGTCATGGTGAGAGACCATTACATTAGATGTCCGGATTCTCATTTGAACTGACGAACCTCGCGCACATGTGGCATGGTAAAAATCAAAGCAAATATTCAAAAAGGACTACTATACTGTGTAAATATACAGTATTCAAGTAAAATAATGAAAATACTTTCAATCAGGCTTGAGGTGGGAGGGTTAAATGTTTTAACCCCCCAATCGAACACTGACTCCATACATCCGTAGTACCATGACATAGCCCCTTTAAATGTTTCCTTGTCTTCGTCCAATTATTTCGATATGTATGGTTAACTTACCCGTAGGGCGCGCAGTTGTTGCTGTTGTTGTTGTCGTGGTTGATGTTGTTAAAGAATGATGATATGGATCCATTCCAACATGCGGAACATAATGGCCTGTGGGTATTACAAGACATGCTTGTTAATAAATACTTCTTTCCAACATTTTCATTTAACCTACGTGGTTTATTTCATACTCGGAATTTTTTTTTCTTACATCAGCAAACCAAACAAATTAATTACATTCAACGGTAGCTTATCAAGCACGCCATTGGTTAATCAGTAGATACGGAGAACTGAATATTTCAAATGGGCATATCAGTGCATTCAGATAGTAACGCAGAGATTGGAGTTCCTCTCTTCTATTTCTTGACCAAAGATACTTTTTCTAAATTAAGCTTGGTGTCCAAACATGTCTGTTTGTAGATGATTTACATGATGACGTCATATGCTATAACTACTAGAATCCTCTGCGCGCCTCTTTTTCTGACTCCAATTCGAAAATTACCGTTGAGTGCGAGGACTAAATATTTAGAAGAGATACTACAGAATTGTATAAGAAGAATGAAATAAATATGCATAAATTAAGGAAGACTATGAGCAATTGATTATATATTGGTGTTTAGTAGCCAAAGTAGCAAAGCTTTCGAGTTGGCTACCGCGTCATTTGCTCAGTGTTAGATCTCACTCTGAAGTGAACTATTCATAAATACCAGCAAGGTGTAACACTCGAAACTTCAACAATACACAGAGTTGTGAATAGTCCACCTTCTCGCTGGTATTTATGAATATTTAACATCAGAATGACACTGAACAAATGAGTCTGTAGTCATCGCGTACAGCGGTAATTTAGAATTTGAAACTGATCTATTCAGCCTACTGTCTTTGTATTCTCATAAAGTTTCAAAATCTAAATAACAAAGCGAATTTTAAAAGGATTCCGGTAGTTTTAGTCACGTGATCCCATCATGCAAATCGCCTATTAAAATGAGTGTAAAAGAGGTCCTGATTTACTTCGAAAACATTATCATAAATTACCTGGCTGTGACGTAACTTTAATAGGGATGAATTCATCACAAACGGGAGTGGGTACCACCGTGATACTAGTGTCACCAAAAAGAAGCATGACCTTTTCACCGCGAGGATCCAGCGCTCTGTAGGTCACGTGATGATGCAGGTCAGGGCGCTGTATTATCGTCTTTAGCTTGAATTCCTTGCCAATAGCGAGATATCCGTCCGCCTTAATATCAGTAACTATCTCATAAGGCCTACCAGCGTGGTTGATGAAATTGAGAGCGATACAGGTTTCTGAAAAGATATGTAAAAATGGCAGGTTAGAAAATCTCTTTCCATGCAGACCTCTCGCACTTATATCCAGTCATGTATCCTTTTTTAGGTTATAGTTAACGGTAAAGGATTGCGGTAAGAGTTTGCGGGCAAAGGACTCACTGGTTGAATAGCGGACAAACGTAGGTACACATGTAGTTGGAACTCCAAAATCTGACAGTTATCTCTCTTCTAAAGATTGTTACTCTAACCTGTGTCAAGAAATGTGTCACGGAAAAAGTTGACAAATATAGGACATAAGATAAAGTACACAGGACTGAGTGTCAATAGGACATAAGACAAAGTAAACAGGCCATAGTCAATAGGACATGAGAGATACGGTACATGGGCCATTCTGCGTTATTTCCAAGATCGAAATGGATTGTGTTTGTAGGGTTAGTCCGGTAAATACATTGTTGTCAGTTTTGTTGTTGCTGTTGTTTTTGGGGGAGGGATCACAAATCCATCAAATCCATTTTAAAATCACACTGTAGTTAATGCATGGATTCCTCATAGATGCACAGTTTTACCCAGAATCCATTTCTGTCATGGAATGTCCTTTACCCTAATGTGTGCTATGTCCTACGTACTTTCTGGTCTGTGGTATGTGCTATGTGGTATGTACTTAATCTCCGTGAAAACATTTGTTTCGAATAAACAGGTAAATGTTTAAAGCTACAGTTACACAAAGATATGAATCAGAACGTGTTTCATTCATCTGTCTCCAGAGTGTCTATCTATTAGGGTGTATTTGTGTGTTAACCCTCAATAAGTAAACGACTAATTTTCCTTAGCATTAGAAGTGTACATTCTGTAGTTTTTGAATTGTAAGTTACTTTTGTCACGCACTATGATTAACGTGTTAAACAAGTGTAAGCATACCATTTAATGGCCGTTTGGGAGGCTTTTTGGCTGTTTTAGCAGTAACAGTGGCTGCCATAGGAGGACCAAGCTCCTCTTGACCAGGAATTGTCGGTATTTCATTGCTTAGAACACCCTTGCAGTTGAGTGTAGGGTATTGATCCTTTGGGATGGGTAGAAAATTAAACGAACATCTTGTCAGAAAGGCCTTTGTTGATCTGGTGTATGCAAGCACCATTTCAGTCCCCAGTAGATTCTTGATCTTGTCTTCGCAGGCAAACCAGAGATAGTGATAGAAGCTCATAATTTGAAGAGCGGATGGGTACGTCATTATCTTGTAGAACAAAAAAGTGGCTTCACGTGCTATAAAAACAACAATGGCCAGAATGGTTTGTAATAAACACGAAGTTCCGGTATAAATGGAAGCCCAGCTACGGCTTTGTCACCTTCCATTATCATGCTCCGCTTGAGTTCTTCCTACTGATTTCATATCGCGCGAAATTCAAAACAAATACATAACTGTTTAACTTCAAAGTCAGGGCTACAGACTTCATAAACAGTCATAAGATAACCGACATTGGAAGTCATTAATGAACAACTATATTCCCTCTAGTCACTTTTTTTGACTTGTTTAATTTTAAACCTTAAAAATATAAAGACAAAATGAAAGGCTGATTGTACGGTACTGGGAATATATATAATTACTACCGATATTTCGGTTGGTACGGCCAACCTTCCTAAGGGTACACAAGTATATGGCAAGAAACCGTTAGTTACAAATTTTAAATTTTGAAAACATGAATGTGAGACTAGGTGATGAGTGGGCGTGATAGAGAACTAAGATAAATACAATTCCATAATAGAGACTGAGTAGTATAAAATTACATTTCTTCCTTTCTGTTCATGCCTTTAGGTTCTAATGTTTGTCCTTTATCAATAAGAAATGCCTCGCGAGCCTTGCGTACGCCTACCAACAGTTAAAGTCCCCTCCCGCAATACTTGATTAAAATGATATTGATTTTCCTTCGAGACTGTCTATACACAGTTTGTTATTCATTGTAAGTTGCATAGTTTCTTTGATTTCTAGACTCGCGTATCACATTCTTCATGATGACAACTTACCAAAGTGCAAAGTTCCATCGCGTTTTGCCAGGAAGAACCTGTAATTTCTTTGAACGATATAATGATCCGGAACACACGCCGACTGTAAAGAGAAGTCGTCCGAGTTTGTTTTCGGCAGAAGCCCTTCTCGTATGATGAAATATTGGCAGGCACCTCGGAGGGCCACGTGACTCTCGATCGAACGAAAGCACAGGTTTCTCTTCATGTTAATCTGAATGGCAGGCACGTCTAAGGAGTGAATGCTGTAATGAGCGTTGAATACTACTGTGAAGTGGAATAAAAAAAATGAGATAAGAAAACCAGTCCACAGAAAATATTCGCAGCTGTACTCCTTGCGAGTCTATTCACTTAACTAGTGACAGCAACCTCAGTGGTAACTCAGTGCCGGTAATCGCTCAATAGACTAAACATATATTGTATGTCCAATCCAACCCCAAACCCTAACCCAAACCCAAACCCAAACCGTAAAACTTACACCTAACAAGGCTTAGATAATCCTGTTTCAAATCAAGTTAAAATCAAATTTCATTTAAATGAACACCCCCCAAATTATAAACTTTCACATGACGAAAGAGTATACTTGCCAAGTGTACGGGAACAATTTGAGGCAATTTTGGTCCAAGGACGGGCGAAGATTCGATTGGATAAAATACTGCAGAGCAACTTGAAATCGGTTCACTGTAACCGAAATCAAGTTTCTAGAATAAGCTTTAGGAATCCACTCATCGCCAGAAATTCGAGACATTGATGCCTGATAGTATATAGATGGTAGACATAGCATATATGGTACATTGGGACACTATAACGCGGGATACATAAAGTACCAACACGTAATTGGGTAACACCGCTCACCAGAATTTTATCGCATACTCGTCTCTTTTGGTCCGTTTAGGACCTACTTTCCAAAAGGACAAATTAGCTTGAATAACCGCTAGCTGTTTAAACAAGCACACTGCAGTTTCTAGTGTACAGAACAAGGTTTCCAAAGCGGCTGCCATGTTTATTGGATTTGGTCACTTGTGGTCAGAGTTATGACAGTTTCAAGACGAGCAATATTACGGGTTTTAGCGTGCCAATATGGAGACTGATGTTTCTTGTCGAAAAGCTGAATTTTCAAGAAGGAAAAGGAATCATTCAAAATGGACTTTGGGACATTAGAAGGGAAGAATACGGTAGGTCTTGTTTATGTGTTCAACTCTTCGTGCGCACATTTTTTGCTAAGGTTGTAGATTTGCAGCAGATACATTTTATAAACTGTTATCTGCATGTTTTTACTGGAAATCTTTAATGTCCACTGTAAATAAATGCGAATTTTATGCTTCCTCTAAAATGAAAGAAAGGAATCATCAACGTGTACTACTTGGCTTTGAATTGCTTTGAATTGAATTGATAATATCTGTAGAAATAATGCCTCGATCGCACATTTTTACGATTGTACCGTATTTCATGAGAAATAAGGAAAATGTTTAGGATCCCATACATTTCTCTGTAAATTTTCACGACCCATTTCACACAGTGAACAGGGGTCAATATGTGTTGCGCAATAACCATGTCTCGAATTTCTGGCGATGTTTAATCTTCTATCGAAAAAGTTTGAAAAGCATATCAGCTAGGACATTAGCATGGTCTTTTCTTTTATCATAGGGTGTTATTTTTGTAGTTTTGTTTTAAAGAAACTTGAAAGTTCAATTCAAATAACACACCTTTACTGGCTGGCCCTTCGTCGTACACTAGTGCTCGTGCTATATCATCTGGATCCTCGCCAGGTTTTGGGTAATAAACGAACTTCGCACTCTCCCTGGTGGACTCCCTACTATGGTTTGAACCCCCAGAACTAGGTGCATTTTCTCCCGTAAACGGTTTACTTTCGTTGTTGCCGCTCAAAATTGTAGTAAAAACAGGTTCTGGTCCTGACGAAGAATTTGATGTTACATTTGACGACAATGATGATGCAGAAGTTGATGAAGAAGAAGAGGAGGATGTCACAGACGATGAAGATGAAGAGGAGGAACTTGTACTGGTTTCTTTGTTCCCATACGATGCTTCCTTCCCTGATGACGTCGCTGCCGCTGCGACTGAACCACCAGCTTTAGCTTTACCTTGCGGTGCTGATACAAGTGCTTCCGGGTGTACAGGAAGACCACTGCTTCCAAAAGGAGCTCCTTCCTTCATCGGTTCAATACCGGCAACTTTGTACTGTCTCATGTGGTCTCCGACACCAGGGATTCGTCCGTAATTAGATCTCCCTCCTGTAGCACTACTCCCTGCAGAGGCACCAGCAGCACCTACTGCTGCCTGTCCACCTGCACTGCTTCCAGTTTGTCCATGAGACACCGCAGCACCATTTACTGCTTTCGTATGCACGTTAAAAACAACATGATGTTGATGCTTAGCGTATGTTTGTAAAGCCAAATCAATGGCTTTGGTGATTATTTTTCTTGCTGCTATTGCAGCTGCTTCTGCTCCTGCTTTTGCGCCTGCCTGCTCTCCAGAACGAGCTCCGGCTTCGGCACCAGCCTTTGCTCCAGACTCATACGCAGCTTGTGATCCAGAACTCGCTCCGGCCCTGGCTCCAAACTTCGCGGCATATTTAAGTAATATAATCTGAGCCGTCGCGTTTCTAGCTGAAGAATGAAGAGAACAATAATATTTAATAACACTAAACTATATGACTCCAGTTTCAAACATGTCATAGTCTGAGACCATTTGCCTAGCTCGCTAAGCTCTAATCCTGTTATTTGTTTTCACTGAGACTCATTCTTCTATGCCTCTATTGACTTTGTTTCCTCTTAGGCCCGTTTCAGATGATGAATTTTTCATGGCTGAGCTTAATAGATGAATTAAGTACGGCAGAAGCGCGGCATCTGAATCAATTGGGTGCGACAGATGAATTAGGTTCAACAGATGCTGTCGCATTATGCGACTCTAGAGCGACGTTGATTCAAAAGCCTCTCTTTTCATGTGCCGAACTTAAAGCATAAAGTATACCACTGCTGGAATATTAAACGAATAATAACCTCGCTATAAAAGGAAAAAGACCCTCGCCTTTTGGGATTGTAAATTTGAATTTCAAATTCAGAACAGTCAAGCAAGTCAGTTTTCTACTGTTAAGATACTAAATTGCTGACGGCAAAATTAAAATAAGCCAAGAAAAAGTAAAGAGCAGGAAACTAGTTGCTCGGTTATGTCTGTCAATAGCGTTTTAGAACCGTTTACGGTTTAGAAAGGTGGGGGAAAAAAATGGTAGGGGCGTGAGCAGGTTTTCTGTTCACTCCTATAACTTCAATTAACTAAATAATATCAATATCATATTTGGACATCTGATAAAAAATTGGCAAGTGGAACATGTTGAAGTTGTTGTTACCATGGTTACAAGTCACGTGACTATGGGGAACCAAAATGGGCAAAATACTTCTTCAATAGGCTTTTGCACTGCTCTTTATATCGTTATTGAAAGTTGTAGGTGGGAAGGAGGAAGAGCTTGTTCTTTTTAGATTCTCAAATTTCAACTTTTATGACGTCATAATGGCTGACGTCATGAAAATCAATATTTTGAAATTAATACTACTACTAAACCAGAGGCGAAAACATTTGCTTCTTATAGAATATAACAGTGTGGTGCATGTTTTATGTCATTATCTTGAAAGGGAATGGAGTTATTGATTACATTCCTCTCATTCTTTTCAATTAATTCACTCTTTTCACCTGGTGGCCATCTTGGATTCGAAGCGAGGCAATCCTTTGTTTTTTGCCAGGTGAGCCTTGTTTTGATTATCCCTCACTACGAGGCTAACCTGTCAAAAACAAAGGATTGCCTCGCTTTGAATCCAAGATGGCCACCAGGTGAAAAGAGTGAATTAGTCACATAATGCCGCGGCAATTTTCAACGATTTTGGAATTTAAATTCGGCAGGAATTTATATCTTTTTTAGTTTTCGTTTTTGAACTCGTGATATTATATACTATGATTTCTAACAACTTTCAAGGCAATGCCATTTATTTGAAGTATTTTGGCATTTTTTACGTCATCGACTGTGACGTTATGATGGCGTATAGCTATTCAAACAAACCATCAATTTTATCTACACTTCACTATACCATTCCCTTGGCGAAGTTTCAGCGAGATTGAACTTTACGGTTCACGGTTCAATGGAAACTCTTGTTTGTTTAATTTATTCATAAAATTGATTTATGCATGACGTCACGCCCCGTGTCTTTTCAGTCACATGCTGCGGGAAATAGCGAATTTCCTGTGTTTTGTTTTCGACTCAAGCATGTTAAGGCCTGGTTCAGGGGTCAAATTTCGGGTAAAAACTGCTTTCCTTATTTCAGCTCAGCTGAGTATTGTAAGTACGCCAAGTTTCTCACGATAATAGATATCGCCATTCTTGCCTACCTTAAGTGGTTTGTATGTAGTAAAACGTGATCTGTCACGTGACTTAGAACACGAAATCAGTAAATCAAAAACGCGGCTCCGAGTTTAAAACAGCTATAGGATGATGAGTGGATATGTTTAGTTAATTAAGGTTGAAGCCTTTTACCTAAATCAGCTCAGAAAAGATGACTACAATGTTTTGTTAACGAGTAATTAAGGGGAAAATGTGCAAATTAGGTCACCTGACTTTTTGTACCCTAAATATCTCCTTATCTTTACATGATAGTCATGTTTTCTAAGCGTGGCCTGAAACACTGCGGGAGGAGTAATGTTTTAGTAGGGTTATTTTATATTCATGTGTTATCGTCGCAGCCGCATTTCACTTAAACGATTTTATATAATTATGACGTCATCGGTCACGTGATACGACAACCATCCACTCGACTATTTTGAAAGACTGTCAAATGTTCAGATACTCTACAAAACTTTTATGAGGATGAAAGATAGTTTGTGTTGAAATTAAAAAAATCACATTATGGCTTTAATCTTACATTGTATGTGCATGTGTGCATGTGTAAATTCTTTGCACTCTTCAGACTTCAACTTTCCTTTTGATTTAGATGTAATTTGTTTTCCATCGCAGGTTTAGTTCCGCTTTTGACTTTTGTTCCCATGCAGAAGTTTGTGGCCTGCCTGGCCAGGTGACGTCCTTCTGTTCAGTATTCTCTAACTTCAACCCTTCGCAACGGTTCTGTTTTTAGCTCTCAGTTTACCGGGCTTCAGATTCGAATCTGAGTTACGAGTATGACTTTCACTGCGCGTACGGCTTTTTGACTCGCAATATTTTCCTTTCAAGGAAAGTAGGCATCTTCTAGTTCTTCCAAGAGAAATGAGAACAAGCTATTAAGAGCATTTGTTTGTTCTGGTATCCTTACAAGCTATTAAGAGCATTTGTTTGTTCTGGTATCCTTACAAGCTATTAAGAGCATTTGTCTGTTCTGGTATCCTTACAAGCTATTAAGAGCATTTGTCTGTTCTGGTATCCTTACAAGCTATTAAGAGCATTTGTTTGTTCTGGTATCCTTACAAGCTATTAAGAGCATTTGTCTGTTCTGGTATCCTTACAAGCTATTAAGAGCATTTGTCTGTTCTGGTATCCTTACAAGCTACTAAGAGCATTTGTCTGTTCTGGTATCCTTACAAGCTATTAAGAGCATTTGTCTGTTCTGGTATCCTTACAAGCTATTAAGAGCATTTGTCTGTTCTGGTATCCTTACAAGCTATTAAGAGCATTTGTCTGTTCTGGTATCCTTACAAGCTATTAAGAGCATTTGTTTGTTCTGGTATCCTTACAAGCTATTAAGAGCATTTGTTTGTTCTGGTATCCTTACAAGCTATTCAAGTGCACCTAACCCCTTTTGCAATTTTTTATACATATGAATCTTTGAAAGGTTTTGAGTACTTCTGCGAAGAAATGTTTGGCTTACAAAGAATATTCTATGTTTTAGGCTTGTTTGAAATGGTGAAAATTTGACCTTTCCTGACCCATGACCGCGCAAGAAAAAGCCTGGGTCGATTCTGGATCTTACGTCACCTCATTAATGCATTACTCTCCATGGTGCCTTTCTATCACGACAACATCGATATATAGAGAATTTATATAGTCTGTGAGCTGTTGTAAAGAAAACAGTTATTTTAGACAAAATGCTAAACATTTATTCAACTTATTGCAAAGTCGAATGAATTAGGTGACGTAAGATCCAGAATCGACCCAGGCTTTTCCTTACGCGGTCATGGGTCAGGAAAGGTCATATTTTCATCATTTCAAACGAGCCTAGAACATAGAATATTCTTTGTAAGCCAAACATTTATTCGCAGAAGTATCAAAACCGTACCTTTCAAAGATTCATAGGTATAAAAATCGCAAAAGGGGTTAGGTGCACTTTAAGAGCATTTGTTTGTTCTGGTATCCTTTAAAAGTCACAGTTTAGAAGCTTGCGCACCTAGTTTAAATGCGGTTGCGATCGTTGAGTCGCGAGCATATACGTCGTCAGAGTTTTCCGTTAAAATCAGTTGGTTGTTGGAGCATCTTTACTCTACTCGTTTTTGCACTTGCATCCAGCGGTATAGTAGTTCGTTCTCAGTCACCGACCATATTTTTCTTTGTTGTTCAGCGCCATAGAGACGCGCGGGCGCGCTATACACGACTTTCATAATGGCCGCCTCCTAATTTGCATAATTTGGAAGACCAATCTGTAGAAGAAAACTAATCCTACCACATGAAAGATCACATTAAAACTAGTAATAATTTTGAGTTTTAGAGCAATGTGGAAAATTGCTGTTGAGCTATGGGCATTTCTAATGCAGAAAAACATGAAAGCGAGGCTAGTAAGGCTTCCGTTGTTTTTCTCATACAAATCTCTCTAATTTCAACTGGCTGTAACTTCATTGTTTTTTAAGCTACAGCACACAACTTTCACAAGTTCACTAATGTCGACATGCTCTTTCACATGGTAATGTTCATATTTTCTATACATGTAGATAAACTACCGAAACGGGAAATCACATATGTAAATTAGGAGGCGGCCATTATGAAAGTCGTGTATTTTTACGGCATTCTTTACGGTAAACAGTACTTGCTAATGAAGATTGAAAATTGTGAAAATTTTCGATTCAGCCATTCGCATGAGAAGTTATTTCAAACACGAATTGTAATGTTTTATCAGGGGTTCCAAATATTGAGAAAACAAATGAAACCCGAGCTCGAGAGGCGCAGCCAATACTGTCTTGAAAAAGACAATTGATTTTGACGATGATGCGCGCGCAGATAGAACAATGGCTATCTGTTTTAAATAACAAAAGGCTTGTGAACCAGAACGAGTCTTAGCAGCTTGCGTCTATTGTTCTACTGATGCGTGCGCAACATCGTTAAAATGGCCTATATTGAAAACAAAAACCATCAAATTTCCAAATTCGTTCTCAAAGATTAGCTAAATTGTTTGGTTTAGAGACAAACTTTAATACTACACAGAAAATCACAACAGAGAAGGCATGTTTTCGATTCGAGTTTCTTAACTGTTATCTTGTTGGTAGAATCAGAGCATATTTGCAGCTATCTTCACCGTACAGTTTGCTTCAGATAAACTAGAGGATTCTCATATATGCATCAATTATAATGATCTTCTTCACTAAATTTACAGACTTCGGTATCCGGAGTGGGTCGTTCGAATAAATCCAAAACAAGAAATTGTTCGAATTCCCGCGTCGATAAATGGAAGCCGTTTGCAAAGTCGCAACTCCGGACCGAAATGCAGACGTTAAGGTTAACACTTCCGGTTTAAAAAAATAACTTTAGTGAGTTAAGATATCCCAGCCAACGCCCCGAAACTTTCTCTCTGTCCCTTATTTTCTCTTGGTCAAACTTAATAGTATGTGGCAGTTCGCCGTCTAGATCTAAATCAAGCAGTGGATCCAATATCAAACTTAATGGTATTCAGCAGGAACACCCAACGGTAAAACTTCATAAAAACAAACATTCTGATGTTTTTATAACAAATCAGATGTATTTAAACATATTTAAGGGAATTGTTTTTCAGCTGGCAGACGAACAGCTGTTCTGCAGCGCCAGCCAGCCTAAAGTTCATGAAGAATTTCTAAATTTCCCAGCTGAAATATTTAAGTGCAGAATTTGCCAGCAGCAAAAATATATTTTTATTTTAAGAATAAAAACCTGAGCAGAATTCGGTATTTTTAAAAACCTGTGAAACAACAGGTACGTGCAGAATTTGCCAGCTGAGAAATATCGCTCTGTTATATTATTATTATGTAATTATATCGGACTGCAGAATTTACCAGCTGACAAATATCGCTCCGTTATATTATTATTTAGTATCAGACTGCAGAATTTGCCAGCCAAGAAATTCCAAAGTGCAGAATTTGCTAGCCGAGTGGCCCAGAAGAACAGTTATTTTGCAGAACAGTTCGTTGGGTGTTCCTGTATTCAGTCAAGCAGTCGATCCAGTGTCAAACTTAATTGTATTAAGTTCGGCGCATGAAACGTTCGCTGTCTGAAACCGGTCTTACACGTGTCCGGTGTACTAGAAGGGACAGCAGTCCAGAGAAATGGTGAGGGAATGGGTGCGTAGAATTTGTCATCCGGTGTCTTGACCGCTACTGACAGATGATCGTCATCAAAGTATTCCTTCATGAGTGTCTCTATGAAGTAATATTTTCCTTTCTCTAGTTGCACCGGCCATGACTTCTGCTCGGGATATCTGAAACGAGAAAGATAATTATTGTCTGAAGGGGATGAAATACGTTATCTTCAACAAGCTGTTAGTTGATGCATATTTCTGATTTTTTATATTTATCAACCAGAAGCAGAGAACTAACTTTCAAGCCTTATTATACATACACTAAGACTAGACTATTATATTATATAGAGGATATATATTACACGGTGGTGAGAAGATATGAAGTTTATGATCCTCGCCGGAGAGTCGAAAACATTTCACAAGTGAGCGCAGCGAACAAGTGAAATGTTTTGGACTCGAGAGGATAAGCTTCATACCTTCGTGCAATTTTCTTTTTATTCAGTATGGACAATTAAACTGCTCTAAGAACTCTTATTTATTAATTTTACTTACTGTCAGTACAAACTTCTTCGTGATCTTTCTAGGCTATTCTTGGGAGTTTCATCGAATTTTCTTCGTTGCAGTCAAGAAAATCTTTAGAGGGTTTTAGATCGTATTTGGCTTTTTGTGCTCGAAATATTCATTGTTAGTATATACCACACCAGTGAATATCACTTTTCGCGCGCTCTGATTGGCTACTCATGATTTCATATTCACCTCCGGGCAAAGCAGCGATCACCTCGTGCGAGGTTTTGTCCATATGACAGAAAATAAAATGAGTATTTGGTGCTGACTATACACCGGCAGTGTGGTATATACTAAAACAATTAGTGGAGGTGAATAGTGGTGGATATTTACCTCGCCGACAAAACGGCTCGGTAAATATCCACCACTATTCACCTCCACTTCGGTGAATAATTGTTAATTATGCAGCTCATTTAAGCTGTTTCCATCTTCGTAGTTCAAACGTGACGTCATCGATATTTTCACAAGTTAAGATATGGAAAATACGCCACTCATTACCCGGATGTAATCTCGTATGAGTTCTATAGCTATGAGTGGTTCATTTCTCAGTAAAATACTATCGTCCACATAATAAATTATATTACTATTTAACAATTATTCACCGAAGTGGAGGTGAATAGAAAGAGCTTATTACACGGAAAGTTGTGTAATACGGCTGGGTATTTTTTACGAGTCAGTTTTATTTTTTCGAGCCTGAAAGGCGACGAGTAAAAATTCCCAGCCGTATTACACAACTCTTCGTGTAATAAATTGTTTATTATACGACAGCTAACACGAACAAAACAAATTTGTTTTCGCTTACCTTACTGCTCTGTTTGAAGAAAATCTTCAGAAGAAATCTCGAGAGAAGAAATCTCTGAGCCTCAATTGAAGTCCAATGTCGGGGGCGGGCGCGCACTGAAAAATGTTTTTTTTCGCGTGCTAAAAGCTGATTGGCTGTTACTCAAACAACCCCATTTCGATTGGCTCGCGCGCCTACAAAACCTTTTAAGTGTACGTGTTGAATACACCTGTGCAAACCTGTTCTCGACCCGTGTAATACGGTCTCATATTTGCACTCGTTTTAGCCCGTATTTGCACTCGAAAACGCCAAGTCGTATAATAATGGTGGATATTTACCGAGCCGCTTAGTATATACCACACTCCAGGTGAATAGCCAGCACCAAATTGTTATTTTATTTTCTGTCAAATGGACAAAAACTCGCGCAAGATGATCGCTGCTTTGCTCGGAAGTGAATATGAAATCATATTCAATATGAAATCATATTCACTGTTTGAGTAGCCAATCAGAGCGCGCGAAAAGTGATATTTACTGGTGTGGTATATACTAAAGTAGATTATACACTAGATAGTATATTATATTATTATAAATATTTGGTAATTTGTGATATAATTTACATACAACCTTTAGTTATTTGCATATGTTTAATTATATTTTTCTCCCCTCTCTCCTGGGTAGCCTATTGTAAGGGAAACTTTTCCTCTTCCGGCTTGTCTACACTTTCTTTATTTCGGTTCTTTTATTATTCCTTTTCCATTTTGTCTTTTTCCCTTCATAATTGTACGGATGTAAGCTTGAAATCAGTAAAGTAAAGTAATCTCTTATGTTATGAGAGCACCAGTATGAGTTTTAGATCCTTAGAGCAATCTGCGTATACGTATTTATTAGATAAATCTGAAAAACGCATGCAATCCACCGATAGCGTTCCACCGATTGCTACATAGCGTTTTGCGACCACACATGAGCCTCCATAGTGCTCGTTCCTGCTGAAGCTAGCTCACTCGTGAGAATACGAATCATTCGATCGACTACATTATTTTATTTTTGTATTTATTGCTTACGAGACTCTATTGCTATTTCTTTTGAAAATTTAAACGTACGTAAAATTTTCGTAAAACTCACTTGTCGTATTCCTTTGGTTTCGTGAAACGTTCCGCAGACACTCTCGCGATCAGACTTTTGTGTTCTGATTGTTCATCCTTACTGAGGTAAAGATGGCCGCCGTTATCACTTGCTGGAAATCAATTGTTGATAAAAGGGTGCAGATCGCAGGTTAGTCAGTGCGTATGAGTGGGACAAATGTACAATAATGACATAAAAATAATGACATTTTAAAATTATGATGCTCACACTACGCCGTTGGTTTAAACATTTGAATATATTGAAATTCTGTGATGTGGTTAAATTTTGTAATTCATTTTTTGTTTTCCCGAGTACCATTCCAATAGTACGGTGGCTTGTTAGGGCCATTAAAAAAACGATTATATTTTTCTCAAATCCCGAGTTATTTTTGAAAAAAAAAATTATTATGGCAAAAAAATAAGAAAAAGTTATTAATCCCGAGTTGCTAATCCCGAGTTCAAAATCCCGAGTTGCTAATCCCGAGTTGCTAATCCCGAGTTCTTAATCCCGAGTTGCTAATCCCGAGTTGCTAATCCCGAGTTCCAAATCCCGATTTCAAAATCCCGAGTTCCAAATCCCGAGTTCCAAATCCCGAGTTCCAAATCCCGAGTTCTTAATCCCGAGTTGCTAATCCCGATTTGCTAATCCCGAGTTCTTAATCCCGAGTTGCTAATCCCGTGTTCCAAATCCCGAGTTCTAAATCCGAGTTCCTTAACTGTACACGAGGTCTTCTTGTCTGCAGCAAAGACTGTCCACGCCATCACCTACTTCATAGTTGTACTTTATTTGTACTTGGTACGCTTTAAGCCGTGTTTATCGGTTTTGCCAAGCTATATTCCAAGTATCGAAGGCGTCGCGAATGACCAGCGAGAACTACTTGTTAGAGAATATTTCAATTTAGGTTTATATTACGCCGAAATTCTAGCTTTTCCTTTGCTTGTGCATGGTCTCATTTTAAGTATGCGGCAGATGAAGAGAATACTGAGGGATATGGGACTTCGAAGTGATGTGAATAGTATTATTGATTCCATCCTCAAATATCTTTTCGGAATTTCATCCTACATTATTAGAACTTTACAAAAATGTTGATTCATTGAGATGACTATAGTTATTTTAACGTTAGAGATCACAGTTTGCTAATCTCGAAAATCATCACGTGCGAGTACGGTGTAGAGATAAAATCGCAACGAAGAATATGGAAAAAGTTGCAACCCCAGTAGTCTTTTTGTCTCTTTCCTGAAATATCTTTTAGCTTGTTCTAAAATAAACATATTTGAATTTTTGCTTTCTTAGAGCTTGAAGACTCGGCGCGCTGGATTAGGTTTGAACGAAGACTGAAGCCCATCATATCCTTTAAGAATAATCCTTCATGCTGAACTGAACGTAACGACTTTGCCGATAATTACAACGCTGTCATCGGTGGCGGTCCCAAAAAATATGGGATACCCCGTCACGGGCTCCCCTCGATAGCATCCAGGTTGGTGCCGAGATCATCTATCCATCCAAATCAGCAAGGAACATTGGGGTCGTTTTCGATCACACTATGATGATGGACAAGCAAGTGTCTGCGATTTGCAAATCTGCGTTTTACCATATAAGAAACATTGCTCGCGTTAGGAAATTTTTATCTTTAGATGTTTGCAAAATACTAGTTCATGCATTTATCACCGCCAAATTAGATTATTGTAACTCGTTATTATATGGTATCCCTAAATATTTACATCAGAGGCTCCAGTATGTCCAAAATTCGGCAGCACGCCTTCTTACTTGTTCGCGTAAATCCTGCCATATTACAAATATTTTACAAGACCTACATTGGCTACCAATAGAACAAAGGATTAATTTTAAGATATTACTACTGACATTTAAGGCTATGAACAATATTGCACCATTATATATTAGTGAACTTTTAGAACCATATGCACCATCTCGATCATTACGCTCATCTTCTCAGAACTTACTCAAAGTTCCAACATACAATCTAAAAACGTATGGTGCAAGATCCTTTTCATTCTCAGCGGCCACTTTATGGAATAGTCTTCCAATTGATGTAAAGAACGTTCAATCTGTAAATATTTTTAAGACTAAGGTTAAGACTATTCTTTTTAAAAAAGCTTTTAACATCTTATATTTAAAATAGTTAAATCCGTAAGTATGTTTAATTAATTTGTATATTTTGCCCTATTTAATTTATTTATTTTAATTATTTTTAGTAGTGATGTAAAGCGCCATTGGTCATTTAGTGGAAATGGCGCTATATAAATTGTTATATTATTATTATTATCATCTACTTCATTAGCTGGCGGCAGTTTTCCCCTATGGATCCCTTAAAAAAATTGATATGGCGCCGTTACCAGGAACTGAGGAGGTAATATATTAATATTGTCGTTAAAACTGGCAATATTTGCATCTGATCGATCGGCCGCCATTCTCACTACACGTGGTAAGAAGAATGGACGAAGAGCTCGGCCTCGGAATTAGGAACTCGGGATTTGGAACTCGGGATTAAGAACTCAGGATTAAGAACTCGGGATTTGGAACTCGGGATTTGGAACTCGGGATTTGGAACTCGGGATTAGCAACTCGGGATTAGCAACTCGGGATTAGCAACTCGGGATTAAGAACTCGGGATTAGCAACTCGGGATTAGCAACTCGGGATTTGGAACTCGGGATTTGGAACTCGGGATTAAGAACTCGGAATTTGGAACTCGGGATTTGGAACTCGGGATTTGGAACTCAGGATTAAGAACTCGGGATTTGGAACTCGGGATTTGGAACTCGGGATTTGGAACTCGGGATTAGCAACTCGGGATTAGCAACTCGGGATTAGCAACTCGGGATTAAGAACTCGGGATTAGCAACTCGGGATTAGCAACTCGGGATTTGGAACTCGGGATTTGGAACTCGGGATTAAGAACTCGGAATTTGGAACTCGGGATTTGGAACTCGGGATTTGGAACTCGGGATTAAGAACTCGGAATTTGGAACTCGGGATTTGGAACTCGGGATTAGCAACTCGGGATTAGCAACTCGGGATTAATAACTTTTTCTCATTTTTTTCCCCAAAATTTTTTTTTTTCAAAAAATAACTCGGGATTTGAGAAAAATATAATCGTTTTTTTAATGGCCCTAACAAGCCACCGTACAATAGGCTTCCTTCAGCGGTTGATAATGTTGTTCAAACTGTTGCTAGTATTCATTCCTATAACACAAGACTTGCAACAAGATCATCCTACTATTCCCTTGTAATACCATGATCGCCTCGGTTTTCTTCGTTCTCCGAGGGAATTTAAACCCTAAATTTAAACCCTAAATTCCCTCATTAGAGATAGTTGTTTCTAAATTTCCCTCATGCATCAACACGAGGGATATTTAGAAGACAAAGAAATCCATCTTCTTTTACTAAATTTCCCTCATGAATAATTACATGAGGGAAATTTGTAGACAACGAAATATATTGTCTTTCACTAATTTTTCCTCATGTTCCATGCATTCATAACGGAATCTTAGAAAGACAAAAGCCTTGTCTTCTATGCGCAGAGTCGGAACAAGTGCTGGTGTGCACTTTCGGACCAACCCCGCGCCCGTTCTAGGTTTACAAAGTTAGAATTTCGTGACCTCTAGTCACTCCAAGTTCACCCGACATCCATTTGGGATGCTTTTTCCTGTATCTGCGCATGCTCGGGGTCGCCTTTTCTTTAAATGACGTCACATAACTAACTGTTCTTTCCGGCATAAAGTCTTTGAAATTGTCCTCTCTTGCCTTCTTCCATTGAGCATAGACGCTCTCGCTCCATTTAGTGTGTCTTTTCGTGTTTTCGGGAGTCCTGCCGTCTCTTATACTGGCGACATCTCTATCGGAAACGAAAGTAAAACGCTCCGCCGTATTTTCAAAAAGACCAGAATAAATGAAGCAAGCAAGCTGAAATAATTTTATAGGTGGCTGGTTGTTTGATTTAACCATTATTTAAGTGTGAAATTAACCCAAGCGTCTCTCAAGAGACCTAAAATTCACTCATTGTACTGTACTGATCATTCAATAGACCGTGGCTCTTGCAGTCCAACTAAACTCAACCCGTAATACGAGTTTATTTTCTCGGCGATCATGGTATTACAAACTTATACCATGACAGCTCGGGAAATTAGTAATTAAATTTCCCCGCAAGTCTCGGGATGATTTGTAAAAGTCCCGACGCCGCAATCACCCTCGGCTTGCGGGGAAATTTAATCACTAATTTCCCTCGTGTCATGGTATTACTTATAATAATTATATTATATCAAATTATGGCAAAATAAAGTAACTATTCTATTAAGCTCAATATGGGAAAACCATTTCAATGTCACGGCAACTTTCATGTCGTACAGCATAAGCCTTGCCGTAAGTCATTGCCGTAACTTCTCCACTAATACGAAATCCGCTCTGTTACACAACTTGTGCTAGTTTAGAGAAAACCAATTTGCAAGTAAGACTAGTTGCACGAGATCCAAACAGTACTTGTAGTTCAAAAGGCAACAAGTGTGACGTCATATATTTCCATATTTCACTCCAACTGAATGAAATGTGGATTCTACGAATGGTTTAGATACTGGTGAAACACGCTCTTCCATATAATAAAATAATGTGTGTACGCACATATGCCTTACCAATATATAATATGTGAGTTCCCGCTGTGTCATTAGGGACGAAGTACGCCCTAATTCTAATAAATGTGGGTATGCACATACGCCTTACCAATATAAAATATGTGAGTTCCTGTGTCCTTAGGGACGAAGTACGCCCTAATTCTAGTACCGAAGTTCTCGCCCCAGTTGCGTGGCTGTGTGAATTGTGACCCATAACCCCGCCAGGTAGGGAGGTACGGATAGCGGGTATCGTCCATCAATTTGTCGACGGAATACGTATCAATGCCCTCCCATTTCTCGATGTATACTCCTGGCCGCCTTTTCACTCCTGTTGAAGAGAATATACTGACGCTTTTTTTATCATGTCGGTAGAAGGGAAATAATGGTTAGTCTAGTAGACAATTCTGGTACCGTTCCAACAACTCATACGTTATCAAGGGTAACGCGTGTATAAGCGCGAGCTTACAGGAGGGTCAAGGGGCTTTTATATGAAGGGGGCGTACGCCGGGTTCGCCCCCTCAAAATCTGTCCCTTTTATTGCAATATTATGCTTTGTATCTTCGAGTAATCGACGAGACTAATCCGACTAAGTATGGAAAGCATCGGTTATATAAATGACATGTTTAAGTCGCTTATGTTCTCAAATACCAAAACCAAACAACAGTTCATTTCTTGATACGTTTTACGCGTTTCAATGTATTTGGTTATTGAAATGGATTTATCTATAACAATATTATGCCTTTTGCAGGTACATGTATGTGGTGTCAGACTACAGCACCGACTTCTCTATTATCACATAACGTAACAGCGCGTTCGACTTCACTAGCGACTTCACTAGAACATTATATTCTTCCGAAATTTGGTCATTACTGCGGTCCAACTAAAAAATGTTGCAACCGTTGGCGGCACCAGAGCCGCCAAAATTTGACGGCTCAATGTCGGTGGTTCGGGGCCACTTACGGCCAACACCGGGCGGCTACCCGTCAACGGTTGTATGCCTTTAATTAGTTTCCATATCCAAATCTTCGAAAAATATAATAAGCATAATAAGACGTTGCCGTCGTGGTTTCTTAAAGTCCATGATTTCCTAAAGGCGCATTGGATTGACCGTAATCCGCAATAAGAATAGATGGAATAATATCTGGAAATCACTGGTTCAGGCACATTTTGCACTGTAAGCTACAAATGCTTGCTGACATATAATGATAATCATGTTACATTTAGTATTCCAGTGGCTGAAAAATCCCAACATAAGCGATTCTGTGTATTCTTATTTTAGGACTGAATACGGTCAATCGAACGCACTAAATGTCAAAGAAGCTATGCACGTGAAAATACTTATGAATTTGCAGATTCATGAACAGGCAGAAATAAAGTAAATTAAAAAAAACATGAAATTGAAATAATAAAAACCCAACATACCTGATGCAAAAGGATAAATCTTGTTAGTAAATCCCAGTTGAAGGGCTTCTATCGTCGTTTGATAACGAATTATTACCATGAAGTATTTGACAATCCATAGCCACGTTTTTCTCATTGCGATTGTCCAACTGTACCTTTTTCTAGGTCTCTACATCATTTACTGATAGGTTAGTATTTGTGTCTTTGGTCAGGGTATTTCCGTTTCATCTTTTCTGTCATTAAACTTGTTTACACCTTGATAATTATGTGAAATGGTAAATTAAAGTAACTTTACCGGTTTCTTACGTTGAAGAGGTAATAAATAATGCAAGTGAACGCCGAAAAAAGGCTTGTAGATGTATCAGAGAAAATTACCAAATTTCTTGATCTGTGTAACAGCATTTTTCAGGCAAGAACAAGCACTTTAACATGTAAAGGCCCTGCATCATCGTTACGAGTGGAAGTTTCGTCTTCAAACCAAACATTGAACAGGCCTGTGCTGGTAGCTCGACGATTGAAAAGTTATTGCTTCCAGTTGGTTTTCCATCCGTGTTTTTGCCTCTCGTTTAATCAAAAACATGAACATAAGTGTAAAATACCAGATGAAAGAATGTCTCAAGACAGCAAAGAAAATTGTATTCAGTACTCTTTTAGTGTTATTCGGGCTAAATGTTTGAACTTTATTTCAGCCCTTTGAGCCGAAAGTTATTAATACACTCTAACTACAATGCCATGTATATTAAATGATTGTAAATGATTAGAAATTATAGATCAATCAAGATTTACAGAAATTCGAAATGACAATGAAAATGTCCTATTCAGGAGTCAATACTTTTGCTACAGGCTTATGCTCTCCCTTAATCGTGTCACAGGTATTTTTAATTGCCTCTCAAATACCTGTCACGAATACCCTGCGTAGTGGCCCTTGAAGTTGTCAGTACTAGTGTAGGGTCAGGATATGAATTTGTCGGGTCATCAACTCCGCTACACCTCCCATTGGTAATCAATTAATATGCTCCTTGCCTCCAGGAACGACCGCGCCAACGCCACCGATTTGGGAAGCCGCATTCAAAATGGCTACTATGAGAAAGTTTAGCTGAGTTTGTCTGGGCTTCGCTTCGTGTGTAGCTGTGATGTTACCGTTTTATATGCATACAAGGAAAATATAATTATCGTACTGTGTGCTGCATTTGTCATTTTGTGGAGCTTGTTGAGTTTACTGGAATCGATTTTCGAGACTGGAACTCTGATCTCCACCCTTTCCATTAATTATGAAGGGGAGAATTTGTTTTAGGAAAAGTCCAAACCTAACATAAATAATATCCAGATACAGTTTAAAGACGATATTAAAACTTTATTTTTACAAATATTTCACTGATAACACAGAAACTACGCTTGGGCTCCCTGTGGTCACGGTGACTTACCGCCGCCATGTTGATCGATGAAGCAAGCACGTGTGATCAGTGGAGCAAAACAGAAAAAACACGCGTTTTCGGTCGGCTGGGCACACAAAATTTTCACCCCCGGCCAGGGACAGATAGGTTGTCAAATGCCCCATCTTGCCCGGATGGGTGGGCTTGGAATTGATAGAGACATTAAATATACGCCTGTATACCTCTCTAATGTTCACAACATTGATCATCGAGAAGCTCTAACTCGTCTAAGAATAAGTAACCACGCCCTCGAAATTGGAAAAGGTCGACATTCTAGGCCCTACCTCATTAACATTAGCCAATCAGAGCGATTCATGTTGTGTTCAGTCTCGGCAGATACAGTTTACCAATGCTCTATACTTCTACAGAAACTAATGTCGATTCCAGTTTAATTTCAAGAAGAAACACTATTTTAGGAGTACAGAAAATGGCACCACAGTAAACAAACAATTAATATCAGGCAGGAAAGCCATTGAAGCGCTGCTCGAGCTATACCATGCAGGGGCGTAGCCGGCCATTTTTTTCCCTTTAGATCCCGAAGTTACAAGCCAAACGAGCGCTGAAGGGTTTCCCGCTTGAATTGCAATTATTCCTAAAGGAATAAAATCACAAAAGCGTAACAGCTATGTTGTTTAGTATAACAAAAGTAGCTAATGAGGCATATTTTGTCCCGCCACGGTGTAACCCACTAATTGGCGAGGAAAATCATCTAAAAATAACCCAACTTGTAAAAATATTGGAGACATAGACGCTCCTGTACCACATAAGAGATTATATCGATATCATATCTATAAAATATCCGGAGCAATGGAGAGTTACCAAAACACTCAAATTACAGTTGCGTCTACGAATAGCAGTGTCAGCGGTATTGTCCCAAACGCCTCACTTCGATGTACATGAGGTACAGGGATTGCAGGCACTGATCTGAGAAACCATAGTTAATAGACCACTCTATTAACCATGGATAAACCAAGCGCTTAAGCGTGGTTTTCACTAGCGAAATAAGCACAAGAAACATACGCAGTAATGCACTATCATTAGCGGTGCTTGTTCTTATCTGACACGTGTGAGTAGAACAAGTACTGCTCATGATATATACGGCACGGCATCTGCGTTTGTACGTATGTTGCCAGTTAGTGAAAATCACTTGCGCCACCGCGGCTCCCATTTGTTACCGATTAACCTTTTTGTAGTGTATTTGCCTGGAACGAATCAAAGCCACTTTCCCTGTTAAAAGTATTTATATTTAGTATTTATATACCATTATGATATTTACAACAATGAAAGGCAAATCATAAAAAATAAAGGCCGACATCAAACCCATTTTTATATCTAGTACACTATTCTGTTTAATTACCCTTTGTGAAAGGTTTTAAAACTTCCAAGCTTCAGTTTGAAGCTCTTTTAGAGGCTTTTATAATAGGTTGTTCTCTACATGGTCGGTCTGATGTGGATCGGATAAGGACGTAAACCGTAGGACTAAGTCAACAGAGGGCCATGTGGCAGATTACTGGGTTTCGTGGTAGCAGTACGAGAATTCGTACCATAATTCGTACCAGGAGCCCGTAACTAGAAGCGTCCATCCCGCATATTAGGCCTAGGTCACAGCAACACGATCTCGAACTTAAAGTAATGATTATCATTACTTGTCAAATCGCTTTAAAAGTAACGATAATTATTACTCTTAAAACCAGTCCAGACCAGTCAAGGATGAAGATAGACAATAGTCGCATTCCGAATGGCAGTAGACCCACTTAGTGTAGTGGGCATGCCATCGAGCCCCAGTAGGACCGCTCGAAAAAACTTTTCTCTCTCGTTTACCTTCTCTTCTTGTTTACCTGTGAATCCTAGCTCAAGGTGAGTGAGAACCCGTCGTTTAACCGTGAATTCGTCCGATGGTTAGGATTAGTTTTGTGGTTCGGGTTAGGATTTACCTTAAAGTAATGATTATCATTACTTTAAACCTCGAGAACGCGCCGGTTGGTCACAGCGTTTTTACGAATTAGGTTATTTTTAGAACGGTTTCTCGCTATTCTTCGATTGCAATCATTCCTAAGGGAATAAAATCACAAAAGCATGGCAGCTTTTGTATATGAGATATGGACCCTCCTGGTTATGGGCTCTTGCTCGTACCCAGTCGCTATTTAATAATCTAAGAAAAAAAGGAACACAGAAAAGGCTGGCCGAGGGGACTTGGAACGAATCATTTTGGCGCGCCTCGTAATCTTACTCGTTCCAAGTCCTGTCGGCCAGATTTTTTCTTTGTTGCTTTTTTTCTTAGATTATTAAAGACCCTGTGTCCGAGCCCATGGTGCTTTGCGCGCGCAAATCATTTTCTTAGGCTACGAAAATCCGAAAGATCGTTGTTGGTTATGTGACTCTCGGATCTTTCGAAATCCATCCCTAGTTTGGGCCATCGTGTAATTATTCATAGGTATATATGCTTAACTGACTTTCTTTTATCTTAACTTTTGTATATATACTTTTTTAAATGAAACTTTAGTTCGAATATTTCTTCGAATCCCTGTCTAGAGTAGAGGAATGCCGGAGAAAGGGCCGAGACAGCGAAGCGAAGCGACTTGATACGATAGATAATCCTTCAGCAGCCCACATTTTACTTTCTCTAGGTCTACAATAGAACACTTGTGGTTCAAAAGGACTACTACGTGAGTTTCCCGGGGATTTCCTGCACTAAGGGACCGGCGGGCTTCGTTGGAAATACAAAGCACAAAGCAACCACTTCTGGCATCAAGAACATTCGTAATTATAATTTCGCACGGCTAAGCTCCACCGAGGTGTTACTACTTATCTGTATCTGTATATGTTTTGCATTTTTATTAGCAGAGAAATCAATATCCTTAACCTTTTTTTTCATCCTCAGTCGGTCCAGAAAGTCTTGTTACCAAAACTACGATCGCGGGTCAAACTCCAATCTGCCGAGTTCAGCTGTTACTTCGCTGTGAGTTTGACTCGAATGCGAGTACGACATTTCATTTTGCACTCAAAATATATCATTCGCAAGGAAAGTAGAGATCTTCAAATACAGCTAAGCAATACTGGAGACATGAAAACAAGAGTATGTGTTTGCTTGTAGAGTTGTGAAAAGTCGCACTCGTAAACCGAATTAGAATCTAAAGACAGAACAACTGGCTTCCTGCCAAGTACTGTTAAAATCATATTCGAAGCATCCGGGGAAAATTCGTGGGTTTTTAATCCGGTAGAAATTATGAAATTCGTTATCCAAAGTGTATGCGTACTTCTTTTATGAAACTTATAAACAATCGAGAGCATTTTAGTTCGCCTAAAAGCTGGCCTTTAATTTATGCGGCCGTTGATAAACAAACTAATCATAACATTGGCGCAAAGCACCATGGGCTCGGACACTGGGTCTTTAAGTAACGATTGGGTACGAGTCAGAGTCTCTGCGAATAAAGTAAATTTACGTTACTGTAGCAGATTCCTTTTCAGCGTTCCTTTAGTTTTTAGTTAAACGAGTATTTCCCATCTCATGCGCTGACTTTCTGAGGTCCTTAAACATGTTTCTTCCACAGACCTTTTCACATCTTTTGATGCACGTTTTCCTATGATAGTATTTCAACTTCTCGCACTTCTTTATACAAACACACTTGGCAGTCGCGTGTGCACGGATAACGGACTTGACTTCAATGACGTCATCAGAATGGGTACAGCAGGATACGGGACATGTCGGAGGGCACCATGGAGAGGGATGTCGACACGTTGAGGAACATGCTGGAAAAAAATACCAGAATTAACAATTGCCTCACAAGCTCATGAATTATTCATTATACTTTTAGTAAATAATGTCACTTGTATGGGCTTTGATACGCCGGTGAAACACTGTTAAGTCATGATCCGGCTAAGAACGATAGCATGAACGGCAAAGGAATGTAAAAGGTGCTAATTTTCTATTGTTATTTCTCGTAATTTCATTGGTTGATACTTGTAAATTCAATAGAAACCCATCGAAATAATGCATTTTCATTCAATAATTTTTGAGATTTGAAATTATTTTTATTTTGAAGAATATCGTATGTGAGGAAAGTTCTCAAATTTGCGATTGAAAGATCTTTGTTTTCTCCATTTCGGATTGGCTGGATGGTGAAAAAAGAGCCAATAACATAAAAAAAATACTTTATTTACGGTGGAAGACTATATTGATATTTTGTATATTATTAATGGCCATATTATGGAAAGGTATAATATATACAGCAACATAACATTCTTTAGACCTTTCCCACGCGGCGGCCATTTTGGAATAAACCTATTGTTAATGCTTACCAGCCTCGGTTAAACACGTTTGAGGCCGAGGCTGGGTAAGCATTAACAATAGGTTTATTCCAAGATGGTCGCCGCGTGGAAAAGGTCTATGGAAGTGACCCGGCGACGAGAGCCGGGCTGTTTTCTCGGGCTACATAACTTTCCAGCTAACATTAATTTAAACCCAGGCCTTACCTGATTGCGCTGGATGAGAGGCACCGGGAGCTGGTGCTGAATAGTAGTGGTAGTGATAATGCACGGGTGGTTGTTCTGATAGAATACATAAGATGCTCCATTAATACGACTATATTTCACTGACAAGAAGAACACATACTGATTAAGGTGACTAAACTTTACCACGATGAAAGACAAACATAACTGTTCAGACTATCAGAGTTAGTATGCTTTCCAGGTCTGCTCATTGGAGAAAATTGAAGACATTTTTGATGAAGGATGGCAAAGATTCGAGTGGATGAAAAATACTGTTTTTAGGAGAAATTTAGAGCAACACGAATCCCCAGGTCCCATGATAACTATTTGAAATCTAGATTTTGTTTCACAACATGTTTCTTTAGTTATTTTTATCTCGTTCTGGTAGGCTACCCTCGTTAGTTACCCATTGTTTATAATATCCCTGAGTTCTCATAGCATCGTTATAAACCACTCCTTAGTACAAGAGCGCAACTTTACGTATACGCCAATCAGGTGTCTCTTAAAATAATCAGGCTGTGTCCTGTTCATCTAAAAATAGATTTCAAATAATTATCATTGGAACAGACCCATATATGGGAGATTCGTACTCTTGCCTCATTCTCTCTTGGTTCACTGTTAACTTAATCAAGTTGCTAGAATAAGCGTTTCAGTAATTAATTCACTTTAGTCCATCTTCTATCGAAAACGTTGAAAAGGTATATCATGACATTCATATGAGAATTATTTCGTTTCTATCTTAAGGTATTATTCAGTTGTGTAGTTTTGTTTTAAAGAATCTTGAAGGTACAATTCCGTTGAAATGATCGATCTCGAAAAAAAAATCGAAGTCGTAAAAATGTAATGTGTTCTTGACTGTGTATAGGTTATTAGTTACAGCGACTTTTGAAATCGGGGCTACTTAGACAACGAGAACCAATCACATTGCAGAACGAAAGCAAAGCATTCCAACTTACGTTTTTTTTTAGCCAATCAGTATCGAGTAGAAGACAATAGCATTTCAACTTGCTCGAGCTTTGATCCGGTAAAAGGTGCATTTGGTGGCCTCGTTCTGATGTCGAAGTTTTTGAATGAAGAAAATCGCGTGGACATGCTAGGATATGTATTTTTGAATATTTAGTTATATATGTGTTTAGTTCTATATGTAGTCGCACTGTAAAAACTAGCCGTATTACTTGAAGTCATGTATTGTGTATAATGAACATTTCCTAATAGTAATAAATGGATATTATGATTTTAATCAAAAACGTTTGATTATAATTTTTTTATCATCAATTGCTTGATTATGTTACGAGAAGAAAGGAATAATTTTGAGGTCTTTTGTTTGTTTACCGGTAGAGCCTTTGTTTGCTAATATTTTTCCTTTTCCTTTGGGCTGCTGCACATGTGTAATTCTAGACTCCGATGAATGATCTGAAAATGTAAAAGAAAGATAAAAGCAAGTTGACAGATTACTCTAAGCTCTACCGGTGAAGCTGGAAGGAAAGTAAACCCAACACACAAAAGTATGTTTCATAACGTATTCCACCGAAACAATATCACGGTAACACTATTTCTTAGAATAATGAGGGAGAAGGGAGAAGTTTATATTAGCTGCGGTTACACTACCCCAGATAAAGTCGTTTACCCAGTAAAACTGGCCCCAATAAAATCCATCTGGGGTTTGAATTTACCTGGGTACAGCGGTTACACGAAGACCGTTGAATATCACGCCCCAGTAACTTTGTGGCGCGAAGGCCTATTGTACTGTCAGATCCTCGAAATTTCATTGGCTGAACTATCTGGGGTCGGCAGCGACCCCTAAGACTTATCTGGGGTGCTATCAAGGGAAAGTTCCATTGTTCCTACTTTCGTAACTATGGAAATATAGGCTAGGTACGTTTTCTCCTGGGGAAATCGGTTAGACACGAAAACACGAATTTACCCGGGTAAATTTCCAATATACCTAGTAAAACTGGTCTAGTGTAACCGCAGCTATTGTAAAGCCCCTGGCCAAACAGACTCGCAAGTCAATGCAAGTTTCCGACTTGCGTTGGACTTGTGTTTCGTTTGGCCGCCCACGTGCATGGACTCGTGATGACTTGCAATGACTTGAGTTGACTTTGATGGAGCTCACATCGCACGCAGGTCAACGCAAGTTTTTTTTACAGTTTGGCCACTCAAAGCAAGTTGACTGCAAGTCGAAAGTGGTAAAAAAATTGGTATATACTTCATGGTAGTATTTCGTTCCATATAGTCTCCCTGCATAATACTGTAAAACAGTAGAGCAAATTATATGGAACGAAACACTACCATGACGTATATACCAAGAGTGGGAGGTCGCGGATTCACTGGTTAGCTCAGTTGGTAGAGCATGCACGGTCTAGAGTGCCGGGGTCGCGGGTTCACTGGTTAGTTCAGTTGGTAGAGCACGGTCTAGAGTGCGGGAGGTCGCGGGTTCACTGGTTAGCTCAGTTGGTAGAGCATGCACGGTCTAGAGAACCGGGGTCGCGGGTCAACTGGTTAGTTCAGTTGGTAGAGCATGCACGGTCTAGAGTGTGGGAGGTCGCGGGTTCACTGGTTAGCTCAGTTGGTAGAGCATGCACGGTCTAGAGTGCCGGGGTCGCGGGTTCACTGGTTAGTTCAGTTGGTAGAGCACGATCTAGAGTGCCGGGGTCGCGGATTCACTGGTTAGTTCAGTTGGTAGAGCACGGTCTAGAGTGCGGGAGGTCGCGGGTTCACTGGTTAGCTCAGTTGGTAGAGCATGTACGGGCTAGAGTGCCGGAGATCGCGGGTTCGAAACCCTTCGGCCGCGTCCTTGGGCAGGGACGTATAGCTGTTGGCCTTGTCTCCTTCCTCTTCTAATCTATACGAGGGCGACGTGAAATAACCTGTTGTGCTATTTCTTGAAAGAGTAGGGGATTGTCTCCCGGCACAACGGCCTGGTATTCTGAGGTACTAACAAACGCTCATGATTGAAACTGCACGGCAGCACTTTGCGCCACAATATCAGTCGTATCTGAAGTCCTTCCTTGTGAAGCGCATTTGAATATATTTGTGTAGAATGTGCACTATATAAATGAATACTTTACCTTTTACGTCATATATAATTTGCATATAGCAAAAACCTGAATATCTGGCTAGAACGGAAAATAGCATATTTTCTCATTTCGAAAGGGTTTTCAAATGCATATAAGATCGACTTAAATTTCATATCATATACTCTTTAAACAAAAGTGTAAATGTCTTTAAACATTCTGTGCGTACCGAGTCTTGATGTTACCTCCACGTTTATTACGTGGTCACATTGAGCCTGCGGTGTCACAGAAATGCTGTGGTCTCCCTCAATGAACATCGTGTTTTTCCCAAGTGGATCATGCGCACTGAAGACCAAATGTTGGTGCAGTTCGGGACGTCTGATGATCGTTTTCAATCGGAAAGTCTTTCCCGTCACAAGATACCCGTCATGCTTTAGGTCTGATAACAGCTGGAATGGGATGCCGGCGTTATTGATGAAGTTGAGAGCGACACATTTTTCTGTGAGACATAAGGTAAATGCGTTACAATACAATGCAATGCAATACAATGCAATGCAATGCAATGCAATGCAATGCAATGCAATGCAATACAATGCAATGCAATGCAATGCAATAATTGTATTAACGTGGTCAGGAACACTTAGCTACATAAGGGATTCTCCCGAGGGAGCAAACCAGCTATCTTACAGAAAGAAAATAGATAAACGATAGTAAGATAAATATGAGGATATGGTTAAATATCGACTAGAGCTTAATAATAATATATTTTCAACTAAATTGGATACCATTTAAGGTTCACAAAAATAAGAAGGTGCTGTTTGGTTTTGAGCTGCAAAAGTTAGGTGTAGTGTAGCGATGCAAGGAATGTAGTGTAATTTATGTATATGCAATGTATGCCCCGTATATATTAGTGACGTCACTGTGTGTATATAGCTAGCCAACACGGTATCTCCCTTAGATTGACTATTATCATCAATTGTCAAAATCGCTAGAATTGATTATAATCCTCAATTTAACCTCGAGGTTAAAACCAGTCAAGTATAAAGATAAATAATTGTCGAATTCCGAACGGCGGTAGACGCGCTTAGTGTAGTGGTCATGACGTCTGTACTACCAAGCACTACACGCAAACGGCTACGAGTTCGAGCCCTAGTAGGAGCGCTCAAACAAAATTTTTCACCTCTCGTTTACCTTCCTTTCTTGTTTATCCGTGAACCCTAGCTCTAGGTGAGTGAGAACCCGTCGTTTACCCGTGAACTCGTCCGATGGTTAGGGTTTGGTTTGTAGTTCGGGTTAAGGTTTGTTTTAGAATGATGATTATAATCAATTCTAGCGATTTTGACAATTGATGATAATAGTCAATCTAAGAGAGATGACGCGTTGAGCTAGCGATGTGAAAAATAATAAAGGAGTCATGATTTGAAATGAAGCGCAAGCTGGCCTCATGACTCAACATAGGCCTTGAGTTGTTGTCTTCTCGGATGAGACGATAAAAGTAGGCCGAGACAGAAAACCGGATTGTCAAAAGAGCGACATCTTCGAATTCAGTAAAATAATCAACCGTTTTAATTCAGATCGGAAAGGTATACTCTGTTTATCTCGAAAAAGTGTGGAAACACGGGCCTCTTGGAGAGCATTCCACAACTGACTACTTTAAAGTGCCACTACGACGAAAAATTACCATTTCGATTTGCCACTTTTTCAGTGTCTATAGGTCAATCAGTATTAGAAATATCCGAAATAGTAAAAAATATTCCCAAATGGGCATCTTAAACCACAAATTTTAGGAGAGTTTACCGGTAAAATCCTGTCCGCCATTGCTGGAAGCCGTGTCCTTTGTTCAGCTTTAAACAAAGGTTTATTCACCGGAAGTGATGTCATACACTTAACACGACAACCTCGTGGCGCGAAATAGCGTGCATAAAAAAGTAGCCAACCTCGCAAAGATAAATATAACTTTCTTCTTATGTACGTGAAGACGTTTTTAGTAGAAATATGCCTCCAGGCGTTGTGTTCTGCAGGCGAGCGTTAAGTGTATGACATCATTTCCGGTGAATAAACCTTTGTTTAAAGCTGAACAAAGGGCACGGCTTCCAGTAATGGCGGACGTGTAGATTCAATATTCGGAGCTAAAAAATAAGACTTCCTGTCGTTGTATCGAAAAACAATTTGAACTGGTAATAATATATGAACTCTACTTTATGAATATGCAAAAACATTGATATGTCAAAATTTGATCGTAGGGGCACTTTAAATGTCTTTTATAAAATAACCCAGAGGAAACTCGCGCGCTGATTGGCTGAAAGCCGTGTTTATATCAGAAATTCGCTGACACGCGATTGTGAATGAAATCAAAATAGCAAACGACAAGGAAGAATGTTTTCACCTAACGTTGATGTAGAGAGATTTATATCTCTGTAAACAGGAAATCGATACGACGTTACAATTAAGATGAACCCGGATATGACGTCATAATTAAGGAGTGACACTCGAGAGAAGAAAAAACAGAGAGAGATTGTAAGAGATCGGGGACACGAAATAAGTCAAACCCGTGTTACATTCTAGGTCTGACTGTTATTGGTGATTTTACCCGTGGAAAAGCCGTAACAAAAACTGGCGACCCTGCCAGAACTGCCTGACACTGGAGTTACCAGAGACTCGGGAATAGACCCGCGGACATCAAGATGAGAACCCGGCAAGAAGTAAGGTCATGGAACGGCTTTGGGATGGTATATTGTTGTTGGGGCGTTGTTTTGTGGATCCGAAATGCTGAAAGTGGCCTGGATTTAATGGTTAGATGCAAGGTGAGTGTCTTCAGTTGTTTATACTTTGATTGTGCCGAGCTAAGAACTATTGACTGGGTGTTGAAACTGAAATAAAGCAGTGCATTTTACCCGAAGACGCTCTGTTTGTGTATTATTATTGAGGTCCGGGCGATCAGGTCAGGGAATCCGGCGTGAAAAAAGAGAAAAACTAAAGAAACAAGATGCCTTATCAAAGAAGCAACAAAGATCAGATCACATATGGCCCTAAATAATGAGTTGTAGATAGTAAATCGAATCGCGTGTTAAGCTCTTTGTAGCTGAATTTGGACTGTGAGTTTGCTCTCATGTGCGTGGGATCCGGTTACGATAGACATTAAAAATGACAAAGGCGCTATCGTCATGACTAAATCAATAGAAGAACTGCAGTTCGAAGTCGAGGCGCTGTTGTACAAATCGCCAAAAGAGGAACAGATTTCTGAGATTATAGAAGTTTCAAGGGGAAAATTTATGTAATAAAAACTATCAGAGGAAAACTTCAGGAGCGATTGAACAAAGACGATGAACTTAGCGATAAGGTCACGCTACTTGAAATTATAATCTCAACACTCAATGACACACCCCCGCCACTAGAGATGACAGAATCCGAGAAGGTGTTAATTGAGTTGGAACAGAAATATGCTCAGATCAAAGAAAAACAAGAACTCGAATTGAAAGAGGTTTTGGAAAAGTTGAAAGCGGCGAAAATAAATGTAGGCGCTTCAGACCAGCCACCAAAAGAGCCGCCGGCGAAAACGAAGAATTCGACAGAAAATCCAATAGCAAATACGGTTGAAGCGAAGCTCTTACAGAATATCCCGACTCATTCCCTATTACGCAAATTGATTCGGGGTTGAAAAGAGGTCACAAGGACGGCGAGATTATTGATGCAATAATCCAGGCGATTTTCCCGCACAGTAGCCTAAGGAGCTATGTAGAAACCCTACAAGATCTGTCGCTCGCGAAGCTAAGGAAAATGTTGCGCACACACTACCGAGAAAGCACCGCGTCTGAGTTATATCACCAGCTTGCTACGACGTTTCAGACCCCAAAGGAAACTCCACAGCAGTTTCTACTGCGCTCGCTGGACCTGAGAAATAAGGTCAGTTTTGCGAGCCAGGAAGCCGACTCTGAGTTTAATTATGGAACCCAGTTGATACAAAAAAACGTTTCTCAAGTCATTCGAAACCGGGCTCAGAGACGATATTTTGACAACAAACCTCCGTCCAACGCTGCGGAAACCAGACTTGTCTGACGAAGACCTCATGAAGCAAGTTAACGAGTTGGCCTCGCACCAGGCATAATGACAGACGAAACTCGGGACGGAGCGCCAGAGGGCCGCGAAGATAAATGCATGCGGGACCGGCGGCGCAGAAGATAAACCCATAAAGAACGCTGAAACGGCTAAAGACAAGAAGAATACAGCCAGTGGTGTGGACCAGTTGTTACTAGCAGAGATCCGGGAGATCAAGAGCGAGCTTAGTAATCTGAAACAGAAAGTGGCAGAGGGAGGAACTACGCCGAGGAGTTATGGGCGCGGCTCATTCCGGGGGCGCGGTAGGGGCCGCGGAAGATCACAACAGCATCGATACTGGGGTTGTCGACCATGCAAGGAATAGGCGATAGCAGAAAGGTGTCGCCACTGTTTCTCCTGCGGGGGTTCCAACCAGCGGATGTATGAGTGCCCTTCCAAGTTGACCCAAGAAAATGAGCAGGGAAACGACAGACGGCTACTTCCGGGGGACAGGGAGTAGCCGCCGGTAGTAACGAGAAGTCCCGTCTCTGTAATGGCTGCAACCGAGCGGAAGTTTCTCCTGAGGCTTTTCAGCAGTGCAAGAACTGCAAAGCTGTGCGATACTGTAGCAGGGCTTGTCTAGGACACCACTGGTCAGTCCACAAGGTTTTATGTGACGCGATTGTCCACCTACATGTAGCTACCAAAGACGAGCCTTCGGAGGAGAGCGGCTTATATATGACACATCTCACACCAAAACAGCACGCTACCGTCGTGAATTTGGTCGGAAGACGGTGTCAAGTGAATGCTTCCTTGACAACCACAAAACAAGTGTCCTATGGAACACTGGAGCCCAAGTGTCCATTATTTCGAGCGATGTCAGAGGCACCGCTGAACTGCTAGACACGGAATTGAGTTTATCGGCAGCCAATGGTAGTAAAATACCATACCAGGGATGGGTGGAACTGGGATTTAGACTGTCGTCATCTGATGAAAAACTGTCAGTTCCATTTCTAGTGACAAACCAGCGCCTCGATACCCCGATAGTAGGGTACAACGTCATCGAGGAGATCATTAAGGGGAGACGAGATGTGGACGATATCAGTTCGGCGTTTGTAGACCTTAGTAGAGACGACACAGAAACACTGGTTAACCTAGTACAAGACCTGAATGCTGATGAACTTTGTTTGGTGAAGACAACAAAGCGAGACTTCACGATACCTAAGCGAAATAGCATTAAAGTACCCTGCCGAGTCAACACTGGGCCGGTCGGATGCGCAACCCCTGTACTTTTTTAACCAGATGAGACAGGCCCGTTGCCATGCGGCCTGGAGATCCCAGAAGCACTGTTGGTGATCGGGAAGGGGAAATCGAGTATCATGAACATATAAGTACTAAACAATACAGACCACGAGATCACGCTAAAGAACCGAACGATAGTTGGCCGCCTACAGATGGTACAGTCTGTCACACCAGTCGACATCAAATTCACAGAGCCTGGGAATAGTGCAGGCGAATCAGAGTGCGGAAGTAACGACACAGTGGATGAAGTTGATGAGGCACCCACTACAATCTCCAAACATATACAAGACATCGACTTGGGCGATCTCCAACCAGCTCAAAGGGATATCGTTAGAAAAATGTTGGCTGAAGAGGCAGATTCATTGGCCAAAGACGATAACGACATTGGATCTATAGAAGGTCTCCAGCTGTCATTAGAATTAAACGACACGACACCTGTACAAAAGAACTATGTAGCAGTTCCTAGGCCACTCTATCCGGAAGTAAAAAGCGACATAGAAGACCTCCTCAACCAGAAGTTTATAAGACCATCCAAGTCATCATACAGTTTCCCTGTTGTGTGCGTTAGAAAGAAAGACAAAAGTTTACGACTATGTGTTGATTACAGAGCGCTAAACAAGAAAACAATAGCGGAATATCGCGGAAATAAGCGCAGCTAGCTTGTCCAAGATTACGCCTGCAAAACTCAGAGAGGCGCAGCAAGCAGACAAAGCAATCGGGAAAGTGATGGAGTTCGTCCGATCAGGCCCACGCCCACCAGCCAACGAAAGAACACGGTAACGGCCGGACGTACAGGCACTACTGCACGAGCGGCTGTCATTGGAGCGAGATGGCATTCTGCGGCGTTGCACTGGTCAGCGTAGACAAACAGTTCTCCCGAATAGCCTTCATCATATAGTGTTCCGAGAGATTCACGAGGAAATGGGTCACTTGGGCACAGACCGAGTTCTCAGTCTAGCAAGGGAACGCTTCTACTGGCTCCACATGCAACGCGATGTGGAACATTATGTGAGACATGTTTGCAGATGTATTAAGCAGAAACCGCCATCGGTGAAACCTAGAGCTCCCATGCAACCTATCGTAACCATGGCTCCGTTTGAGCTAATCTTAATTGATTTCCTTCACCTTGAGAAGAGCAGCGGGGGCTACGAGTATATATTGGTAGTAGTCGACCATTTCACTCGTTTTTCCCAGGCTTATGTTACACGTAACAAGACCGCGAAAACAGTTGCCGACAAGATTTACAATGATTTCATCCTTCGTTTTGGGCTTCCGGACAGGATACACCACGACCAGGGAGGAGAATTCGAGAATGTACTGTTTAAGAGGCTCGAACAACTATGCGGGATTGCCCACTCGCGAACGACGCCATACCATCCACAAGGAAATGGGCAGGTGGAGCGTTTTAATCGTACGTTGCTGGGTATGCTCCGGACCTAACCAGAGGTTGAGAAGTCGCGTTGGAAAGAACACTTAAGCAAAGTCGTGCACGCGTATAACTGCACCCGACACGAGTCTACAGGATTCTCGCCATTCTTCCTTTATTTGGACGGGAACCCCGCCTTCCGATGGACATAGTATTTGGACTAGAAACTTCGACCGGAGAAAACAGCTATCCCAAGAATGTTAAGGTATGGAAGAGAGCCATGAAAGATGCCTACGAAATAGCAAACAAGAACGCTCTCCAAACCGCAGCAAGAGGCAAGAAGTCCTACGACCAACGCATCTGTGGCTCCGCCTTGAGAACGGGTGATAGAGTATTTGTTCGAAACCTGAGACCACGCGGCGGGCCAGGTAAACTTCGCTCCTACTGGGAGGATCTACAAAGTAGTGAACCGCAAGGGGTTGGATAGCCCAGTGTACGAAGTGAGCCCAGAAAATGGCAAAGGTCCCTGTCGCACATTACACAGGAACATGTTAACACCATGCAGTGGCCTCCCAGTGGACCACAGAGGTACGCCAAACCAAACAGAGAAAGCAAGAAGCCATCCCTGTATTACGAAACAAACCCAACAGACACGGCATATGGGAAATAATCCAGGGCCCGCAGATGAAGAGAGTAGTGATTCAGACTATGAGTACATTGTCCCTGCAATGAATGTGCGGCATGAAGAAGTAGCACAGAGCGAGCAGCCAGAAGAGGTAAATCAAGAACTCCGGCATGAATATGTAGGCCAGCAACCACAACCGGAAGAACACATGGCTGAGCAAGTCGACGTGGGCCAAATGGAGGGGAACCCTGAGGTTACTGAAATACAGCAGGAAGATGCACAGCAGCCGCAACCTGATGAACACATCATGGCTGATCAAGCAGTCACCGATCAAAGGGAGTGGGACCCCGACGTCATTGAAATAACACCACCCACTCCAGAAGAGCAAGCACGATCAAAAAGAGTTCGACATCCACCAACTCAGCTGACGTATACCACCCCGGGTGCACCACACAATGTTGTTTACGCGAATGAGATGACCTGTGCCTCCGCAGGTTGGCCTGATGGGATACCTCAATACGTGTGGAACCCACTCCATTCCATTCCCAAACAATATTCTAGTCAACCAATGTACCTACAGTATTACCCACCTACAGTGAGTCCACCGATGGTATATCCACATCAGTGTTCCCCCACGTGGCCATGGTATCCAACATATGGAAACCCTACAGTGTCTTGGCAACAACCAACTAGTGCTCCATACTACTAATAGACAATGGTCTGAGTACATAATAGAAACAATCATGAGAACAGTTAAAAAATAATAATAATAACGAATTACATTATATTTACTTTAATGTATGATAAGTCATACGGTCAGCATTTCCATGAGCTGCAGTACATGTGAAACGGGAAACAGATCAGTTAGATTTAGAGACAGTCAATGAGAATGAACCAGGATCCTGACTATATATTTGAAACAGAGAAAATTGACTGTATGGACAATGCAAAGTCAAGAGGTGAGAAATTCACCCAATACTATTGTTATTACTGTAACGAGTGTCCGGACGACACTTTTTAAAGAGGGGAGTGTGTAGAGAGATAGCATTTATATCTCTGTAAACAGGAAAAAAACGGATACGACGTCACAATTAAGATGAACCTGGATATGACGTCATAATTAAGGAGTGACAATCGAGAGAAGAAACAACAGAGAGAGATTGTAAGAGATCGGAGACACGAAATAAGTAAAACCCGTGTTACATTCAAGGTCTGACTGTTATTGGTGATTTTACCCGTGGAAAAGCCGTAACAATAGCATTTATATATTTGTAAAAAGGAAATAAGCGGATACGACGTCACAATTAAGGTGAACCCGGATATGACGTCATAATTAAGGAGTGACACGTGTGTCGAGAGAAGAAAAAAACAGAGAGAGATTGTAAGAGATCGGAGACACGAAATAAGTAAAACCCGTGTTACATTCAAGGTCTGACTGTTATTGGTGATTTTACCCGTGGAAAAGCCTTAACATTGACTTTCAATAATATGATTGTAATCAGCAAAACCGACAGATATATTTAACAAAAATACAGCCAACCGACGAAGTTATCTAATTTGCTAACCATCCCGGCCAAGATATTTTTATTCGCGGATCCAACAAACAAAAGTCAAAACCACTTTTCGTTTAACGTATAACGTACGGTAAAACTAAAACCGCTAAAACACACAAACGGCTAACAAGTCTAGTTTTTAAACAACCTCCTTATAGACGAATAGAGTGAAGAATCGAGCTAGAGACTAGAGTAGACGAGAGGGAAAAGCAAGGCAACACTCATTTTTTTTCTCTGTCTTTTTTTATCCCAAACTATAACTAAAAGGGCATATACGTATACGCTTAATGTTCAAGTCAGACATTTTGTCGGCGACGAAGTCACGAAATAATAAGCCTTCATATAAGGCCAATTGTTATCATTCACCCTGCTTGGTCTTAGATAATTCAGATAATGAACAACTACATTAATTTTGCAAACTCATGTGCGACAGTTGTGAAGTTGATATTTTGTTGATTGTTTTCACAGAACAAAATGAGCTTTTCCCTCTTACCTTGCACTCTTAGCCTCATCTCATTGGAAGGAAGGTTCCAACAGCTAGATCTTTCCATTGAGTTTGGCGAAAATAAAAGTTCATTCAACTAAAACCTGCTTCAAAGTTCAACAGGGGAATCATGTTTTCTCATGTATATTCTGTCATTCAGCGACAAAAACACCCAGTTCAATTCCTCCACTCCTTGAATGCCTTTCGCCTTAAATTTCCGGGAAAGCATGTCTTGAATTCCGAGTTATTCTTTTCGGGGAATGTTGAAGCAGATGTGTTTAAAATAGAGCCATACAATGACACAGAGGACACAGAGCATTCCTTCGTTTCTCTGAGTTCTGAATATCAGGGGATTTCCTGCGCTGTGCAAACTCACCGTCGGTCGATTTCTGACGACTCTTACAGTTAGGAGAATTGAACTTCTGATCGTGCGTGCGTAAGATTTTTCTCTCGCGTTTTTCCTGTTTTTCAGTCCTGTTTTTCCTTCCTCGGCTAGCGGCTCGTGATTTTCAAGTTTTTCTTTGTTCTCCCAACATATCCCAAGTGTTTATATAAGAGAACAAAGACATGGAAAGCGTGTTATATTGCTTAAATGTAAACTGGCACAATTTCAGAGTTCAATATTAAGATGTCTAACACTTCTTTATCCTAATATTTCCATCTCGGAAATCATTCCTAACCTTGCCATTCGAAGCCTAACGTACTTACTTCTCCGTCCACTAGCCTTATCGATAAGGTATGCTTTAAATAACAAAACTGTACCGCAATTTGAATGTTTCATATGGGTTTTCAAAGTGTTTCTTAAAACATATGACTTGGTCTGCTCCACACAGCGGCCAAATGTCTGCGCATGCGTCAACTAACATTTTCAAAATGCCTGGGCAATTGCGCACCGGGTGGTTGTATATTGGTGTTAACCTTCCTTATTTTCTGGAATAGAAACTATAAACCAAGGTAAAGCAAGCGTCTGCACCTTATGAGAATAAGGTGCATTGCTATCATGTTCAACACACTCATGTTCTAACCAGTATAACCTTCAGAACTTTGTATTAAATTTTGAAAACAAATCGGTAAACTAGTATTTAAGGGGAAATGGACTAAACGTGAAGCTGTTAAATTTAAAAGCTTTACTTTAACGCATTTTGTATTTCTTTTGAGGTTGAAGTTCACAAATCGAGTGTAATTTGACGGATGCGTGGGTCCCCTCATGTACCAACCTTGAGGTCGCCTTGCTATCTTAGGCAGCGCATGCGCGTGCCGTGTAGGAAGCGGTGCGTTATAGAGTCGCAATGGTTGTCCAGGAATTTCTAGTTTCTCGGGAAGAACAACATTCTTACAGTTTTGGCGAGGGTTTTTGTTTTTCGGAATAGGCATGAACAGGAAGGAACATCGAGTGAGGTAGTCTGTCCCTGGCTTAGGAAAGTCCAGTGTGACTCCTGTTCCATGGTGATCCTTACTTGTGCCTTCACAAACGAACCACATCATGTGAGAAGTGGACAACTGGAGTGCAGTGGGGTACGTCATGGTCTTGAACAGATAGAAATTTGATTCACGATCTAAAAAAATAATTCCAAGAATCAATGTGCAGTTTGATTTATAAACTGCGCTACCAAACATGTCTGCTTCCCAAGGTCAACACTTATAGGGAACCTCGGCTGAAAAACAATGTTTGTTCTCAAGTGTTTGTTATGGATACCTAAATACATTGCTGTGTTTGTCTCCAGTAAATTGTACACTAGATGTCATTTATGCACCGATATTCCTGTCGATAAAACTCATTTGAATTTCCTGCGTGCTGCCATCTTGGATCTCAGACGTCACAGTGCTGCCCTTATTGTTACACTTCAAAATAGCTATTGTTTTCTGACAATAGTGGCAACACTGTGACGTCATAAAATCCAAGATGGCGGCGCGCAGGAAATTCAAATGAGTTTTATCGACAGGAAAATCGGTGCATAAATGACATCTAGTGTACAATTTACTGGAGACAAACACAGAAACAGATTTAGGCATGCATAACAACCATTTGAGAGCAAACCGGCATTGGTTTTCATACGAGATGCCCTTTAAAGGTTCAAGAACAGCTACTTTAACAGATTAGCGTTTAAATAAACTAGCTGTAGATTAATCCAACTTCAATTATATTAGCATAGATTAATTTACTTTAATGATTCATATGTATATCGAACTCTGAATTTCTAACGAGACCTGAAACAACCATGGGGGCCGATCAAAGCCAGGTCCCGGCTAATCCACAGATCGAATTGGAATTTAGCGTGTTCGTTTTTGCGGAGAGAGGAAAACCAGAGGACCCGGAGAAAAACCCTCGGAGCAAGGGTGAGATACCAACAAACTCAACTCACATATGGCGCCTCATCCGGAAATCGATCTTGTGCCACAGAGGTGAGAGGCGAAGCGCTTAACCACTGCGCCAGCCTGGCTCCCCAAATATAGCGCTTACATTTCTTAGAACGTTTAATAAATGTTTAATAAAGAAATAGTAATTATGTAGTAGTAGTTTTATAACTTTGTACTGTGCTCTGGGCTTTCCCAGTATAAGAGTTGTCGTGAATAAGTGTTTTTTTTTCGGCAATCCGAGCGACGCTACTCATGTAAGGTCAGACTGAGTCAGAGGGAAGCAAATTATTCGTGTTACCTTTGAGCAAGAGAGGATGAGGTAAGTTAACGAATCCCCATGCCCCGTAATTATTATTTGAAATGATTTTTTTTAGTTGCACAACATGTGCTGCAAGTTATTTTTATCTCGGTCTGGTAGGCTACCCTGGTTAGTTATCCATTGTTTATATCCCCTGTGTCCTCATAGCATTGTCACAAGCCTCTCTTTATCACAAGAACGCCACTGTGGTGTCTTTCTTAAAATAACTGTTAATCTAAAAATAGATTTCAAATAATTATCATTGGAACAGACCCATGTATGGGAGATTCGTTCTCTTACCTCATCATTATTTGAGATAATATTCTAGACTTCTAATAGGCCTGTTATTCTCCTGGACCCGGTTGTTCACAAGGGGTGTGTGCAACAAGGGCATAAGTGTCTCCTGATCACATTCTAAATTCTCCTTCAAATTCTTTGTTTTCTAAGGGAGAATTTAGAATGTGATCAGGAGTTACTTATGTCCTTGTTGCACACAGCCCTTCAATTAAACTTAAGTAATTTTCTGATAGAGGTTTAAAAACCCACTGCCTGATGGAGAATATTAAAGTATTTCTTTCTACATGTACTTGTAATGTCAGAGATGGCAGAAAGTTACCTTTTACTATGAGAACAAAAATCCATGATTGTGATTTAATCCTGTATTAACTTTGAACACCTCGGTACTGGATGTGTACATATATAATGTGTCTAATATACATAATAATAGACATAAATATGCTGAAGTTTTAGTCTGAATTTCTTTTTCCTTTGAACAAAATTAAGCAAAAGTACGTGCGATATGAACATTGTTGCATGAATACTAAATTCATGAAGTTATTGTTTTGTTAAAGTCAAAATTGTAAATTATGTTCTCAGTGGTTTTGTAATAAGTATAGAAACATTGCATTATTGTAACTAGTCCAAAACTAAATGTCATGTCTTAGACGTTTTACAGTCTTCTGCAGCTATTTCCTTGTTTCTGCTTTTGGAATAATATGTCTAACTGGCCCTGCAGTACGTGTGCCATGAGCGATCCTGCCCACCTCAAAAGACTGTACTTATTTGTAATGGAATTCCTATTATTGTTTGGAATAGAGCTAATACTGGGAGTTGTAAATAGTTGAGGGTATACTTTCCATGTTTCCACCATGCCATCACCATGCCATTTGGTTGATTGTATATGGTTAATGCTCAACAATTGAGGCCGCTGTTCATATTATAATATATGATTTTGAAAACACTGAATTTGAGATTGTTTTTTTATTTCTAAGTCATGCCACTCCCCGCCTAATCCCGCCAATTTTAGATTTCCGAAAAGATCATTTCCCGCCCAATCCCGCCTAATCCCGCCATTATACTCGCTGCAGGATTTGGCGAGTTCTGGGCCAATAACAGGCCTTCTAATCACCAGGACGTTTGAAAGTTGTTTGAAAGTTAAAGTTATCTATAAAAGCCCTTAGAAACTGATGAATAATTCCTACATTGTTATTCATGGCTGCAAATGCCTATTTATTAAATGTAATTTGTTTGTCCATCGACATCTTGGAAGCTGTTGTTCATTAGGCCCGATTAAAACGTCGAACTTATCATGCGCCGAACCCGAGCTTATCATGAGCCCGATGACCACACAAACAGCAACTGAATACACCGTAGAAGCAAGTCAAGGCAGTTTTACTTACGAGTCTCTCGTATTTTACTAGCTCCTTGAAGGCTTGAGTTTGTTGCATTCCCGTACAAACGCTTATATTTAAGCGATCAGCGCCTGTTCACAAGTTTACGAGATCGGAAAAATGCCACTTCTGCCTTGTATAGAGCACTTACGAACATTGTTGTTAATATGGGAATGTGCAATATTACCTATCTGTTACAGTAAATGCCTCGACTGATTTTCCTAATTATCATCGATGTCTGTGTGAGATTTGTGTTGGCCGGTGAAGTGATTTCAACTCCCGATAGGATGCAAGATCAGCAACCATTTAGGTAAACTAAACTCCAATGGTTTTTAGCGTTTAGATAACCAATTTGCAATGCCTTTGTCCAAATAAAAAGGCTTTATGTTTGACTTCTGGTGAAATTGCATTGTTCAGAACAGCCAATCAGAATACACAAATATCGGGTTCTTCCAGAGCCCTATTTTTTCGTCGAGCATGTGCAGTACGAAACAAATGAGATCTGGGTACAAGATTGATGTCGCTAGTGAGAACCAGGCTTTGTGGCTGTGGATTAGAGTACATTCAGCAGCTTTTCAAGACCTCTAAAGTGCATTATTGTTTTATAGGACATAGGAAAACCATCTTCTATTTGTTTAATAAAATTCGATTTTCGTGGTCTCCTGCTCGATTGTGCATTTATAACAAAATCAAGCACGCTGAGCTCAAGTCTTTTAGCCAATGAAAGCGCGCGTTCTTAAGATGTTCCCGTAATGTATATGATAAAAGAATATATAACTTCTACTGATCGATAAATTCCTACCAAATTGATCTGTTCCATCTCTTTGTTTTAAGACAAATCGGTAGTTTCGCTGCACGATATAGTAGTTTGGTATGCAGGCTGACTCGAGGGAAATAGGATCTCTACCAGGAGAAGAGTAGAGCCCTTTTCTTATGATAAAGTAGTGACAGGCGCTTCGAAGGCTGATGTGACTCTCGAGAGACCGAAAGCACAAGTTGGATGAAGCATTCGGCTGCTGTGCTGGTACATCGAGTGAATGAAGGCTGTAGTAGCCTCCAATAACAACTGCAAAATAAACGTGTTGTTAGAATGGATTTCGCATGATAGGTAAAAACAATGGCACAGTGAGGTTTTCGAATGAGCGTCGAAAGTAATAAGTGATTGCTTTGGTTTAGGCTGTGAAAACTGATTTGTTGAGATCAGCCACTCAAGTTCTAAACTAAAACCAGTTTGGTCATCATGGAATCAATTTTTGATTTAGCGAGAATTATCCATAATTGCGTTGACGTTTTCTCATGATTGGTTCAAGTAAAACCAATCACGAATTACTTTAGTTCGTGATTGGCTCATTGCGTTTTTATTTGCTACCGTGATTGGCTATGTAATTACTTTGGTTTTACGTCACTCAGTCGAGAGCCGCTCTAAGAGAAATACTATTGTCACATACGTTTGCTAGCAGGTCCTTCATCATAAACTAATGCTCGTGCAACATCGTCAACGTTGGTTCCAGGTTTGGCGTTATACGTAAAGAAAGCTCCCTGTCTTGTCGCTCCAGAGTAGCTATTATCTGATCCTGTGGTCATGCCTCCCCCAGCCCCAGCACCAGCCGACCCACCAACTGCGCTTACAACACCAGTCGTGGAAGATGAAGATGAAACTGCAGAGGAAGATGACGCACTGCTGGAAGACTCGCTTGCTGCAGACGATCCTATGCTTGACACAACCCCTCCACCACCCGCATTTAAGGTTCCAGCGCTCGCTGCACCACCAGCTGAGGCACCACTGCTAGCCCCTCCTCCAGTAGCGCCAGTGCTAACTCCACCTCCCTCTCCCCATCCAGCTCCTCCTCCCCCAGCCCCTCCAGCTCCTCCCACTCCAACCCCTCCCCCTCCAACCCCTCCCCCTCCAACCCCTCCCCCTCCAGCCCCTCCAGCTCCAACAGGTCCTCCCCCGCCGCCATTTGTACCCCCTCCAGCAGTACCAAAACTTGCACCGCCACCAAAACCTTCGCCTGGGATTCCTCCATTAGGACCATTACTTTGGCCCTGGGATATGAACGAACCATCAGGCCCAAAAAGATGAAAATATACTACATTGCCCTTTTTATAAAATTGCTGCAGAGCAAGGTTCATAGTTCTCAAGACTTCTTTCTTCGCAGCTACTGTTGCAGCCTGTGCTCCCGCTTCGGCTCCCATTTGGTGCCCCGCCATTGCACCTGCACTGGCTCCAGCTCTAGCTCCTGCTTGTGCAGCAGATTTCTCTCCAGCATTTGCTCCAGCTCTTGCACCAGCCCTGGCAGCCACTTTCAAGAGAATTGTACGCGCTGTCTTATTTTGAGCTAAAGGGAAAGTTAAAGTGGGAGTTACATTTATTACATAGACCTTACCGGTTATTCTCTCGCGCTGAAGATCAAGCTGTCTGAAAACCTGTACTGAAAAAACATGTTTGCTCTCAAATGTTTGTTATGGATAAATAAATCTATTGCTGTGGTTGTCTCCTGTAAATTGTACATTAGGTGTCATTTATTGACTGATTTTCTTGTCCGTAAAACTCATTTTTTTTTTTCCGGGAGCCGCCATCTTGAATCTTATGACATCACACGATTGCGTTTGACGTCATCAAAAATCTAAAATTTAAACTATGAGTCCTGCAAAGCTGTTCTTTGTATATATATATTCTAGACATCGATAATAAAAGTCTATACAGAAAATGTCACGATAGGGTGTATTATTCCGGAGTAAATAAATTTTAAATTTTATGACCGAATGACGTAGCGTGTTTTCCGGAAAGCATAAACATCCATGTAATTGTGTCAATTTCTTTTTTTTAACTCAGCTGAACTCATTAAAAGTTGCACAAAATAGTTTTGAAGTAAAACCCAATGATGTTGATGGAAATTAAGCTTTATTTGTATTTTCTTTTTATGGCCGCCATGTTGGTGTCACAGAGAGGGAAACCAAGATGGCGCCGGCATACAAAGTACTGTAAAATTCAGTTGTCGTACATTCATTGGCCCACAGCTCCGTTAGGAAATAATCTAATCTAAGTATATTTTAGTAGTTCTACAAGGAACAAAATATCATTTTATATTTGATTTTTCAATGCAAACCAATTTTGCGAGTTATTTTGTTGTGTCTCAATATAGGAGCAACCGTGTGACGTCATAAGATCCAAGATGGCGGCGCCCGGAAAATTCAAATGAGTTTTATGGACAAGAAAATATGGTGTACAATTTACAGGAGACATTTGAGAGCAAACATTGGTTTTCAGTGGAGGTTCCCTTTAAGACACTTTAAGAAAATCGGTACATAGCTGACATCTAGTGTACAATTTACATGAAACAAACACATCATTAGATTTAGGTATCTATAACAAACATTTGAGAGCAAAAATGTTTTTTTACAGTGGAGGTTGGCGTCTGTTTTACGAGATTCATTCTGGTTGGGCCGTACCAAAAAAAACAACTAACGAGCCATCCATTAATGTCAGCGAAATTATATAAATCTCGTTCCAAGCGCCCGCGTGTTTATGGCCAGCTGACCAAAAGGAACGCGCGGGCTCTGGGAACGAGATTGAATTGGAATTGCGTACCTAGTGTCATAGGCACAGCCGTCCAAAGAAACTGTGATGTAATTGGTCCAAAGAATCTTCCATCTGGCGTCTTAACAGCTACAGAAAGGTGATCTGCTCCGTAAAACTCCTTCATCAGTGTTTCTACATAGTAATATTTGCCTTCCTCGAGCTGCATTGGCCAGGATTTCTGCTCGTCATACCTAGAAACAAAAACAACCAATTCCAACGTGAATGCCTACAAATTTGCAAGCCGAAGGCCGTTGCGTGCGGAGCATCATAAAAGTAAAAATTGGCCAGTTTCCCCTCGCGCCCGAACCCCGACACTCGACGTGCCTGACAAAGTGCTGCACCTGCGCGCGCACTGTTGAAACCAGGCGACCCAGATCGAAACCTTGGTCAGTAGCTAGTGATAATTTTGTTATTTCTTTTTCTACTAAAATCTTTGAAACTGATAAATTTTCCCTTGATTCTTCCAGTTATTTTGTTTTTATCTTTGTTTTCTTTTTATGATTTATCGTGTTTTTCGGCTCGTTACCCCAGTTGAGATAATTGGTAGCTCCGCTTTTATAGGCTTGCCTAAATATATATATATATATTCATCTGATATATACGGTTCATCTGATTTTCATATTACGAAGACTGACTTACTTGTCATACTCCCTCGGCTCTGTGAAATGAAAACCGGTAACAGCCGCTACCATTGTCCTCTGATCAGACGTCTCGTCTCTGCTGATGAATAGTTGACTAGCCCCGTTGCTTGCTAAAGGACAGACGCACAAAATAAATAGTTTCATAGCATTCGTTTTCCTCAGTCCTTCTGTGGGTCTGCCATCACTAGGTCCTTGCCTGTATGGGGCAATACTAAGCATCGCTTTTAGCCCAACGTTAACACATCTTTAATACTAATTTACGGTAGTATCGTCGTGTACCGTTGTAATGTCTGCATAATATTATATTATAGTATAGTATACACACTATGCTTTACTCGCGCGGTCACAACACGAAAAAGAGGCCGGTAGACCTCTGGAATGTTGAAGTTGAAATACTAGCAGGATGTGTGAAACGTGTTGAACATGATTTTTTAGTTGAAAAATGTTGCTAATCTGTCCTCATTTATTCTTTATTTTTCTTTATAGTACAACCAGCCAGGCGCATAGAAAATTAACGGCATTGTTTCACTGAATGATTCGTTCAGTGCATTTCACAATCTTCCCGGGCGCTTCAATTTCAATATTCCAGAGGACCTACCGGCCTCGTTGACATGCTAGTTACCAGGACTTATGCATGGGTATATAATATATACTATAATAGCGGTACGACAACCCTCCGAGCGCGCGAGGTGTGATTCCCCACGGATCTCAACGGTACGCGACGATACGACCTAATTTACTTGTTACCTTTTGTAAAATGTGTACATTTTTACTCAGTAATGTATTAATGGGACTTTTGCAGGACTGATATACAATCACGTGGTTATACTGTTTGGAAAATTATCTGACTTCATTTATTTAAAGGCCCTTCTACGAAATTTGTTTGTAAATGCTATTTTCCACCTCCAATCGATGATCGATCTTTCTAAAGCAGCGTTTTCCATCAGTCAAACCTTTCCCATGGGATTACGAGGTCAGTAGGACATTTGCATGATGATGTCACATACTACAACACCAGAATGCCTTGCGACGATTCTTGTGTTCTTCTAATTTAGTCCCATTGTCTTGGTATTCTCAAAGAATTAAAAATCTGAATGAGAAAAAGAATTCGAAAAGATTCTGGTGGTTGTAGTTAAATGACGTCATAGCGATGTTTCGTGTGTCGTCATCTATAGTCATTAATGTGCCAACCAGAGATCCATTGGTTTCTAACACAAAGCGGGCTTTACAAATCATGCTTGTACATTAGCATAAAAATTGCAGGGGTGGATCCAGGGTAGTTTATGTGATTTCCGTAAACTACTCAACTTTTTTCAAACCTCTAAATGTTAGGTAGTTTATTACTAGGAGGGGTGGGGTGGGTGGGGTATGAGTAGTTTACTCTGTCAGAGTAAACTACTCAGTCCAAACCCTGGATCCACCCCTGAATTGCAATGTTTATCAACACGAAACATCGCTCTAATGCAAATGTCCTATTCATTCGTAAATGAAGTGATATAGTAGCATGTGACTGTTTCCTGCAAAACTCCTATTGTATTTGTTTTCTGATTTTCTCTTGTTGTGAAACAGGTGCGATAGTTGCTTACCAACGAAGAACGTAAAGCTTCCAGTCTGATCCGGTACGAAGTAAGTTCTTATTCTTGTCCCAAAGTTCTCTCCCCACTTTTCTGGTTGTGAGAATGCGGTTGAGTAGCCTCTCCATGTTGGTAAACAAGGAAATCGAGGATCTTCCAGCAATCTTCTCATTTCAAACGTATCAATTCCGTCCCATTTCTCTATGTACACAGCCTGCTGTCTTGTAACTCCTTCGAGAACATATAAAGAGTAAATTTCATTGGCAAAAATCGACAGGATTCTCTAATTTTCAGCAAAGATTCCCTGGGTTTTGTTTTAAAACAGGTTAACAACATTTATTTATGGTTTAGAGCGGTTTTCAATTGAGCGTCGAAAAGTAAAGTAAAGTAATTGCTTTCAAATTTGATTGGTTAGTTATCTATGATTGCGTTTACTTCAGTGCCTCGTGATTGGTTGAAGTAAAACCAATCAAAAAGACATGAATTACTTCAGTTCATGATTGGTTCAGTAATATTTTTACTTGCTCCTGATTGGCTCACTGGTTTTGGTTTTACGACACTCAATTGATGACCGCTCTAACTTGCTGTTAAGCACAAGGATTGGAAGAATACATCTATAGTCCAATTTGTCATTGTAAGTTTTACTCTAAGAAAACGTATCTGAGCTTCCTTATATGGGCCTTACATACTCGGCATCCGGTTGTCCTATTCTAAATAGGTTGAAGCCGTTATTCTAAATGTTAGGGCAATCGGCTCAGAACAATTGAGTGTACGCGGTTTCGATGGCATGGACTGATGGAATAGGAACAACTCCATATTCAACCGACTTCAGTCTTGGCGTAGAGTCAAGGACTAAAGAACATGTAATCAATATACATGCTAATGATCATTTATATAGATGTGGAAAAAAACACGTGTACAGCGGGCTTGCATTAGAATGAGCACCCGATTCGCTTGTTATAAATGGTTGAATCCGTTAATATTGTAAATTTTAGAATATGGGCTGAGCCCAACTGAGATTAGAATCTAAGCAATATCAGAACAATAGAGCAGATTTCGTATGGTGGGACAAACTACAGCACTGACTACAGCACGGTTACCGTACAGCAGCCCTTCACCTCTCAAAACCTTGCATTCTATTGGACCCCATTTGGACTGCACTGACAAAGAATTGCATTGTTTTAGGATTAGGGTTTGTATTGTTTTGCGGGTTAGGCATTGTTTCGATAGCCAGTACTATTCCACGTTCCGAGGAGGTGAAGGCCGCCCCTTACCGTACGGCATGCCGTGACGTTGAAATGGTTTCCCATTGTTTTTGTCCTGCTGATCCAATCAAATTACAGAATTACAGTACAGCACGGTTACAGCACGGTGACGGACATGTTTGTCCCACTCATACGAAATCTGCTCTATAGTGTAATTGTAATATATTCGTACCCATGATGCTTTGCAATGAAGGGTTGTTGAGTGTTCAATCAAATGGTGCTTGTGTTTATCTTTTACGGAGGCCGTTCTTCCCAATATACTACATTTTAGCGACGAGGATTGACTTATTTCTACGTGCACAAAGACGCACGAGAAACCCAAGCTATTGTTGGAGATATATTTTTTGGGAAAATTGCAATATTTCTACCATAATTTGGCGTGTGATATCCGAAACGTGCTTTCAACCAAAAATCCAAGATGGCGGCTGGCGCGTTGTTTGGTTGCGTGGGAGAGTTTAACGAGGAAAGAGGGACTTTCAGCTCATACGTAGAGAGAATGGAGATGTTCTTTACGGCAAATGGTATCGTAGAACTTCCAGGGGAGGACAACGAAGCTGCTAACCTTGTTGTTAGGGATAGAAAACGAGCCATTCTGCTAACCGAAATTGGTCCTGAGGTATACTGAGTAAGAGCACATATATGCAGAAATTTAGTCATATTCCACTTTCTCCATCTGATGTTAAATTGAAAACCTACACTGGGGAAACACTTGAGGTGTGTGGTAAAATGCAGTGCAGAGTGGTATACAAGGGCAATCAGTATCAATTGGCAATACTCGTAGCCAATTATGAGGGTAAGCCTACTCTACTGGGCAAAGATTGGCTATCACATGTAAAGCTTGAGTGGGGTGAGATTTTCAGCATCTGAATAGCCTAAAGTCAAATCATGAGAGGTGTCAACTTGATGATTTACTTTCTAAACACAGTGAACTGTTTGAGGAAGGTTATGAGGGCATGACCGGGTTTGAAGCCCACATCACCATGAAAGAAGGGGCAAAGCCAGTATTTGTTAAGCCAAGGAAAGTTCCTTATGCACTGAAGGAAGCAGTTGAGAAGGAATTAGATAAGATTGAGAAGCACAGGGTTATAAAGAAAACTGAGAGATCAGACTGGGCAAGCCCAATTGTGGTTGTGCCAAAAGCAGACAAGTCAGTTAGAATATGTGGGGACTATAAGGTAACTATTAAGGCTACCGGATACCTTCAAAACGAAAAAGATGGGGAAATATTTTTTTACGCACAGAAATGTAGTTTTAGTAGTAGTGTCTCATATACCAAAAACTCCGTTCAAAAAAAATATATATTGACGGAAAAATACCAAAATAAGTTTTTAACCGGAAGTGAAAGGTTATTTTTGATTGACAGCAGATCAATAAACACATGACAAGTGCTCACTCGCCCGTAAATTCATTTCATATACCAATGTTTACGTTTATTGAGAAACGTTTTTCCACACACGATTCCACAATTCCATCGGTTGTTGGCCGTATATCTTACAAAAAGCAAGCAGGATGCCCTTAGCTTGAAAAACAAAGAAAAAAGAAAAGCAAAACGAGGCCAAACAATGCATACGACTACAAAGCCAAATAGGAGTCCTCGAAAAACCCGACAAGCGTTCGTATTTTCACTTTCAGACGGAGTGCCGAGTGGTCCACATCTGAACATAAAGAAGAATTGATAAGAGCCAGCCGAGAGAATATTTGTTTCCAAGAAAACTTAGATGGAAACGTAGTCTGACGGTGACCCTGAATCGGTTGAACCACGATCTCGCCGTGGTGTTTCAGACGCCTGCAAATCGCTGTCTCATCTACTAACTATTCTGGCATTCAAGGCGTCTCTATAGGTGTTCACCTTGGCTTTGCCCCTCGAGGTCTTTTTGTCTTTCCCATTTTTCTAGCCTGGGAAACCAGCTGACTCTTCCGCTACGATTTTTCAAGTCACACAAAAAAGAACAAACATCTTCTCGATGCGGCGCGTAGCTTTGATCGGAAATCAACATTGGCGGGAAATCTTGACAGATAGTTGAACTGTGATGAGAAATGATTGGCCAAGAGCTTGCTAATTGTTGGAGAGGCGGTGCTTTAGATTCACGCACGCCAGACGGGTATATTTTTTGAAGTGCTATTTTCTCGCTTTCGATTTTCAATCAAAATAGAGTTTTAAAAAAGTTCCCACTCAAGAGAAATTCATTCGATTTGTGCGAAATTTTCACAAAATGTCAATTAATATCTCAGCTGCAAAACTGTGTGTCGGGGAATTGGAAAATTCTAAAAATAGAGCTCTTGACGACGTTTCCCGCATATCTACTCGGATTATTTTTCGCCTTTTCACGGAAAGCATGATAACTTTTGAACTAAATCGAATTTTGAAATTCCCCGACACCATTTTGTAATACGATTCCTCTGAAATACGACTAAGCAAACAGATTTTTAAACTTTAAAATATTTTCTGAGTCGGAGCTTCTGAAAGCCATCTCACTAGATCGGAGAAACGGGATGGCCAAAAATTCGAGATTTTCAAAGAACTCAAAACTTTTTAGGTATTCTTGTCGCCAATTTTATAAGCTTTAAAATGATACATGAATGATTTATCTACGATGTTTCCTCGAGACGCTACATAATTTAGACTGGAAACGCACCCTGAAGGTATCCGGTAACCTTAACCAGAGTGTAGAGGATGAACAGTATCCACTCCCCACTACACAAGATCTATATACAGCACTTACTGGCTCCAAAGTGTTCAGTTAGCTGGATTTGTCACATGCATATGCACAGTTAAGTGTTGATAAAGAGAGTCAGGAATATCTGACTATAAACACACATAGGGGGCTCTACTCCTATACTAAGTTGCCATATGGAGTCAAGTCTTCGCCTACGATTTTTCAGGCCAAAATGGACCAGATCTTGCAAGGGGTAGAGAAATGTGTGTGTAAACAGGACGATATTCTGATTGGTGGTGATGACTGGAAAGAGAATCTCAAAATTCTTTCAGATGTACTGGACAGACTGGCTAAACATAATGTACACTTGAAGCTGGCCAAATGTGAGTTTCTGAAACTTGAGATGGTATACTTATAGGGTTAATAAATGCTGAAGGCTTGCATCCAGTGCCAGTACCGTCTAATGTGAGTGAACTGAGATCCTTATTGGGAATGGTTCAATACTATCACTCATTTCTGCCAGGTCTAGCCACTACACTGGCACCATTGCATGATCTTCTAAAGAAGGGCACCCCATGGAAGTGGACAAGTAAGTGCCAACAAGCCTATGAAGCTTGTAAGCTAGGCCTCACCAGTGAGACATTATTGGTGCATTATGATGTGAATCGCAGCTTAAAGCTAGATTGTGATGCTTCTAGTTATGGACTTGGGGCAGTGATAAGTCACGTGATGGATGATGGACAGGAAAGACCTATAGCCTATGCATCACGAACTCTCAGTTCAAGTGAAAAGAACTAAGCACAAATAGAGAGGGAAGCTTTGTCAATTATATTTGGAGTAAAAAAATTCCACCAGCACTTGTATGGGCGAAATTTCACCTTAGTTACCGACCACAAGCCATTATTATCTATCTTGGGCCCAAAGTCTGCCATACCTACACTCGTAGCAAGCCGAATGCAAAGGTGGGCTATAGTGCTTTCTGCCTATGACTATGACATAGAATACAGACGCTCTGAGGATCATTCCAATTGTGATGCACTGTCCAGGTTACCACATGAGGAGTCGACAGTGGGTAGTGAGGGAGCAATATATCATGTCAGTGTTTTCGATGATGATTTTCCCCTTACAGCTAAAACAATTGCACAGAAAACTCAATTGGATCCAGTGTTGAGTAGAGTACTCCACTGTGTTATGGCAGGATTGCCAGAGGAATGTGAGGATGAAAACCTTAGGCCATATTATAACAGAAGACTCGAGTTGTCATGTGAGCAGAATTGTGTTTTGTGGGGTTCTAGGGTAATTATTCCTCTGACTTCCAGGAGAAAAATGTTGGAGGAATTACATTGGGAACATCCAGGTATGTGTGGAATGAAAGCCATTGCTCGCACATGTGTGTGGTGGCCAAAAATGGATGAAGAAATCGAGGAAGCCTGTCGCGTTTGTTCAGTATGCCAAAGTGTTAGAAGTTCCCCTCCCAGTGCACCTCTGATTCCATGGAAATGGCCAACCAGACCATACCAGCGCATTCATGTTGATTTTTGCCAAGATGGCAATGACTATTTTCTGGTAGTTATCGACAGCCACTCGAAGTGGATTGATGTGCAACACATGACTTCCACCACTGCAGAGCGCACCATTGATGAGTTGAGGTTGATTTCTGCTAATCATGGTCTGCCCGAAGAATTGGTCTCTGATAACGGGCCTCAGTTTGTGTCCTTTGAGTTTGCAGAATTTATGCGTAAAAACGGCATAAAGCATACACTAGTTCCACCCTACCACCCTCAATCGAATGGGGCAGCGGAAAGATCAGTCAGAAAAGTTAAAGAAGCATTGCTCAAACAGGTCATTCAGGGTACAAGGGGTATGTCTATGAAGCATAGGCTGGCAAATTTTTTGTTCAGGTATCGCACCACACCTCATACTACCACTGGCGTGACACCAGCTGAGCTGCTGGTTAAGCGGCAGCTCAGAAATAGACTGAGTCTTGTCAAGCCGTACCTTGCGCAAACAGTAGAGAGTAAGCAAGAGAAACAGAAACTCTATAAGGAAAGAAAGACCGTTTGAGAGGTATGACCGAGTGCGTGTGAGAAATACCAGAGCTACCTCGAAGAGGGAAAGATGGATTCCGGGCACTGTAGTTAAAGTGTGCGGTCCTAGAACCTATGTAGTAAGAACAGGGCACAGGACTAGATATGTCCATACTGATCACATGATCAGGGCACATGATGATATTCCTGATGATGTGAGCGAGCCAGATATCATGGTACCTGAGTCATGTGAGCAGGCTGGTACGGAGAGTGATGTCAAGAGTCCATCTGATAGTGTCAGCCAACCACCTGTTGGTGTTACTGAACCTGTGATACCTTTAGAGAGTTCCACGACTTCACCCACAGTTCTGAGAAAATCTGAGAGAGTTAGAAAACCTGTTGTTAAACTTGATCTGTAAGTTACATACTTTAGTTGTCGTTAAGAGTATTACATTCCCATTTAAGAGGGAAGCAGTGTAATAGATTCATACCCATGATGCGTTGCAATAAAGGGTTGTTGAGTGTTCAATCAAATGGTGCTTGTGTTTATCTTTTATGGAGGCCGTTCTGCCCAATATACTACAGTAATTATTGTACATGCTAATGATAATTTGATATAAATGTGGGAAAAACCACAAAATCAAGCAGCGAGTTCTCTCGTGGTATATGGGTTAGTAGCAGGTAAGGCACGAGATGTTTACTGTTGCAGGTTCAAACCTCGTTTGAAGAAAAAAATATTCTATACATTCTATATATATTTTCTTTTAAAATAAAATTATTAAGTTTGTATTTAGCGCTAACAATTAGGGTTAGGATTTTTTGGGGGGTTAAGGTTAGCATTTAGGTTTGAGCAACGCCAGATTGCTTAGATAATAATTTAGAATAACGGCTTCAGCGCATTTAGCCGGATTGGCTGACATACTTATATTTGAGTAAAATTTACAGGAATAAGATCGAGTAGACGTTAATGATTGATATCTGTTTCACTCTTGTTAAAAAAAACACCCGCAATAGTAGATAATGTACTTGAAGTTTTGACTCGACTTTATTGGTAAGAATAAACAGTGAAACAATAAAACATGCAGTAATAAAGAACATCAACTATCAGTATTGTAAAATATAGGAGGTAACGTCGACCATGTGTAACTTACCTCGAGCAAACGGTTTGGGAGACGAATTGTCAGATTGTGTGTCCGTATCACATCCCATACACGTTAGTGCGCTTGCTATAAATACAAACGACAACAAGAAATAATTAGCCATACTAATATAACACCTTTACAGATCCAGCGGACTTGGAATGATACGATCTCCTGATGATCTTTTCAATTTAGCTTTGACAAATCAGACTTGAACCATTTGAACTAATAATTCACACCTTTTTTTGGTAGTACCCGTTAAATGATGCTGGTGTTTTATCAGAAATTAAACCATTCGTAGAATCAATCTCTCACTCGCTGGAGTAAGATATGGAAAATACGCCACTCAATCTCCCGGATGTATGACGTCACGCTCTACAAAGATGGCGGCAGGTTTGTGAAAATCTCAGAGTAAGAGGTAAACAGCTTAAATGAGCAGCAATAAACTGAATATTCCGATCAGAAAAAGTGAAATAAGATCTTAAACTCTTTTTGGATTGCAATGAAGAGACAAGAGAACCCGACGAAATTCTCCAAGAAGAGTTTCGATAGATAAGTCAGAGTTCTTAGAGCAGAGTTTACTTAATTATCCATATAATATAAAATTACACGGTGCACGTGGTTTGAAGATATGAAGTTTATCCACTCGAGTCCGAAATATTTTCACTCTCGACTGATAAACTCCATATCTTCCACCATCGTGTAATATCCTCTATTTATTACCCCATAAATATTATATTTCAGCCAATCAGAGCTCAGCATTACTATGATTACCATGTCTGCACGAGCGACTTTTTCCATGCACAGGCGACGCGTGGCGAAAAGCGCACGTGTAGCGAATCTTGCACAGGGGACGCATTCCGAAAAAATCGCAAGAAATTAGAAATTCAATGAGTTGAACTTTTCGAGACTTGTCACACGTGTCGGCACCCTAGACTTTCTTCACGAGCCTGCGACGCGACGATAGCGTATCTGGTCGAATCGTGGCAATGGTCGTACCGAGTCTTCAATGTGTCGCGCGACCTGCCACCACACAAGAAAAGGCTTTGGGGACGAGATTACGGGGTGTCGTGCTAACCGCTCTCCTTGTCTTGCGCACACAGATCTGTTCTCAGTAAGGCTGCAAATAGTCGCAACGGATGTTGCTGGACTAGATGAGAGAGCGTCGTATTTGTTTTAGGGGTTGAATTTGGCCAACCGGTATTTTTAGGGGGTCGTTTAGGCAATGACCAGGTGTTCTAAAATCTGGTATTTTTAGGGGTAATGTAGGCTCTTAATACAATATACACTTGTGACTATTAAAACTGAACACAGCTGGAATGTTAGTTAGAAAATGTAGCATCACTGCAATGGCCGTGTGTATCACTGGACTTATTACCATGTTAATAATACAGATACAAAAATACTCAATTCTGATTGGCTGGACATAGACATGTTAATCACTAACAGCAGTGCAAACACAGTTAATTCGATGCAAAACTAGTTAATTCGATGCAAAACTATAGTTAATCCAGTTCTCCTTTTCATTTTTGCATCTATATTATTAACCGGTAATCATTACTGTGCAAGTTCAATTAACGATTAATAGTGCTCGTGTGTTTGAAAATTCCACATATAAAACTCGTCCTGCGCACTCGCGTTATTTTGGTAGAATTTTCAAACATCACTTGGTATTTTTAGAGTATTTTGAGGCCATTAAGGTATTTTATGTCCTTCCCTGAATTGTGATTATATATGATGGACTTGCTGTCCTCTTTAATTTGTGGTAGTGCACTTTCTAGGTGAAGTATTTTTGGGGGTATTTTTCAGCTTTTCCGACGAGTATCCCCGACCGTTTCACCACGATCACTCGCTTAGTCAAATATATCTTGTGACCCGTTTCTTCGAAGCCTGATGAAGCTAATCCAGGATTAAGAGTAATCATTGGTTTGATGGTTTACCTTGACGAATGCAGATTTGGGATTAAAAACCTATTGTTTGATGAGGAATGACTAGTACCTTTCTACTTGCAATACTAGAATATAGAAACACACCTTTTATAGAGCGGTTTTCAGTTGAGTGTAGTAAAACCAAAACCAAAGTAATTACATAGCCAATCACAGGAGCAAGGGAAAACACGATGAGCCAATCACGAACTGAAATACTTCAAGATTGGTTTTACTTGAACCAATAACGATCAGGCAAAGTAAACGCATTCGTCGATACTACCACTAAAACAAAAACTGATTGCGTGATTGCGTTTGGTTTTAGTTCTGAACTTGATTGGCTGATAAATAGACAACATTTTACACAGCCAATAGAAAAGCTAGGCAAATGCAAAATCAAAGCAATCACTTATTATTTTCGACACTCAATCGAAAACCGCTCAAAAGAGAATCAGATTCATCGGTTACATAGTTTAATCCAGGATCAACTCTAATCGAGATTAGACCAGCCACAGCTAGTACACACGTGATTATTAAAAACAATAAATGAGGCACTAGCAATACAGTTTATCAAAAGCATCAACTTTATTATAATGAAAGACGAGAATAAGTATAAGTTCGACGATTAGAAGAGTATGCTGTTCAAGTATACTGGAGAAAAACTTCGAGGAAGGTTGGCAAAAATTACTACGTTCGAGAGAAATATGGGGTCAGTGGTCAAGCCTGCAATGCATGCCTGCTCTATCAACACGATCTCGAACTTAAAGTAATGATTTCATTACTTGTCAAATCGCTTTAAAAGTAACGATAATCATTACTGTTAAAACCAGTCAAGACCAGTCAAGGATGAAGATAAACAATAGTCGCATTCCGAATAGCAGTAGACCCGCTTAGTTTAGTGGTCATGCCATCTGCACTACGCTGCACTACAGGCAAAAAGTTACAAGTTCGAGCCCCAGTAGGACCGCTCGAAAAACGTTTTTCTTTCGTTTACCTTCTCTTCTTGTTTACCTGAGAACCCTAGCTACAGGTGAGTGAGAACCCGTCGTTTACCCGTGAACTCATCCGATGGTTAGGGTTAGTTTTGTGGTTCGGGTTAGGATTTATCTTAAAGTATACGTAATTATTATCATTACTTTAAACCTCGAGAACGCGTTGGCTCTATGATGTATTGGTTAGATACTGGCACGACAGTTCTATGTGATTTAGAGTGGCGAGCATTTAGGTTTTCTATCTAAAATGCGAGGCACTGTAAATCACATAGAACTCGAGTGTTCATTATCTAACCGTCTTTGGTCACATGATCCACGAGACATTCTTTTTCTGAAATTATTGGCAACTACTGTAAGAAACTCTGAACATTTCGAAATCATATACAGGGTCTAGACTAGGGTAGTAATTAGTATTCTCTGTATAGAGAATACTAATAAGGCTATTGCTTTCTATTGTTTCATAGCCTTATTAGTATTCTCTATATAGAGAATACGAATTACTTAACTATGGGATTTAGACAGCTGAAATGGGGAACGCTGATTGGTCGAGTGGGCGGTACCATGTTCTAAAGCGTGGTTTGAAGTCTAATCAGAAAACAAAAAACACTTAATAAGACCATACCGGAGAGCCAGCTTGCAGGCTCAAGGTCGACCGAAATTAACTTGCTAAAGCAAGCTTCTATACCTTTTGCTAAATTAAACTCATTCGCACGTATTTTCGCTGTTGTCTGCCATTGATCACGGTATTCTTGCACTGTCAAGTGTGGTATTCCACAGAGATCTATTCTTGGTCCTCTGTTTTTTTCTGTTATACATAAATGACTTGCCCAACTGTAATTTATCATCTAGCGTACGTATGCATGCAGATGACACGAGTTTTAAATATGCCCCGGATGACCAAGAAGAGATCCCACTATTAATCAAGAACCGTGATCTTGAAACCGTTCCGAATGGTTAAATGCCAATAAGCTTAGTTTAAATGTAACTAAAACTAAATACATGCTATTAGGGACTCGACAAAAAATAGCATCATTGCAAAGTAATCTTAAATAATCATGGTCACACCTTGGACCTTGTGATAACTCGATCAAGTGAGAACATAGTCTCAGGCGTTAAAATCGACTCATGCGATGTGGTTTCGGACCATAGTGCTGTTGTATTCATTTACACATCAAGAAACCACATTATGAAAGGAAACAAATTTCATACAGAAATACACGGTCCATTGATTTCCAGCAGACAGATCTAATAACATTACGGTAGACCACTATATCTGCTATATTATTACATAGGTTATCTAGCCGGTTTGGTGTAAAGGGCATGGCACTGTCTTGGTTTTATTCATATCTCACCAATAGGAAGCAGTTCGTTAAAGTGCGCGAGGGGATGTCTTCAAGTCTTTTTTGTGGAGTACCCCAGTTCGGTATTAGGCCCAATGCTCTATTTGCTATATACCTCTCCTCTTGGGGATATTATCAGGCATCATGGTATGCTGATAATATGCTGATAATATGCAAATTTATTTGTCCTTCGAGTCAACATCAGATACACAGAAGGACGCCGCTGTAAGCAACATCTAGGTATGCATTAGTGATATTAACAGGTGGATGTTAATAAACAAACTAAAGTTTAATAATGATAAGACAGAGGTTCTAGTTATTAATGCGAAACACCGTCCACGCCCAGAATGAGATTTCCTGTTAGTTGGAAATGAGCATGTCACACCATTATATTTGATAACTCTGTCATTAGAACGTCAGGTTGCTGCTATTGTAAGGGTGCTTTTTTCCATATTAGAAATATTGCTAGAATTAAGAAGTACTTATCGGAAGGTAGTATTAAAATCCTAGTTCATGCTTTTGTTACTAATGTAAGCTAGACACTGGAAACTCGCTCCTAAGTGGACTTCCGGGTTACTTAAATTGCAATTCGATGATTGGCCGGGACCTGGGTTTGATCAGCCCCCATGGTTGTTCTCGTTAGGACTTCAGAGGTTTTTATTTTCAGACTTAATTAAGAAACTGCAGTCAGTTCAAAATTGCGCCGCTCGCCTTATTGTTGGTGGTGGAAAGAATGATCATATTTCACCTGTTCTTCAGCGTCTCCACTGGCTACCCGTAGAAAAACGAATAACTTATAAGATATTACTTCTTACATATAAAGCTCTAAATAATCTGGCTCCTACCTACATTCGTAATATGGTAGAGTACTATACTCCTCCTCGTAATCTTAGGTCTGCCAATAAGTTCCTTCTGAAGGTTCCTACAGTCCGGCAATTTAAAGAGCTATGGAGAAAGGGCTTTTTCTGTTATTGCGCCAAAACTGTGGAATTTGTTGCCACTTACTATTAAGTTATGCCCCTCGGTGGGAGTCTTCAAAGCTAAGTTAAAAGCATATTTATTTAAGGAAAGTTTTTATTAGTTTAGTTATAATTGCTTAGATCGTAAGATTTTATATTTCTTGTAAATTAACTTGCCTGTTTTCCAGCTATGTAAAGCGCCTTTGGACGTTTAGGATTAAGGCGCTATATAAATGTAGAATTATCAGTTATTATTATTATTCATTATAAATCTAGATGGAAAACAAATTGAAAGAAAAAGTTAATTCAAGTGCCTCGGCGTTAATATTGATGAGCACCTTACATGGGAGGCTCATGTAAACTATATATGTAAGAAAATTGTCAAGGTGCTTGGTGTACTACGCAGGCTGAAACCATACCTCCCTGGAACTATCCTAATAACAATTTACAAATCGTTAAGTTTACCTCAATTGGATTATGGTAGTGAGGTATAGGGTAGTTTGGGGAAAACACTGTCAGTTAAACTCCAAAAATTGCAAAATAGAGCTGCCAGGATCGTCACTAGTTCAAATTACGATATCAGGTTCCCGGATCAGGTCTGATCACATTTTAGCTGAACTGGGTTGGAAGAAGCTAAACTTGCTTCAATGGTTTACAAATGTACCCATGATAGCGTGCCATGCAGACTATCTTCGTAACATTTTTACACAAACAAACTCTATCCACCAATACAATCTTAGAAATTCGGATTCAGCTCTGTTTGTACCGAGACCAAATAGTGAGGTAGAGAAAAGGAGCTTTTACTATAGGGGTGCAGTGCTGTGGAATTCACTTCCTCGGGCGTGCCAAGGTACACTGACCTATTGTATATTCATGAAATCGCTGCCATAGTTATATATGTATATTTATAGTTTTATCAATTTATTGCTTTTTACAGTATAAGTATTTAACATTTAGAATAGGTTTTTAGCTATATTGTAATTTATATATTAGACGCGGCTCTCTGGAAGAGCATGATTATATGAAGAGACTCCGTGGGTAAATAAAGATATACATGTGGTACAGTTTCAATAGCCTGTTTTGAATGAATGGGGAGGCCCTCCCCCTTAGATTCGTAAAATTTATTTCTCATATGTAATGATATAGTCCAATTGTTTTCACCCATGCACTTGTCCAGCACTTGTTAGATGCTTCCGTAGATCATTTAGTGTTCAGTAGAAATCTTTTGCTGGTAGGTTCGGAGTACGTACGACTTAACGGAACAACAGTTTCACTTTCAAAGGCTGAAAATCAGAACAAGAAAAACCTGCTCCGCCAAGGACGTGGACTACGCCTACGTTGGAAATGACATCACGCAGCAACAGGTCGATTACAGGTGGCTAATTTAACGCTGTGATTAAAATATGTCAAGATAAAGAACTGCGGTAAAACATGGCGACTGATCATCCTAACCCTCCTTGAAATGGAGATGAATCAGACCATAAAATGGAGATATTTGTCTTCCTACTGTTGTATTTTCTCGGCGGGGTGAATTCTCAGTTTTATGACCCGATTCTGTTCGCCAAAGATGGCAAAGGAGACGTCCCAGGTGAGTAAGCTGCTGCCATGTTTATTTATTTATCTCAGAAGTTCAAGTGTTGTTGTCGTTCATAATGATACAATCTTTTGTGTACCTATCTCAATAAAAAAAATATTTACCTTATGTAAAGTTCATTCGTTTACAAAAACTAAAGTAGCAATTGTTCTTTCAAATCTTGTACCTTCATTGGAAAGTTGACCTAAATCATGAATTCGCATTGTTCTGTTATATACCCTTCTCTTGGTTGAATCGCACATTGAATGAATCATCGAGTTTCTATGAGATTTCTGTTGATTTTTATATTAAATGACGATTGTTGTCCGTTAAAGTTTATTAACTTTAAATCAACAAATCATAGAACCCAAACAACTGTCACAATACTTATGCGTGCCTTTCAAAAATAATCATTCGTTCTTTAGATCGCAGCGTTTTCTAATAAAGACGATTCACACCTTTATTTGTGCCTTCATGTGCATCGTCTTGACATTGGTGTAGCTAGCTTACTTTAAGTCACTTTAATAGTACAATTCATTCAATTTGATAAGCTGTTCAGTTGTATTTGTCTAGTACTGCTAGTTAAACTAACCTCTGTATTTACCAAAATGCCCGAATTCTAAACGCCACTTCTAACACAAGACTATCAGCCGAACCGTATCGCCTGACCTGGTATCACGGTATGACATTTTACTAGTAAAAAAAAGGCTAACGAGTGGAAAAGAACATAAATAAGATGGCTTGATTGTACTGAACTTGGAATTTGTGGATAGTCGTTGCCAGAACGAAGGCTTAATTGGAATGACCTGGATTTTGTATCTTCGCCTTAGGCCCGATTCAAACGTCGAACGTTTCATGCGCCGAACGCAATTGAGGAGGCTTTTTTTTGTTCGAATTAGGTTCAGCGCATGAACAGTTCGACGTTTGAGTAGGGCCTTAGACATATTCCTAATACCCTGATGCCCTATTCACAATGTCCTATTCCCTACCTCATTAAATGAACTAGCTGTACACTATTGCAATTAATCAAGATCTGTAAACAATTAGCGGCCTAGATTCGTTTATAAATAATTTCACCAGTTGTCAAATGGTTTATTTTTACGTCGAAGATACAGGGAGCCGTTACCGGGCCACCGAAGCCAAAAGCTTGGAATTTTGGTTGGTTTTTGAGGAGGGAGGAAAATCGGAGAACCCGGAGAAAACCCTCGGAGCAAGGGTTAGATACCAACACACTCAACTCACATGTGGCGCCGGATCCGGGAATCGAACCCAGGTCCCAAAGGCGAGCGCTCACACCACTCGGGCACTCAGTATTTTCTAGGATGCTTGCTTATATACGTAGCTAGTTCACTAAGTACTACTGGATACAAAATCCGATGTCCACTTCTACTTGTTATGATAATAACTGATTTGTCACTACCGAAATGTATCATGTTTTCCTCTTTAGAAACGGCAGGAATTACAGCAAAAAAATTACACAATTACTACACAAATACTACACAATTCTACAGAAGGCTATTAGGTAGAATACTCAGCTTCTCACAAGCAGTAAATATCGGTTACTCCCAATGAGTTACCGCTTAGCTGGTAGAGCACCGGTCGTGAATGCGGAACGCGTGGCTTCGAATCCCGGCTGCGTCCTTTGGCAAGGACGTAAAAGTCGTTAGCCTTGTCTCCCAGCAAGTTTTACTTCATAGTGAAAAGCGTTAAATAACGTGCTGTTCTATTCGTGAAGAAAAGAGCTAGTACAACTGTCTACCCTAATCTTCAACCACTACGTCCTTAATAGGAGGGGTGACTGGGGTCCTCCGCAACGGTTCACTTCATAATGGGAGACATTAAGCAACCTATTGAGCTATTCGTGAAGAGAAGAGCTAGATTGATACCAGTACAACAGTCTACCCTAATCTTCAATCACCACGTGGTAACCTCCTCTGCACGTTTTACTTCATAATGGGAGACGTAAAAGAACCTATTGAGAGACATCGTGACTTGACATCTCATTATTGAGATTCATTCATTTATTTCATTTTTACTTGTTTCTATAGAACCCTATTCCCCATCCCACGAAAAAGGAAACCTACTGCTGCTTGACGAAGATGGCGCTAAGGACACTGAAAGTAAAATAGACACTCCAGTGTCGAATGCAGCCAGTAAAGCTAAAGAGGACTCAAAAACCCATAACCGAGGTAAGATATTAAGGCACAAAACAATAGTCGTATTGCAAAATACAACAATTGCACGTTAAAATACATACTATCCGGCACACATTTTGCCGATTGTCTACAAAAAACACAACGTAAAAACGCTCCAACAAACTTTTCATGGTACATGTATTTTCAACAGACTTACATCCCGTTGGAAGTTTGCAATCCCATGGCAATTCAAACTTTTAACTATTTTACACCAACTTTCCAACAAATGTCGGATCAATCGTAGTTTCTGTGAGATCCCCACCCTATTTCACCCTAAAGTTTGACAACCTTTTCTGAGATAGGTTGGTCAGATTTAAACCATAAATAGTAAAAGGGCAAAAGCTACTTGGACGTATAAGATCATTAATGATATTGCCCCAAGTTACCTTAAGGGGTTATTCACTAACACCAGTCAGATTCATAATTATCAAACAAGAAACTCTTATCTGAATTTGGTTCCACCCAAACCCAATACGAATTATGGTAAAAATAGTACTATGGAATTCTTTTCCGAGGAGGTTTCGCTGTATTGATTCAATTAACAAATTTAGACAAAGGATTAAAGAATATGGTTTCTAGCTTCTTATTATTATCATCATTATTACTGCTTTTTAACAAGTATTGCTTATGTAGGTTAGATAATATAATGTATTAGTGTTAGTTTAGGATTGTTATTTATTATTAAGATATTTTTATATATTTTACATATAAGCACAATGTTCAGGAAGAACATTTTATTATAATATTGATGGACTTTCGTGGGTAAATTAAGATTATACTATACTACCACATGTATGTTTGATATGCTAGCTTATTTGTACTAACATAAAGTGTTAAAAATAATGTAACAAAATAATTTCACGGAGAACTTTAGTTTACAATGCATTCAGTTGTTACTTAAATTTCTCCATAGGTATCAAGAGGCGACCCGGCTTAGTACTAGAAAGATGGGATGGCTTGGATGGCTACGACATCAAAAACCTGGTCCAAAGTTCCAGATATCCCACATTGCCAAATTATGTTGGCTATACACCAGCGTACATGGAACCTTCTGACTGGGGAGAAGCATACGGCTCCAGAATCAGAGGATACTTCGTCCCTCCAATGACGGGGAACTACATCTTCCAATTAGGTAAGAATCCATTTCAGAACTTGTCATGCACCGAACTTACTAGATGAATTAAGTACGTCAGAGAGCGGCATCTGAATCAATTGGGTTCGACATGTTTGAATTAGGTGCAGCAAATGAATTAGGTGCGGCAGATACTGTCGCATTATGCGACATTGGAGCGCCGTTGATTCAAACACTGCTCTTCTCATGCGCCGAACTTAATGCAAAATTATGATAATGAAAAACCTTCCCATAGCTCTCTATGATGCGGGTAATCTCTCCGACGGCCGACGGGGAATTAAGTTCGCCGTCTTTAAGTTCGTAGCATGAAGTTCGCCGCCTGAAACGGGCCTAAGCTGTTTTTTTTTTATTTCTATTCTCTTTCGCTGCGCTCAGCCGAATAGAAAGCATTTCTATTATATACAGTCGCCCAGTAGTCGTATTGGCTAAGGTAGCTAGGATAAGTATTTACAATTGATGTTAAGTCATGAATACATTAATAGTCACGTACATACAGAAAAAACTAACGTGTTGAGCCGGACACGAAAACCAGTTAAAACTCCCACGGCCGGGGAAAATATTTTGGAACGTGTTCTCCAAACCAATGTTGCAGCACCACCTTCTGGAGGTAACAGGTACTAAATTAAAGTGGAAAACAAAGTTGGATCTGAACGGTAACCCTGAACATTAAGGCTAGACAAAATCCTGCTAGGATAACAAATAAAACAATGTAAATTGAAATCTCAAAAAAGGTCAAAACGAAGGCTGGTTGCGACGTCAAGTGATGTGATTATGACAAGGAGTGGCTTATATAAGACCCGTGAAGGTCCTAAAGGACTACAACAATAGTGCTAATGACTAAAAGAAAATTATTAATTTCTGTTTGAACAATATAGAAGAGGCAAATAGACCATTTTCTCAGGTATGCGCACGCAATTAACTACCGAAATCATTTGATGCGTCAAGCTCATTACCGCTAAGCGGGAGATTGAAATACAGAGAAAATGGCCAAATGTGCATTAGGATGCCAGCTATAAATGGCTGGTATGGGTTTGGTTTACATTTTGAACACCAGTTACGAACGGCTTTTTATTGACGTACGACTAATGGACCCGTCGGGCTATAATATTTGGTCGTGAGCTTAAAAACATTCTTCTGAAAATAAGCGACTTTTAGTCAAATTTTGTATGAAAAAGTCTAGCCAATAAAGTTCAAAGACTTTTTTCTCATAAAGTATGAGTCTCAGAAACGAGTTACAAGCGGCGGCTTATAGCTCTGAAAATAAACTTTAATATGATCTTGAAGTCTTTGAAATTGGTTGAAAAAAAACACAAAAAAAACCGATAAATCTGAAATAAAACGTGATTTCTTCACGGTTATTATAATCAGCTCCGTGTGTTGACTTCAGTACAAGTGACAACAACTGCACTCCCTTGGGACACGAAATACATACAGCGCGAAACTTGAATATCAATTAACGAGTAGAATTGACGAGGTTGTAGGAGCCAGGGTGGCGCAGTGGTTAAGCGCTTCGCCTCTCACCTCTGTGGCCCAGGTTCGATTCCCGGACTGGGCGCCATATGTGAGTTGAGTTTGTTGAAACCTCGCCCTTGCTCCGAGGGTTCTTCTCCGGGTTCTCCGGTTTTCCTCCCTCCGCAAAAACCAACACGCTAAATTCCAATTCGATCTGTGGATTAGCCGGGACCTGGCTTTGTTCAGCCCCCATGGTTGTTTCAGGTCTCGTTAGAAATTCAGATTATTTTTTTTTAAGAGTTTTTTGCTTAGAAACCGTACGGAGTACAGGTAGCACATCAAGACTGGATGATTCTAAAAAGATCTGTGATCGTACGAACATGGCAAATATCTGCGAAAATAATTTTGAGTTACCTTCCGAATCCGCTGCCACTGAGTGGCCTGATGTTTCCGTCAATCCTTTATGGATTAACGTACGCGAGCCCAGCAACATTGGATACGACCGTGTTTTTATCTAGAAATTCATGGAAATAAACTTAGCGTAGGGATCGAGGTTTCGAAGGGAGTTCGGTATCCAGTCGTTTCGCCACCAGTCGATTCGCTACCAGTCGATTCGCCACCACTCTAAGTCGATTTGACACAACAAAGCTGTTGTGTTTTGAAGATGTGTTTCGAAAAGAGCAGCTAAAATCAGAGAAAAAAATAATATTATAACGTTGTGAAGCCGTCCAATTTTATAAATCTTCACTTATGAAGACGTTCTTATTTGAGATCGATGGCTTCGTTAGTCAATAAGAACGCGAACAGCGGTGTTTAGTTCTGCAAGACAACTGACCAAGAGTGAACGAGAATAAAAGTTAACCGGCGAAGATTGCTAGCGGGCCGTGTCTTTAAATTTTTTGGGGGGCTTCGTTAGTTAACAAGAACGCGAACAACTCACTAAGAAAGACAACTCATGAAGTGTGTTAGCTGAAGATTGTAAACTTTTAAGTTGATTATCAGTAATCATTACCTTCCCACTAACTTTATAAAAAGCTGGCTTTCGCACATTTAAGTGTCGAGGGATTTAGAGCTCCCAGAACAGTTAAACGTTAGCCAATCATAAGGCGAATCTCAAGTCTCATGAAATTCAAATTAAATGACCTAATGTATTCAAAAAAATAATGATGTCATGGTACAATGGCCATTCTGGGCGATGTCTAGTAGTCCTGAGTCTAGTCTAGTATCCTGCACTGATCAAAACCTCTTTCTATGAATATGGATAGATTTTGATTATCACGACACCAGCCTCTAACTAAGTTGACTCAACTCCAGCCTCGATGTCACCAAAGGCTTGGTTACATTTCAAAATGGCGGCCAAGAATTACGAATTGGACTATTGGCATTTGGCATAAATTAAAAGAATATCGCGACAAGAACAAAAGAGAATGGCAATCAATGAATATTTAAAACAGCCATGCGTTGGGCTTCATTAATACGAAACGGCCCTATTTCCAAACTATTTCCAAACGAGTTGTATCTATATTAATGTGCTTCAATATTTCATTCACAGAAAGCGATTCTCAGGGTCAACTGTACATTAGTACTGATGACAACCCCAAGAGGAAGGTAATGATTGCCGAGGTGTCGATGGATCACACAACAGGACCACACGAATATACTAAGTGAGTTTATCATTCTAATATACTAAGAGTTTGTACTTGATGAACGAAGGAAGTGTTTCCATGTAATAATGGTGCATGCTGATATCCTAAAATCTATAACTAGATTCACTGGCCCCAGTATAGAACCGGAGGAACACCCTTTTTGTTTACTGACCAACCACGTTTTTTATTGAAAGACCTCATGTGATATTTTCAAAACCGTCAGGAACGTCCGCCATTTTCTAAACAATTATATATTACGTATGAATGTGGATTTTGGACTAGAAGGCTTTTTTTGTCAATTCGAATCAAAAATTTTTTTACCTATTTGAGGGAACCAATCCAGCTTGGTGTTTTTAATGCGCTGGATTATCATTATGATAACGTCTAATGATACAAAATATGTTCACTGTCTAGGTATCGAGAGCAATCATCGCAGCCTGTTTACTTGTTCAAGGACCGTTACTATTACACTGAAGTGCTACATAAGGAACAGTTCTTAAAAGATCATGCCAGCGTTAGGGTCATCATGCCAGATAAAACAATATACGATCCGATACCCTCTCAGTTCCTTTGGACTCTTCCACCACCCAAAACATCAGCTCGTAAGTTTAACACATTTACAACAATGTTGACCATGAGATGACGAAAATGGTGGTAAATAAGAGGAAGTACCATGGTAAACTCTCGTAAAGATAATTTTCCTCAACAAACGAGAAAAAGTGAAGCGGAAGAGCCTTCAACGAGGAAAATTGTAGGAAAAAGTTTTTTTACCGCGCGCTATATCACGCAATCAATCTTGCGCGAGCGATCACGTGATTTACCGTGGTATGTCGTCTTATTTCCAATGACAATAAGCCATCAGAAAAGTGTGATTGATCCATGTTACCTATATAGAGCAGCATGTTGTTTAAAAATTCGATTACTTACTTAAGGCACTTAATAACTTAGTTCTACCATACATTATCTATGTTACTACTCGTAGCCTTAGGTCGTCCTCGAAGTGTTTGTTGGCTGTTCATATGTCCACTTTTAGGGCTTTCTTGGTTGCCGCACCTAGTACACTATGGAATGCACCAGTTAAAATTAGACTGAGTTCATCTATTAGTAGTTTAAAATCTAACTTAAAGACATTTTTAGTCGCGCGTATATATATTATTATTATTATTAACATCACCTTCAATTTTTCTTTGTTCTTTATTATCAGTAAAGACTTCCGAAGATCCACTATTGTTAGTTAAAGTAGCTGCGAAGGCAGGAGCCCAGGCAGGCGCCCATCTCGGTGTGAAGGAGGCCGCCGAGAAAGGGGCTCAAGCAGGAGCAACCGCTGGAGAAAAGGCTGGTTTAAAAGCAGGGGCGGCTGCGGGAGCTATAGCTGCCAGAAAAGCTGCCACCAGAATTGCCATGAAAACTTTATCGGAGGCATTAGCTAACATCACCCTAAATCGCCATGTCTTTAATATCTACACTGGAAATGGATCATTAGCTAATGCAAATTCAAATGTAAATGCAAATGCAAATGCTGGTGGCGGAGCAGGTTCTAAAGCTGGTGGGAATGCATCTGCAACTGAAGGCGGAAGTGGAACTGGGACGGGTAGTTCGGGAGGAAGCTCAGGTGGTACAACCAATGAAGCAGGTTTCAAACCAGTTATAGTTACAAAAAGTGGACAGAGTGCCGAAACACTGGCAAAGATGTTCGTAAACTCCAATGGGGCAGCTACAAGAGGTAAACAGTAATTAAGTGAGAAGCATTGTTATAATGGGACCCCTTGTGGTCGACCAATGACAATACGAAGTCACCATAGAGATTTGATTCCTTATCTTAAATGATGCGAAGTTCTAACCATGTACAGGAGTCCCATTTAGTATTTTTCGAGAGTAAAATGTTCTGGAAAGACAGAGTCTAGGGTCTAATAAGCAAGAGAAGGCCAACGACATATACGTCCCTGCCCAAGGATGCGGCCGGAATTCGAACCCCCGACCTCCCGCACTCCAGATCGTGCTGAGCTAACTAGTAGTTCCCTCGGCCTTAATGTTTTAGTCTTGCAGAACTACCACGACTTACTATCTTGTTACCGGGGTCCCATTTAGTATTTTTCGAGAGTAAAATGTTCTGGAAAAACAGACTCTAGGTTCTAATAAGCAAGGTGCTTTCTTTGAGAAACAACCTTGCCGACATCGAAATAAAAGATTAGATCTTCACGCGCGACTTCTCGAGTAAGGACGTCTAATAGTAGACTCCTTGTAGTGGAAGGTAAAAAAGGTAAAAATATTCATTTATATAGAGTACATTCTATATGGATATAATTACCATCTTTGTCTTAGGAACTGGTTAGAAATTATCAAGGGGAGAGTGGGTGTCGAAAGGGGGTCATAATTTCGGAACCCCAAAAACAGAGCGTTATTAATAAATGGGCAACTGAAAAGGGGTTGGTTATAGGGGGAAAATGGCAAAAGGGGTGATGGGCAAAATGTTTCATACTTATTGTCCGTGGAGGGATATTAATTTTTATATATTTTGATTCATTCGCCACCCCCTCCCCCTGCTAGTTTCATACCAGTCCCTTGCATCAGTTTTAACGTCCACAGTTGTGGTTATCGTGGTACATTTTAAGGTATTCAAAGTAAGTCAGAAAATAAAATTATCCTACTATATAAATATTATATTTCAGCCAATCAGAGTTCAGCTTTACTATGAAATACAGGGCGGTATTTCATTAGGATTTTACTATGAAATACAGGGCGGTATTTCATTAGGTTTATACAATGAAATACAGGGCGGTATTTCATAAGGTTTTTACTATGAAATACAGGGCGGTATTTCATTAGGTTTTACTATAAAATACAGGGCGGTATTTCATTAGGTTTTTACTATGAAATACAGGGCGGTATTTCATTAGGTTTTTACTATGAATTACAGGGCGGTATTTCATTAGGTTTTTTATATGAAAGACAGATTAGCCCAATCTTTATCAGCTAATAAGAATTCAATGTTTAATACATACCTAGTCTGCAGACTGCGACCGTCACTCAAAACCTTCGTTTTCCGAGACATTTGGCAGTCTAACGTCCGGTAAGTTACAGTTGTTTTCGTGATAAATCTTCCCGTAAATTTATTTGTAGGATAATATGGTTAAAAAGGCTCGTTGTATACCAAACAATAGATATTGTTTATCGTGAAATATTCGCCCGTATTCCATAGAAAACTATGAAATAACCAGTAAGTATCGTATAATGATCTCTTGGGCTGGCAGTTTCACATGTCAGTTAATTTTGTGTTTTGGGATTGGTACCTTTTAGGGGTAAAAACAAATTTGAGCTACGCCCACAGAACGAGATTCTGGTACCTTTTAGGGGTTCGTTTTCGTCACTTTTATATGGGAGTCCCCCGCCCTCTTATGAAGAACAACCGACATAACACACTGGTTCGTGTACGTGTACACATGGTTCGTGTACCAATGGTTCGTGTATTTCCATACGGTGAAAAATTCAAAATTTGGAAAGTCCAACTTTAAAGTACAGCATTTTTTCATATAATGTTTCCATGGTATTTCCATACTCCTCGAATTCGGTCGTGTTATATCCCGATACTGGACATAACTGACGCTTGTTTTTAATAGAACATTCAGTGGAAACTCACTTTATCTATTGAATATTCTCATCTACCTTAACAGTGGTTACTGGTGCCAAGTACGTAATACACTCTCTCAACATCCCTGCAACACAAGACTTCAAGAAGAACCTTTGTTGGCGAAGCAGGTACGGCCACATGGTGCTTGGCAGACGGTGTCAAGTTTTCATTGCTCATACAGGTTTCATTACAAGACCAGATGGACAGCAAACTATATCATGGCAGTCTGCCTGCTTACCGGAATACTATATTATACAGAGGAATTACCGCTACACACTCGTAAAGAAAGGATCCACTTCAAAGTTCTGTAAGTGTCACCACTTTATCAAGAAGAGAAAATCCAGTGTACAGGAAAATATGGCGGCTTGTACTTTTACCAACAATTCCTTGCACGCGAAAAACTTTAAATCGCTTATAAAATCGTGGTAGAGATGTTTGGAATCTTTAAAAGAACCAAATACAAATGATGTTACCATAGCAATATTACTTGAGATAATAGATCATTTCTACATGTTATGTGGACTCGCAAGGGATTGTGGTCAAATGTAACGCGGCCATTACTATGGGAGTCCATCTAGTACCGTATCTGATCCTATCACTTTGGAACCATGGATGTATATAGAACTAACTGCTTGTTTTCACCTGGTGTCATCGCCGCCATCTTGGTTTACGTTAACAACAGATTGCTCGTTAGAGCGAATTCCACATGAGTGTCGAAAGACCAAATGCAAATTACCCACAGCCAGCCAATCATGGGAGCGAGTAATCACAAGTAACTCATAAATGGCTTCCCTGTGAGCCAATGACAAACCAAAGCAAACGAAAACCAATTTGCGTTTGGTTTTACTTTGGAATCTGATTGGTTGGTTTATTTTCTCAACCAATAGGAGAGCTTAGTGAATGCAAAACCAAAACACTTCCGACAGTCATGTGAAAACTGCTCTAGCTTCTATTGTTAGTCAACCAACATAGTCGCGATGTCTTTGTTGTCTGCAGTATTTCTGGGGATTGATTGTCAGCCAAGAATATGACCAAAACTCCTGAACACGGCAGTTATTCGCTTTTCTTGACGTCATCGTCGCCAGAAATCTCGGACATTGAGCGGTTTCTAAAATAAATGACTCTAAAATGTTATCAGATTTTACAAAGAATATATGAAGCATAAATCAATTTTCACCGTTTCAAGCAAATGTAATCTTCATTCCAAATTTGCCGGACCGCCGATACAGTTTTCTAGTTATCCCCTTCCGGTTTATGTTAAAATGAACAACACATGAATGCTTTTTCCTTTGCGATTTGACTTGCTTCATGTTGGTAGAACTACCCCATACATTTACTGTTAATTATTACGAAAATACGCTAACATGAAGAATTGAAAATAGTACGAAATCATGACGAAATGGAACTTTAACAGCGATTTGTAGCAATCTAACCTCGAGAAACCTCGCTGATCTATACATCGAAATACTGAAAATTGATTGTTCTATTTGAATTCAGCGGTAAGAAGTCAGTTCAGACATGCGTATTCAAGCTAAACCCAGGTATACTTGCTCGGTGGTACCTAAACCAGTAACGCCTTGCAATTGTAAACATTCACTTCACTCGCGAAAGCAAATTCAAATTTGTCACTACGGTCGAAATCTTAACATAATCACTCTAAACAGTTACCAGTCGCAGATTAGATGTTACTTAACTTAGACTCGAGAGTAAGAAGAAGTCATAAATCATTTTATTTCTTTTAGAAGGCAAAATAGTTCCCAAAACCATGTATTTTCGAGTGAGATGACTGGGCCGATACCGGAAGTGAATCACCGGATATTGATATGTAGGCTTTTGTACGCAATGACTTTGATATGCACTCAAAATCGCAAAATTACGAAACTGCCCATCGCTGTGTAAGCGTCAGCTTCCAGTTGAAGAATCCACGTCCACAAAGTTCCATCGAAATCCCTTCAAAACGAAGCAAATTCGCCAGTGTCTCTATGTATTTCCGCATAGAGCTCTGGGATAGCCGTTAAACTGTCAATTCGGTCAGCAGTGAGATATTTTATTTTATTTTAGCTATGAGATATTTTACTTCCGGTAACATTTTCGCGCGAAAACCAAAATAACTCACAATTTCCATCTCACTGATCAGGAGAATTAAAAACGCTCTTTTTCCAAATGTCCGATGTATCTAACATTTACAACTGTGAAAGATTTAGGTATCGTATGAATATTGTCAGTGTCAAAAGCCTTCGGTGTGTGTATTCACAGGGAAAACCGCTGACATACCGCAGACTCGTCATGACTGGAATAGTTGGCGATGATCGCTACCATCTTGGTTGACGTAAACAAGAATTTATCGTTAGCTTCTCTTGTCAGATCAACCAACATGGGTGCCACGTCTTTGTTATCTGAATCTCTGAGGATTGATTGCAAAACTCACTGGATGAAGTTGATAGGTTTAGCAACCAGCCAATCACTGGAGTAGATTTTCGCAAAATATTACATTTACAGTAGCAACTGAAAAAATCACCATTGTCGATTAAGGCTTTTCTACTTAAAACTAAAATGAACTATGAAACTGAACGTTTCAATGCGAGAAAAAGGAATACTCTTGAAATTCACTTCAATTCACTTCAACCTCTTACTGTCTCAAAAAAGGAACAGTGGGAGAACTGAACCCTAAATCAATCCGACGACTATACAAACTTGTATTCAAAGGAAATAAGTTCTGCTATTTTATTTCTTTGTGGTGCAGGTCTAAAAAGAGGAAATACGTATTGAAAAGAGATATTGTTATTGCGTAGCACGAGAAAACCTCGCCAGTGATGTTATTCAACTATGCACTAGGCAAATAATGATCCTAATGATTTATGAAAAGAGATATTGTTATTGCGTAGCACGAGAAAACCTCGCCAGTGATGTTATTCAACTATGTACCAGGCAAATAATGATCCTAATGATTTATGAAAAGAGATATTGTTATTGCGTAGCACGAGAAAACCTCGCCAGTGATGTTATTCAACTATGCACTAGGCAAATAATGATCCTAATGATTTATGAAAAGAGATATTGTTATTGCGTAGCACGAGAAAACCTCGCCAGTGATGTTATTCAACTATGCACTAGGCAAATAATGATCCTAATGATTTATGAAAAGAGATATTGTTATTGCGTAGCACGAGAAAACCTCGCCAGTGATGTTATTCAACTATGTACCAGGCAAATAATGATCCTAATGATTTATGAAAAGAGATATTGTTATTGCGTAGCACGAGAAAACCTCGCCAGTGATGTTATTCAACTATGTACCAGGCAAATAATGATCCTAATGATTTATGAAAAGAGATATTGTTATTGCGTAGCACGAGAAAACCTCGCCAGTGATGTTATTCAACTATGTACCAGGCAAATAATGATCCTAATGATTTATGAAAAGAGATATTGTTATTGCGTAGCACGAGAAAACCTCGCCAGTGATGTTATTCAACTATGTACTAGGCAAATAATGATCCTAATGATTTATGAAAAGAGATATTGTTATTGCGTAGCACGAGAAAACCTCGCCAGTGATGTTATTCAACTATGTACCAGGCAAATAATGATCCTAATGATTTATGAAAAGAGATATTGTTATTGCGTAGCACGAGAAAACCTCGCCAGTGATGTTATTCAACTATGTACCAGGCAAATAATGATCCTAATGATTTATGAAAAGAGGTATTGTTATTGCGTAGCACGGGAAACGCCATTGTGAAAATAAGGCATGGTATTGCCCTCGGGGGTACGATATTTCTTCACCTCTGGTGCCGCCCTCGGGCTGCGCCCTCGTGCGAAATCCTTGGAGAACAAAAACCCATACCACCTCGCTCCAGACCAATAACCTTATTAATGCGATTTTAGCAACAGTAGAAGTTATACCTTAAATAAAATTATCGTATAATGATAGGCAATCATTTGCGTGTGCTAAAATGAACCTTTTGTAGGAATGCAATTACGTGGTTGTACTGGGTGGCACTTGTACGAGATCGGTAGTATTATTACTAATAGAAAAACCTGTTTGTAAATGCTATTTTTCACCTCCAATCGAATGTCGATATTTCTGAAACAGCGTTTTTAAAGATAGCTTGTCATCCAGCATCCATGGCAATGCCTTTCCCATGGGGATCACGAGCTCAATTCATTCGTTAACGAAGTATTATATCAGCACGTGACTGTTTCCTGCAAAAGATCTATTGCAATCAATCCCCTGTGTAAAACTATCGTAAATTTCGTCTACAATTTTACCATAGTTAACAGAGTGGAATGGTTAGGAAACCCGGCAAACTTCAAAAGGGCTAACAAAGGCGCTGCGATTTAGGTTGGAAGGGGTAAGACAAAAGATTGTGCACGATCATAGTTCATTAGCGTTCCCTGAACGACTGAACTCACACGTTTCTATTGGCTGATTGATTAACATGTTGGAATTTCTATTGTGTTTTGTGCACGGTAGTGGTTGAAAAAAGCTAACAAAGACATATAACAAAGAAGGTAGCTGGGTTTCCTAACCATTCCACTCTATTAACTATGATTTTACTTGTCAATTTCATGAATCCAACACTACATGAGGCGCTCGTGATGCCGCGATTCAAATAGTACCACAGGTATACCAAACCAGAAGTCATTACCTGGAGCGTCCATCTGTCATATATTCGTGATGCAGCATTTTTCCAGACCGGGTTATTTTTAGATTTCATTCCTTATTGTTCACTTTCATCGCGGCATGTTGTTAAAGGGGCTGTGTCACGGTATTAAATAAATCTGTTGAGGGAAACTAATGCTTCCACATGAAAGATAATATTAAAACTAGTAATTATGTTCCGTTATAGAGCAATGTGGAGAACTGCTGTTGAGTTATAGGTATTTCTCATGCTGGAAAAACATGAAAGCGTGGCCCGGGGGGGAGGGGGGGAGGTGGGGTCTTCAAGGTAAAAAGGGTAGGGGTGACCATCGGAAAACCACAAAAAATACCCTAAAAATACGAAACCGTGAAAAATTTCCCACCCTAAAATGTACCTCATGGTCTAAAAATCACCCTGACAAATGGATTTCGCTTGGACAACCCTTAAAAAAAAATTAAATCGCCGATTTCAAACCCTAAAAAATACGACTATCACCCCTACCAACCGAATATAGGAAGAACCCCCTCCCCCGGAAGCGTGGCTAGAAAGGCCTCCGTTGTTTTTCTCATTCAAATCTCTCTAATTTCAAATGGCTTTAACTTCTTTGCTTTTTAAACTACATCACTCAAATTTCTCAAGATCACTAATATCGACATATTTATCCACATGTACAGAAAATATGATCATTACCATATGAAAAAGCTTTCATATGGTAATGATCATATTTTCTGTACATGTGGATAAACTATTGAAACGGGAATACGCATTTATGAAAGTGGCGTATATATCTGTACATAAATCATTAGACATCTTGAGATAATCAGTTCTGTCAACTACTGGAATTGGAACTTATAGAAATGAAGTTTCATTATCTAAATTGAAAGTGTCGTTCGTTTTATCACGCCTTCCAAAAATATTAACAGCGTCTTGGGTAACCCAAACAACTATATTTCCATCTTTTGATATTTGCTAATGTCTTTACCGTAAGGGAGGATGATATCGAGCTTATAAACGTTCATTATTCTATCTTTTAACTTAACTTAGCTTTGTTTCCAAGAAGTCTACCTGTTATTCCTGACGTCATCGTTTAGATGATATAAAACCAAAACTATTTCTCTCTCTTTCTATTCCAGATTTTGATGCGACATTCACTGCCTACAGAACTCTAAAGTTCCCCGAAGCATTTATGTTTGCCTTACTGCACAATGGCTGGTTTGTTTGCGAGAGTCTTGATACAAGCTTCCATGTGACCGATCTGGTGGCACGATATAATGAGCCCACCATCGAATGGATACAGCGGTGCTCCTTTGTGGTTCGACCAATAGTACCCAACATAGAGCACGCCATGATGAATTGCATTGATGTGCTTGAATTGCCCATCAGGCCACTACCCACAACACTTCCAAACGTTACATTACCCACGATCAAAATCCCGGCAACTCCACCAGCACCAGCATCAGTCGTTAAGAATGAATTTAGTAAGTGCAATGAACACACGGTAAACTAAAATAAAACACGCGCTCTGATTGGTACTAAACATCGAAGTTCCTATGCTTCTTTCGTGCTTTGCAGGTTCCCGAGTTGGTGGACGTTGTAGCGTTTTGCCATTTCTTTTATAACATTTCAAATAACATTTCAGCCAAAAATCAGACGTGCCGTGAGCGTGCGTATGCAACCCACCTGGCAAATGATCAATGATTATTAGCCAATCATAGTGCGTGCTTTAATTATGGTCTGCGTAGCGGCGCAAGAGAGAGGGGAGAGGGAAAGAAGCGCCTGCAGTCACGCCATTGTCTTTTTCTTATTTTTCTTCAGCCGGCGAACGAAAAATTGCCATTGGCTAACGAGCTGTCAATCAATAGATACGATAAGAAGATAAATCAGACAGGACTGTTGCAATCGACATTTTACCTAGAGAGCGAGAGAGAGAGAAATCCAGACAGTTCTGCTACCAAGGAATGATACAACGCTTTCACTAGGATAAGAGCTCTTATAAGAGTCTACAATCTCGGTCAAATTGAGTAGGAAACAAAATCCTCCTCCCCCCCACTCCCCCCCCCCCCCTCCCCCCCTCCCCCATATCAGTCATGAGAGCATTGGCAAACTGAAATCGACCATTATTTCACATGATTGAATAGGGGGAGGGGGGCTTAATATTTCAACTAAATTGACTGAGTTTGTAGATGGTCGATTGATTCAACCGTATCAATCCCGTTGTGGACATTTTCATCATGGTACGTCGCGATGGTACGTCAATGATTTTTTGCTAACTGATCGTTTCTTGAAACCTGAAGTCGGAACGGCTTCTTTCTGAAGTCATCAATAAATAGTGACCCCTTGCTTTAATTTCTCGCCACAATTTAGCGCCGTGAGCTAGTCTCCCTCGCATCCAAATTCCTTCGAAACAAAGTAATTGCCATGTCGCTCTTAAATTCAAATTGCACAAGACGGAAAATGCACTTCGTTTGGACAATAATCTTTAAATGTTTACCTTTGTAGGGATTAAAAATTACACGTTTTACTCGACATTTTACCTGTAGAAAGGTTAGCGGGAGATTCTTGCACGTGTGCGACGTTTTTCACAATATTTTGACAGAACAACATTTCACAGACAAATGTATCTTACATTATACATATTTAATTAGGGGGCGGAAGTAAAATGACAATGACGTGACTGCAGGCGCTCCTCCTCCTCTCCTCCTCTCCTCCTCTCCTCCTCTCCTCCTCTTCCCCTCCCCTTGCACCGCTACGCAGGCTAGTGTTTTATCGTGGATGTTATTACAAATATTTCACCATATTTTTAGTTGCTGGGACACATCGATTTTACCCATGATTTTCAAGGTCATATAATGACCAGAGGACTTCCTACTAGACGATCTTTTTGTCGCCGCTCGCGACTTCGTCACTCGGTTCTCGCGGCTTCGCCCCGAGGTAAAACTTAAAAGTAAGAGGCTGGTGATGATAACGACTTGTAAGTCCTACGATGTTATTATTGATTTGAAATCTCTGAATTGAGTACATATGAACAGCCCCCAACAAATTGTGTTATCGGTCGTCTAATATTCATCCTGTAATCACGCCTTAAAGTTCGCATTCCACCACACCCTTTCAAGTTGGCCGCGCACTGGGAGAATGGTGCCTCGTGACGTAATCCGGAAATCGAATCGAGAATTGACATTGTGTTGCTTGTGTTTTGAGCTAAAATCTTCGGATCGTGGGTGTTTGCGTGATTCCGGGGTGAATATTAGACCGAATAAAAAGTGTTGCCCGCCATATGTACTCAATCAGAGATTTCAAATCAATAATAACATCGCCTTAGGACTTGTATACACTTCAAAGGTAAGCTACGTCCCTGTTGAATTCATTATTACACAACGTTGAATAGGGAGGATAGTGTCAATTTTGCCAACGTAGAAATAAATTCTAGTGTCCCTTCCAATGAAAATACCTTTATTGTTAAATCTTCTCCTTTCATACGGCCATATTATGATGGTATTGTTAGTTTAAGTATATATGAACATCTATTAATAAAAATCAGAAACATATAACGGACTTGAAACGTGTTACTTCGCTTTAGGCCCAGTTCGTCGATCTTCTCATGAGCCGATCCTAATACGTGAATTCAGTTCATGAAAAGTTCAACGTTTATTGAGTCAGTTATTTAATAAGATCGACACAGCCGTTAAGTTCGACAAGGGCCATCGGGAATTACGACTTTGGAGCGACTCTGATTCGAACGTCGAACTTTTCATGAGCCAAACCTTATGTATAAATTATTATAATGTTGTATAAATTATTATAATAGCTTTTTCATTCCCACAATCCCCTTCCGCCGTTGAAAGGCATGCGCAGAAGTTGTGGAATAAAAACATGGCTGCTTGGAGAAGATAAATGGGCCATGAAGACATGTGGAGTTCATGTTTTGCGACCACTAAATACGACTGCATGAATTGTGAGTAGCCCATATGCAACACGAACGATTGTAGATTGGCGTTTCATTGCTCTCCCAAAACCTCAAGAGCGCAGTGATGAGACACAAATTTAGCAGCAGTCTTCTTCTTCTTAACAACATATTTTGCATCATCCTTCTTCTTCTTCTATCTCGTTCATTCATTCCCAGAAGAATTATACTTCTCGCTGGCTGAGGTACGAAAGAAGCGAGAAGTCGTTTCTCTCACACGGCCATACCTGGTGCGAGAACTGAAAGGCGGAAAAGATGAGTCACATGACCAGTTGTTTTCGTTGCAGCCATTGTGCAATCCACGGCTTTTAGAGGCCCACCTTCCCGTCCTTGAATAGCTATTTATAGTGGTATATCAGACGTTATACATGTAAGTCTTAGCCAGCATAAACGTATCTGCGTTGGATTCATAGTTGTTAATGTTATACTATATCAATATGTAAACATTTGAAGTGTGAGAAATAAACCAAGGGTTGCGTTGTTGCCGGTATCCACTATCCAAAATAGTGTGCGATAAAAGCCCTTGCTCTAGTTTTGTTTGAGTGAGATTGAAACAATGGCGGACCGAATGTTTACCTGTACTTACCTCTCTGCTTTACATCTCAGTAAATATCATTCGGAGCGACTGGATTAGTTTCGACGTCTGAATCAACAGTCGATCTTATGTCGATCTTATGTCGATCTTATGTCGATCTTATGTCGATTCGGCTCATGAGAAGATCGACATTTGAACTAGGCCTTAGTGCCATTGTCTGGATTATTCGGTGAATAAAAAAAACATATATGGAATAAAATGGCAGTCGGGTTATGTGACTAGACTAGACTGTCGCGCCAGACTAGACTGTATTTCCAAATATGGTACTTTTTATTCACTGAATAATCCGGGGCATGGGCCGCTGTTACACGTTTCAACTACCTTATACGTTTCTGTAAGGATGGCATTAAGTAAACATTACTGATTTGCACTCAATCAAATTAATCCTTTATTTTATAATACTATGTCCAACCCCAAATTATATAATATCATACAGCTATGTCAATTAATGTTGTCTGAGCCGAGACAGAGAATAGAGCATTAGGGAATAAGGCATTTTTTTTAATGTCGCACGGCTGTACCCAGGCTAAAAATGGATAAATAATCCGCAAGCTAAGTAGACGTACATTACTGTTTTTGTTTTTTTGCTTTTCTAGAGAACTGCCTCAAAGTCACGTTTTTCAACGATGCTGGGATTCCCTTCAGGCTAATTTCTAACTTAAAACCAGAGGGATACTACGTGTGGGGAAAGATATTCCAGGTGAAGTATGTTCTGCCAAAATCCACGGACGGTAAAACTGGAATAGAACCTTACCAAGAAAATGATGACGTCTCGGTGAAATTCAGTCGTGATAGCATTGCCGGTGAAATATTAAAAAGGAGGGAAAGAGATAGAAATGAGGAAGCTCATGTGAAATCTAAGCGACATTTACGATATAAGACGTCGATTCGTCGTAATTCTTCAAAGCGACAGAAGAGTCACAAGCGAAGGTTCGTCACAAGAAAGGCCGCTGGCCGACGCAGCGAAGTCCCCGGCTCAAGAAAAATAAATAAGGCCTTCAAAGGTCACTATCTAGAAAAGGAAGCGAAATATCATCCAACTGGATATAAAAAAACGCTCATCGAAATACATAGACACGAAACAGCAGCAAGAAAATACGCTGATCAAAAGGCGGCCGAAAACGTTCTCAACGAAATTGGTCAGCCATCGATTGGTGGTGATGAACCTGAGCTTAAGATAAAATATGAAAATGCTTTTAAGAAGACTAGAGTGGAGCAGGTCCTTAAGGAACTTTCCCATCAGGAATCAGATGAGCCACTAAAAGCCATCACTGAAAGCTTCCCACAGCCAAGAAATAACATTGAAGATGCATTTACAAAGATAACCTTTTCTGCTATTGACCCATCAAATATATATAATATATTATTTGACGGAAAGAAATCAATATCAGTTGTCATTGGTGTGCATTGTTCACGTCCTTTGGATATCCATGTTCAGATCTCCAAAACTGCAAAACCAAGTAAGTAACCATTTGATTTTTGATGTCGATCTTGTTTAAGGAATATAAACAATTTCTGTTCTTACGTTATATTAAAGCGGTCAGTGCAGGTAATATAATCCCGGCGTAACTACTCGAACTCTAACGATAATCGTTTTTTTTTTTCAAGTAATTCAACATTTTCTCGAGAATTCCAAGGAAAACTTGAGAATTCCTGCGAATTCCCGGTAATTCTTGAAAAAGGCTTTACTTCACAGATTTTCTGCAATATGTTTTCGGGAATTTTCAGAAATTACCGAGAATTCCCAGTATTTTGAACTGTATTTTATTTCTATTTTATCAGGTATTTAATCAAGAATTATCGAACATTTCTGGGATATATATTGTTCCAATTAACATTGAAACATTTTAGGGATTTCCTCAAAAATTCTCGCCAATCAGATCGCTGGATTGGCAATAGAATACTAGTACGTTTATACTAATATACAAATAGAGTGTGTCCGTCGAGGAACTATCCGGCTGATAGTTGACCGCGGACATTTGATGCTCTTAAAATACCGTATTTCCTCGATTAAGCGCCCTGGGCGCTTATTTCAAATTGTGTTGCCAAGGGCAGCGCTTAATCGAGTGGGGGGCGGGGAGTGGGGGAGGGGGGGGGGGGGGGAGGGGGTGCTTAATCGAGGGGGGGCGCTTAATGGCTCACGGAAACTGGAAATTGGTCTTGTCGTCCAGGTTGAAATGGGAAGAAGGCTGAAGAACGAGCTGCTTCGGGTACAAGAGCTATGCAAGCACATGGACTTAATAATCACGGACTGTGAGTTGGAAGAAAATAAACTAATTTCCCTTATCAGCCAAACATAACTTTAATACGGTACTACATTTAGGAACATGCCGTAACTTTGTAATAAAACGCAAGTCTCTTACTGTGCCATATTTATTGGGGAAGGGGAGCGCTTAATCGAGGGGGGGCGCTTATTTCAAATTTTGTTGCCAAGGGGGGCGCTTAATCGAGGGGGGGGGGGGCGCTTAATCGAGGAAATACTGTAAATGAAGTTCGAGGACTCATATTCTAGTTTTAAGAACATCGAATTTCGAAGAGAAACTTATCAGCTGATAGTTCCGAGACAGACACGTGCACTCTATGTGTCGTTATTGTTCATCACAAAATTGTCTTCCGCTCTCAGCGGGCACTATCGCCTGATAGTTTTCCTCCGCGGACGACAACTATCACGTCACGTGATCGATTTTGGCCAATGAGCGCGCGGCAAAATTTTGTGGTGAACTATAACGGCTGATAGATACCCGCTGAAATTTGATGTTCTTAAAACAAATGTAATGATACTTTTAAGAACATCCAATCTCCCAGGGAAACTATCAGCCGATAGTTCTGAGACAGCCACACTCTATTGTCTTTATTGTTCAACACAACATTTGAGTGCCCACAGGCGACTATCGCCTGATAGTGCCAAGTGGCGAACCAATGAGAGCGCGCGAAAATGTTGTGTTCAACTATAACAAGCGTTATAGTTTACCACAAAATTTGGCGCGCGCTCATAAGCCAAAAGCGATCACGTAACAATAGAGTGTTTCTGTCTCGGGAGTTTCCCTTGGAAATTTGATGTCCTTAAAACTAGCATATAAAATACTCGAACTGCGTTCTCGGGCTTATATTTGTTTTAAGAACATCAAATTTCCGCGGGCAACTATCAGCCGATAGTTCCTCGACGGACACACTCTATTTGTATAATAGTGCCAGGTGGCGGACGAACACTATCAAGTCACGTATTCTCTTCTGTCCAATGAGAGCGCGCGAAAACTTTGTGGTGAACTATAACGCCTGAAAGTTTGCATCGCGGGCGAACACTACACGTCACGGGAATCATTTCATCCAACAGAATCGGAGAGAATTTAGTGGTGAACTATAGCAGAATATAGTCACTCGACAGAAATAATCTATTGTTTACATAGAACATGTACATGGAGAACCATCTTCTATTTATTTCCTAAGTTGTCCAAATTGCGTATTTGTTACAATAAGTGGATCGGAAAGCAAGAAATAATTTTTAGTAACAACTGTCGCTTGTAAGTGCTGCAGACTGAGCTGATGCCCCCCAGGAATTATTGCGTGACGCTTCATCTCAAGAATAATAAACAAGCCAAATTCCAACAGATGTTGCTTCGACATATTTTAGGACTGATAAAAAATGTTGTTGACTTTGCAGCAACGACTGCTACAACGAAGTCAACGATTCCTCCACCAACAACACCAACAACACCAACAACACCGTCAGCTACACCAGCACCTCCACCGCCAATACCTCTACCTCCAGCTCCTCCTCCACTTCTTCCACCTCCACCACCTCCAATAGAAACAACAACCCCTGCACCTAGTACCACCCCTCGCACTACCCCTACAACTCCTCGTCTCACCCCACCTCCTCCTACCACTGCCTCTCCACCCCCAATACCTCCTCCTACAATACCACTACCGCCTCCTCCCCCACTTCCCCCTGCTCCCCCGCCCCTTCCACCACCTGTTCCTCCACCACCACCTCCTCCTCCACCACTACCTCCTCCAACACCACCTCCTCCAACACCACCTCCTCCACCAACAAGTAAGTTGAATGACATTCAGCTTTTTTAAAGAGTTCGAGTATGAATGTGTTTAATTTATTATCAATCATGGCCTGACGTATTTTCTTTAACATTTCAGTTATTGTGTTGCCACCGATCGAAGGTAAGAAAGTAATAATGGAACATCAATTATTATAATTATTATAATTATTTTATTACTATTATTGTTATTGTGATCACTATAACTGTTACTGTTATTAAAATCGATATTGGAATCAAAATACAAATACTGAGTTACATCAACTAAACGAAATAAAAGGCACGGCCTTTCCCCAAGTTTATCTGGTTATACTGACTTCAAAAAAACACTAATAAGAAACAGTTATATAACTACTATTAGATTGTCTGCCGACCTTTAGATACGAGTACGAGTTCTACTACGAGTACAACTTTCCACAATTGAGGAATGATTTGAAAAGATACATAACAAACAAATACTTATTCCCAAAGTAGCTTTATTCCCATGCACTAACATTGTTTGCCCGATTTGGAAGATCCCTACTTTCCTTGCGAGTGAGATATGGCGACTCTAACTGTCATACTCGTTGGTTGATTATAAGCCTTAAACGATGGTCACGTACCGTACGTTTTCAGATTTTCACGCGATTATACAACCATACATCTTCCAATAGACCAATATAACGTCGCCATTTCCACAACGATACCTACTTAAATTAGCCGTAGCACCGATACTGCTAAAATGAGCACCTCAAAATTAGTCAAAATCCCAAATGTGAGAGTTATATCTTGTATGGGAGTAAATATATAGTCCCGCAAAGTGAAGCGGGGGTGCAAATCGTTGCACCCCTTCATACAAACGTCTGTAAGAATAGCGCACTTTACTCGACTAAATCTTGGCTTTTAGGCGAGATATAACTTTCAAATGTGGAATTTAAACTAATTTTGAGGTGCTTTTTCAGCAGTATCGGTGCTATCGCTAAGTTAAGTAGATATTTCGTAGTAAGTATTGCCTGGCTCAGAATAGAGCGGTTTTGAATTGAGTGTCGTAAAACCAAAACCATCACAGAAGCAAGTAAAGCACAATAAACCAATCACGAACTGAAGTAATAGGCCCTTTGCAGGACTTGATCATCTGCATGGATACCGCATAGCAACCACACAGCGGTTAAACGTCTGCGCATGCATCAAAAGTCTTGCGACAACAACATATTCCAAAAGAAATTCAAAGCGAGCCGACGGCCGTCAATGTTCACACACCCGTTTTCAAACCTTGAGAACTTTTTTGGTAAATTACGAAAACATTTGGTAAACTCAAAGTTTGAAGTTTGTTCAATTTCCCGTCGACTGTGAAAATAAAAAGCTTAACTTTCACGTATTTTTCTTAACTTTTGGGGGTAGAAGTTCACTGTAATATGTTTTAAGGTAACTTTTGCGCGGGAAATTCGCGCAGCCGCCCACCGCGCAGACGTTTGACCGCTGTGTACATAGCAACGCCATGCTGCATGGCAAGCCAATCAGCGTGTACTGAAAACAACAGGGGTCATGCCTGCTGGCAGTCTCCTTTTCCTCCCTTTCTTTTGCAATCAAAGCAGCCTCTGTCAGTCGCAACATGCGCAACATGCGTTTGTTGAGCATGCGTTGCGTTACTAAGCAACATGAAAACACTTTTGCCACGCTTGGACGGGCTGGCCAATGAGAAGAGAGTGATCCCACGGTAATTAGTATGCAGACTAGTGATTGACGTCGGCGGGTACACGTTATCATAGCGGGCTCAAATTAAAATCAGCAAATATTTTATACAAACATGCGTACTGTGCATTTTCATAATTTATTTGTCCATTGTTGTGGACGGCGGTTAGATCGAACAATGTTGTGACTGGGGGCAGAGCCTTCTTTCCCCTCCCCTGCCAGTCCGATTACAGAAAGGGAGGACTAGAAGGTTCTGAGCTGCAAGCAGGGAAAGGTCAAGTGGGTTCATTAGCCTAATTATAAAGCATCCAAATCTCATTTCATATTCCATTTTTGAGGAACTGTATAGTTGGTGCTTTAGTTTTTATATATTTTCGGGTCACTGAGCGACCGAGGAAACAATAAGAGCTTTCGTCGTAGTTCCTCGGTCAAAGTTGGCGACTCGACATGGCGGAAATGAGGAGGTGAGTATTCAGTGATTTCGCTGCGATGTTTTGCTTTCTATTCCTTAATATGTGGCCAGTCTAAACCTGAACTGTGTTTTCAATGCTAAATTATTCTTATGACATCAGGGAATTCAACGGACGACTTATATGAGTGCGCCAAAAAGCAGTAGGGTTGTGAAAATACTACTAAGGCGTACACATTTTTCTTCTTTATATTTTGCTTAACTGTACAGAACACTTTGAAATTACCGTTCAATAAATCTACCTTAATTTATCCTAAAGAAAGCTCTGATTTTTACCCTCGAAGAATGGAATTTGTTTCATTTTTCCTGCTTAGCAAGTAGGCTTGGATAAATTCTACCAGCAGAATTTCGAGCATAATACACCACTTGTGTCAGTGACCATTCTGCCGGCAGTATACTCGATTTTCGAGCAGAATTTGAGCAGAATACAGGGAAAATCTGTAATAGAAAAACGTTATATAATAATTCAAATACTGATAATAAAAACAAATTTAAAACAAGCCAAAAAATACTAAGCAATGTGATTCGCACCAAAACGTCCACAGATCACAACTCACGAGCAATTCACGCGCCAATCTAATCAAAATTTCAAGCATGTAACGCGGGCTCATTTTGTGAAGTAATTTATGCGTGCGCTATTTCGTGTTAATATTTGCGTGGTCAAAGCCGCGTATATCCGCCGGTCATGCCGGCCGGTTTGTAGTTATATATCGAGTTTTTCTTTACGAATAAAGGTAAATGTATGATCTGTCAAACATTAAGTAGCTCTAGGTTCATATATTTAACAACGTTTCCTGTCGAGCAGCTTTACTTGAAAAAGGAGCGCCTTGGCGATATTTAATAGTTGTTTCGATCGCTCGTAAATAATCTTATACTTCAGTCATTTTGTCGATTATCTCGGTCAGTAAAACGCAAATTGTAGGGCTAAGGTAACCGAGTTTTGGTGCAAGAAGTCTACGGAACGGAGGTCGAGGAGATGGATCATCTTGGTACCAGTATGTCGGCAGCAGTTGAAGTGGTCGTCATTTATACCTCCAGAAAAAGTGGTGATTTTTAGTCTTCTTGATGTATTTGTAGATCTGGTACAGTGGTTGTTATAAAACATGCACAGCATTATATATCTTGATTGTGTTGGGAAAGAAATGGTAAATATTCTTTCCCTGACTCTTCATATTTTGTCTAAAGATACTCTTGGAGAAACATACCACAAACTGTTACACAAAAGCAATGAAAGGTTTGGAGTAGTTATGTTTTTGGAAAAGAGAAATGATTTTATGAAAGTCTAAAAAATATTTCATTCAAAAGGTTCCATGAAAATTAATTGTAACTAAATTTTTGAGAATGACTGATATCAAAGAAGTTATTTCAAAGACAGATGTAGCTATAAAATTTGACTGACTTTGAAAGAACTTCAGTTTAAATGACAAGGGTGCTTCCACTGATATATCCCAAATAACAGCCATCAACATTTGAGTTTACTAATTTGTGGTGACAAAGGCACTCAACAAAACTTCTCCTACAGTTTAATAATACAAAGAAACATCAGTCTCTAAATAGAGCTATAAACTACTGGGAACTTTTGAAGGACTTCTTGTCCTATAATTAAACTTCCATGCCCCACTCCCTTGCCAGCAACTTTTAATTTCAGCAAAATTAGTACAAGAAAGCCCTCAAGACCTGTAGAAATAAAACCAAAAACTACCTTAAATGCATCTAGATTCAAACAATAAAATTCAAAGACTTTTGTGCAAGTATTGCAAACAGATCTTGAGACCAACACCACAATCTGAATCAACTGAATATTTTTGTTGTCAGCAAATGCTGTTTTAGTGGAGACTATAGCCCAGCTACTTGGTCTCACTTGGCCATTTTAATCTCTTCAAGCTATCAGATGTGCCTTAAGGTATACCTCATGCTCCTCTAATTATTCAAAAATATCAAAATAAGAATGTACCTGAACAAAAGCTTGAAACTCTAATGGCAAGATACTTTGATTATAGCCACTATAGTTGTTTCAAGGATTGTTAAACTTAAGCTCTAATGGCCTAGGTCTAAATAATTGAATGCAGTTGGTGTATATATGCCATCATTCAAGAAAAAGAAGATCAGAAGTCACTATAAACTGCTCAGTAGCTTCACAGCAATCCCAGTGCCAAATCTGAAGAAAACAGAGGAAATGTTTTAAGTAGATATCCCAGCTGGCACAAGTGTAAACAAGCCAATGCTTCCTTTAAAAAAATGTTTATTGCTTAAAGAATAGCAAAATTTAAACTGAAAATACATACAAAGACTGTACTAAATGTTAAAGTGATTTTCATAAACGTACCTGTGAAACAATTATTGCTTGTTAACATCTAATAGTCAAATATACACAAAAGAAAACAATAGAATTAGCATTTAATAGCACTAAATATTCTAGTATCTGTTTCACAGGTTTATGGAAATCACTTTATAATACTCAGATATTGTTAAGAATACTCAATACTCGGATAAAACAATCTTTATAAAACCATTAATATAGCTGAATTTTGATTTGAATCTTTTCATTTTAATATATTTTCATATCAACATATATCATGTACATGTAGCTTATTTTCATCATTGCAATTTGTTTTATTGCCCAAGGTGTACCAATTGTGTTCATGCAGCGAAATCTACCCTGCGAGCAGAGGTTTCTCATCTCTTTGCCTTTCCTGTCCGCCGAAAGAAAGGACAGGAAAGGCAAAGAGATGAGAAACCTCTGCTCGCAGGGTAAGCGAAATCAAATCATAACAAATTTGGCTGGCGGTAATTATTTTTTTGTAAACTGACACGCCAAATAGTAAGAATTTGTTGTTTAGCTTTCAACAAAATTAATGAACGAGACAGACAAAATAAATAATCAAACTATAAACACTAAATGTCACAATCAGCGCAGCTACCAAAATTAAGTAATATTTACAATGTCTGTGGCATAAATCGCGCGTGTAAAACTCATAAACACAAGCAAATGATAATTTGCATATTAAAGAATTTAAAAGAAACTAACATGATCTGAAGAGAGCCTCATACCTGTTCAGAAATGATGAAATATTCTGGTGTTAGCCATCAGCAACGATAATCCGACTACAACAATGCTGCCCAGTATGTAAAGTAAAATATTTTTTTACATATGTTAAAATGGTTCTCCTTACAGTTTTCCTTCCACAAAGCCACAATATAGTGACATTTATAGAACAATGCTAAAGTTGTTAATAACAAAATTCAGTCGAATTAAATTCCAGCGTGAAGCAGTCTCTAAAGAACGTTACCAAAACAGAATAGCTTTCAGTTTTGTCGCACAACCCTTCCTCAAGCTATCCAACGTATTGCCTACGAAATCGAAACACTTTCTAGCCAGCACTTCGTACTTGGATACTCCGTTGTATTGAAAACGCCTGAAAATGAAGTACCTTTCATCACAGAAGTTTTAATCCAGAAAAAGGTTATCTTCTCCATCAGATCAGAAAGGAGTCCCAACTTCATCTGATTCCTCTGAAGAATGGTGAGAGAATACGAAATTCTGAGAGTGGTTCTTCTTGTACTTCAGTTGTTATTCAAAAGTCAAAATCTCCTGTGTTAGTTCATGTTAATTTCGACGTTAACCTTCGTGACAACTTTTCGTTGCAAATAATCAACTCAGTTAAGGCTATGAAGATCCGATAAATGTGGCTAAAGTAGGTTGAAAGTGTGATACAAACTTCGCCAGTGAAAGTTAACTTTCTCCTCCTTTTGATCGCGCACATGCGACGAACACAATCCAGACGTTGCCACGAACGCTCCGCGAACAATTATATCCGCTGGGGGTGGTGATAGAATCGAATATCTAATGCGCATGCCTAATCACTAGACATAACTTCCAAAGGCCAGATTTATGGCGGGCTCACATTGAAGATTAGTTTGTGAAGGAACCATGCTAGCGAATTGCTCGTGAACTCTGCAGTCAGCGGCAGTACTCTGTGGCGACTGGCGAGGCAGCACTACATACAGTCAGCGGCATTACCTAAAAATACATATTTCAATTTGGCGGACCAAATGCTAAATACCAAATACGAGCAGAATACCTATGTCCGAGCAGAATTTCAAGCAGAATACGGGAGTTTTATGAGCAGAATTTACCCAAGTCTATTCGCAAGTGTCCTATTGTCTCTTGTCGTTAACACTAGGAGACATGAGCAATCTGAAATCTTCAATGTTTACCGTCTCGTTTTTCTGTATCGTTTTTTGATACATAATGGTAATAGAACTCAGTGGAGTGCAATTTGGTCTGAAATCATACGAGTGATTACAAAATTGCACGACCGCGAAGCGGGAGTGCAATTTGTAATCAAGAGTATGATTTCAGACCGAAATTGCACTCCACTCAGTTCTATTACCACTTAATTACATTCATTTTGAAATCTTAACAAACGTTAAACGTAAATTTGATTTTTTTACAACAACAAACTACAAGCAGGTAGAGCTTTGAAGAAGGCAATTAAAATCTAAGAGCATGCGCGAGCGATCACGCAATCCCTACGCTGTGAAATGGTTTCTTAAATTCTGCTTCTTGATTGGTTCAGCAAAAGGATGCAATAACAGACACAAAATGATGCAATTTAGGCTGGAATCACTGCTGCTTTTAACCAATCAAATTGCAGGAAACACCAGTGATTTCAAAATGAATATAATTAAGGGCGACATCGCGGCGAAATCACTGACTACTTACCTCCTGAATACGCCATGTTGCCATGTCGAGTCGCCAACTGTGGTAGAGGAACTACGACAAAAAAAGAGCTCTTAATTTTCCTCGATCGCTCAGTGACCCGAAAATATATAAAAACTAAAGCACTAGCTATACAGTTCCTCAAAAAAGAGAATATGAAATTAACTTTGGATGCTTTGTAATTAGGCTAAACAACACACTTGAACCAATCACGAGGAAAAGTAAACGTAATTATGGATAACTAACGAATCAAACTCGAAATCAATTAGAGGCAGGTAAGAAATTAGCAGGAGAGGGAGGTTGGAGAAAGGTGGGAGGGTCTCAATATTTTGAACCCCCAAAAATGGAGGGTCATAAAAAGATTGGGCAGCTGAAAGGGGGTTAGTTATATAGGGGGAAAGGCAAAAGGGGGAGGGTCAATTTTATATTTCATACTTATTTTTAGACTTTTTATTTAATTCTCCTCCCCTCCCCTCCTGCTAACTTTTGACCAGTCCCTTACCGAATTACTTTTTGACACTCGAAAACCACTCTAGTAAGCCACATAAATTGCTATTACAATGCTTGCAGGTTGCATGCCTACTCATGAAGGGACTTCTGATGGAGCATGCTGTACCTTTCCATTCCTTTATCACGGAAACCACGAGCATAGATGCATCAGAGCTGAACGAGAGTTTAGGTGGTGTTCAACTACGAGTAATTACGACAAAGACAAGCAGTGGGGTTTCTGTCCACGTGAGTTTGCATTGCCTCAATGCTAAAGTACAAGCTGGAATACCAGCAACTAACTAACAACGTTTCTTCTAAGGAACATTCTAAGGCCAAGCAGTTCTAGCGATTAAAGTAAATTAAATTCGAAAAAACAAAACCATTACGATGAACGCAATAACAAACAATTATTGGATGAGCAATGAGCATGACATCTCAAATTGTCAAGACCAAGGTAAAAATAACTTTCAATTTCTAACGGAAAAGGCGAGAGGAGAAGCGCTTAACCACTGCGCCACCCCGGATGCCTGGTTTGTTTTATCTCCGGAAGACGTAGACTGAGACGGTTGATAACACTGACCGAGGTATTGACATTTTGAGATATCATGTGAAAACCGAATCAAATAATATATTTATTATACATTGTAATTATTCTTTGCTACCGAAGTTTACTACAAATATCATAAAATTGCAAGAGACTACAACAAACTTGTAATGGTAGAAAAACACCCGAGCGTAAAATGTCAAACAATATAGACTGTCCACACAAAACTGTAAATACCTGACTGCTACGATGACAGACGAAGTACATTCTCTCAAAGGACATTTATGCTGAAGGGTGTTTGGATTCTCTCAGTGCCATTTCGTTTGCGATCCTACCTCCAACCCATATTGCCTCCCTGGCTACTTGGTGTTTTCAGTATTGGTTACTATTTTTTATGTTTTTCATGTTGAAATAAGAATTGATTGAAAAAGAAATGAATCATATAATATATTATTTTACATAATTATTGACATATGAATTATTTCATTAAACAGACTGCTTCGTAGCTCATGGTGGAACAGGGGGAGGAAACTGCTGTCACTTTCCATTCGTTTACAAGGGCAAAATATTTCAGCGATGTATTAAAGACAGCAATGGAAAGCCATGGTGTGCAACGACGTTCAGCTTCGACCATGACAAGAAATGGGGTTACTGTGGGGGTGAGGGAAATATAAAATAATAACCTCCTCCGCATCTCTAAGTATCGGAAACCGCATCAGGACAACAATTGGGCTACCTGTAGAACTGGGGAGACAAGGGGAGGGGGTCGGAGTTCCTCCTCTTCTTCCCTCCCCTCCCCTACCCAGTCCTCCTCTTCCCTCCTAGAGTCACAGGTAACTCAATTTAAGATTTGATTTTCGCGGTTTCCGATACTTAGAGATGCCTGCGAAGGAGGCTATAAAAATCATTGTCGATCCGCAGCTTTGTGAATGTAGACCAGCAAAATGCTCATTCTAAACGACAGATCCTGAAATGCTCGACCGTTTCTATCAGTGATGGTGTTTCAACTGAGCAGCTTTTAACATATTTAAAATAAACGTGACACTGCGTAGAAAATACAACTTAAAACTGGTAAAATTCGTCCACTATTCCTTAAAGTCTTGTTAACTTCCATCCTATTGCGCATGTGTACTAAAAGGCTTGATACTACCAGAACTTTATCCATAATCTCCTATGTTTTATCAGTACATTAAATTCGAATGTGCTGGAATGCATTTTCAGGGTCAACTCTCTGTTTTTCGTGTCTTCGAGCGTTTGGGTATCAAATTTATGGGCATTCCAGTTCATTATACACACAAAATTACGTAATTTCTTGAAACTAACGTCTTTTCTGGATCGAGTATCTCATGTAATCAGGTTTTTACCTAATGAGATTCTCGACTTCAGAAGAAATCCTGGATTTTTCGGAGAACAAAAGTACTGCATGCATTAAATTCTGCTCTCCTCCTGTCTCAATAATTTTCCATGGTTAAAGAGGAGGAGGAGGAAAAACTTGGATATTGGCCCTCAAATGCATTCCACATCGCTTTTCTACCAGGCGGTAAGTCGTTTTTCTTCCTCCTCCTCTCAGGGCCTTCAACCCGACCAACAACGGTGCCGCCACAAGTTCCGACGTGTCCACCACCTTGTTCTGTAACCTGTCATCCAACTTGCCCTGTCATGTGCTGCTCCGGTTTGCAAAAGCCAGCACAAAGTACGTTTTCATCGTGTCCAATAACGTGCGCAAAAACATGTGCACCACATTGTCCAACAGAATGCTGCACTGCTGATACAGAGAAATGTCCACCTTCGTGCGCTACGTCGTGCAAGCCTCACTGTCCAGACAAATGCTGCATAACAGTGCTTACACCTCTTGACAAAACTCCAAGTACAACAGAAATATGTCCACCATCTTGCGCAGAATCGTGTAAGCCAGATTGTCCAATGAAATGCTGCGCTGGTACCGCAGATTCCTGTCCACTAGGCTGTGGAACGTCCTGCAAGCCTGACTGTCCAGCAAAATGCTGCATAACAGTGCTTACACCTCTTGACAAAACTCCAAGTACAACAGAAATATGTCCACCATCTTGCGCAGAATCGTGTAAGCCAGATTGTCCAATAAAATGCTGCGCTGGTACCGCAGATTCATGTCCACCAGGATGTAGAACGTCCTGCAAACCTGACTGTCCAGAACAATGTTGCACGACAAAGATCCCAAGTACAAAAGACGCATGTCCGCCATCTTGTGCAGAATCCTGTCCGCCTAGCTGTCCCGTTAAATGTTGTAATAACCAAAAAACTGGCGAAAAAGATGGAGCCTCGGTATGGTGCCCACTATCTTGTAACACGACCTGTTCGCCAAACTGTCCAGTTATGTGCTGTAATAATCAGAAGTTGGGAGAAGTTGGCCCTTCAACACCCTGTCCAACAATTTGCGGTACTACTTGTAAGCCAAACTGCCCAGTTAAATGTTGCTCGAGTCGGAACCCAGGAGTAACAAATCCGGGAACAGTAACATCTGCTTCATGCCCGATATCTTGCAGTACGACCTGCTCCGCAGATTGTCCTTTAAAGTGCTGTTCAAATCCGAATCCGGGAACTGTAACATCTCCTGTCTCATGCCCAGCATCTTGCAGTACGACCTGCTCCGCAAATTGTCCTATAAAGTGCTGTTCAAATCCGAATCCGGGAACTGTAACATCTCCTGTCTCATGTCCAGCATCTTGCAGTACGACCTGCTCCGCAAATTGTCCTATAAAGTGCTGTTCAAATCCGAATCCGGGAACTGTAACATCTCCTGTCTCATGCCCAGCATCTTGCAGTACGACCTGCTCCGCAAATTGTCCTATAAAGTGCTGTTCAAATCCGAATCCGGGAACAGTAACATCTCCTGTCTCATGCCCAGCATCTTGCAGTACGACCTGCTCCGCAAATTGTCCCGTAAAGTGCTGTTCCGGTTTAATGCCTGGGCAGGCCATACCTCCTCCACCTCCAACACCAGCTCCATGTCTACCGCTTTGTTTATTAGCATGTCAACCAAGTTGCCCTTTAGACTGCTGTCTAGCAGCCTTCACATCAAAACCGATGGAGATTAAACCAAGTCCACCTCCATCTCAATGTCCAAGTGACTGTTACACAAACTGTATTCCCTCCTGTCCTGTCAAATGTTGCTCTATTGTGATAACGTATGATAAGAAAAATAGGATTCGACTAAATAGTCCCTAAAGTTAAATTGATCATAGTTATAGTTTAGTGTTTTATGAAATCACAAAGACTGTATTGATTCTTAGAGCGGTTTTCTATTGAGTGTGAAAGCCTGAGCCAATCACAGGAGCAAGTAAAACCCCAATCAACCAATCACAAATTGAAGTAATTCGTGATGTGTTTACTTGAACCATCACGAGGAAACGTAAACGCAATCGTGGATAACTGATCAATTTCGAAAGCAATCACCTAATTGCTTTTCGACACTCAACTGAAATCGCTCTATCATATTCGACGTATCCATTGTATGGCCTTTATGTACACCGTACTTATCGATGTAGTTGATATGCAAGTAGCACCATTACTAGCGTATTACTTGAACAGCTCCTTTCTAGTAACAAACGTTGGACACAAGATAACAGGGGATCAGCTAAAATTATGTAAAGTAAAACATCATTTACGAACATTCATAATCTTCCAGCAATGTGTCAATGTACAGACATAGTGAATACGTTCAACTAGAGCCACATGTTATAATAGTCACAGTTAAATAAATGGCTTTATATAATAATCAGTGCAAAACGCACGCTCTGATTGGTCAGGAGTCGTGCGTTATCAGAGGACACACACATGGATGACGTCATGATCGAGCGTGTGCAACCAAATTCTCAACTCGTTTTGATTGGATATTTTCATAGTTTTTAGTTTGCGATTATTATATAAAACAAATAGATTTCATCCTGCGTGCGTCTGTCCTCATATAGATGCCCAGATGACGTCACAATGTGAAAAGAACATCAGTTACGTCACTCGTCTCGTGGCGTACTTCTTTGTTCTCTTCACATTGTGACGTCATTTGTGCCTCTATAAGAGGACAGACGCACGGTAGGATGAAATATATTTGTTAAATAGTAGCCACTTGTAAACATTTCAGTTACATTATCTATGTGGTCCGCCTGATGAGCGCAACAACAAATTATAACATTATAACAGCTAAGTTCAGTTGCTAAAAATAGCTTTACTGCACACGTAAGGAACTGATACGGCAGAGTATCCAGTGAGTCGAGGTAGAGGAATACAATTTGCTCGCGGAATATTTTATATAAAAATTGTGTCTTATTGCGGCTTATCTGCTTCAAACAAACTACAGCATACGTGCTCAAAGTTAGATTATTGTGATCCGCATCAAATAAACTTTATAAACACGCAAAGCAGGACCAATCGAAAACAACACTTTAGTTCATTTCTCATAAATATAGCAGATTTCGTATGAGTAGGAGAAACTACGGCACAGACTACGGTACGCGTGCATACCGTGACTTTGAAATGGTTTCCCATTGTTTTTGTCCTCCTGCTGATCCAATCAAATTACAGAGTTACGGTACAGTAAGTTAGAGCAGATTTCGTATGAGTGGGAAAAACTACGGCATGTCCTTAGTCTTACCGTAACCGTACTGTAATCGTGATGTACCGTAACTCTGTAATTTGATTCGATTATCAGGATAAAATCAATAGGGAAACCATTTCAATGTCATGACATGCCGTACAGTCCACTCATACGAAATATGCTCTGCACTATATGGTTACGCTAAGGCTACGGACATGCCGTAGTTTATCCCAATTATACGAAATCTGCTTTATGAAATATGCTCGCTAAACTGATAGACTTGTATCAATTGTATAAAATGCAGATATCAATAAAGCATGTTTGCGCTCGAAGGCGACAGCGATGGCTTTGTAAGTCAGTGTGTGACTGTTGTCTAAATGTATCACAGAAATAAAACATTTTGCAGTGGAGATCATTTCATAAATATTCCTATTTACCAACATTATTATTGTTGTTCTTCCACCCATAGGTCATGCTCCAGGGTCGATTCAAGGTTTAGTGTTACCTCCTCTTCCCGCATGCCAAACGTCTTGTTTAGGCCATTGTAACAACACTTGTCCGGACGTCTGCTGCACACCCGGGAAAAAGCCAAGGCAAAAGCAAAGGCCAATGCAAAAGCCAGCACCCCCTCCTACATGTCCAGCATCTTGCGCACAAACCTGTAAACCGGACTGCTTGATAAGATGTTGTGGTGGTTCAAAGCAGGTTCAGATAGATTTAAATCCTAGAATGTTAACACCTCAAACGTGTCCACAGTCATGTGAGAAGAAGTGCAGGCCCGATTGCCCCATAAAGTGCTGCTCTGCTTCGGAGGTACAAAGGTTTGGCTTGGCAATTGTAAAACCCGACCGGAACCTTACAAATTGCCCACCAATATGTATCCAATCCTGCAATACCGGCTGCCCCATAAAATGCTGTTCTGGATCTAACCAGCCAAAGCCAAATTCAGCACTTGCTAATACTCGTCAAGAAAAATGTCCGCCTTTTTGTGTTATTTTATGCAATTCTAACTGTCCATTGAAATGCTGCTCTGCAGCCACGAAGCCTACAGCTTTGGTCACCACTCCTGCTACAAAGACTATTCAGTGCCCAGCTGCTTGCGCCAAGCTTTGTAATCCAGACTGCCCTATTAAGTGCTGCTCGACTCTGGCGAAGCAAGTGTCAATACTTGTCCACAGCATCAAGAAACAAACCTCTTGTCCATCTAACTGTGCTAAGATGTGTGACCCTAACTGTCCAATCAAGTGCTGCGCCGAACGTCCAAAGCACGTATCAATAATAGTCAATCCTGATCCAAAGCTTGCCTCGTGTCCGTCATTTTGTGGTCGGGCTTGCAATACCTCTTGCCCACTCAAGTGCTGTGATGGCCCAGAAAATCCAAAACCAGTGACAATAATAATCGAACCAGACCCAAACTCTGCACCTTGTCCTGCTCTCTGTGCTCATTCTTGTGAGCCAAATTGTCCTGTTAAATGTTGTCAAGGACTCACGATCCCAAGTACAGAAACAACATGTCCACCATCTTGCGCTAGCAATTGCAATCCTTCTTGTCCCGTTAAGTGCTGCTCTACAATTAGAAAGTCGACTCCGGGAGTTACTACAACTGTAACACCAGTTACAACCTCGTCGTGCCCACCGCTATGTTCAGTTACGTGTATGTCTTTCTGTCCTATGAGGTGCTGCTCCGTAGTAATGACGACAAAACCAGGAGAAACGACAACAACTTGCCCATCCATGTGTACTGTTACTTGTGTATCGTTCTGCCCTGCAAAGTGCTGCTTGGTATCAACGACACAAAATCCAGATATTACAACCACACCATCATGTCCTGCAACGTGTGCACAATCATGTAAGCCTGACTGCCCAATTAAATGCTGTACTGGTTTTTCAACGCCTACATTAACCCAGGAGCTAACAACAACACCTTCTTGCCCGATGTCATGCGCTGTATCATGTGAGCCCAACTGTCCCACAAAGTGTTGCGCTTTTACACAGAAACCTGGAGAAATACGTTCCACTGCTACAACATGTCCAGCAGAATGCGCACAGTCATGCCATCCTAACTGTCCCATAAAGTGTTGCGCTGTTACACAGAAACCTGGAGAAACACGTTCCACTGCTACAACATGTCCCGCAGAATGCGCACAGTCATGCCAGCCTAACTGTCCCATAAAGTGTTGCGCTTTTACACAGAAACCTGGAGAAACACGTTCTACTGCCACAACATGTCCAGCAGAATGCGCACAGTCATGCCATCCTAACTGTCCCATAAAGTGTTGCGCTGTTACACAGAAACCTGGAGAAACACGTTCCACTGCTACAACATGTCCAGCAGTATGCGCACAGTCATGCCAGCCTAACTGTCCCATAAAGTGTTGCGCTTTTACACAGAAACCTGGAGAAACACGTTCTACTGCTACAACATGTCCAGCAGAATGCGCACAGTCATGTCAACCCAACTGTCCCATAAAGTGTTGCGCTTTTACATATAAACCTGGAGAAACACGTTCTACTGCCGCAACATGTCCAGCAGAATGCGCACAGTCATGTCAGCCTGATTGTCCCGTCAAGTGTTGCCCGGATCTATTTACACCTAAACCAGGAGAGGGAACATCTAGCACTACTCCGAAATCCGGAACATGCCCACAATATTGTCTTCTTGCTTGCCTTCCCTCGTGTCCAATAAAATGCTGTAAAGGTCTAATGACATCCAAACCGGGAGAAAGTACCACAACTTTAGCAACGACAACTAATCCGACATCGAATGGAGCATGTCCACCATCTTGTATATTGGTTTGCTTACCAAACTGTCCTGTGAAATGTTGTCCATTCCCGACTACTCCAAAACCCAAGGAGATCACACGTAGTACTACTATCGGGACAACTGCTAGTCAAACAACTGCTACTCAGACAACTTGTCCTCAAGGGTGCTCTCTTGTGTGTATGCCAAACTGTCCGATGCGGTGTTGTACCTCACTAGCGCAGAAGCCAAATGAGGTCGTTACTACTCCTACAACCAAGCAGCCATGTCCTTCCGTTTGCGCGATGACATGTTTGCCTATTTGCCCAATACAATGCTGCTTGGATATAACGATTTCAAAGCCAGGTGGTGCGCAGGACCCACCACCTCCTCCTTCTCTCCATCAACAACCTCCTTCTTTTCCTCCCCCTCCTCCGCTTCCATCACTTCCCGGTCCAGCACCATGTCCAGCACTCTGTGCACACTCCTGTGTAGCTAGCTGCCCAATACACTGCTGTACTGATTTACTTACAGTCAAGCCGGAAGAGCTTGAACCCGATCCAGAACCTATGATGTCTATTCCAGGGACATTTAAGCCTCCTCAGATGGCAGCAATACCACCAGCAACGAACCAACCACGAATTGCCCCCAGACCACCTGTAAACTGCCCAGCTATTTGCTCTGAGATTTGTTTACCATCGTGTCCTTCCGACTGTTGCGCAACTTCTCAAATGAAAGGCGTAGCGCGACATACCTTAACATACACGACGAAGTTACCTTGCCCTATGGGATGTAGCATTCGCTGCTATAAAGTATGCCCTAGACAATGCTGTAAAAGTGATGACAAAATTCGTAGACCAAGTAAGATGCAATTCACTAACGGGTCACCAAAATTTCAAATAAATTCTCTATTGAGGCAACTGCGCAAACCACAGAATATTAAGAATAATCTGTACAGTCCGATAATACCCCAACCGCAGCTGCTCAGCAAAAGCTCTCTAGCACCGTTGTCAAGACAACTTGTTAGTACACATGGGTTACGGCTTATGCCTTTACGAACACAGTCACCAAGAACGAAGTCGTTTATAAGGCCAGTGTCGTATGATATCTTAAGCTCAAGATCAAAGGTGTCGTGTCCGCCTGAATGTAAAATATATTGTTCTTGGAATTGTCCACGGAGCTGTTGCAGTAAAGAAAGTGTATCATGGAGACGAAAAGGAGAAATCCATAAAACAAGAGGAAAAAGCATAAGTGAGTTCGGACTGTTGTTATTATACATTATCTGTAAGATTTTGAAACCTAGTTTCTCTGGATACCATTTCGCTTACTAGAATAAGCTTTCGGCCATATTCATTGACCTTGATCACATATGTACCTCGCTCTGATAGAACTAGCGAGGTTGCCGAGACTATAACGTCATCCAGGCCCAGTGATCAAGGTCAATCTGATCAATGAATTATGGCCAAAAGCTTATTTTAGTATAAGCGAACTCATATCCAGGAAACTAGGTTCAAACTCTTACAGCAGAACCATATAAGGGAGTTGGAATGTGTAACGCCATACTTTGCATTAGTGCCATGCTCTGGATTATTCAGCGAATAACAATGACCATATATGGAATAAAATGGCAACCGGCTTTTGGGTCTAGACTAGACTGTCACGCTAGACTAGACTGTCACGCTAGACTAAACTGTATTTTCCAAATATGGTACTTTTTATTCACTGAATAATCCGGAGCATGGGGCCGCTGTCACACGTTTCAACTCCCAGTTATTTCCTTCCTGGATAGACACAGTATTATATCATTCATTATCTTATCATTATCATTCCTGTTTTGTCAACGGGGTATTTCATGCAAGTCGTACAGATGATACATCGAATCCCACTTTGTTTAGCGCAAATAGATCGCACTATTGTTGACTAAACTTGTTTTCAAATGCCGTAGGAAAGTTGTGCCACGAAAAATGCCATTATTTGGCCTTGTTTTGCAAAACAAATCCAATCATTTGTAAAGACTAAACAAATTGTACTTGTTCCAGTGCATGTCTTACTGTTTCAGTTTGTCATATTTATGGCAGCTGATAAATTAAACCTATATGAAGTTATCGGTATAATCAAGCAACGACCTTACTTTTGTTAGGTTGTAGAAGCACAATAACAACAGTTGAAGGCGAGTGCTGCGAGATACCGTTTATTTACAAAGGTGTTGTCAACTGGAGATGCACAGATAGCCAATCTACAAAGCTTTGGTGTTCGACAACGAAACTGTACGAAAAAGATAAAAAGTGGGGATACTGCAGTTAGTAAGTAAGAGACTGGTCAGAAATTAGCAGGGGAAGGAGGGGTGGAGAATGTAATCAGAACGCCTAAAAATATATAACCCTTCCCGGACAATAAGTATGATTTGTTTACCCTACCCCCTTTTGCCCCTTTCCCCCTATAAGCCCCCTTTTCCAGTTGCCCATTTTTTATGATCCTCCATTTTGGGAGGTTCAAAAGATTATGACTCTCCCCCTGTCTCCACCCCACCCCTCCCCCTCCGATGCTAATTTCTGACCAGTCCCTAATAGTGTCCTTTTTGCTGTATTATCTCATTTTGTCTTAGAATAAATGCATTATCTTCGCGCTGATGCCATGTGAATAATCAGGAGCTGGGATTTGGATTCAGTGCCTGCTAGACTACTCTTGTTTATGTTTTTCACTGTGTTGGTGTTTTCCTTCACAGACACATACCAGTGAACAAGAGCACGATAACCTAGCGGGCTATCTTCACGTCAACAAAGGATATCGGGTATCTTAAAAGTGAGGTTCAGAACAGATAAAGAATAGCCTGAAGAACTGGGCAGGATTATGGGACAGGAAGGAAGCTGTGATTTTTCTGGCCAAATTTATCGATCCAATTACCATAACTTTTGTTTTGGTATTCAGTCTGTAATTAAAAAATGTTCTCAGCGCATTTATCTTTTCATCCTGATGAATTACAATGAATATCTAAATTTTAATACGTTTTATATTCAACAAAGCTAAACACTAATAACAAAAACAGCTGATATCCTAAAAAGGTTACCTTAAATCATTATATTGGTCAGTAAATCTCCCAGAAAGACGTTAAAATGGATGATTGGAAAAGTGAATTTATCAACAAGAATATAAAACAAATTTTTTTAGAGAAAAGCCAATTGCAAGCCAGTTATATTATATTAAATATGTATAAATGTAACTTATATTTATTTTATATCATAAAAAGAAAATTTATCGAGGAACCCGTTCATTGCATTTAAGATCTTCAGGTACAGAGATCTGGTACCAGTATGAACCAATTTCATAAGGTCCGCCTCCTAATTTGCATAATTTGGAAGATTTTAAAATCTGTAGAGTGAAACCAATTCTACCACATGAAAGATCACATTAATACTGGTACCTGTGTTCAATTTTAGAGAAATTTAACGAATTGCTGTCGAGTTATAGGCATTTATTTATAGGCAGTTATAGGACAGCCTCAGGGCTACATTGAGGTTTTATTAGACAAATATACCATTTATACCAACATAAAACAATAAAATTAATAGTATTTGTAGAGGATCAAAAATCAAAATATTTATTGGAAATGTATCTCGTTGCAAAAGATGTGAGCACTACGCAATATATATTAAAACGGTAAATGTGTCGAATGTACAATGTTTTGCAATAAAATATACAATCAAAAAGTACATTTTACTTTGATTATTCGCTCTTATCACGGGGTGGCCATGTTAATCCCAGGAGAATAAAACTCTTTGTTTCCCCCCATCTAACCTCGTTCTGAAACTGCTCAGTGTGAGGCTACACGTGGTAAATCTATTGTTTATAGCAAACATGGCCGCCGTGTGATAACAACTAATTACAGTTTACACTATGTTTATAATCCCAGGACAATAAAACCCTTTGTTTTTCCCCATCTAACCTCGTTCTGAAACTGCTCAGTACGAGGCTACACGTGGTAAATCTATTGTTTGTAGTCAACATGGCCGCTGCATGAGAACGATCTAATATAAGCAAATACCGTGAACCGGAAAATCCTGCAAAAAATACGCCGGACCCGAAGAGAGAAAGTTAAACAGCGTAATATTCTAACACAAAGCACTACGGTTAGCTAGACCTGACATGAAATGCGCTCGGACTAGATTGCAGCCATAGACAGCTGTTTCGTTCTTATTATAACTCGTCCATAATATGCCGGCATAGCAAACAATACGGGCTTCGTCGACTCTTCACTACCGACACGCGCTAACAAGCATCTAGTGGCGAGCTCACGGGAAAGCTTGGTTATCGGGTCACACGTCATTACGTGTGGCAAAAAGCCAAAAATCAAGCAGACCTGAACTTAATGCGTGTCAGTGCCTTAATTGGCAAGAAATATAGTTATGCTGGCCAAACCAGCCTTAAAAAAGAATAGCAGGAATAATCGGATCTATCGAAGACCTACCGTACAAAAATCTATCATAGAACGTATATAAGCAAATCCTACTCTTATCATATTTTTTAAGGCTGGTTTGGCTAGCATAACTAGCATAACTGTTAACTCCCCGCGAAAAATATAAAGGAAGATTAAAAATTATGACAAAAAGTGGGCTCGCTCACGCAGTACAAAAAGCGGTTGGACTTCATTTGACAGTTTCTAGGAAACTTTTGTTAGTGTTTATATGACGGTATCGCCGTATTTTCTCACCTTCTGTTCTTCGACATTTCGGGAGTAGAACGAGAACTAGAAGTTGTTATTTTTGGGGGGCAAACTTCTCTCGGCTTCGCTTGACAGCCATGAATTGAGTTGCTTGCCTTTCAAGTGCCTTTTCTGTGAGCGCGCGTACTGGAGGTAAACAAAGTTCCCAAAATGATTTAAACAACACAACAGCGAAATCACTGACGGTAACATAGGTGAGTTTAGGCAGAGATCGTGGCGTTGAAATGGGCGGGGGGAGTTTATAGAACTTAATGTGTATGGTAATAAACTGGTCATATACTCAAAAGAGCTACATGTATACAGTAACCCTTGCCTTTCCAAGCCTCCACGCAAAAAAAAAATTGACACACACTTAAATTAACGTCTTCCCGTTGAAAAAAAGAACCAATCGAGGGCGAAATTGAAAATATAATAATAACCTACCCGGCGCCTCATCAGAAGGTAAGATGACCCATTCTCGGTATTATGAATGTTGTGGTGAAATATAACGTCGGGTCCCGTATCCACAGTGTCTACGCATCGTGATAGAAGTATCATATTTCAGCCAATCAGAGCGGTATTTCATAGTTTTTCTATGAAATACATACTATTTATGCATTGCATTCGAGTGGTATACACAAGTGACTTGATTGCTCAAAGAAAAATCAACTTACAAGTGGGATATTCACGGTATCAGTACCACGAGAGATCATTGCATAACTATGTTATCCCATGCCAATGTAACTAACTGAAAGGTTTGTGATTTCCTCTCCCATACTTCACAGTAAACAAATGTTAAAATTGAACTGAGATGATGAAGCTGAATCCCTCAGTGTCGGTGAATAGTGGTGGATGTGGGATTTATTCACCGAGGGTTCCGCACGAGGGCGTAGCCTCGGTAAATATCCACATTATTATTCAGTTCCTAAGTATCCCGATTTACCTGCAGATAATTGCGCGCAAATAAGCGTTTGCTGCATATCTTGTTGTGACTAGTCACTGTTCAACAACAAATCCCAACATGGCTGCTCGGTTTCGAAAGCGTTCAGGAGGAAATTGCGACCTTTGGTATCGGCAAATAACTTGGTAGCTCGCCACAGACAATTCATCATATTTTGCTCAGCCTCTTCCAATAATTGCTCACTACTCACCGACACTGAGGTGAATAAATGTATTAGTATATGCCACACAAGTGAATAGCCAGCACCAAATAGTTATTTTATTTTCTGTCAAATGAACAAAAACTCGCGCGAGGTGATCGCTGCTTCATTCGGAGGTGAATAGCCAAGGATATTCACCTACGGAGTAGCCAATCAGAGCGCGCGAAAAGCACTATTCACTAGTGTGGTATATACTAAAGAGCGATATTCCGTGGCTAGATGAAGCCAATCAAAATGCACGACATTTCGCGCCATTTCTTGTTCAGCCAATCAGAATCTAAAAAAATGAATTTATAATTAGTCTCGAGATGCGGCCGCCACAACGGGTGATAGCATTGAGAGTTTCAGTTGTTAACTATCAGAACATGATCCGACACTATGGTTTCCTGCTTGTACTATTCAGCATTCATTTCTCAAACTTATGACCTCATCGTTAACCTACTAAGGTAACAAGTGTTTTATAAATGAGCTAGCTTTGAACTTCGAAAGCACGGGGGGAAATGGCGAAAAAAGAATCTCTTAAAAACAAGTTCATAAATCAGCTGTAAAGCTAGAAAGCGGTTTTGGATGTCGCGCAGTTATATCCACCTTCTAACCCACTGTATATGAATCAGTAACAATGTTACTACTCCTCAGTTTTTACCTTGTATTCTCTGATGCAACCTCCATCCACGGTCAACTCCCAAGAAAACAGATAAACCCCGCAGTGCAAGGTTTGTTAAATGCTTGTGTTACATTATACTGCAATTTATGCTGATCTTTAAATTTCATAGCGGTAATTTTTATGGTTAAAAAATGCAATTTATAGCTGTATTCTATATTTCTTATTTCAATTTTTTTTTTCAAGGAATTGATCGTAGTTTTTAGCGTAAAATACCCTTATGGGATTTAAGGTATATTGTTTTTGATTTAAGAATCATGTATAATTCATGAGCATTTAGTCCAATTAGATAAGGCAAATAAGTCTCGTGATGCATCTTTATACCTCATAAAGTCTTCCTGGTTAAAATTCTTTATACAAAGCCGGTTTTATCCTTATTAAAATTTAGATAATAACAATTTACAAAGAATTAATCAGTTGGCTCATTATACTGCATTCTTTTGAAACTCGCATTACGTGTTTTATCAGGTCTAAACTGAAACACTCGGGCTGCGCCCTCATGTTTTTAAACCTGATAAAACACTACTGTACTGCTCGTTTATCATTAACAGCACTTACAATGGTACTTGTCCTTTAAGTGTATTACGTTAATGTACAGCTCTCGGCTATCTGCTCAAGGTCACTAGGTCTACCCTCAAAGGGACCACGTCTTCAAACCATTAATAGTTCACGATAGAACTGACCAATAACAAGACGTCTGTTTGGGATCACAACCCTGAGTTTTGTAAGCTGATTCAGCTGAGGTTCTCCACACGTGTCTTTATACCGATTTTCACTGTAAGTCTTTGAGAGAAGTTCTTTATAAAGATTCATGGTGAACCCTTGGGACTGGGAGGGTATTTATATGGACTTCACTGACTATTAAGATTCACTGTAGAGTGAGGGGTCTATATAAAGATTAATAGTTGAGACGGCTCGGGATATACCCTCGGTCTTGAATTTCAATGAATTAAACCTCAAACTACGTTTCTAACCTTCTCGTAAAAACACAGTGAGCGTGAGTCGGAATTATTGAACTCAGCCGAAGTAACAGACTTTATGTAATCTTATCTCTTTTTAGCAAGTTTACGACTTAAAATAAGATCGAACGTAATTAAGGAGTCTCATCGATAACTTTTGCAATTCGTTAGTATACTTCCAAAGTAGCCATAATCATTTGTTTGAACTTATTTTCCAGGTAACACAATAAATCTCTCCAGATCATATTATCAACTGTGGTCTGAAAGATATGGAACATCTCCGAATTCTCAGATGGCAAACAAAGAAACTATAGTAGTTCAAAATATAACGAGGGATAGAAGAGAAGAAGAGGCTAAAGAAAGTGTCAATACGGAAACAGTCAGCATCGTGGACGGAGCAACCCTGCAAGTTCAACAGGGAACACATATTTCACAAACAGTGGACTTCAAAGGATGGAAGTTTTGGAAATTTAGTTTTACACTAATTGTAAACACAAAGCTCTTAATAAGGATAGTTCAGAAAGATGTTGAAATACGCATTCATCAAACTCATCAACAACTGACTTCAAATACCCAAGGCAATCTAATGAGCGTTTTAAAGCAAGTTGGATTTCAGGGGTCACTGTCGCAAGTCTCTTCGAATTACTACGAAAAGAATCCTCAAATCACTCAGAATGTTACCATATTAGGTACACAGTATCTGACGTCACATTCACCGTTTCCTCCGCACATGGCGCATCGTATACTCCAGAAAACGGGTGGTAGGTCAACCTTTACCGTGGTAGGGGAATTGCATTAAGACATGTACATACTGTAGACCATCATGTAGCTTTCTCGTGCAATTCGGGATTAATTTGAACGAGTGCGTTTTTCGAAGATTATCATAACTGCATGAGCCCGCAGGACGAATGCAATTTGAGCTCTTTAAAAAATCTCACGAGGTCAAATTAATCCAGCTATATGATAACTTACTGCCACGCCACCCATTGTCATTAACCAGAGATCCATTGGTTCCTGATACAAAGCGGCCTTTTGAAATCATGGTTGTACGTTAGCATATATAACAATTGTAATGGTTATCAACACGAAGTATCGCTATAATATTCATCCACATATTTGTGATTTTTGTTGCATTTTAACTTCTCCCGGCCGTTAATGTGGAAATCTCTCAGTTCTACATTGTTGCAAAAGTTTCGAAAGACCGCCGCCTCTCAGGTTGGATATATAAATTTGTTCACATCTCAGGTATTACACGATTCAGCACTCAGGTATTACACGATTATTTATGCACTGGTTAGCATAAATATAGCTGCTCTCAGCCAATCAAATTCGAGAAATCGTTGTGTATATTATTATAACAATGGCTTAATTTTAACTTAAATAAAGCTCATTTATGGTAATATAATTGAACCATTTACAGACTTTGAAGAACTGTCAAAAGTCTGTAAAATGTTTGTAGAATGTGAGTGTTTTACAGACTTTGTAAAATGTTTGCAAAATGTCTGTGAATGTACACATTTATAGAAAGTTTTATATACATTTTACAAATGTAGAGAACTTTCTACTCTGTACTGAATGTTTATCAAAAGTGTGTGTAAAATAATGTGTACATTTAAAGACATTTTGCAAACATTTTACCTAGCCTCCTCCGCAGGCAACTCCTAAATAATAAGAAACAAGAAATTTGAATCACCGGGATTCCTGTGGTGGAAGGATCATCTGAGCGGGCTTCCTGTGGAAGGTTCATACCACAGGAAGGTTTATACCACAGGAATCCCGGTCCGCACAGGATGCCTGCGGAGGAGGCTACATTTTACCTAGTTCTTCAAAGTCTGTAATTGGTTCGATTTTTCCAGTGTTAAGGACTGTTTGTGTATCGGAGGAATGTCACAGCTACGGCTGTACTATCTCTATTACTCCGAACTTAACAAGGGCTCCTATGTCGTGAAACACGCTCAGATGGTTCTATCAACTGAAACGTTAGTTAGGGTATGTTAACAGGCCTGTTGTTCATCCAAATCTTGCCAAATCTTGCATCAGTATATCACCTAATCTTGCGGCTATTCTCGATCGGCTGATCTCGCCAATTCCAGACATTCAAAATCTGCATTTCCCGCCTATTCTTGCCTGGCAGTACACCAAGACAGCAGGTGACTCACTGCATACTAAACTGCACCGTTTCATGTTACAATACAGAATTACCCCATAGTCTACACCAGAAAAGAGTCCCGTAGAGCTCCTATATCATAAGAAACTGAAGACCAGGTTGGATTTGTTACATCCTACTTTACAAGGCAAAGTCCACAAGCAGGCAGACCAAGATGAAGGATAACCATGATGGTAAATCTAGCCTGAGGTTACAGACGACCCTGTGAACGTCAAGAATTTCGGTCATGGTTCCAAATGGCTACAAGTCCTACAAGGAGTAGTAATCAAGAGGACAGGTCCACTGTCGTATGAAGTGGAACTAGCTGATACACGTGTTGTCCGACGCCGGCCACATTGACCACATGTCGAAGCGTTATACTTATGGGCAAGAAAAGGTAGACTGAATATCAACATGGTCAAGGCATCCCAACAGAATCTGAAGTTCCACAAGTATTCTGAGATATCATACCATCAATCCCAAATCTAATAGTTGGGCCGCTAGAGCCATTGTGGGTCAGATCACCTCCACAGCCTAAAACACCAGGGAGCACTGCAGTACACTACCTGTTATCTGGCATGTCTGACACAGCAGAACACAACACTGTACCTTACACGTATATTTACACTACAGGAACCACTGACAACCCCAGTATAGTGAGGCAACAACCCACAGGAAGATATCCAATGAGAGATTGAAAGTCTCCTGTGCATTTGAAAGACTATGAGTGTTGAATACATAAAACAGTTGAAACTCCTAGAGTACAATGACAATGAGTTGTTGAACTGTTTATTTAGATCTATATTATAATAGATAATATTAACCAGTTTTCAGAGCATACCAGTTTGTTTTGTAGGCTTTGAATCTTGACCATTGGACAACGTACTATTAGAATGGTATGTAAAACATTAAAGGAGAACTGAACCCTAAATCAATCCGACGACTATACAAACTTGTATTCAAGAGAAATAAGTTCTGCTAGTTTATTTCTTTGTGGTACACGCCTAAAAATAGGAAATACGTTTTGAAGGTGGAAAATTGCCGATTCTCCGCTGATAAAGCTAGTTTGTGTGGCGGCTCAATTCAGTGCTATTTTCCCCATATCGTACGTCATGCATACCAAATAACCACACCTTCAGCACAAAGAAAGCACAATAGTGCGCAATTATGAGTAGTTAGTACATCTATTCAAAGTCGAAAACAACATGACAAAACTAATTTATTCCCCATATAGTACGTCACAGATTACAGGAATTGAGCCGTCTGTACTTAAAGTGCCTATGAACAATTATTTTTATTTTAGATATCAATTCTAAATCAAGTGAATAGTAGAATTGTAAAATATATTTTGCTTTGAAAGCTGTGCCGCTGAGTTAAGGAGGTTTTAATATCGAAAATGCTAATTACATGACGTCAGGGGAGGTATCTGCAATCACTTCTTAGTGGTTGTGAATGGGCGTTTCTACTGATATAGGAAAACAAATTTCTAACATCATTGTATTTCAACCATGGGTATAACCTGATAATTTGAAAATTTGTTTAATTGTAACAAAAAAAATTGTATAATAATTGATGCCTCCCCTGAGGTCATGTAATTAGCATTTGCGATATTAAAACCTCCTTGACTCAGCTGCACAGCATTCAAAGCAAGATATATATATATATTGTACCATTCTACTATTCACTTGATGTAGAATTGATATCTAAAATAAAAAAATAAGGTTCATAGGCACTTTAACGGCGGTGGAAGGAAGATTTGCAGATTTTGATTCTTTCCTTTGACGCGAAACACAGTAAAATAAATTTTGATATGAGTCTTTTCATGTTTAGATCTACTCATTGAGCTAAAGTTGATTCTCCTTTAAGGATAGGGAAATGTTATGTATCAGGTCAGCAGCCTACATATTAATAGAGCCTCGCTTTGAAGCTATGCACGTTGTTGTACGCCATCTTGGTGTTAACCCAGAAGTAAACTTCACTTGTTTTATAAACAAGGCTTCCTGTGGCTTTATTACAATAACCACCTAATCTAACAGCGACATTTGGACCAATAACAGGCCTGGGAAATGACCTTCGTCTACTTCGTATCCGTATTAACTGTCAGTTTACATTTCATTATCAACTCTAAAATCCTATATATTTCTTAACAGTTACACCAGTTGTGAATGGTACTTATTACTTGATCAAGCTACACACAATTGATCAAGGCTTACAAGGTTTTGGGAACAATGGTAACCTTTGCTTAAATGTCGTCGGAGGACGTCTTTCCTTGTCGCACACGCAATGTAACTACTTCTCCGTACACTACCCTGGCCTTAACAACTCGATCGATACCGTGTTGCCTTCGCTGTCTCTTGAAAGTGCATGCAATCCCGGGTATTACCTCAGAAGAAAACGTGGTCAAATCGTGCTGCGAAAAAGACGTCTTGATCCAGGTTTTGGTAAGATTTTGCATTTTCGTTATTATTTTATACGAAAAAGATGAAGGTGGGAAACAGAAAAGTTGAGATCATGCATTATTCGTCAAGTAGAAAATTGGAGGAAATTCTCACGTTTTCTCCACAATTCCAACACAGCTTGCTTCCCGTACGACCACGTCATATATTAAGCACTCTAGTGCGTTCGTAGTTCGCACGGGCATTGAAAAATCCTTCAAATACTACCATGGCCAGGTCATTGAAAATTCCTCGAATTTTGACAGATGAGGTTTTATCCTTGAAAAGTCTTTGATGTTTTACCAAAACGTCTTGCATTTTGTTGAAACCTCTTTGGATGAGAAGACAGAATAACAGCCTCATTTTTGCCTCCAAAAGGCCGTTAGAGCGACACTGGATGATTCGACGTGCAAACAAGTCAGAGAAAGGGTCGGATCTAAATTGCGTAGAATGTTGAGGTCATTAATGTGTCAACCTGTAGAAAACAAGTCCTTGAAAAATATTGATTGGCATTGAAAAGTCCTTGAAAAGTCCTTGAAGAAAAAGTTCTGAATTTTGTACAAACATGTATTCGTCAAACATTGTACCTTTGTTCATTCAAATCTGAACGCACGAGTCAAGTTTGTGTTTTGTTAGTGTCTGGAAAGTATGTTGTATTCTCTTTATGAAGTATGAGATGGGATAGAAGCCATTGTTAGCGTGCGTTCAATTGGCCGTATCTCTGAATAAGAATACACAATGATCACAACAAATCGGTTGTCAGAGTTTTTCAGCCACTGGAATACTAAATGTAACCTGAATATCATATGTCAGCAAGCGTTTGTAGCTTACAGTGTACAATGTGCCTGAACCAGGGATTTCCAGAGACTATTCCATATATTCCTATTCTGGAATACTGTCGATCGAACGCGTCATTAGTTATGTTAAAGCAATGTTTTTTTAAAGTCACTACGTAATTCTTCTTCATTAAAAAATAATAATGTTCTGAGTTAAAGCGATAGATAATATTCACGAATGTCTTTTCTTTAGCATATAAGGCCTCATTTGCTTCCCGGAAAATCGCTGGACGGAACTTCTTTCAGTTTTTGTCCAATCGCCTGAGGTCCTTCATGTGTTTAGGTCTACCCAATACTAGCACCAAGGGACTACAACTTATTCAAGAAACCCATGATATTAACTTCAACAACAGCAGATGTCAATTCGTCCTCCAACCCATAGCGCCGGCAGAGAATCCTTTGGCGAACTGTAACTCCGAAGGGACTGGTAGTAATTCCACTTTGACATCAGGTACATCAGGTACATCAGGTACATCAACAGCAACTGCTACTACAAATACATCGACCGGAGTTAGTTCATCTGCAACAGCGGCCATAAGTGGGTCAGCAAATGTATCAATAAATGCAAGTGCAAGCTCAGGTATTGTAAATTTTGAAAGGAGACACCGGAAAAACGTATAATTTGATTGGTCCTCAGGTTCAGGACTTTCAAACTGCCAATATTCCTACGTCACAACAGATTTCGTATGAATGGGCAAGTGCGTTGAAATGGTTTCCCCATTATTTTTGGACTTCTGATCCAATCAAATTACAGAGTTAAGACACGGCACGGTTTACAATACGGTTACGGTAAGGCTACGGAAATGCCGTATTTTTGTCCCATTCATACGAAATCTGCTCTATTAGGGACTGGTCAGAAATTAGCAGGTGGGGTGGAGAAAGGGAGAGGGCCATATTTTTTTGCACCGCCAAAAATTGAGGGTCATAACAAAATGGGCAACTGAAAAGGGGGTTATAGGGAGAAAGGGGCAAAAGGGGGTAGGGTCAAAATATTTCATGCTTATTTTCCGGGGAGGGCTATATATTTTTAGACTTCTTGATTTCATTCTCCACCTCCCCCACCTAAACCCTAACCCTAACCTAACCCTCACCCTCCCGGGTTCCTGTGTCGAGCGCGAAGCGCGAGGGGCTGAGGCAAGTTCCTAGTCTCTCTCCCGGTTTACTTTCAACCACAGGAAACCCAAATCTTTATTTCGAATTTTTTTCTGGGTTTTCTTTATACTTAGGAGGTGCTTGCGGAGGAGGCCAGCCAATATCCAATATAATTGCAGGTTTTCTGTAGTATCCGTGGAACAATTTTCAAACTTTGAAACCCATAAGACATGTGTGTGTATAACTCATTCATAATTCACGACGGAGTCTGAGACAATCCGTCTACAGAATTGCATCACGTGGACACCACTGTAATCAAGTGTATTCAAGCTACTGGAGTAGCACGGAACCTCTCGAGACCTGTATTCTGATTGCACCCATAATACTATACTTCTATTGTTTTTGTACTACACTTTCTAAAGGTTAGGGTGTTTTCTATTGTTGGGTAGGCCAATACTGTCGCTCGTTTCGAGAAGTTCCACCCTAGAACAGCCGATTTAGAAAGTGCAAACTTTCATTGCTAGGAACGTTGAGCGCACAACAAATACAACTGAACCCGAATGAAATTTGAAGTTAATGGTGTTGCTAGTGTGAACTAGGTCTTAGAGGGGTTGCTTCTCTCCTTTTCTCGCTCTTTTAAATTCAAAATTTAAAATTTAAAATCAGAACAAATGTTGAACCGTATTTCATCGGCTTTACTGTTCTGAATTTTAATTATTTTGAATTTAAAAAAGCGAGAAAAATGGGATCAACCTCTCTAAGGCCTAGTTCACACTAGCGACACCATTAACTTCGAAGTTCATTCGGGTTTGTATTTGTTGTGCGCTTAACGTTCCTAGCTATGCAAGTTTGAAGTTTCTAAATCCACTGCTCTACAGATCGATTTCAGCAAGTCAGTACTTGAGTACAGTTGATTGAACCGTGTATCATTGGCTTAAGCCAGTTCCATTTTTCACTGCGCTATTGCAATTGTTCTGCTTTCAGAATATTGCGTCTCCCTGGAATTTGTGAACTTTGCGAACAGATCATTCAGGATCATATCTAGCGTAAAACATGAGGGATATCTCGTAAACGGTGCATTCTTCGACTTAAAGACCTTCATACATCACCTACAACTGCATCCCAACGTGACCTTCTGGGCCATAGATCCCACAAACGAGATGGAGATGAGTCTAAACAACTCATCTGAGATAGTTGTTACACCTAAGAAATACTGTTCAACGTTTCAGCTCGTTAATGTGACATCACGAACACGTAAGATTTAGGACACTTTCAATTTATCCGGCTGGTTTAGACTGGACGGATTGGTTGTTGTTGTACAAAAGGAAAGGTCCGCTCTCTTTTTAACGTCAAGACCCGTTCAAATGGTGCAACATCTACATAGTTCACAACATCGTGCAACATCACGATGTTACAGGATTTTGCATGAGGTTTGACTAGTTTCAAACTTCATGCAACATCATGCAACATCATGGAACAGGGTCTTCAAACGGATGCAACATGTTTCATCCAACAATGTTGCATATGCAACCTGTTGCACGATGTTTCATCCGTTTGAACGGGCCTTAAAAGTTGATATTTTCACGTTGTCTTTCTGCCGATAAGAACCAAATTATTTGCGAATGTAGACATTTTCACGTGCAGTTATTGTATGTTGTAAAACAATGTCCGCCTAATTGTATGCATTCCTGTGGGATAGAACTGGCAGAACTGAGTAAGATCATATGTCCAGGACTGACGCGTTCCATTAGAGAACTGGCCGGTTCGTCTACGTGGAAAACGCCGTTAGAGTAGATTCACAAGAAGATTGCGTGACTCCCAATAGAAGTGACATACAGCTAGTTGAAGTTCTCGTAAACGACCATCCCGTTTACAGCTATGTGATGTTATGCGTGACCAGTAATTACAAATAAGCGAATGTAAACGCGAAAACCAAACGGCAGTCTCGGAGTTTTGTTTTTAGATTTCGTATGTTGACCCACAGCAGGGGGTACGCCTTGCCATTTTCAGCACTAAGTTAGCAAATTGGAAAACAAGAAACGTGTCGTCAATCAGTATGTCATTTAATTTTATTCTGTAAGATTTGCTCGCTGTTCGACTTTATTTTGATGTATATAGTTGCATTCATAGTTTCCCGATAAATTGTAGATCGAATCTCCAAAACCGCGTGAAAGCTTTGAAAAGGCTTTTGCTACTAGTCGACACGCGTGGTTGCTTAACAGGGGTAGTCGTCCAGAGAGGCTTCAATTTAACTATAGGTATTTCAAGTTTCAGTTATTTATGTTGTACTACATGGTAGTATTTACGTCACCTAGTAAGCTAAGGTTTCGGTTTTATGCAAATTTCAAAAGCTATATTGGAATGTATAGGCTCTTTAACCTTTTTCTTTACCATTTTATCAGGAAGTTCGTTTTCCTTCCATCTGCACAACACACTGGGAATTCCATATAGCCTCTATTCCAGTCTAACTGGTCCAAACCTAACACACATCGCTAAAGCTAATATCACCATACACTTGAAAAAGACGTCAGGCAAATGGAATTTCTGGAATGGGGATAGCCCAAGCTTTAAGAGAAATGGTGTTAGTCTACAAGATGATGATGACGAAGAAACGGTAACATCAAAAGTCCATAACCAGAAGTCTCGAGAAGCAATGAAATGCGAACCACTCAGTTTACGGTTTAATCTATGTTTAGAACGGCACTTAATCAAATTACGTTCGTGGGGGAAATACAATGACAGCCATGTTTCTTTTACAAACACAAAAATTAGTTTTCTCATTAGAACAAAGGATTTCATGTTTTATACCAATCAGAATTGTTGGTGCAATTCGGTTCAATACGCTTGATTTAGCGATAATCGTTTTCTATAAAATAGATTATACTAATGGGCCAAGACCCAATATGAGATATCGAGACTTCTGGTTATGGACTTCTGGTACCATGTATTTTTATATCCTACAAGCCTGAAAAGGGAATAGTTAATACTGTTACATGCATACGCACTTGCAAAGTCAAATTTGTTCCTATTTTATGAGTGAATAAGCAGTCAACAAAACGTAATATTTCTCACTAAATTCCTGGATTTGGCACAATTAACAGAAATATGGCGACAGAAAGTGAATGTGGTTGGCAATATAAAGAGCCGGAGCAAACAAGTAGTTCGAACAGGTTTGCTTCTGATTTAAAAGATTTTCAAAATAAAAACTAGAACTCGAGAGTTTAGACTCCTTATCAAATGAAAAATAGACTGAACAACCACGCCGTGAATAAAAATACCAAGATTATTGACAGGGAAATGATGCAACCCGACAGAGTTGAATTACTAGAGCGCATGCGCGAACCGACGCGTAAATCGGCGGGAATGTTGCCTTGAACACTATCTTGTGCCGGTCAATGACTCGTGTTTGTAGGCAATCTTATCCCAGTGTTCAAAACTTAAACTCAGTTTTTGAAGGAAATGGTTTGAGTGCATGTGTGAAGCTTATTCTTACCATTAAATCGTTATTCTTCGCAGAAAACATGAAGGTACTCGCAACATTTTAAAGTTTCCACCATTTGTCGTACTTAGTCTTCGCTCGTCACTTTATTCAGCTCTGTACGTCATGCAATCCTAAATTCATTTAGAAAACGTTCTTTGACATATAGCCTAATAAGATGTATAACGTTTGATTTTATTATCAGTTCAACGACAAAGATAGCTTGATGACATCTGGACAAAATTTTGAAAATATGAATAGAAATCAGGGCATCAACAGCGACTTTGACAAGGATGCTCAGTCATCAGATAATCTACTGCCAATTCTTCTGAGAGGTTTGGATCCTAGTGGAAAATATTTTCCTCTTATCGACGGGAAGGCTACTCTCGCCATTACACCTCGCCATCACGGGAAGGTGTTCCATATTAGTGGAGCTCCGCTTGACATGACAGGTATACTCACTGAACAACGTTTGAAGAACTCTGTAAATGTTTGTAAAATGTTTGTAAAAATAATGTGAGGATTTTGCAGATATTTTACAATCAGTAAAATAGTTGTTGACAGACTTTGTGAAAAGTACTGTGTTTGCAAATATACAAATTGACAAGCATCTTACAAAGAATTTAAACAGTGTAAAATATATTTTTCAAACTCATTACTAATTCATGAGATACTCACCCAATGAGGGAACTGTATTTAGTCGCATGCATGGGTCTTCATACCAGGTGAAAGCCTTGTTCGAAGCTTCGTTAGGTGGTGCTTCTTGACATCCAATGAAACACCACTGAGTTCCAAACGCACTATGTGTTTGATCAGATTTCCAACCCCAGTGATCAATATTTGTTAATCATCATATTCATGAACCACTAACTACTCATATACTGATAAACTACAAGTAAGGAGTGAAGAAGTAAATAACGACATAGAAAGAAAAAATGTGCCTCCACTGGAGTTCGAACCTTAACCACTACACTACTGGTACGCTAGATGAAATCACTGCCATCAAAAAAGAATAATAAGCCATCTGGTTAATAATTATATACAACAGTCAAACGGTAAACAATAATTGCTAATGAAGTTTGAAAATAAGTGTATGTAAATGTTCGGTTTAGCATTCGCATCAGAAGAATGTTCGTATTTCATGTCATCGGGGGATTCCAAATATTTCATTTGTTTTCTCAATATTTGGAACCCCTGATAAAAGACTCCAATTCGTGTTTGAAATAGTTCGTAAGTTTTGTACAATAAGTCACTTTCGAGATCAGGTGCAATGTTACTGTTTAAGTAATAATGCTCCGGCTAAGAACAGGGCACTGAACGGCAAGGAATGTAAAAAGGTGTTAATTATATATTTTTCTTTCTAGTAATTTCATTGGTTGATACTCTTACATTCAATAGAAAACCTGCAAGGCAATATATTTTCATTAGATAATTATTTAATAATGTTTGATGTTTCAATTTAGTTTTGATCAAACTGCCTTAGAGTGCATATGAAGTGAACAAATTGACCCTGTTTTTATTTTATTTTATTAAATTTTAGTCTTCCCTAAGTCATTTTGTGCAATTAAAAATAAATTTGGAGAACGCGAACAGCATTGCTTTTCGTGTTCAAGTCAGGCAAAATTGTCAAAATCATGCGACAATTTTTATGCCGTTCAAGATATGTTAATCACATGTAAAGATAAGGCCAACGGCAAGGCTTCTTTGATAAAAAACGTAACAGATGGCAAGGCCCCTCAAGTAATACATATAAATTAGAATGAAAATTAGACAAAACACGCACTGTATTTTCTTTTATCTATGAAAACAAATATAAATGTGCAAACAACTTGAGGTCACGCATGTAATTAGCAATCTTTAACGACATAAAAATTGTCGCATGATTTTGACAATTATGCCTGACTTCAACAGGAAATTTATTTTTAATTGCGCAAATTTACTTTTAATTGCACAAAATTACTTTTAATTGCACAAATTTACTTTTAATTGCACAAAATTACTTATGGAAAACTAAAATATTTGCTGGGAAAACTGAAAGAAATCACCATCCAGCGAATGGGAAAATGGGAAAACAAAATGTATTTGAATCACAAATTTGAGAACTTTCCTCAGTAACGATTTTCTTTTACATCAGACCACAAGTATATTCAAGCATAACCCTAACCGCACCCTATTATCTTTTGCCCCTGTTCTTCGGCGAACCATTACTTAACATCTACCTGCCGCCACTGAAATAAACAAAGGATTTGTACAACTGCGCATGATCCTGAAACTGGTATATTGTCTAGATTTACTACTGTGTAAAATGTTCGTAAATTTGTATATTCACATATATCTTACAAACATTTTATAGTCTCACATTTTACAGACTTTTTACATAGCTCTTGAAGGTCTGCAAATGGTTAGATTTCTCTAGCGACTACTATGCAGTATATAAGTATATTAGTAAGGATTTGTTATAAATTTGCTTCACTGCTGATGATCGTCTTTCTCTAGATGTAATTGGGAGGACATGAGGATAGTAACTGACTCACGATTTCGGAAATGACATGAACGTTATCACCGCGAAAAGGACTCCTGATTAGCCAAACGCCCTATTTCAGTGTGATTTTTGACATGCAATTAATTCCTTTATAACTCATCATTCTGATCGAGATGGCGTACGCATTATTTAACTCTATTGCAGTATACATGAGACCCTTCTAGGAACAATAGGTTTTGAAAACCTCACATGGTTCTACGCAACCTGAGTATTTTTGGATTCTCCTTAGAATTTGGACCCACAGAGCATAGACTGAATAGACCATACTTACCAACTGTCCCGAATAGCCGTCCAAATGTCCCACATTTTCGTTTCTGTCCCGTATTTGCCTTGTGACGGACTTTTTTGGGGTTGCAAAGATAAGTGAAAGAACATTTTCCTTCGACTTCGATGCCATGTCATGTCCTGCATTAGCATTCTACAATCTGCAATGTCGGTAAGTATGCATGAGACCATGGCATAAATGGCGTCCAATTTGAACAACCATTGTTTACTTTACTCTCACATTCATGTGTAAACGCTTTTGTGTGGCAACGTGAACACAAGACTAAAGTCTCCAGGACAATACCTATTTAAAGTGCAACTAACCCCTTTTGCAATTTATATATACATATGAATCTTTGAAAGGTTTTGAGTACTTCTGCGAAGAAATTTTTGGCTTACAGAGAATACTCTATGTTCTAGGCTTGTTTGAAATGGTGAAAATTTGACCTTTCCTGACCCATGACCGCGTAAGAAAAAGCCTGGGTAGATTCTTGATCTTACGTCATCCAACTCATTCGACTTTGCAATAATTTGAATAAATATTTAGCATTTTGTCTAAAACTTTGTCTAAATGTTTTTTTTACTAACAACTCACAGACTGTGTATATTCTCTATATATCGATGTTGTTGTGATGGAAAGGCGTCATGGAGAATAATGCATTAATGAGGTGACATAAGATCAAGAATCGACCCAGGCTTTTTCTTCATGTGCGCGGTCATGGGTCAGGAAAGGTCAAATTTTCACCATTTCAAACAAGCCTAGAACATAGAGTATTCTCTGTAAGCCAAAAATGTATTCGCAGAAGTACTCAAAACCTTTCAAAAATTAATATGTATAAAAATTGCAAAAGGGGTTAGTTGCACTTTAAATAGGAGATATTAGAGCGGTTTTCAATTGAGTGTAGTAAAACCAAACGCAAACTACCCACGGCCAGCCAATCATAGGAGCGAGTAATCACAAGTAACTCATAAATGGCTTCCCTGTGAGCCAACGACAAACCAAAGCAAAACCAAAACCAATTTGCGTTTGGTTTTACTTTGGATTCTGATTGGTTGGTTTACTTTCTCAGCCAATAGAAGAGCTTAGTAAACGCAAAAACAAAACACTTCCGACAGTCAATTGAAATTCGCTCTAGTCTACGAACAGCAGTTTCAGCGGTATTGACCCAAATGCATCACTTCGATGTAATAAAATATATCTAATATATTTATTTAATTATTATTAATTCCTTGTCTTCATTCGTTTATCTATGACCAAGAGAGTATAAGTAAGAGAGGGAATATCAATACGTGCGCCTGTGCCATGATAATGTCGAATAAAATCTATTTTTAGTATCCGGAAGCAGTTGCAGCAAAGTGCGCGCGCGCGACAAAACAATGGCGCGCGCGCCCACTTTGCTTCAACTGCTTCCGGTTACTAAAAATATATTTTATTCGACATTATCATCGCACGCCACACACTACGAGACTCTTACTTATGCTCTCTTGCTATGACCTTTTTATAACATATATCTTTGAGTCAAATACTGAAACATTGATTGAATTGAACTAGTTCAAGCTTCCCACTAAAGTATTTATCACGTAAGAGTTTCCCAGTTCTTACTCATAGCTATATTTATATTTTCAAGGGCTCCTTTCCCAAAATCTATCAGGAGCAATGTTACAAAGGTTTGATAATATCGGAGGTGATCGTATATCCCAGCTGGAAGCCAATCCTCGCTTCCCCTACTTCGCGGACTTTGTATCATATCCAACAGAATTCATCGAACCGTCAAACTGGGGTGACAATTATGGATCAAGATTAAGAGCATTCTTTGTACCAAAAGATGATGGACAACACACGTTTTCTTTAGGTAGGATCAGTAGCAGCCTGAGAAGTTATCGCTCCCCCCAGTGCGTCACCCGCGAAAGAGACGTATTATACCCAAATACCTTTTAAACATTACCCAAAAATACACAAAATTCAAACATTTCATATCATATATCAAAATCTTGTCGTATGACCTTTATACCAGAAAATCCCACACTTTTAATAACTATACCAGATATCCATATTTCAATGTAAAAATACAAGTATACCAAAACCCCTGGCCGACCCTGAAGCCGGCAACCGGAGGATTTCTGCCGGCTGTCAGGTTAAAAGTAGAGGCCTGTTTTGCCCAAATTTTCATTCAGTTATTGCATTTAAACCAATTCTTGTAACAGCCTGTAAAACACAATGCAGCTTCTTGTTTCAATATCTGCTGACAACCCTGTTTCATTTAATAAGAAGTGCTCGGTTTCCAGCCGTGGGGGTTTCGGTGCGCCCGCGATCCTCAGGAGAAACGATACCCCCAGTGCACGGCTGAAACATGGTCAAACCGGTCAGACCTGTTTTGTCAACCGAATGAGGTGTTCTAATAGGCCTTTTTCAAAATCACGTGACATGCCTCGTACTGGAAGGACACACTTTTCAATATGGCTGCGATCTCGGCGACCAAGTGCCGCAGGATCAATCATCATGTCTTTTCATTACAACTGCTGCTTATTCGTAACTTGCGACTGAAAGTGATTCCACCATATTGAAAACGTTGTCCTTCCAAATACGAGCCTTCACTATATTTGGCCCGCAGTAACCAAAAGTCGCGTCATTTGGAAAAAGGACTATACAGGTTCCCAATCTTGCATAATAATAGCTGTCAGTAATAATAATGGTAATCTATTCAAGTATGTTAAGACCTGGATCAACACAAATACACGGCTAAAATTGATTATCTCTTTTATGCAATTCGTTTTAAGCCAATATTTACCAAATTGCACATACTGATATAATTCGTGAAGCTTAACAAAACCTGCGGTCATGTGACATTTCAGGTGACCCTTCCTCGTGTTAAAGTTCAACTGCAAATGGGCCAATGAGGACGCTCCCTTTAAGAACCGTTTTGGTTTAAAATATCGCTGACTTGGAGACAGATAAATCTGCCCTCACACCATGACATTTATTTATTGGTAAGGAGAAATCCGCTGATCAATAAATCGAGTACAAGATCACGTGACCTGTTTTGCTCAATGTATAAAAGATGTTCTACTGTGAGGGCAGATTATTAAAGGTAGGCATCAGAGAAATAGGAAAACAATATATACCTTATCGTGCCAAGAATACTCATTGCCCGTTTGCTATTGAAATGTAGGTCGGTGCAGGGGTCAAGTAACTCCTCATTTGCTTAATTGTGGTCCTCAAAATATCGAAGTGGACGGGTTATGTGAGTTTGCATAATTTGGTGTAGTTGGTAACTAAGGTAGATACTGAAAGTGGGAATTATCGTTAGAGTCTCGCTTTCGTGTCAAAACCAGCAAATGTCATGTTAGTCAGTGTGTGTGTTTGTGGCAGCGATCCAATTGGTCGAGTAATCATCAAGTCCGCCAATCTGACATCGGAAATCTTCAACCCCATCGGTTCTCAAGGTCGGCAGAAACATTTCAGAAACATATTAACTTTAGAGAGGCAAATGTTGCTTCCGCGACAAATGTTTCCCCGTTTCCTTCGCCGAAGCAACAATATTGATTAACCTAGTGCTACACTACGTATGTTTCACACACGCAAACTTCCTTTCATGACTAAGGCGCATGCGCCAGCATTTGTTTCTCGAGAAATGTTTTTTGGTTTGCTCAGCCAGACAGTAAAGCATTGTTCTTGCTTCCAGCTCGTTTGCTCATCCCAGAAACATTGCCAGCAACAATGTTTCCGCAACTCACAATGTTTTGTCGTTTCCGCAAACCTTAACAGGTTTTAATGTTCTTAATTTGTAATTAGCTATGAGTTTACTAAGTCCTTATCGGGCAGCGAAGCATAATATTTTGGTGTGGTTTGAGATGAATCTATGTGCTGTGGAACATGTCCTATACAATATACTCTACGTATTCATAGAACAAATACTTTTAAAAGGCCCTTCACGTACTATCCAACTTCTTCACTAATTTCAGGTATTGTTTTATTTCCTAGCCAGTGACAATGAAGGCACGTTGTATTTGAGTTCCGACCATGATCCACAACACAAGCAATTGATCGCTCATGTTACCGACTTTACCCAGCCAATGCAACCCAATCAGTAAGTTTACATATGCCACGGCATGTCCGTACCTTACCGTAACCCTACTGTACCCTGCCGTATCGCAGCTCTGTAATTTGATTGGATCAGAAAGAAAAAACAATAAGGAAGCCATTTCAATCTCATGGCTTCCTTGCTAGCAGAGTTCTCTTCCTTCCTAATATATTATGAGAAAGAGAGAAGTTAGATAACTCTGCCGGTGAAGGACGGGAATGCTAGCAGGGAATGTCACGGCAAGGCATACGTTAACCGTGCCATAGGTCATTGCTGTAACTTGCCCACTCACATACGAAATCCGCTCTGTTGACGATATCTTTTGACCATACGTTGCTGTGGTGCTAGCTGAGATAAAGTTTAAATACAGCCAAACCCAGCCGTGTAGAGCACCAACACATATAATATGTAAATGAAAAGGGTTAATAAGATCGATACTCTTTTGACTTGTTGCTTTTGTGTCCAAAAGTGGAAGAGGTGTAGCTAAAGCATCTTATGATATCAAAACTACTAAAATTTTGAAATGTGTGTTACATTAAATTGAAGAAATCGGTTGCCATAACTACACATCAGCCTCGGAAACCAAACCCACAAATGTTATTTTAAAAATAATAACCTTGGAATCCTAAAGATGAATGCATTACAAAATCGTATTATGAGAGTTGACTTATGAAGCGCATGACCCAACGAATAAATATCATAAATTATAATTGTAATTTTTATAATGATAAATTGTCAATTCAGTACCCTTGCAGCTTCTAAACTAAACCAAACTTTCTCAATGATAGACTGACAGGGGTGCGATCACCTGCCTTGAACCTTACAGCAGGCGTCCCTTATTATATCGAGGCATTACACAAGGAATTCAGTGGACCAGATCACCTCGCTGCAGCCGTAATGACACCAGATGGACAAATCCACGCACCTATCCCTACACAGTTCCTATTTAGAACCCCAGGTAAGTGTACCCATAATTAATATAGTGGAATGGTAATGAAACCCAGTGACCTACTTGTTCGCTTTTTTCAACCGTGATCTTGCACAAAACACAATAGATGTTGGAATATGTTAATCAATCAGCCAATACGTGTGGGTTCAGTCGTTCAGGGGACGCTAATGAACTATGACCGTGCACAATACATGTAAATCGCAGCGGCTTTGTTAGCCCCTTTGAAGTTTGCCGGGTTTCTTAACCATTCTCCTCTATTAACTATGGTGTACCTTAAATTTTCTTCTGTTCTTCAGCTGTACGTTACATCAACGTCGCCATGGTGATTCCTCTCACCATGTCTTCGTCATTTGAATCTCTGGAGATTGACTCGGAACTAAGGGCCTGTTTATATGAAGGGAGGCTGACCTTAGTGCTAGAACCAAAGTCATTGCTGTCAATATGCAAAACAGTCTCTAAGGCTGATAGCATTTGTGCTAGGGTCAGCCTTCATATAAACAGGCCCACTTTCTATATATGCTTCATTTGGCACGCACAAACTTCGATATGAGGCTCCGGGGTAAATTAAATATATTATTTCCTCGAAGAATAAAATCATTTAATTTTCGTATTTTATTTCTAGTGAACATGTTGAATGCTACAATTGCTAAAATCGCGCAACGCTATGGCGCCAAAACAGGAGCACAATCTGGAAAAATTGCAGGAGGTATTCAAGGTCAAAATGCGGGGAAAGCGGCAGGATCCAAAGCCGGAGCGGAAGCAGGATACAAAGCAGCTAAGGCGATAGCGGAAACAATAGCGCAGCAAGTTGCTGAGAAAACGTTATTCCAGTATCTATCGCGCATGCCCCAGAAACAACCAGTGATGAACGTCATTACGATCATGAATAACGAAGCAACTAATGGTCAAACAAACGGAAACTTTCTCAAGTTCACTGCCAACATGAGTGTAATTATAAAACTCGCAAACTCATACAACTTGAATATTCACGCAGGAGCCGTCATTCAGGTTTTGCGCGATACACGGGTGACTTCGATAGCTGGTCCGCAAGATAGAACGTCTATCCTTGTAGATCTCAGCTCAGGATCCACGACTGCGTCATTCACTTTGGACAGCTGGGTCATAGAGTTAAAGGTGAACGAAATCGAGATTCGGACTATTCGGAAAGAGGCATTGACTGCGAATAACCCGATTTGTGTGAGGCCCATTCATATTGTCATTGGCATTCCCTGCGTCCCTCCATGTTTTGTCCCCTGTATGCTGCCACCAGCCACACCACAGCCTACACTCCCTCCACCCCCTCCACCGCTGCCTACAACACTGCCCCCTCTTCCTCCAGCTCCAGCTCCAGCCCCAGCTCCAGCTCCAGCCCCAGCTCCACCACCATTACCACTACCTCCTGTTACTACTACTCCCACGACTCCGCTGACTACAACACAACCCCCTCTTCCTCCAGCTGCTCCACTATTACTATTACCTCCACCTCCTGTCGCTACTAAGACTCAGTCGCCATGTCCATCACTACACCCTCTTCCTCCAGCTCCAGCTCCAGCTCCAGCTCCACCACCATTACTACTGCCTCCACCTCCTGTTAATACTACGTTCCCTCCAGCACTGAGTATAGCCCTACCCCCTCTTCCTCCAGCTCCAGTTGGACTACCATTACCTGTTACTACTACGCCCACGACTCGGCCGCCACTATACCACATTACGACCGTGTCTGTATTTCCACCACCCGTCTCTAATCCTCCGATACCAGCACCCACAACACCACAACCAGTTTTGGCCGCAGTACCTGTAGTTGTACCAGCGCCGGGCTTATTGCTTCAAACAACCCTTAAAGGTATGGTATGTAGATTGAGCCAATTCCGGAAAGGAGTAATTCATTATCACAGAAAACCATCATACGAAAAACGATTTGATCCCTCAATAAAATAATAAATGTTTTTGTTGATCCTCGGATGAATGACGCTGATTAGGCCTCTAGCAAGATATGCTAATGTATCCGAGACTCATTCCACACACACTCCTTACTACATTCATATATTCTCTAGTAAGATATGCTATTGTAACCAAGACTCGTTCCACACACACTCCTTACTACATTCATATATTCTCTAGTAAGATATGCTAATGTACCGAGACTCATTCCACACACACCCCTTACTACATTCATATATTCTCTAGTAAGATATGCTAATGTACCGAGACTCATTCCACACACACCCCTTACTACATTCATATATTCTCTAGTAAGATATATTAATGTATCGAGACGCATTCCACACACACTCTTTACTACATTCATATATTCTCTAGTAAGATATGCTAATGTATCGAGACTCATTCCACACACACTCCTTACTACATTCATATATTCCAAATATTCTCTAGTAAGATATGCTAATGTATCCGAAACTCATTCCACACACACCCCTTTACATTCATATATTCTCTGCACTCGACGATCAACTCACATGCTAATTTTTACGGAGGGAGGAAAACTGGAGAACCTGGAGAAACAATCTCGGAGCATGGGTGAGAATCAACAAACTCAACTCACATATGACGTCACGTCCGGGAATCGAACCCAGGCCACAAAGGTGAGAGGTGTGTGGCTTTACACGCTGCACTCAGCTCGCTGCGACCCTTACAAAGTCCAAATATCGAAATCGAGCGTGTACTCGCTGACCTTGTGACTGACCTTGTGCCATTTTAAAGGAATATCTTAAAGGAAAGAAAGTTACCATTGAATCATATCTACAATCTAATCTACGTATCTACAATCTAGAAGAGAACAAGTCTGGAGCCAATATTTCCAAGGCAGGGACAAAGAGTTTGTGATGTCGGAGAAATCTTCGCGGTGTAGCGAAAAGCTTTTTTGGATATTGCCAATGGAAACTTAAAAATCGACCAGAGAGAAACAAAAATGTCCCTCGAAATGAACTGAAGCTCAGGCACCTGCAGTGCTCAGCAGATGGTGACCTCGATGTATTTAACTACATCAGTTAGATTGGAGATCGAAGTGGCCGCCAACACTGTGCAGCACTCTCGTTGGCAGATTCCCTCAACTCGGATCAAGCAACTTTCACTCGTTGACGTGTTGAAAATTCCAGGCGAACATTGATCATTTCATCTCAGAAATTAACCACTTCTGAAGCTAGAATTTTGTTGTAAACTTGTATCAACAATTACAAATGTTAATTAATCCTTGCCAATTTTTGACTTTGAAAAAGACATATTTTTAACTCATTAATAATTCATGAGATAGTCATCCAATGGAGGGACTGTATTTGGTCACATGCATGGGTCTTAACACTTGATCAAACCCTTGTTCGAAGCTTCGTTAGGTCGATGCATCTTAAAGAACTATGTCAAACACGAATTGGAGTCTTTCATCAGGGGTTCCAAATATTGAGAAAACAAATGAAACCCGAGAGGCGTAGCCTCGAGGGTTTTATTGTTTTCGAAATATTTGGAATCCCCTGATGAAAGACGAACAATGAGTGTTTGACATGTCTTCTCATGCGAATGCAAAACCGACAATTTACATACGTTTCTTTTCAAACTTCATTAGCAAGTATTGTTTACCATTTGACTGTTGTATCTAATTATTCAATAGATGGCTTATTATTCTTTTTTGATAGCAGTGATTTCAACTAGCGTACTAGTAGAGTAGTGGACAAGAGTTAGTACAAGCAGTCGGAAGGGTCGAGGTTCGAACTCCAGTGGAGGCAGACTTTTTCTTTCTATGTCATTCTTTATTTCTTTACTTCTTCGCTCCTTGTAGTTTATCAGTACGTAATTAGTTAGTGGTTCATGAATATGATGATTAAGAAATATTGATCACTAGGGTTGGAAACATGATCAAACACAAGGGTTTCACCCGGTATCAAGACCCATGCATGTGACCAAATACAGTTCCTCCATTGGATGACTATCTCATGAATTATTAATGAGTTCGAGAACATCCAATGAAACACCTGTTCCAAACGCATTAGTGTTCCAACTGTAGTTATCAATATTCCTTAATCATCATATTCATGGCGCGCGGAGATATGGAATTTACCTTAGAGTGTTCAATACGTAATATATACAACACTGTCAGCCGTGTTGAATCACATATCCAAACACTGAGAACTGAACGGAGAAGAAAGTTTGGATAATTTATGCAAGTGTTTCGTCACATATCCAAACTCCTTCACGCTTGTGATTTTCTTTGTAATATTCTCATGAATTATTAATGAGTTTGAGAAGATAAAATAAAAGATCCGTGTATTGTTTTATTTATTTTATAAACAATACTTGGACTTGGGCCCGGTTGTTCGAAGCAAGGGTAAATCGCTGATTGGCTGAAAGGCGATATCCACACACGTAAAATTATCATATTTGTACGTGTGTTCGGATACTATGTTTCTCAGTGTTGAAAATCCTTGTAAAACGCGGAAGTTTATAGAATAAATACTGATAAACTAAAGTAAGGAGTTAAGAAGTAAAGAACGACATAGAAAGAAAAAGTGCGCCTCCACTGGAGTTAAAACCTCGACCCTTCCAACTGCTTATACTAACTCTTCACCACTACACTACTGAGTATGCTAGTTGAAATCACTGCTTGCAAAAATGAATAAAAAGCCATCTATGGAATAATTATATACAACAGTCAAACCGTAAACAATACTTGCTAATGATGTTTGAAATAAGCGTATGTAAATGTTCGGTTTAGCCATTCGCATAAGAAGTCATTTCAAACACTCATTGTTCGTGTTTCATCAGGAGTTCCAATTATTTCGAAAACAATAAAATCCTCTCGGGTTTCAGTTGTTGTCTCAATATTTCGAGCCCCTGATAAAACACTCCAATTCGTGTTTGAAATAGTACTTACTTAAGCAATAGACCACACTGGCGAAATAAAGCACGCGGGATGTAAGGAGAACGCAAGCATATTCCCAACATCCCAAGTGCTTGATTTTGCCAGTAAACACATTGAAATGTGTGGTCTATTGCTTTTATGATATAACTACGACACAGCGCAAACAGGCGTGCCGATTTCTATGTGTTTACCGGAACAATAGACCATAGATTTTTGAGTCTATATATAACCCAATCAGAGCGCTCGTGCTATCTTGGTTATGTTATAAAGTACTATTAATAGTTCTCTTTCATTTCGCGAACGTCACTAAATATCACACGGCGGCAAAACATGCACGTTAGCGTGCTTCCAGAAAAAAAATTGAAATACTAGTAACCAGAAGTGGCCAAACATTATAAAGAAATACAAGTAAATAAGCTACACAGTAAACCACTTTTTAACCTCGCTTGCTTGCTTGGTATGTGCAGAGAAATATCAGACCTCGGTATTTTCTGTACAGATCGAGCAAGCAAGGTTAATAAGCAGTTATAGACCAGTCAGAGTGCACGTTCCACACTATTCATTGTGATGTTCAATCCCGTGAATCCTTTTTTCAGACTCTATGCCAGATTGTCCTGGTCAAATCAGAACCCACGGTGGTACCTCCGGGAAAAGTAGCTGTTGTAAGTTTCCATTCATCTTCAACGGAACGGCAAAACACAGGTGCAGCAGGGCCAACAGACAGTACCGATGGTGTTCCACTACGGGCGATTACGATAAGGACGGCCAATGGGGTTTCTGTCCTCGTGAGTTTTACTATGTGGCTACTGTAACCAGGGCAACTTAGACGACGAAAACCAATCACATTGCAGAACGAAAACAAAGGCATTCCAACTTACAGTTATTTCATCCAATCAGTGTCGAGTACAAGACAATCGCATTTCAACTTGGTTCGATCCGGTGAAAGGCAAATTAAATTTGGTGGCTAGTTTTGAAGTTGAAGTCTTTTGAATGAAGAACATTGTGTGGATGTACTAGGATTTATATTTTGGAATGCGTTATTTTCATATTGCAATGTGTTTAGTTCTCGTCGTGCGAAGTGACTCCGATTAAAGTAGTCGCACTGTAAGTATACCATCATTTATTATAGAATATCACATGGCACACGGAGACACCGAATTCAGCTTGATAACTCACGAGTGCGCAGCGAGCGCGTGACTGTTCAAGTTTAATAAACACGGGAAGATAGATTCAGTATCTCTTAGCGGCCATGTAATTTACTTTATTACATGAAAACGAGTTGATGAGCATTTTTATTTCTAAATTTGAAGATTTATTTAAGTTTCGAATTTCTTTAAAAGCCTGTCAAATCAAGTCAAAATCAAACAAAGCTATTCAAGATTACGTAGTCGCTATTTAAACGTAATGTTTTTCACATTTTAGGAACGTTAGGAGTAAAAAATTAACAAATCAGATCAAATAAGTTTTGTTTTGTGAAGTGATATCCCACACGTGTTAATATAAATGATATTTATATTTAGTATATACCACACCAGTGAATATCACTTTTCGCGCGCTCTGATTGGCTACTCAAACAGTGAATATGATTTCTTATTACATGGCAGCTTCGTGAGCGGGCAAGATGACTCTGAATGCTGCAATCTGATTGGTTGCTCAGCGGGCAAGATTTTTCCATCTTGCCCGCTCAAGATTTTACAAAACCGCTCACAATTCTTCGTAAACAAATAGCGATAGAACACATACATTTTGAAAGAAACTAAACAATTTGTGACATGAAGGCAAATACTAATTTAAAAATCGTTCTGCCTTTTCGTTTACAGCTAAAATTCACCTTTTTAGAGGGATTAATGCAGTTTTTTCTGGCTCTTGCAAGTTCGATGAAAACAACTGCACCAAAAGCGACTGAATTGAACGAAGCTGGACTTACGGAGATAAAAAACTATAGCAAAGCTGAAATGGCCGTGACTTCAAAAACACAAAGAGGCTACCTCACAACGCTACTACAATCGGGGTACAAAGAAATATAATTATTACGGAAACGAGTAAGCTTAGCACACAGTTTCATCAATTTGCAAAGAAAGCAGGTTTTATATTGTATGAGCTAAGAAATTCAGCATTTACATTTGGCTTACGAATTAAGAGTATTTACTAGATTAATACTTACAAGTTTGTTTGTATTCTTCTACAGCTCTATTTGTCAAGTTTTGCAGTGTGCTTATCTGAGTTATCGCCACTCGAGTGATTTCAACGCCGGTTTTCAACTTTCAAATCTTCCACAAATATGCACATTTTTGTTTCTAGTTAATGCATTCGGCCTTCCTGATGAAGTTGTCATTGAAACTCAGTACATCTGAAGTAAAGTACAGATCAGTTTTCATCCATAAAAACGCATTTTTTACGTCGGAAAACAAACTGTTTTGAACGCCACAAGGTTGAACTTCAAGTGAAAAGTCGTCGAGACTCAGTCTAATTTTAGATTGATTTCTATTCGCTCTTCAGTTTACCACGCAATGGGTTCCTGGCGCGTGTGTCAAAGTGTGATTTTATTCATTTGTGCCATATAATAAAAACCTTATTGACCAAGCTTGTTCGGTCAAGATGGGGGGATATTGGCCTCGTTCATTTTTTGCGTTTTTATGGACCGAGACTCGACCAATATCCCCCCATCTTGACCTCACGCTTGGTCAATAACCTCTACATATTCACCTCCGAGCAAAGCAGCGATCATTTCGCGCGAGTTTTTGTCCATTTGACAGAAAATAAAATAACTATTTGGTGCTGGCTATTCACCTGAAGTGTGGTATATACTAAAACAATTATTCACCTCCACTTCGGTGAATAGTGGTAGATATTCACCTCCACTTCGGTGAATAGTGGTAGATATTCACCTCCACTTCGGTGAATAATGGTAGATATTCACCTCCACTTCGGTGAATAGTGGTAGATATTCACCTCCACTTCGGTGAATAGTGGTAGATATTCACCTCCACTTCGGTGAATAGTGGTAGATATTCACCTCCACTTCGGTGAATAATTGTTAAATATCCCCACTGGAGGCAGTGGATATATCATAGGGTGTAAAAAAGAGCAAATCAGGCAAAACAAGTTTTGGTCTCTGATCGGTGAAGTGATATTCCACACATATTGATAACAATGATATCCCCATTGGTTAGCTTCACTGGTTAGCTCAGTTGGTAGAGCACGGTCTAGAATGCGGGAGATCAGGGGTTCGAATCCCGGCCGCGTCCTTGGGCAGGGACGTTTATAAGTCGTTGGCCTTGTCTCTTTCTAATCAGTATTTGAAGAGGACGTGAAATAACCTGTTGTACTACTCGAAAAAGAGAAGGGGATTGTCACCCGGTACAGCAGCCTGGCCATTGCACTAACCACACACTCAACATTGTAAACTGCGTGGCAGCTATTAGCGCCGTAAAGCAGTCCGAAATAATTAACTGACGCGATATGTAAGTAATATGTAAAGCGCCATGGATATATGGCGCTATATAAATATGGCCATTATTATTATTATTTTATTGGAGGCAGTGTGATATCAATTCCACGATTTTTCTATCAGCCGGTATACCACACTGCCTATCAGACATGTAATAAAGGCATCTTTCAAATATAATTTTAATAACATTAGTTTTTGATGGTGCTTGGGTTATACCGTTACAATGAAGAAAGGTATTTGAAGGATGATAAAGCGGACTAAACTGTGGCTTTGAAATATGAACTGATATTTGTCTTTGGCCAATTTTTGTTCCTCGAAACTCACAGTTTCTCTCGAACTTCGCTCTCACTTTCTTGGACGGATGACATCCAAAGAAAAATATCAGTGCCTATTTTTCTCGTACGTGATTGGGCGGTAACGTACTATTTCCTGCGATCTAATTGGTTCCGGGAGCACCACTGTTTCTATTTTAAGGCACGTATGTGAAATAGTTCGCGAAAAATACTTTAACAGGTTGAAGTTTTCTTAACATGTAATGCACTGTGAGTTTACTAAGTTATATAATTATTTACTAATAAAGTTTAAGCCGTCGGAAACTTGTATTTGAAACCTGAGCCTTCATTCTTTTGGCCAGCGGAGTATGACCTTTTGCCGCGGTGTGGCCTTAGGCTTTCTTATTTGTTAAATATTGTTTTATTTTCAGAATGTCATTTGACAGCTGGTGGTACAAGCAGTGGTTATTGCTGCCATTTCCCGTTTGTATTCAATGGTGAAATCCACCTGAGATGCATCAATAACAAAGATGGTAAACCATGGTGCTCGACTACCTACAACATGGACTTGGACGGTCTGTGGGGATATTGTCCAGGTACATTGCGCATGCGCGAAATTCCCACACGGTGGAATTCTCGTAACCAGTAACCAAATTAAATTAAATTTTCGCGCGTCCGTTTGCATTTTCCTCAGAAACAAAACGGGGGTGGGCTGCCTGTGGGATATGTCATAAAAGACATTCATAATTAAATCACGGGAGCATCCTAAAGACACGTTTACACAGGCGATTTTTGTTGCAATTTTTGTCGCGACTTTCACTGCAATTTTGCGATTTGGGCGCCATTTTGCAGCAATTTCTATGAAACGCGATAACTTTGGTTAGCGGTTTGGCGTACAGAGAAAGCGCACACATCTCGTAAACAAGATGACGGCGGTCGTAACATACCATTGTTTCAATTATTTCCAACACGATGATTTAGATTTTTAGTTGTTCTTCCTTTGTTTTTATTTTACTTTGTTGAAAATTTCCGAAATAACGATAGAGTCAGAACTTGAAGAAGTTGCCATTGCTACCGTTTGCCTTGAAATTGTTGTGCGACAATGAAGAAACAAACGAACAAGAAACCAAAGAACCGTCTGGGTTAAACCATGGCTCGTCAAAAATAAAAAAAATATGTTATTTGTTATAGCAGGCTGAATATTACAGCTTAAAGCTGGTGGAGGCCTGCTTTTGCTCCTTTCACACTCCCCACTACATTAACTGTTTTGGACACACTACATTCGACTCACGGTTGATTTTTACGGTTAAACGAGAAGAAGGAGGATTCCATAAACTACTAAAAGAGCTAGAACACGACGAAGAACTATGTTGATTCTACGCCTTTTTTCCTGTCTGAATTTTCCATGTCGTTTGTAAACAAATATTGAAAAAGCCGTGCGAGAGATCACAGTTCCCCGTGGAATCCTTGTTCTGATACGTTATTTTTGGTACACTGACTCTTCTGAATAATTGCCGCCAAATAGCATTACATTTCGAACATGCTCGAAACCTCGGCGATTTCGTGGCGCTGAATCGCATTGAAATCGCGGCTGGTTTACACGCGCGATTTGAAGTTGCAGCGGGAGCGCGACAAAAATTTCAGTGAAAATCGCGACAAAAATTGCACAAGAATAGCCTGTGTAAATGGACCTTAAGAACGCACGATGTCATTGGCTAAAATACCTAAGCTCAGCGTGTATGATGTTTAATAAATGCACATTCGAGCAGGAGGAAGACATGATCAAAATCTAATCAATCAGCAAACGAGACATAATGTAAACAACATCAGCATGGCTTTACTTTTTCTCTCATTCCTCTCGTGCATCCACAGCTTTTCAAGTTCTCGATCGAGCGCCCAATATGTTTTATAGAATATGGAGAATCATCTATTTATTAAACATAATATTACATGTACTTGTCAATAATACTTACTGACTGATGCCGCGCAAATTACTTTGTGACAGCAAATGCACCTGGTTCATCGCCACAGCCCTTCCAGACCCGAGCAATCTGTCCCACTGAATGTTTCAACCAATGTACTGATGACTGCCCTGATGTTTGTTGTGTTCTAACAGAAACAACAAGTTTACTAGGTTGTCCTCCAAGCTGTCTTACAAACTGCGAAAAGCAATGTCCTATGTATTGCTGTGACTCAGCCGCTTTGCCAAATTATGAACCAGAGATTTTGGTGCAAGGACGTGCAATACCAAAACAAACCTTGGCGCCAAACTCGGCACCTGCGCAACCGATTTTCAAGCCAGCCGCGCGCACAGTCTTGGCGCCAAATGTAGCACACGCTCAACCGGGTTTCAAGCCAGCCGCGCGTGCAGTCTTGGCGCCAAATCTAGCATATCCGCCACAGAGATTCCCTGCACTTTCTTTACCACCAGTTACTGGAAGTATAAGCTGTTCACCGGTGTGCAAAATATTTTGCGTTGGCGCCTGTCCAATCTCATGCTGCTCATCTGCGTCAATTGAAGCTCTGTCGAGTAAAAGAACACTTAACAATGTCCCATACTTTCGTGTCTGCTTACCTTGCTTTAATAACTGCCGTCCTAACTGCCCACCACAATGCTGCAAGAGTAAGCAGATCGCCAGAACTAACAATTACGGTTCTTCTCCTCTGAATGTTCGAGGAATTGTCCCTAGAATAGCCGTAAGTTCACGAGAACAACTAGCATTGACGGAACAACAACAGACAGCGTGTCCTAATCCTTGTGGCAAGACATGTGCCTGGTATTGCCCCGTGGAGTGTTGTATGGGCATGCTAATGCGAATAGCGCCAAATGATAGATACGTCACACAGGCGTTGATAAACGGAAGGAATGTGATTGGCAGCAGAGCAAGAGATATCGTGACGTCACGAAGAGCCATACATGACGCAAGTACCAACACTGGGAAAGGTACTGTGATAATGTGAGAATAACTATAATCCAAAACTCATCATTATCCCTCTCCTTTGATAGAAGACATCTGAAGCAAATTATGCATTTATTAGGGCGAATCCACAGTTGATCTATCGAACACAAGTCGACTCTTGGGACACTCTGCAGTGCTTGATCCCACTAAAATATTTATTAATGGGGGTTACCGAACAAGAACTTTAATTTAATCAATAGTTTCCTTTTAAGGATAGTAGAGTAACCCGCCAACCTAGACTTGGCCTAGAAAATCATTCTACTGCTCATTAATTATTCATGAGGGAAACCACCAATCCCAGGGCTGGATTTGTGCCACTTGCCGTACTTTGAAACCCCCGTAGAATACTGTCAGCACCACTTCAAAGTACTAGGACTTTGAAATGTTTAAGTCCTGTCCATAATAACTGGGGAACTGACGTGTCGACAGTAGAGAAGTGAAGTGACATCGAAAGAAAAAATCTGCCTCCAACGGGATTCGAACCAACTCTTCCAGAACTCAGTATCATTGTCCTCTGTGTCATTAATATGTAACGATGTGTGAGAAGCCATTTCAAAGCTTTGTAATTGTTTTAGACGTGATTTCTAGATCCTAATGAGAGAGCTATGCCTTCGACATTGTTCATGGCACATTGTTCATTGTTCTAGAAACCACATCTAAAACAGTCACTTGGCTTTGAAATATTACTTCCTGTGCTAACACCACAGGAATCCCTGTTATTTACTACTGCAGCGGAAGACAGCAAACATATACACAGTTAATGTTTTTATCAGTGTGTGTCGTCACACGTTCGCTGGAAACTCTCTGGGAGCGTGCTGCGTGTTCCCGTTCATCTACGATGGTCACGTGTACTGGAAGTGTGCGAAGAAAGGGAAAGAAAAACCCTGGTGTTCAACAACACGAGTTTACCATATACATCAAAAGTGGGGATACTGCCTTTGGGACAAATCTATTTGAGCTTGTGTATTTAAAAACAACTGAATAGCTTTTTGGAAAGTGTATTATTAAATAGTCTTGCTTAAATTCTTGACGGTAATCAAGATGGCGAATGTACATAATTTGACCACAATCCTTTGCGAACCTAACAAAGTCAAAATAACAAGTAGAAATATTCTGTTCTCTTCAATGACAGTGGATTGGCAACAGTACTTGTACTGGGTTGTTTTTAAGCTTTGAAGCCTCTCTGCCGCGATTTTATAGCGAATTTAAAGTTTTGCGCGCGCATAGGATTGTGGGTAAAAGTACAAGCCTTATTCTTATTCGAATTCAAATATGGCCGCGTCTGATTAGCATAATGTCGAAGCTCGATATTTACGGGAGAATAAAATGAAATGTGCATGTTAGTAAGGTTTATAAATTTGGAAATGAAATAATGAATTTGTCATGGTTTAAAGTATGTGAAAAACACCAAAACGAGGTTAGTCAGGCATTACTACCTATTCTAATACAAAAGTCTCTAATTTTAAGCCACAATATATTTAAAGCTTTTCTTGCTATAGCGATGTTTCGTGTGTCGTCATCTATTGTCTTTAATGTGCCAACCAGAGATCCATTGGTTCCTAACACAAAGCGGGCTTAACAAATCATGGTTGTACATTAGCATAACAATTGCAATGTTAATTTATCAACACGAAACATCGCTATATCATCCAAACTTTGCAAAACTATTGTTTTCATAGTGCGTATATAGGAGCAGACTTTTGGTAATCAAAATTTTAAATCGCCATATTTTATTTCGGTCTGTAGTTTTCGGTCGCTCACTATAAAATTCTTCAACTTCAACTTTTTTATTGACAACAAGTGCAATAATAGAGAAATGTAAAATTGCTTGCTATACCGCAAGAACACAAACAAATAAACAGTTATTATTACATTTACCATACCATCGTGAACTTATAACCCATGCGCATGCAATTATATGGCAAAGTGAACAATGAAAACTCCTTCTATAAGCCCGACAAGAATCTAGGGCACGGCACTCTTCAGTTACACGGCAAAAATCAAGAGTGCGCTAAGCTTAACACGATGGCGCTCGAACTTGAGTGCAGCCATGGACACTGAGCTGTTGAGCGCTACTCGTGTTAGCTAACCGTGGTGTTGGGTTGTTGGGTTTGCTTGCGCTATTTACAGTTTTTCACCCAAAGAGAATTGTATTTGATTTTTAAGACAACTGTCGGTAAAACCTATCATAAAAGGAGTAGTTTTCTAGAAAATAATCATAATGTCAATTATATTACATTGTTATCATTATAACTGAAATAAAATAAAATGTCAGTCAAACATCTGAAACAGTACAGTTTGATGTCCTTTTAATTTTGTTCCAAAACACCCAAAATACATTCTTTATTAACACAGCTTAAACTAACCCATGATTACCACCTGGCATCTATCCTTTTCAAAAGAACACCGATAAACCAGTAGGTTAATTTAATTGGCGTTTAGCAGGGGAACGCTTAATAAGAACCTCATACCGCGCTAATGCCTTAACCGCGCGTGAAAATCTGCGAGAATTTTGTGATCTGTGAAACTGATGTATTCAGATGTCCAAGGATATAAAACTTAAGGCCTCTGTAGATGTTATAATAAATTAGACTGGAGGTCATTCCTTTCCAGTAGGTCAGAATCTGTCATACATCGCGAGGTTGCCCAGGATCCAAAACAAGGCATTTCTCAAAATGTCAGAAATGACTTCATCCGGTACAAAATGACATGGTATTCTAATGAGCAGGTGGAATCTCGTGTTATGTTTATTTAAATACCTTCTTTTGTCGTAGGTACTAGTCAAAATATAATTTCAAAGACACAATTTAGATTTTATTGTTCGTAAATTGTGGAAATACTTTTTTGATGTTTTCTATAAGTCATTCTCTGGAATGAGGTGTTTTTTTGTTGTGTTAATTTGGGGCTTGGTGGCTGTGAATGGGAAACAGGGACCAGCTGTGAATCGTAGAAAGTTTCAGGCGAAGTCTACTTCATATAATGGTAAGTACGATTGAGCTCCCATTGAATACTCAGGTACTTGATTGAAGCTCATAACAAAAACAGGGGTCCTGAGACCTTCGATACGAGTCAATAGGGTCGGTAAAATTGTTTGCTCCGATTCCATATCACAAATTAAAATAATCAAGTACCGTGTTTGAATCAGTTATCTGAACTATTCCAACAGTACAGTGTGAACGTGGAAACGACATTATGACCCTTTACTTTTCAGCTTTCAGTTTTGATTTTTTTTATTGATTTCAAATTATATAACTGAAACCAAGTTACAAGTTTAACAAATCTTTAAGAGGAGCTATTCATGATAGCAGATCAAGTACCTGAACTGATGAAATATGGAAAAAGATCAGGATTTTCCTCTACAGGGAATCATTGATTTGTTAGTAGTCTAGAACAGACTGAGTGTTGATTATTTTATTCATTTCATTGATTGTCTGGTCAGAGTTCCTATTGAGAATAAGACATTAAATTTAACAAAACCTGATCCGTCAAAATTAAAATAATGTCAAATTACTCAACCTTTGATTAGAAAGAATGTCCGAAACATTACAGGTTTGGCTATCCTTGAAATGAGTCAACTGTGTCGGCGTTGCTAGCGAAACCGCTCCAATCGGAACAGAGTTATTTTCAATTGAACATATAGACTGAAAAAGGAAACAGTCTCCATATCATTCTATATTTAACTCCAGTTGAGCAATTTCAAAATATTGTCACAAGGCAAATTAAATGTCATTTCAACATAGAGACACACTCGAGTGTCATTATATCTCATTCCTTCTATATTTAGGACTATTTTCCTTTCCTGTTTTACTTTATTTAACTGCTTTATGCTGTTTATGCTTTTGTCCATTTTCCCTTACTTTTACACAAAATCAAGAGAGTTTGCTTTTAACTTGAGAAATAAAGAGATTCCAAAAATGGTTATACAAGTGGAAAACGTGGTTCTTTGTCAAAATGTAGTAAAAAAAAAAAGGGAAAAAGACATACGACCAAGGAGTAGAGCAGATTTCGTATCAGAGTAGGACAATGTAGGATTTCGGATTGAACCTGATTGTAAACATTTTATTGTCGGAGTCTAATACAGCGCTACATTTTATTGTCGGAGTCTAATACAGCGCTACATGGCTCCCGATCAGCCAATGTCCTCCCTATCCCATAATAATAGGCCATATTTATATAGCGCCATATACCACAGTCTGATGGCGCTTCACATTTTACTGACATATCCCGTCAGTGCTATTACGGCGCCAATGGCTGCCACGCAGTTTACAATGTTGAGTGTGTGGTTTGTGCAATGGCCAGGCTGCTGTACCGGGTGACAATCCCCTTCTCTTTTTCGAGTAGTACAACAGGTTCTTTCATGTCCCCTTCAAATACTGATTAGAAGTAGAAGGAGACAAGGCCAACGACTTATAAACGTCCCTGCCCAAGGACGCGGCCGAGTTCGAACCCCCGACCTCCCGCACTACAATCAAAATACGGCATGTCCGTAGCCTTGCCATAACCGCATATCCGTGCTGTACCGTTGAATCTGTAATTTGATTGGATCATCAGGACAAAAACAATAGGAAAACCATTTCAATGTCAATATATTTTACGTGTTCTAATTCCACACCTGTGAGTAGAACTAGTACCACTACGCTTGTCAAACAAGCCTAGGCCTTATGCCTGGTTCGATACGCAGACGCAGTGCACTAATTGTGAGATAAAAACAAGTGCCTTACGCGAATTGCTTCCCCAAAAGCGATAAATACAACTACGCAAGCGCAGTCATGAATACATACTATCTGGAATAAGAACTGAACACTGCTTTATCAATAGATGTCTTTTCCGGCAACATAATCTAATCCAGTTTACCTTAACACCGGGAGAGAAAATGCTAAAGGCACACAAGATTGCAATTCTTTTCTAAAAACCATTCTTAAGGCAAAGTTTTTCTAAGCGAACTTTTTACTTAATTAAATTTGTTTAAAGCCCCAAGAGAAGATCAAACAATGTGAAAAAATGCTGCGCTATAAAAACTTAAACTTTCCTTAATTTCTAATGTTTGTAAACTTCAAACCTACTGGCGCTAAGAAAGATTGGTAGGCATTTAGGCACTAAACGAAGCGATTGTTTGCGCATTGTACTCGTACCGATCCCTATGGTATTGCTTTCCCAGGTAACAACAAAGACACATATGGGGATATATATATTCTGGAGTGTCATCTTTTTTTTGATCGGGTGTATATATATATATATATATATTGTGAACAAGGCCTTAACAAGGTGAGCAATCTTACGCATTATATATCTTACGCATATATAATATAGCTAAGATAGCTACTAAAGGTGTTAAGGTAAACTGGATTAGATTATGTTGCCGGAAAAGACATCTATTGATAAAGCAGTGTTCAGTTCTTATTCCAGATAGTATGTATTCATGACTGCGCTTGCGTAGTTGTATTTATCGCTTTTTGGGAAGCAATTCGCGTAAGGCACTTGTTTTTATCTCACAATTAGTGCACTGCGTCTGCGTATCGAACCAGTTACTCGTGTTTTTGGCGTTTTCTTGAAAGGGCAAATGACAGTTTAAGACTTTTCTGGCGTCTCTATCCCATAATTGATCTCTAGGTATTTTATGTTGGCGGGAGGGGGGGTGGTGGGGAGGACTAGTTGAAACATTTTCGCGAATAACTAACTTTACCTGGCGTATGGCGCAACGATTTGCTTAGTGGAAGACGTACATTTCCCACTAATTCTGAGAAAAAAAGTGCATTTTATGGATGAAAACGTTGAAAAGTGAGTTACTGGCTTTTAACTCTTTGTCGTCCGATCGTGTGTGAGCTCCATTGGTGAAATCCTGAGTGGTAACTCAACCCTCACCCCTCAGTTCAAGATTGGCTAGCCCGGGGTAGTTAAATACTGCTGACTTTTTAAGCCGACAATACCATTCGGGAGAATTCTACGTAGTCGTCGACGGTAGGTATTGCAACTTCTGTAGGGTTTCCAATGAAATATGCTCAAATTTTATAGGAAAAAAATGCCACTGTCAGAGATCTTGAGGACATCATTAAGTCTGAGGACGGCTGAAAAGTACTTGGTTTGCTTCTAGTAGGCTTTGTGAGGGGATTTCACAGGGTTTTCCTGTTGTGTTTGTGCTTTCAGACACAAGAAAAATTATTCAATGAAATCCTTGAAATCTTGCAGTTGGCAGTCTTTTACCCCTGCTCAACCTATTAGGATGTGTTTTTGTCACTTTAAAGCAACGGCTTGAGTCCAAATCACCGCTCTTGGTTGTAGGGGTAAAAGACTTCTAAAAATAATCCTACAGGAGTCCCAGAGGGGGGACCCCTTGTGGAAATTGTGTCCATTACCCAGCATGCAATTGGAGGTGGGTACAGGTGAACGTGGTGGAGAGAAATGCAGTGACAAGAATAGCGCGGTTCACAGTCGCTTGGTGTGTTTTGTGCCAACAAAACCTGGTGGTTAGAAAGATTAAAGAAGGTACTCAGTAACGACTGAGTGCTGATTTTATGTTTGCTTTTGATTTCAAGTGCGAATGGGAAGGGTGTTTTGAGCCGATTTATAGCTTCTTAAAATTCGTGAAAATCGAAGAAACAAAACGATCGCCAAAACAAATGAGTTTTTCTCCATAGTGAAAGAGTCGAGCGATCCATGTTATAGCTCTGACTTTGAAGCCATTCATCCCTTCGCATAATATCGCAACATCGCAAGATTCCAGCATGTCTAGATGTGATGCAATATTTTTTCTAGTATCGGACTAATGCGTCCTATATGTACAGGCTGGGACGGTAAAGAGTTAAAGCCACATAAAATACCTAGAGATCAATTATGGGATAGAAAGGCCAGAAAAGTCTTAAACTGTCATTTGCCCTTTCAAGAAAACGGTAAAAACACGAGTTACTGGCTTTTAAAGCTAAAGGTACACAAGATCTGCCATGTTTTCACAAAAGGGGGTCTTTAGTTCTAGGGCTCCTTTTGTGAAAACATGGCAGATATATATATTGTGAACTCACACGTGTGTTTTGAGTAATCAATAAAGACTATTATTATTATTATTATTATTATTATTACTAGTAGGTACCGCTAACGATAATCCAACATGCGTTTTAGATGTTAGCTACGTCATAGCGCGTGTTGGGTAGTGCCATGCAACTTGCATGATAGTGATCATGGGCGTATGGTTATTTTCCACCTACTAAGGCTAAACTGGAATTTTGGAGCACTTCTCGTTAAAATAAGTGGCCGAAACTTAGCGAAAAAAGTTTCTCCTTGAAATGATTATTATTTTCCATCCAAGTGCATTGAATGTCATCACAAGCTCGCGAACCGACAGCCTTCCGCAGTTCATGCCGCATGGCAGTTGTCGCGTCGAGTACAGAAACCATGGTGATTTTAAGCTGCAACCTCATTCTAGCCACTTCTAAATGGGGGAGGGTACCATTATCAACAGGAAAGGCATAGCATTTTCCACTCCTCCCCACTCAGTTTTGCAAGGTTCGCATTTCTTACCCCAAATTTGTAACAAGTATGTTGTGTTCGTCGTGTTTACTACCAAAATCATGATTTTTAAGCTGCAACTTCATTCTAGCCACTTTAATGGGGGAGGGTTCCATTATTAACAGGAAAGGCATAGGATTTTTCACCCCTCCCCCCTCAGTTTTGCAAGGTTCGCATTTCTTACCCCACATTTGCAACCAATATGTTGTGTTCGTCGTGTTTACTACCAAAATCATTATTTGTAAGCTGCAACTTCATTCGAGCCACTTTAATGGAGAGGGTTCCATTCTTAACAGGAAATGCATAGGATTTTCCACCCCTCCCCCCTCAGTTTTGCAAGGTTCGCATATCTTACCCCACATTTGCAACCAATATGTTGTGTTCGTCGTGTTTAGTACCAAAACTATAATTTCAACGCTGCAACTTTATTTAATCCAGTTCTGGACTGGGAAATAGAACATGAAACTGTCCCAGCATGCTTTGCGACCAAAACGAAAAGGGCGATGGATTTTTACGGGTAGAAAGGGACATCATAGAGGCATGGGGGTTTTCACCAAAATGTTACCCGTGGAAAACTGCAGGGGGTCTTCTTCATTTGGTTGACATTAAAGTTCAGGGGGGGAAATGACAGGCAAAAGAAAAATTCAAAATGGCTTAATCCCCCTGAACCTCATTTCCGCGAGTATTCTCCAAAAACAATCGTCTTGTTGGACGAAATTACTTAAGATGGGTTGCTTTTATTCCCTTTAACTATGTGCTACATACCAAACATTAAACCACCTAATCTATGAATTACAAATATTCCCTACCCCACTCCTTGGATATCCTATACTTCATTTGTGAAAGCAAACGTGTTCGAAAACTGATCGGTTTCCAACATTTCAAGTTCAGAAAAGAACCAGCAAATTAAAGTTGAATGGTTACCCAGGCCCCGCTCGGCCAAGAGAAAGGGCGATGCGTTTTTACGGGTAGAAAGTATTGTTGTAGCCACATGGGCTTTTCGCCAAAATGTTAACCATAGAAAACTGCAGATGGTCCTCTTTGTTTGGTTGAAATCTACGTTAAGGAGGAGAAATGAGAGCAAAAACAAAATTTCGAACCGGCTTAACCACCCTGAACTTCATTCGCGCGAGTAATTACGCAAATATTTAATCTAGTTGGATGAAATTGCATTCCTTTAGCTATTTGCTACATACCAAACATTAATTAATTAATTATTTATTTAATGATTGTATTATTTCTATGATTATCGTTAGGAATTATTATTCATTTTATTATACATTTATACTGAGGCTGTGTATGCTGCTTGTGCTTATGCTTATGCTTTAGTCGCTAGTGTGAACCAGGCTTACATTACTGAGTCTGTGTGTGTTGCTTGTGCTTATGCTTGTGTCGCTAGTATGAACCAGGCTTAGATTACTGAGTCTGTGTGTGTTGCTTGTGTTTGTATCGCTAGTGTGAACCAGGCTTACATTACTGAGTCTGTGTACGTTGTTTGTGCTTATGCTTGTGTCGCTAGTGTGAACCAGGCTTAGATTACTGAGTCTATGTGTGTTGTGTGTGCTTATGCTTGTATCGCTAGTGTGAACCAGGCTTACATTACTGAGTCTGTGTGTGTTGCTTGTGCTTGTGCTTGTGTCGCTAGTATGAACCAGACTTACATTACTGAGTCGGTGTGTGTTGCAAATGCTTCTGCTTGTGTCGCTAGTGTGAACCAGACTTACATTACTGAGTCTGTGTGTGTTGCTTGTGTTTGTATCGCTAGTGTGAACCAGACTTACATTACTGATTCGGTGTGTGTTGCAAATGCTTATGCTTTAGTCGCTAGTGTGAACCAGGCTTACATTACTGAGTCAGTGTGTTGCTTGTGCTTATGCTTGTGTCGCTAGTGTAAACCAGGCTTACATTACTGAGTCTGTGTATGTTGCTTGTGCTTATGCTTTTGTCGCTAGTGTGAACCAGGCTTACATTACTGAGTCTGTGTGTTGCTTATGCTTGTGTCACTAGTGTGAACCAGGCTTACATTACTGAGTCTGTGTGTGTTGCTTGTGCTTATGCTTATGTCGCTAGTATGATCCAGGCTTACATTACTGAGTCTGTGTATGTTGTTTGTGCTTATGCTTGTATCGCCAGGCTTACATTACTGAGTCTATGTATGTTGTTTGTGCTTATGCTTGTGTCGCTAATGTGAGCCAGGCTTACATTACTGAGTCTATGTGTGTTGCAAATGCTTGTGCTTGTGTCGCTAGTGTGAACCAGGCTTACATTACTGAGTCTGTGTGTGTTGCTTGTGCTTGTGCTTGTGCTTGTGCTTGTGCTTGTGTCGCTAGTATGAACCAGACTTACATTACTGAGTATGTGTGTGTTGCAAATGCTTATGCTTGTGCCGCTAGTGTGAACCAGGCTTACATTACTGAGTCTGTGTGTGTTGCTTGTGCTTGTGCTTGTGCTTGTGCTTGTGCTTGTGTCGCTAGTATGAACCAGACTTACATTACTGAGTATGTGTGTGTTGCAAATGCTTATGCTTGTGCCGCTAGTGTGAACCAGGCTTACATTACTGAGTCTGTGTGTGTTGCTTGTGCTTGTGCTTGTGCTTGTGCTTGTGCTTGTGTCGCTAGTATGAACCAGACTTACATTACTGAGTATGTGTGTGTTGCAAATGCTTATGCTTGTGCCGCTAGTGTGAACCAGGCTTACATTACTGAGTCTGTGTGTGTTGCTTGTGTTTGTATCGCTAGTGTGAACCAGACTTACATTACTGAGTCTGTGTATGTTGCTTGTGCTTATGCTTTTGTCGCTAGTGTGAACCAGGCTTACATTACTGAGTCTGTGTGTGTTGCTTATTCTTGTGTCACTAGTGTGAACCAGGCTTACATTACTGAGTCTGTGTGTGTTGCTTGTGCTTATGCTTGTGTCGCTAGTATGAACCAGGCTTACATTACTGAGTCTGTGTATGTTGTTTGTGCTTATGCTTGTATCGCCAGTGTGAACCAGGCTTACATTACTGAGTCTATGTATGTTGTTTGTGCTTATGCTTGTATCGCCAGTGTGAACCAGGCTTACATTACTGAGTCTGTGTATGTTGTTTGTGCTTATGCTTGTGTCGCTAGTGTGAACCAGGCTTACATTACTGAGTCTGTGTGTGTTGCAAATGCTTATGCTTGTGTCGTTGTGTGAACCAGAATTACATTACTGAGTCTGTGTGTTGCTTGTGCTTATGCTCAGTTGTGTCGCTAGTGTGAACCAGGCTTAGATTACTGAGTCTGTGTGTGTTGCTTGTGCTTATGCTTGCGCGCTAATGTGAACCAAGCCTTAGACTACGTTTACCGGCAAAAGAGCAAATTGTGTATATCATTTAATTTGTTTCAGTAATTGTTTTTGTTATTTTTTAGGTAAAAGGGGAAACATACCTTACCCAAGCATTCGTAAGTACAAAATATCATAATTTATCATAATAGTAGTAAGCCAATACAACTTTAATTTATGTGTCGATGGACAGAGCTGAATAACGAGGGCACATGCTCAAGGTGACTCGTAAATCGGCGGAAATTTTGCCGTAAACTCTATATTGTGGCGCCGGTCAATCTCTCGTGTTTGTTAGCAATTTATCGCAGTGTTCAAATCTTAAACTACACTGTTCAAAACATATGCTTTTACTTAGGTTCTGAAGGAAATGGTCGACCTGAGTATTTAAATCTTATCCTTACCATAAAAGTCTTATCAGTTCTTCGCAGAAAACACGACGGTACTCGCTAAATTTTGAAATTTCCGCCATTTTTATATACGCTGCAGTCGTCCCTAGTCCCCGCGCGTCACGTTATTCAGTAAGTCTGGTTACGGGATTGTTATACAGCTCTGTCGTGTCGATGTATTTTGCTTGAAAAGCTAATTGACCGAGTTAGCTTGTACATTTTCGTCCCATTTCAGGTCACCTGAATTTTCCCTTGATGAATGTTTTCTTGTTTTTCTGTATCCCAAGAGGAAATGTATAAATTTCTCACAAATCACCGAATCCTCTGGATAGCTGTCTCATGAATTGGGACAGCAAAAGTACAAGCTAAATCGGTCAATTGGGGACATTACAAATACATACATAAATATGTAAATTCGGTATCGTATAGCTGGTAAAATGAAAAAAAAATAGAAGAAAGAAAGAAAAATGAACACAAATAATTTATGCAATTATTCAGTTATTGTATACAGCTATTTCAAGAAAGGTTGTCCCGGAAAAATGACAAGCGACATTCCCTGACCGAAATGGATTGTGGTTATTACTGTCCAGCTGTGCGAAACGAATAAACAACAGTGTAATTCGAAAATCGATTCGCAGGAGACCATTAATATTCGTTTTTGACCCAAAAACATACGAATTCACCAGACTTTCAGCGACTTTTGTCGATTGTCCGGGATAACCTTTTTTGAAATAGGTTACATATGCACTTATTATGAGCTACCGCGCTCTCTAATGCCAAACAACTTAAAATAAAATCAGTAAATTAAAAGAAATGTTAATGAACATTTTACAACAACTACCCATTTTCTCGCTCTCTGATTGGCTAATTTTTATCGTCTATAAGAAGACAGACAATAATGCTTACGCGCGCTACCGCATAAATTTCGTTGTAATAGGCCAAAGTCGCCTACAGTTTCCTTTGTCTGTTGTTGTACAAAAACAAATTGAAGTTAGTCCAAATATTGATGATGAATTTCGTCATAACATGGTTAACATTTCTGTGGACCACTCGGCGTCCTCAATATGGTATCTGCTCTTACAGATAGAAAACTACGTGCACTTTTTAAGCCAGAGCTAAACCGGTTCGGACATTGCTGTACAATATAGGCTCAACATTGTTGATGTTTCAACAATATTATACTGTTTAGCACCCCGCAATGTTTGACGACGTTGGATCAATATTTTTTGTAGGGCGAAATGTTTGATCGAACCAAACTTTCATCAACAAAACATGTTGACCCAATGTCATCCAACATGGGGCGCTAAACAGTCTAACATTGTTGGTCCAACATGGGGTGCTAAACAAACAGTCTAACATTGTTGGTCCAACATGTGGTGCTGAACAGTCTAACATTGTTGGTCCAACATGGGATGCTAAACAATCTAACACTGTTGGTGGTGTAACATGGTTTGCTAAACAGTCTACTATTGTTGATCCAACATGGGGTGCTAACCAGTGTTGACCTACGTTGTACAACAATGTTCGAACGTTTTGAGCGGTTACTTAAAATACATATAAATCTTACACAGAATTCAAGCATACATTTCACCGTCAAAGAAATGTCCTAATTATTAGTTTCGAAACTTTCATGTAAAACCTAAATAGGTCACCTCAATCTTTTCCAACCAACAGCACTACTAAATGCAAACGCTTCTGTCCTTCATGCTGCCTCCGTTGGTGCTTATGCTGGAGCCAAGGCAGGTGCCAGTACTGGAGCCAACGCTGGCGCTCAGACAGGTGCAAAGGCAGGAGCCCAGGCAGGAGCTACAGCCGGTTTGGAAGCAGGAAAGAAAGCAGGGGAAGAGGCCGGTAGCCGCATAGCTCATGAAATAGCCTTGGAGGCAATACAGAAGATCCTGCTAGCGCAAGCGAATGCTGGCCACGTGTTCAATATATTTGCCAATAGCAGTGGAAAAGCAGCGGCTGCTTCAGGGACAGGAACGGGACAAGGAGTTGGGGCAGGTGCTGGTGCTGGGGGTGGTTCACAAGGGGGAGCCACAGGAGGAGCCACAGGGGGAGCCACAGGGGGAGGCACAGCGGGAGGCACAGCGGGAGGCACAGGAGCGGGTACAGGAACGGGTACAGGGGCGGGTACAACAGCTGGAGGCGGAGCAGAAGGAGGAGCGGGAGCAGGAGGGGGATCAACTGCAGGTGCTACTGCAAGTTCTACTGCTGAGGGAGGTGCAGAAGTAGGAGTAACTGGATCATCGGGAGAAACAATCAATGCAAATGCAAACGCTGCAGCAGCTGCAGCTGCAGCGGCGGCAGGTGGTGCAGCGGGTGGAGGAGGTGGGGCAGCCGGCGGAGGAGGTGGAGCAGCCGGCGGAGGAGGTGGAGCAGCCGGCGGAGGAGGTGGAGCAGCAGCTGGAGCCGCAGCAGCAGCATCAGCGGCGGCATCGGCTGCTGCTAGTGCTGCCGCTATTTCAGCCTCCAGTGCTAGTGGCGCGGCAGTTAAAAGTAAGTAATGTAAACGGCTGTATTAATTTTATTAATAATAGTCCCATTTTCTAATGTTTCACATAATTATCCATGTCTTGATGGTTACTTATTTTAAGTGTTAGCAACCAAGCATACTTTTTCGTGTTCAATCATCTCTGCCTAATCATAAACCTAACAAAATTTTGATTGTGATTGGTTGAGAGGAGATTTATCCCAACTTACACTGTTTGATTGAAATTGGGTGAGAGGAGATTTATCCCAAATTACACTGTTTGATTGAAATTGGGTGAGAGGAGATTTATCCCAAATTACACTGTTTGATTGAAATTGGGTGAGAGGAGATTTATTCCAAATTACACTGTTTGATTGAAATTGGGTGAGAGGAGATTTATCCCAAATTACACTGTTTGATTGAAATTGGGTGAGAGGAGGTTTATTCCAAATTACACTGTTTGATTGAAATTGGGTGAGAGGAGATTTATCCCAAATTACACTGTTTGATTGAAATTGGGTGAGAGGAGATTTATCCCAAATTACACTGTTTGATTGAAATTGGGTGAGAGGAGATTTATTCCAAATTACACTGTTTGATTGTAATTGGGTGAGAGGAGATTTATCCCAAATTACACTGTTTGATTGAAATTGAAAATCGAAAACAAAAGTCCCAGAATGAAATAGAAGTACGTACAGTTGTTTCGACATGTTTCCCAAAAAATTCGAATGCTTAAAATAGACTTTTCTGCGCTGTAGTTACGGCAAAAACACATCTTACACTGTAAATTAATTTTACAGTACTAAGCATTAGCATTTCTTACGATATAAATTATGATACACTTTGAAAAATCCACTCGTTGTAATTAATCCCAAATTACATTCGAAACCGTATGATTACCTCAGGATGCAAATTTGACTACAGTTTGAATAAGAAGCAGTTACTAGTGATGTAGATAAAAGACCAGTTTACGGTTCATGCGCAGTTGTACAATTCCTTTGTTTATTTGGCGGGCCACCAGACGTTAGACAATGGTGGCCCTCCAGTTGAAACAAAAGACTTGAACAACTGCGCATGAACCGTAAACTGGTCTCTTCCAAATGAATGCAAATCAAAGTCAGTCTTAAAGGGATACCCGAGTGAAAAACACATTGGGGCTCAAAAGAATCTTCAACATGTTCTTTGTTCAGAAAATGTATTAAAATTTGATCAAACGTTTTTAGTATTAAGAACGAGCACCTCAAAGTTGGCCCCACGAAGACATGGGCGCCGCCATCTTTGTTTGCATTTACGGAAGTGACGTCACTTCGTCCCACCAGCGTTCTACTCTCTCACTTATTAGGTGTTTTTAGGATGATAAACGCCTTAACTGTACCTCACATACATTGTAGTTCTTATACTTATTCAGAAGTCACTCGAGTCTTTTAAGCCATGTTGTTTTGCTGTTATTAAATGGCAGTTACGAGACGTTGTTGTTCGTCTGATAATTTCTCGCCTTCCCAATGCTTTTCTTCCTCCTCCCAGTCTTCTGAACTTTTCTCATAATGTCGTCTTCATCATAATTCCGGTTTCTGTAAGAATTCCTCTGCAATCTCGATGAAAATATATCCACTTTAATTCCGAGCGTGTGAAAATCATACAAAGACAAGTAGCCGCGATACGCTGCCGGTGGGACGAAGTAACGTCACTTCCGTAAATGCGTAACAAAGATGGCGGCGCCCATGTCTTCGCGGGGCCAACTTTGAGGTGCTCGTTCTTAATACTAAAAACGTTTGATCAAATTTTAATACATTTTCTGAACAAAGAACATGTTGAAGATTCTTTTGAGCCCCAATGTGTTTTTCACTCGGGTATCCCTTTAAGCTTTAACAGTAACTTTTTTTAAATCCAACGTGCCTCATAGCTTTCTCGTTAACCTATTTGTTATAAAACCTTTGCAGTCATGAACGGAGCCATGTACCTAATCTACTCCATCAACACTCCCTCCCTGCAAGTGTACTATAACAACTTGGGTATACGAGTGGATAAAAACCAAGTCTTCCTAGCGCAGCACGGTCAGTACTTTATAGCCCACGTCCCTGGCCTTAATGTGGATCCAGATACCGTGTCGTTTGAATCCGTCTGCTACCCTAATCACTTCATCATACAGAAAGACTATCGTTACATATTACTCAAGCGCGATCAAGAAAAGAAGTTTGGTAAGAGTCCATTATAAGATAAGTCAGGGAGAAATTATCTGGGGAGCCCATCTAGTACCAATTATATCTGATACCAACAGTTTGGAACCATGGATATTTATAGAACTAACTGCTTGTTTTCACTTGGTGTCATTCTTGGTTGCTGCTGCTAATGCTTCCAGACTGAATTTTATGATATCAAACAAAGTAAGAGATAGACTCCCCTAATAGGAGGAGCCGGGATGAAGCCGGGATGAGCCGGGATGAAGCCGGGATGAAGCGCTTCGCCTCCCACCTCTGTGGACTGGGTTCGATTTAGGTATTGATATACCAAAATATAAAAATCTTTTTCGCTATTTTAAGTTGAGTTTTAGCGTTTATATTCAATACTGGAAATAGAAAATATTTCAATCAAATTAGAGTTGTGGTAATACAATGAAGGTTTTTTTGGAGTATAACACGAGTTAGATTCGTAAAAAGCCGTCCGTGTATTAAAGCTCCTACAAGATGAAGCCCAACGCTCTTTTGAATACTTCATCACCATATTTTAACAAAACGGCTTGTCCCGTATAATCTCCCCAGCCCCACCCAACAAGAAAATACTTTTAAAATAAGCTTCACAGCTTTTACCAAATATCAGAAAACCCCTGGAACGATCAGCTGTTCGAAGTCCATTAGCGTTAATCCTGGGTTAAATGTTAAGTAAAACCGAGTATTTTAGTTCTCTTGGTACAAGGTGCCTTTCTCCAATATAGGATTAAAGTTAGAAACGTACAACTCAATCCTCATCAAACAATATGTTTTCAATCCAAAATTTAGTAGTTCACAAGTCAGCCAGATCAAACTACCCTTAGTCCTGATTTAGTTAATTGGGGATTTCAGAAACTGTTCGCTGATAACATTGTTCCTTTAAGTCATATTTGTGTATTGCGATTTTCTTCGCAGTTAAGGAAGCTACCCTTTACATCCGTCGCCACGATGAGCTGAAGGATACCTTCTCCTTTGCTTCCTTCCACTCAAATTTTTACTTCTCAGTTGGCGAAAAGATTTCTTCCGTGTTGTACGATGTAAGGGCAATCTCCGTGGTACGTTCATTGCAGTACGACCAACAAACCTCATTTGTCCTGAAGGCGTACCAGACAGGAACTGATTCCAAGCAGTACTGTGCCGAGGAAAAACCCAAACCTGAAGTAACGACCACACCCACAGAAACCACCTCCTCTAGTACATCCGTACTAGCATTATCAAAACGTAAGCATGACCTCTTCTTACAGTGCGATGCGCCAAAACTGTGGAATTTGTTGCCACCTACTACTAAGTTATGCCCCTCGGGTGGAGTCTTCAAAGCTAAGTTAAAAGCATATTTATTTAAGGAAAGTTTTCATTAGTTTAGTTATTGCTTAGATCGTAAGATTTTATAGTTCTTGTAAATTAACTTGCCTGTTTTCCAGCTATGTAAAGCGCCTTTGGACGTTTAGGATTAAGGCGCTATATAAATGTAGAATTATAATTATATAAATCCTAGCATATCCATGCAATTTTCTTCATTCGAAAGACTTTGACTTCAGAACTAGTCGACCAAATGCACCTTTTACCGGATCCGGCCAAGCTCGAGCTAGTTGAAATGCTATTGTTGTTTTTTTAATCGAGACTGATTGGCTCAAGTAACCGTAAGTTGCAGGATGCTTTGTTTTCGTTCTGCAATGTGATTGGTTCTCGTTGTCTAAGTGGCCCCGGTTTCGGTAGTCGCACTGTAAGCCAATTCGCTAGCTAATAAACTATTTACTTTACAAATAAATGTACTTTAGCCAGGATAATTTAAGAGCTAAAGAGAAAGCAGCGTAGCAGCACGAAAAATTAACATAAAGAAACTTTGAGACGTGTTACAATGTGTTATATTCGGCTGATTGTCGTTGAGTTGCCCGTCTCGATCGGATCAATTAGCTTAATGTGTACTTCCAGCCTCTAACCCTTTAACCGAACCCAACCTATAACAATCTAATTCCCTCACAGTCGTTTGTTTCTCTCGCCAATCGGCTCGTAATGTTCAAGTTCAATTTCTCATGTTTTTAACTCCCTGGGATTGAAAATGAGCTTTGATGTTTCCTGAGCTGTTCAAGTCGCACACATCTCTCAGTATAAATTGGAAGCACGTGTTAAAACTGTAATATATATATATAATTATATATATATATATATAATAAATATTGCGATGCTGTTTAGGCCTCTAGCATCAGAAGTTGTTAATATGCCTGATTGTTTTCTTTTTGTAGATAAGTGTGTTGCTCTACGCTTCATAAACCAAGTTGGGTCAACGTTCAAGATCATCTCAAGTTTGAAGAAAGAAGGTTGGCTCGTAAATGGGGAAGAATTCAAGATGAACTTCACCTTTAAACGCCCAGAGCTTCATAACTTTATCACGTTCAAAGCCATTGATTTGCAGAACAAGTTACAAATAATTCTTGATGGCGACAGAACGATCTCAGTGATGCCCAGGGTTGACTGCTCTAAATATATTGATGTCGTGGTGACTGCTAATGAACGTAAGCATGCAGCTTAGTCATAGAACCCGGCTAAACATAGAAATGTTGATAGTGCTCCATGAAATGGCTACATCGAGGAACAAGTAAATATAACTCAAATTTGACAAAGTAAACGTTATTCGCCATTCCATCTGCGAAAGACTATCGAGATCCTTGACTCAAAATAATCAGATTATTGGGTGACATTTCCCATAACACAAGCAAAGAAATCAACACAATTGAAGCAAAACAAAAACTAAACCAAAATAACTTAGATGTTAATCAAATGTTTCTTGGTGATAAAGTAGTACTTGACTACTGTGAATTTGTGTGGAACAACTTAGGTTAGAACGTCTGCAGACAAGAGCGGCAAGAATACTATTAAGGAGCATGACCTTTCGTATGATAATATATTACACCAACTTGGTTGGCAAACTTTACAAGCGCACTGTACTATACACCGTGTAATATCACGGTTCCCGAGGTTTTCATTGTTCCGAGAGGGACATTTAATCTCTAAATGCCCTGATCACTACTATTTATCGAACCTCGTGCATACACATTAGGTACAATAAGTAACTAATCATACCTAATGTGTATGCAAAAGGTTCGCTTATTAGAAGAGAATGCAGGCTGGACATCAACTCCTGCTCCCCTCTGGCACGACCAACCCTGCGCTCCCGGCTGAAAAATTGGATCCACACTGACCCATCATCATCATAACCTTCAATGTAATCCATGTGGGATGACCTATTTCAATCTGCGCGTTATTCTCTTCATTTTTCAAGCCCGCTTCTTCCATGTGAGATACTTAAAACCATAAACATGACGTAATTAAAATCCTTGCATGCTGTTTGAATATTTAGTCAACCGCATAATAACTAATGAATTGATTTAATTTATTCATTTTTAACTTGTGTAAAAAGTACGATAAAATCGATTGTTCTGTGGCATTGAGTCTCCCTCACATGGGATTTGTCTGTGTTTTAGACTTCCAAAACACTGGGTGATAATTATGAATATTCTGAAATAAAAGTAGTAAAACGTATTAGTTTCATCCCATTTTTATGAACAAATTCTCTTCCAACCATTAGTAACAATCAAAAACAATAACTACGAAACAGGCACGATTGATAAGGTTCTGAACATATGATTTGCTTTATAAACGACATTTGGAACCGCAGTACAAATCATAGTTTTAATATTTTGAAAAATTGGAGGAAATTAGACGTCTTCCTACCTTTTAAGGCGATTTTCATGTTTCAACCGATGAGATCAAGAATTTTCACAATACAAAATTAACACCTTGCCCATCTGAAAGCCATTCGATGCCGTACTTCTTACACGAATCATTACTTAAATGTTTAAATTGTGATTATTATTATTATTATTATTAAGTTTTAACAGGCTCCTTGTTAGGAATGTCCTATTCCTGCAGAAGACTGACTCGAGGAAGGTTAAGATTTCCCAACCGAGAAGATAAACTTTAATGTACCCAGTGTAGGAACGAGAGTGAAAACATAGAGGGAGGATGTACTGAGAAACTGAGAAACGCTTTACAATTAAACACACAGATTCCATTCTGCCGTGCGTCTGTCCTTTTATAGATGCACAGATGACGTCACAACGTGACGAGAACAAAGAAGTGTGCCACGAGACGCAGTCGAGTAACGTCACTGATGTTCTCTTCACGATTTGGCGTCATCTGAGCATCTATAAGAGGACAGACGCACAGCAGAATGGAATCTATTGTTTTATATAATAATCGAAAGCTAAAAACTATGGAAATATCCAATCAAAACGAGTTGAGAAATTGGTTGCACGCGCTCATGACGCCACCATGTGTGTGTCCTCTAATAACACACGGCTCTTGACCAATCAGAGCGTACGTTTCCGACCGATTATTATATAATTTATAATAATTGTCAATAGACAAATAAACGAAATTTTAACTGACATTTATATACTCCCATCCAGACTTTTTTACAGGCACTCCACTAAAACTGTGACAGTTTGATAGATACAACGACTAATTTACTACTTTTCCAAATGATGGCTTTGTTAACGTTGAACGAGGCACTTCCCTGGTTGTCAATGACAACGCATACAAGAATCATGATTGCAGATAAATTTGCAATGACGTAATGGCTAAGCTTTCACAAGACAGCTAAGATTACTTGTACTCGTAAACCCTGCCTTGGTCGACGTTGATTAATAATGGCAGATAATAAGCAATGATCTGATCTATCTGAATTTTATATTAAACTACGTCAAATACTTAACGGAATAGCTGTCGACTTCCTACAGATAGCAGATATGACGGTTTTCACAACGATTTGGCGAGCTAACTTTGAATGAAATAACCTATTATTTAGCCCTGTCATCGATGAAGGCCGCTTCGTTTAAACGGGGCTGTTATTAATATTTAATTTACGTTCTCAATTTTGACCAGTTACCACAGACTGTATCTACTATTGGTATTTGTGGTTTATCTGATGTCTCTTATTTTACTACAGTTCCAAAGCCAAGTCCCACACCCAAACCACAGCCTCAAACTACCCAACCACCGCCTCCTACCACAACACCATCTCCAACACCATCCCCAACACCATCCCCAACACCACCTCCTACGCCTCCCGCACTACCACCGGCTCCACCACCACCACCACCTCCAGCACCACCTCCAGTCCCAATTACAACACCTCCAACTACGCCACCACCACCTCCAACACCACCTCCAGTCCCAATTACAACACCTCCGACTACACCACCACCTCCACCAGTGCCACCGCTGGTACCACAAACGCCACCTCCACCAAAGCCAGGTACTATATCTAACCTTTTATAATAGTATCCCGGTTCGCCCAGTGGTCAAGCGCCGATCTTATATGCGAGAGGTCAAAGTTTCGAACCCCGGCCGAACCAACACTCAGGGTCTTAAAATATCTGAGTAGAAGGTGCTGCCTTTAAACAATCTCGTTCTCGAACTGCAAATTAAATGGCGGTTAGACCGTTATGTCATCTCGAATAAGAACGTTTAATCGTAGATCCCACATCGGTCTCAACTGAGTGTATCATGCAGTCTTTTAAAGGACTATATTACACAGGAGTGTTCCTGTGCCCTTGCCCTTGTGTTGGCCCCTAACACAGTAGATGGTGTGTCTATTTATAGCCGCGAAGTTCTGGTATTTTGTATTTTGTTCTCTTGCGCTTTAGTATATTTTAGCAGTTTGAACCGTGTTAATTACAATTTTTCAGTGCATCCTGATTGGTTAAAATTGACGGCCTTTGTTTCTTCTGGCGGGAAACTCTATGCTAAAAATAACTCTACCGTCTACAGTGTTGTGTGACAATATAATGTGGGAAGAGGAACAATCCTCTGTAATATACTTCTGAGCGCCTATAACCCCCACAATTTTTTTACATTGATTCTGTATAGCGCTCGAGAAAGATAAAAGTGAAAAAACTAAACTTCGACGATTTTCGTGGCGTCAAAGTTAGGGAAAACATCCGATTGGGCTCCCTGTTTCCAGTTGGAAGTCAGCGCGAGTCTTGGTGAGGGCCTGGAGTTGTGACGCCAATCGGACATTAGTTTACTACTAACAACTACCAGAATCCTTTGCACGGTTTCTTATGTTCCTTTAATTTAGACCATTGTCTACTGGAAAATCTGGATAACAAAAAGAATTCAAAAATGAAAAATGTCCTGTTATAGTCTAATCAGTATGAAATAAACTCAAGAAAGAGCACATCGAAATTAGTAAATTTACGTAGTTTGGTGACATTTTATAAACTGATTGAGATTTTGAGACGCCGATACCGAATTATATTGCCGGCCAGTTGGGAGAAAATATATTTCGTATTGGGCGGTATCGCGCAGCGACGAAGCCCAATACGAAGAATATATTTTCTTCCAACGCCGGCAATATAATTCGGTATCGGCGTCTCAAAATCGCAATTAGTTTTGTATCGCGATTCAACAATTAAGTCGGGAATTGTTAGAAGAAAGAAGAGAATGAAGCACCAAACTCATGCTGATCTTAATTTCAATTCTCTAAAGGCGCCTTAGTATATCCATGGCAACGGTTTCACAGCTTGAGACTCAGTGGAGAAAACTTTCGCGACGTGTTTTGAAATCTCTTCAACGCTTCTAGTTCTACATCAATTATTGTCAAATAAACATCAGTTTCAAAACTGATAAGTGATTTCGAATTTAAGGGTTTTCTAATTTTAAAAGAAGTTGTTTTTTTCTTTGAAAGAAAGGCTTTTTGCTTTGACTTTGAGGCTTGATTTGAACGACTTTTGCAATTTTACTGCTTTGAGACGGTGAAATTTGTACCTTTAGCGGATACGAGTGTTAAATTTCTGACGAAAACTACAATGGTAATCTTACCTTTAGGATTGAAGAATTCTTATCTTGTAATTTACAACGATTTGAAGGTAAAATTGTAGAAATCTTGCCACGACGTGCTCAATACATGCTGTTGAAAAACAACTTTTGAACTTGACCGGGAACCCATGTAACTGCAAGAGCTCGCGCAAGAGCCAATCAGAGGCTGGTATTCTGAGACGCCAATACCATGTTATATTGGCGTCTCAAAAGTAAAGAAAATGACCAGTGAATCGTGATACCATTGGATATTTACCATGTGGTGAGCTTTCAAGAGTCGCAGAAATAAGAGATGTTTGTATGGAATTGGAAGGACGCCTTACTACATACACGTCACAGGTCACTAGTCTCCAGGCCCCCAAAGGGAACTGAAAACTGACGTTCTGGGCCCGGTTGTTCAAAGCCCGATTAGTGTTAATCCAGGGTTAATTTCCATGACAACCAATAGGTTCTGTGCAGAGTTAATCCAGGATTAACACTAATCGGGCTTTGAACAACCCGGCCCAGGTTCTTAACTTTGAAAGGCCGTAAAAAAATACAGTTGAGTTTTAGCCTCCCATTTTTGCTTTAATGCCTAGAAAATAGTTTCAAGTTTCAATCAAAAAATAATAATAATTTTAAGACTGTTACGAGTTAACGGGGTTGAGTAAGGTCTTTACGTGTTCTAACTGCTATCTTCATCTTTACTATAGAAGAAAAGGGTATCCACTATCACATCCATTACCATGGCAGCCCAAACGGTAAGAAACGTTTAACATTTGTTTTTGCAACTTAGTACGGATCATTAGTAATGCGAAACAAGCCATTATCGACGTTGTGGTTAAATAGTACGTTATGCAATACGACCAGCCTGGCATGACTCCCTGCTTGCACATGGTTACAGATATTAGTCAGGAGGCAGCAAAGAGTATTCTAACTAAGTGTAATCAGCCACATTTCACATAGGATCACTGTAGATCTGTTTTATCAAAGGTACTGAGTATGTAAAGGCAGCAAAGAGTATTCTAACTAAGTGTATTCAGCCACACTTCACATAGGATTACTGTAGATCTGTTATATCAAAGGTACTGAGTATATGTAAAGGCAGCAAAGAGTATCCTAACTAAGTGTAATCAGTCACACTTCACGTAGGATCACTGTAGATCTGTTATATCAAAGGTACTGAGTATGTAAAGGCAGCAAAGAGTATTCTAACTAAGTGTAATCAGCCACACCTCACGTAGGATCACTGTAGATCTGTTATATCAAAGGTACTGAGTATGTAAAGGCATGAAAGAGAAAGATATAACATACTATGTGAAAATGTGGTTCACCGACGAGGACTCGAACCTCGGTCTCCCGCGTTCAAGGCGGACGTGATAACCACTACACCATCGGAGAACCTACCGATTGTAGCGGGTGAAATTGCCATACAACAATCTTTAATTATATCTGAAATCACAAGGTCACTCACTAAATGCGCACGACTACACTTAGGATCGACTAACGATCTGACTATTACAGATATTGATGGCACAACATAAATTAATACATTTTGGTCTTTCATTTATCTAAGCGTTTTTCCACACACTTTTTAGATATATTTAATTGTTTCTGTGCTTGAGTCACAGTGTAAATAGAGGTTATTACATTAATTACTTAATGACTGGTCCCGAGGGAAACAGTGGATTTCGTTTCCGGAGATCACGATGTTTCCCGAGACAAAGTCGAAGGAGGGAAACAACAAATATCAGCGAATACACCCCTGTGAGCGTAAGCGCGCGTCTAAGAAAATATTTGAAGGATGAGATAATGTCCGCGGATGAAATATCAGGGCATAGTTCGACTTCACAAATAGATGATTGTTAATAAATAGAGAGCGAGAGAGAAGAGAGTGAACTTGACTCATCCTTGTGGCGTGGGAACCACTCAGCATGCGGCCAGAGGCTTCCCACTAAAATAGAAAGAAGGTTCTCCCGAAATCAGTCCTGTTATTCTCGAACGTTGTCAAGTCGCAGTCTGTCTGGCCGGCTAGTCAGTCCGGTTTACCGGCGTGAAACTGGTTTTACAGTGCACGTATTTATGAGCATAATCTCAAAATCACTCGATTCAACCTGTGCTCGAAATTGTATCCAAGCAGCGCGTGAGCATACTCAAAGAAACTTGACAGAATTCCGGCAGACTCTACTTTTCTCTTTTAGTGGGAAGAAGGCTTTGCTCACAGGGTGGATTTGATTAACAATCCCAACCAACACAATAAACGTTTTGACACTTTAACAATGTTTTACCTATACCTCCATTCTCACCGAGTGATATGTTTTGTTACTTTTGTGACTCTTGACAGTAAGATTTGCAAGTCCCAACAGAAGGCTGGGCTTGCAAATAATAGAAAGGCCTGATTTCTTTCATGATATCATGTTTACAACGAACGTTGCTATCCCTATGTTAACTGGTCATAAAATGTGTTAAGAAAGTGTTGCAAAAGTTTCAAAAGTGTCTCTTAGTGCAACGCTATCAGTCCAGTTTCGCATTCAAAAATTACCGCTGGATTCTGATAACTACGGGCGCACTTACTTAACGTTAGTCTCATTCTGATGCAAAATATTCACAATTACCAGCGAGAAGGTGCAGAAGTTCTTGCCGCTGGTATTTATGAATAATTTACATCAGAATGAGACAAACTCTTAGTAAATGCGTCTGTAGTCATAGCATCCAGCGGCAATTCTTGAATGCGACTTTGGACTATTGGTCACAACAAACTAGTTCTACTTGTTTATTTTATTTGTATAACCAAGTCAAGGTAACGACACTGAATGGTTCTTACGCCACTCTGTGCGCCGAGGTATTCAGACTCCATTACCCAGGGGCTACAGAAAATATACTTACGACGTTAAAACTTACATTCCTTTCAAACTTGAATACTTCTTAACCTGTATAATAAAATATGAACTGACTGACGTGCTAAGAACCCATGAGTGAATGGAAGCTCTGAAGCCTGTTCTCTTAAACCCCACCGCTGACCAAGTCGCTTACCAGTCTGCGCCGCACGTAATGCCTAGGTTGCGATCCAGTGGAGAAGTATTAGCCAAACTGACTAGCTTAATTTATCCACTGGATAGGGATTTACTGGTAGATAGCATTATCCACCCTAGGAGACCCTAGATCCTAGGAGGATTCAATTTTTCTTTGGTCAGTTTTATGCATGACTGTTACACAAACTCCTTTATAGTGGTAACTGATAAAACAGATTTTTTTGCTTGATATAAATTCGCACTGGAAGTTTTGATGCTGATTCGTTTCTCACGCCTGGGTCATGGAGTACTGCAATACGAAGGTAAGAGTTGCTTTGTTGCTGTGGTTATTTCTTCTTGTTTTATTCTCTTACTTAAATCTTGCGGAACTGCTTAATGTGTCAATGTTGAAACCATTTCACACATTACTCATTGAAGGCGCGTATTTTAGGCTTATTCCAGCTTTTTAAAACAAAAATAACACAAGAAATCGTATTTTGTCACACACGATACATTCTTTGTAAATTTTGCACTATTGAAACTGATCCGTTTTCTCAAAAACTATATTCAACATATTAATCTCAAATTTTCGATAATTACGTACTAAGTGTGCCTTTATCTTTCGATTTATAAAGTCGGTTTACTTGTAGCTTGAAGTATGACTTTCTTTTCAAAGTATGTGTGTGTTTATGAATAAGTGTGATGCTAATTCAGTACGTCCCTTTTTCTGAATATATATACCCGGCAGAATGAGTCCCGGAAAAGAGCGTCCTTAGATGCAATTAAGTTCACGTATAATATACATAACTGCTTTTCGAAATGTTCACTTTCTTGTGTCTGTCTTAGCACGCACCGACAATGTTATCAAATTGAGCTTTACCAGTCCAACAAGTTTGTAGTACATTATCCCAAACAACAAGTATGTTACGCAGCGCTTGTTTGTATTTTCCTTACATACCAGTTTTACTGTAGTGAAAATGTCATCAAATCTAAATAAAATTTATAGATTGATGATATTGCTTCAATTTCATAGAGAAGTTGCTTGATATCTAATTTAATTTTCAAGTTATAAACCATACCTTTTGACATTCGAAATTATTCCTCTGACCTTCAAAATATAAACTTAAGTAAGGTACTGTTAAAGATTAAGCAAGATCAGCTCTTAAACTCTTGTTAATATATACATGTTATTACTTTTGTTACGCAGTACCATCGAATATTTGCCAACAGCCTGTGTGTAAACCAGCCTGCAGTCAGACCTGTCCACGGGCTTGCTGTAGATCAGCAGTAGTCGAGATCCTTGATAAACGATGGAAGAAGTCTACTATCATGAAACAAAGTTGTACATGTCTCTTGGAATGTGGTGGCAACAAAGAAGAGAAATGTAAAGAGAAATGCAAATGTAAACCTGATTTTTCTGGTACACGTAAAGGAAAGCCTCAAAAGAAGTTGAACTATGAGTTTGGCAAGAAACTAGGGCTCTCCCAGATGCCGTCAAAGCAACTTAAACGACTTCGGGAAATGTTTTCAAACTGGATGAAAAACTCCGAGGAAAATGGTCACCCGGGCAAGAGAAAGAATCTCAGCAATGTCGATAACAGTCTTGAAAGTGCTCGCTTTGAATTCATCGATAAAATGTTGAAGAATTATGAGTATTATCGAAAGAGAGAATCCTACTTGGAGAAGCTTCAAACAAAGCAAGTTCAACTGAATAAAAAACACGAATACTTACAAGGGTTACTCAAGACACAGAAAGCGCAAATGTCGGGAACTTTGCACCATGGAAAAGCTCAAAAAGCACTGCACACCATGAAGCACCCGGTTTATGCGAAAGGTAACTCTTCTCAAGGCAATGCTGTTAAATATGCAATAAGATTGATCAAGAAGCAGCTCTCAGATCTACGCCTACAACAAGATCGGCTGGAGAGTCAGCAAGGTGTGATCTCCATGGAAGTCGAGAAAGAGAAAGAGTATTTGGATCGAGTCAACCAAGCAGCTCAATACGCTTCGTTACCCGATCGTCCAGTACCCAATGAGCAAATGCTAGAGGATGTGCAGCAGAAAGGTTATCCACAGCAGTACCTAAACTCAATGACAATGCCAGAAATGCTTTGGAAAACGTTAGCAGGTAATCCATACGCGAGCAACAATAACAATTTTGACGTCCGTAACGTCACTCCAAATAATGGAGTGAGTTTTGAAGGCGACGATGACGTCAATAAAGATTACAACAAAGAAGCTGTGCAAGAATACGAGCAAATGCAACGCTATTTCGACAGGAGAACTGATGAGGAAAATCCGATGATCATTGGAAACAGTTTATTTGGTAAGGAAGGCGATCTAGAGAGCAACTCCATCCTCGCTGAGAGGAACACCATTGGTGAAGATTTGTCAAACAGTTACTTTGGGAGGAATAGCATTGAAGGACATCAGGCAACCGATGATAACGGCTACTCGTGGTCAAACGTGGACAAAGACGAGTCCACAGTAGTGGAAAAGAAGACCTTGCATCCTTTGACGAAACTCTCAAAAAATAAAAGCAGTACAAACAGTTAAAAAACAATATCGTGAGATCATACATCTTTGATGAGGTTCCAAATAAAGTCTGTGTTCACTGATATGGAGTTGAGCCACAAATAATTTATTGAATCACAAGGCTTGTCCCGAGAATCAAATGGCTTTAGAGATGCCTTTAGTAAAATATTTACAGATATGCTGTTAAATAAGTAGTACTAAGTTAATTGTGAGAGTGAGTACAGTGTTAATAAATAAATAAATTTAGCAAAGAGCTTATTATGAACGAGAAAACCATTCTTGGTAGACTAAGACAGTTCGTGTCTTGAAAATGCTTGTGTTTCATCAATAAAAGAAAACGTTTATTGTAATAATGGTCTACTCCACGAAATTTGTCAATTCCGATTGAATGGGAGCTAGTGCGTTTGTGAGAAATAAAATGCAAAATGAATATAGAAAATAGAATGCAATTTGGAATTGGCATGGAAACGGGAAAACAACGGCGACATTTTCAATGTTTTGGGTTGGCGGTGAAGAGAAAAAGTAGAGTTTTACCTTTCGCAATGCGACCTTTATAAGTTCGTAGTAAAAGTACAACTATAATTTGAGGCAAAACATCTGCCCGATTGGCTGTAGTTCAATCGTGTCAACAAGATGGCGGTTAATGTCTGGCTGATAAAGTTTACAAATTCGTTTCGTTTTATATCTTGTTTAGTGTACTATAAACGAAAAATCGCACGAATTTCATCGTGCTATTCTGGAATAATGGTCGCTCGTAATGTTTTAAATGTTTTCAAACTGGACTCGCCTACGTCTCGTGTAATTACGAAAACGTTCAAAATATTACTCGTGCCATTATTCCAGAATAGCACTTGCATTCATGCGGTTTCCTATACATATAATATATGTGCACAAGTACCACTATCGTTAAATCATTTTGAAATTATAGTGTACATGAACAATATCTCGATTCTGGTTGGTTAAAACCAGTACGTGCAGAGCAAGAGTAACACCAGTGCAAAACGTGCAACAAAGCACCAGAAAAGAAATGGGAAACACAAGTCCAAATTGCACGCTTAATAACTGAACAAATATGTTTTCTTGCACGTAAATGTACTCTAGCATTATTGAATGCCGTATTACTGGCACATATTTGATAGAGAAAGCCTATAAAAGGGGTGGAACTAAAAATTGCAAATGATTCAACCTCGTGTGTTTTCAAAGCCGCTCAAACTGAGTTCGCCCAACAGGCTTACGCAATTATGATACTCTTTGAAAAACAAATGTTTCGCGCGCGCGAATGAGAAAAGAAAATCAATTGGGAAACACTAAAATGTACTAATGTATGTTTTCGCAACCATGGTTACTTGTTTGTGCAGGGCTTAATACTACAGAAGGCCTCATGAAGGGATGTTGAAAGGATGTTGACCCTAGCACTAGGGCTATCTTCCCTCGAGACTGTTTTGTATATCGACAACAATGCTGCTAGTCCAAGCATTCGGGCTATCTTCATTGTATTGTAATCCCTTGAGAACTCAGAAAAGTAACTCATTCTATTTTTTTCGAAAACCCGAATAAGAACTGAAAGCAATGATAAACAGAAGATTTGACGTTAGGCTGATAATTTATCACACCCCGTCGTCACATCCGTCGCCGAACTAGTTTCGTAAAGTCCATGTAAAGTTAATGGTTCAAAGAGGAACCGAACGTTTGATTATGGCTTGGTACTTCGTACTTGCTGAGATGTGAAGCTACATACCTATTTGTTCTCAAGAATAAACATCATGAGTGAGATGTAGTAATGATTTCACACGTTTTAATCAAATATTATAAGGAGCGCCATCTGTTAATATGGCAGCGTGTTTCCAGATCAGGCTAATTTTAGAATCAGGCGGAAAAAAAACAACGAGAAGCCTTGTGAACAGTAATTGTGATTTTTTCACCTCGGGTACTCTAAACATAACTTGATATGGGAATATGATGACTCACGGACCCAGTATGGGGGGTGGACGTTCCTAGTAATGGGCTCCTGTCAAACTTGTGCATCGTTACGATTTACGACTGTGGGACTCTTTCCAGCCCATCTATCATAAACATGTCACTATAAACTTTTCTGCGGCTTTTTGCAGTGAGATATGCATATTTATTCAACAAATGTTTCTTCGTTTGTTCGCCGAAGCAACATTTTACAACAACCGTCAATTTTCTCGCAATCTGATTGGCTAATTTTCATATGCAATATTTTAACAGACGCGCGGCCGCTTTGCAGAGATTTCTGAATTCAGGTTGTGTACACATCTGTTCCAAAAATCAAGAAAATGAGGATTTTAAAAGCATTTCATCACTGGGAAAAGTTAATCGGTGAGTCAAACTTCCTTGTGTGGTGCCATTTGTCAAAATTTGACCTCTCTCTCGAGTCGAACAAAGCATTTTCGGCTAATTTGTGATCGACTTTGTGACAAGTTCGACCGATCTTTTAGAACTAGAACTGAGAAATGGTCTTGAATTAAATACATAATCTTCTAGTTGAGTAGTGATTAAAATCTCTTATTCAGGATATTTACATAACGTTCTTAAGTAGAAACAAACAGTTTAGAGTAGCTTAGGTATTTTTCTAGAGTTCGGGAAAGCATAAAGACGTGTTTACGTTTTGGACTTTTCGACTCGAAAGACGAAAGGCAGTTTGTACACACTCATTTGAAGCTAAAAGTGTTTTGTTGTTGTAAAAAACAAATTGAAGTTAGTTTTTTATGTGTCTGTCCTAATAGCTATTTTGACCATGTTATGACGAAAATCATTGTCAATACATAAAAAACTAACTTCAATTTGTTAAATGTTGACTAGATCCCAGGGCTGCGCTACATATGTTGCACACGCGCGAACTTCCTAGCATGATTAAGGCGCATGCGCCAGCATTTGGTTCTCGTGAAATGTTTCTTGGTATATACTTCATGGTAGTGTTTCGTTCCATGGGGAGGGAGACTATATGGAAACTATATGGAAAGAAACACTACCATGAAGTATATTCCTGTTTCTTGGTTTGCTCAGCCAGGCAGCAAATCATCGTTTTTTGCTTCCCTCATGTTTTCTCACCCAAAAAGCGTTATCAACAACAACGTTTCCGCAATCGTGGGCTAGTTCCTTACCTAAAGTAGGACCATTGATAGTAATGTATCATGTTTCCTTGGTACAGTTCTTGGATGTACGCCAACACATGGTGGGAACTCGGAAGGTGCGTGTTGTATGTTCCCGTACACGTACAGAAACCAGACGTACAATAAATGCACTTCTGCAGACAACAACAACCACTGGTGTGCAACGACTGGAGACTACGACCAGAATCAGAAGTGGGGATACTGTCAAGGTAGTTCTTATTAAAAGTAATAGTTGACTAGTTCCGTGAAAACTAGTATTGATCTGCGTCGGCGTGTAAGATAAACACTGGTATAATCAGCTGAAAGTCGATTAAGGTTTGCTAAACGCCGTGGGAAGCGAGTAGCAGCTGACGTTTCGAGCGCTGGCAACGGCGAGGGGTAGCGCTCGAAGGGCATACCTTAATCGACTTTTAGTTGAACATACCAGTATAATTCCTAAATTGCCTATAACCATTCTTGCAAGTTTTATAGCTATGAGCCTTCGGAAAGTTTTGAGTACTTCTGTGAAGACGTTTTGGAAACTCAATGTTCTACGCTTGTTTTGAATATTCAATGTTCTACGCTTGTTTGAAATCGTGTAAATTTGACCTTTCCTGACCCATGACCACGTAAAAGCCTGGGTCGATCCCTGAATAGACGTCATCTCATTAATGCATTATTCTCCATGGCGACTTTTTATCACAACAACATCGATGGATAGAAAATATACACAGTCTGTGAGTTGTTAGTAAAGAAAAAAGTCATTTTAGTCAACATTTAAAGTATTTCTTCAAATGATTGCAAAGTCGAATTAATTATATGACATCAAGCTGACGTCTACCCAGGAATCGAACTAGGCTTTTACTTACGCGGTCATGGATCACGAAAGGTCAAATTTACATGATTTCAAACAAGCGTGAACAAAGCTGTAATCCAAAACTTTCTTCACAGAAGTTCTCAAAACTTTTCGGAGGTTCATAGCTATACAAATTGCAAGTAGGGATATAGGCACTTTAATAACTAATTCTCCGGCACTGAACGGCAAGGAATGTAAAAGGTTTTTTTTTTCTATTCTTCTTTCTCGTAATTTCGTTGGTTGATACTCATAAATTCAATAGAAACCAACATATTTTCATTCGATCACTTTTGCAGTCTTAATTTATTTTTATTTTTAATATTTACTCTGCATTTGCTCCAAAAGCCAAAGGCCTATCGAGGGAGCTTTCGCAGAAATAAAATACAACAAGTATAAGCGCAGTTTCACACACACGAAAGGGGAAAATATTGAAACTGAAAAACAAGAGCGTTTTAAGATACATTCAGTTAATTAAATATGTACATAGCATTAAGCTAAGAAAACAAAAATGAGATAAATATATATATACAAGTCAGACTGTAGCGATGGAAATCGATTATAATAATAATAATAACAACTTTATTTACGTGTCAATCTACATAGCAGTATAATAACCACTAAATGGGACACCCTAACTTAAATTTGTAAAATAATACAATGTTAAGAATTATAAAAGAACTAGTTGTGAATAATATGTACAATCGTATTAAGATAATATATAATAATTTAGTATTACAATATAATATTTTACAATTAAATAATAATATATATTGAGAGCTGTGTTGTCCGCACCTGGTACCGCCATTGGTACTTAAGATATAGTTTTGAACTAACTCAAACAATTCACAATTTAAATTGTAGTTATTGTCTTTTCATTTCGATAACCACAGTCACATTTTGAGTCTGATTACGTTTTATTTTAAATAAATAATCATTAAGAGCAGAAGTCTTAAACGTGTATTCTAGATATAGAGTAATCATAAAGTTTATTATAAGTAAAATGATGATTATGTTTCTTTACAGCAGCTTTAAAAGAAGGTAATGATAACGAGTTACGTATTTCTATGCTTAATGAAGTCCAATATGTTATCACAGTTCTTGATGTAATATATCAAAAACGAAAGCTAGTGTTTCATCAGAGGAACCAAACACCGAGAACAGATGAAAGCACGAGGCCGCTTCGACCGAGTGCTGTTATTGTTGCGAGGTGTTTGGAACCCTGGTGTAATAGGAAGCTCGAGTTTTTTATATTACTTCTCACACGTAAACAATACCTGTATTCATAAATCATTAGGAAGTGTTGTTTGCCTGGTATTTTGCTGCATACAATTATTATAGACTACAAGGGTTGTGATTGTGATTTTTCACTGTCGTTTCAACAAACGGTGTAGTCGGTAGTGCCCAAATAGTGTAGTGAACAAGACAGATGACTAAAAGTCAGGAGCAACCATGAGGACGATGGTTATACTCCTGACGCCGATTTCTATTTCCATCTTTTCCTTCATTTCTCTTCGTGTAGAGTCATACTAATGATGTAACCTTGTAGCTTAATTAGGTATATCACATGCAGGAATCTTGATGCCCAATAGAAAGCCAGAAGAAGACTACTTGTGATTTGGATCACATTTCCAAATCACTAGTGATATTCCTCTGGTGTTTCATTGTATATCAAGACTCATCCACGTGACCAAAATGGGATCACCTGATTGGCTGTTGACCTCATTAATCATTCAAGATTTAAGAAAGAATCATACAAAATATTTCATTAGATCTTAGAGAAATGCGGCTTTGTTCTCTAATAGTTTTGGTAGTAGTTCAGATAAATAAGATGGTGTCAACTATTAACAATTGTCCGTCTCATGAAAATGCAAATATCTTCTCAAGCAAGTTCATCAAGTAGTTGTTTTCTACTTGTACCTTTGATTGCACCAGTAATAATATTTGCAGATTCATATTGAACAGTTTCTAGTAACTGGCTTTCTGTTTCAGTACAATTATCCCAAATTACATCAGCATACTCCATAAGTAATATAATCAAACTTTTGTACAGGCACGTTTCCCCTAATATTATACCATACATCATTACACAATCTTAGTGCTGCATTGACTGAGCTTGTTTACTGGGCAATAAATAAGCAATATGCAAACAAGAGCTTTGGAGTAAAATTGCTGAGGGCAGAAACCCAAAGCTGCTTTTATTGAATAATAAAATTGTCAGACATAAAATCTTCACAATCTGATAAAATATTTTAGCCCAGTAAAGGTGAAGGGCAAAATTAACAAAACATGTGGTCAGGAAAAGGAGAGGAGGTGGGAAATCAAAACAAACGGGAGATCAAAACTTCACTTGATGAATATCTGAAGTGAATGGCTAACCACTGGTGAGAGGTTACATAGCACCACCAGATCCTAGAGGAGTGCATTGCATTGACACTCCCCTATATCCCACAGCATACCAATGGCTGCCTAGGCAACAGGATTTTACATATAATTATAAACGGAAAAACATAAAAATCCTGTTCGTAAGCAGATATTCCATATATTTAATATACATTAATTTAGTTTTGATCAAACTAACTATAGTTTGATTTCAAATAAAATCGTATGCGAGGAAAGCTCTCAAATTTGTTATTCACAAATATTTTGTCTTTCCCCTTTTCCGATTGGCTGGATGGGGTTTTCTTTTAGGTTTTACAATAAAATTGGCCAACAGTTTACTTACTTTCTGCTTGTAACTTTGACATCTCAGAGAGCACTTAAGACATATTATTGATCAAAATACGCGGCCGAATATAACGCCGTCCTCATAAAAACGCGCGTGTTGCGGGGCGCAAATTACCTCTGACGGGCTTCAATTAAAATGCATTAGTTGCATCCCTTTATCTCATTGGCTCTTTCTTCATCATTCATTCAGACCAATCAGATTTTGGCGCTGATGCGGGCAGCCATTCAGGTGCAAATGCCAAGCGAATAATTTCGAAAAGTTTGAAGCACTCACGGAACCTCACCCAAAGCAATACGAAAAAAAAGAAAAGATATAGGTGAAAATCGCAAACTTTGAAGATGAAAAAAATTGCTAGAATTCAGATTGGACATTTGGCCTTGTATTTTGATAATAATTCTAATAACATGACTTCTGTCGGATCAGTTTTTTTATTTTATTTAAACATATTTATTCCATACAATTGCCCCAAGAGCAGAAGCTCATCTGGGAGGCTCTCGTACAACTTTTGCATACATTTCAACAGAGAAAGTTTGGAGCGAACCAGAAACAACAGAAAATAGATAACATTACATATGAACTGAAAAGCGAGATGTAGCGGAAATATAATCTTGAACAGCAAGGAATAATTTACAATTTGAATTAAAGTCAACATTGGTACATCCACGAAGTAAAAACATTAGCTTGTCAGATTCGTTAGAATTAGACCAGAAATTCATTAGGCACTCTGCAGCCGATGTAAGTAAACGAGAGCGATGGGCTTCGAAACGGAGACAATGTAATGTTTGATAGTTTCCCGCTGGTATCCACACTCACATACAGGAGAGGGTATACAATTATGGCGAAAAAGATCGTCGTTTAAGGTGTTATTTTTCAACCTAAGTCTAGTTTGCAAAACAGAAGGATACCTAGCACCAATTTCAAAGAGCTTGGGGCACTTCCCTTTTGACAACAACCTATTAACTGAATTTTTGAATTTAGCAAAAGAGGAAGAATTCCTTATATAGAGAGCCAGGGAGTTCCATCCGGAAATAGAAGAAGGAAAAAAGGAGTTTTGAAATCTAGATGTGGAGCAACTTATAAGTGATATGTTCTCGCTATTACGGAGTGAATAACTAGATCTGTGAGAAACTGGCCCGGGTAAAACTGAGGTAGGAGAGATAGTCAGGAACCAAATTATTCTTAATTATATAAAATACCGAAAGTTTATGAATATGACGTCTTGTTTTAAGTGTTCAAGTTCATCTTACAGGGTCTGGCGGTTAGTTCCTTTAATGGCGCCCGTGACTAAACGATATAGTTTTTAGGCTGATATAGTATGAAATAGGTATTTGTTACTGATCTTAAAAGCGAACTTAGGACGAGAAGAAACCACATGAAGAAAAAGGCCCCAATTTAGCCGGATGTCAGGTCCGAAAAGGTATGGAAATCACGAATGTTGTTCAGGGCCCCACGGAGAATCCGTACACAAATTTTGGGGAATAACCGCTTCGTGTAAACCGGCCTATGATGTTTGCCGTTACCTTTTAGGGTGTCATCCGACTCATGATGGTAACTCAAATGGCGCCTGCTGTCAGATGCCGTTTGTATACAAAGGAATGATTTACAAGAGATGTATCAAGGGAGACAGACAAAAGCCATGGTGTGGCACAACTTACAACTATGATGATGATAACAAGTGGGGTTATTGCAAGGGTGAGAACCTTCAATACAGTATTGCTACAATCGAACTGTATTCACCATGGGGACTGTTTCTTTACAGCAAAAAAACAACATATTTTTTTATTTATTTAGTATTATAATACTGTAAAATTAATTTCACTGTCATTTTCGTTCTGAAATGCCACTTACTTATATTCCTTTCAAGTCGAAGAAACCCCGACATTTAAAACTTCGTAATCATTAATAAGATGCTAAATTAAGTTTTGGATGATTACCTAATGCATTATTTAACCGCACGTCTGTCCTGTTATATGTACACAAATGACGTCACAACGTGAGAGAATAAAGAAGTGCACCACGAGACGAGTGACGTAACTGATGTTCTCTTCACATTTTGGCATCATCTGTATATCTATAAGTGGACAGACGAACAGCACAATGGATATAGTTGTTTTACATAATAATCGCAAGCTAAAAACTATGAAAATATCCATTCAAAAAGAGTTGAGAAATTGGTTGTGCGCGCTCATGACGCCATCCATGTGTCCCCTCTAATAACACACGGCTCTTGACCAATCAGAGCGCGCGTTTCGGACTGATTATTATATAATATATTGTTATTCCTGTCTTTTTCTTTGCTTTTTTAATAACAGCTGAGGTACACATGGAAAAACCAACAAATGCAGTTCACTTTCACCGTCACGTGACATGCCCACCATCATGCGCCAACGACTGCACTGACTCGTGCCCAAACCACTGTTGCGACCGACCTAGCCCCCCTAAACAAATTCCCACTGCCTCAAACGTATGCCCCGCTAGCTGTGAAATATCGTGCCAGCCTTCATGTCCTAATTATTGCTGTAATTATCCTACCTTCCCTCCCCCACCCCCTCCCCCACCCCCTCCCCCACCTATGCACGTGTTGTCACCACCCCCTCCTCCCATAGTAGCACAACCTCAAGTCCCAGTAATTTCGGTGCCTCCTCCCCTTCCTCCACCTCCACCAGTTCCAATCATTTACCCACCCCCTCCCCCATCGGTTCCAGTTAGTTCCCCACTACCGAATTCTGTTCAATCACAATCAATACCGTATCACTTTTCTTTTAATCCTGCGACACAATGTGCCGTCATATGTTACACAATTTGTTTAGGATCATGTCCTGTATCGTGCTGCTCTCCAAAACAACAGGCTTCTTACGCTTATCTACCGGCACTTCCTCCCGCACCCGCACCCGCACCCGCACCCCCTCCGTATTATAGATATGTATCCCAGCCACCAATACCTCCTCCTATGCAAGCCCCTTCGACAGAGCGGTCACTGGGTGGGGTCGCTAGCAGCATCGTTTGCCCTAAAGGTTGCAACAACATATGCGCTGGATATTGCCCTGTGAAATGCTGCAAACCAGCTGCCTTGACTGCCTTGGGTTATTTAGCAAAACGTTATGCGCAAACACTTGCGACCGCGCGTAATGTTCTTCAGCACAATCTGGCCATCCAACACACAGGACATCGGCGGGTTGCAAACAATCTTCAACCGCCACCGATTCCACTCTCCCCTTTCATTGCATCTAAACCCGCTACGGTCACTTCCAGTTCTTGTCCCACCGTGTGTGCCATGCATTGCACACGTGCTTGTTCGCGCGAATGTTGCGTACGACGACCACAGACTGCACAAATGACATCAAACTCAGCACCAAGACAACGACATGACGATAGAAAAAAAGGAAATATAAAGACTGTTGAAGTTGAGGTTAAAGGTAATTCTAAAAAGGGAGGCTAGTTTAGTAATGAAATCATGACATGACAACCTTGTTCCTATTTGATAAGGGACTGCATGGCAAAGACATACAGAGAAGGAAAGGGATCTGCGTACTTATGTTTACAGTTAGACTACTGTTAGCAGGGCCACTTAGACAACGAGAACTAAACACATTACAAAACGAACATAAAGCATTCCAAGTTACAAATCCTAGCATATCCATGTGATTTTCTTCATTTGAAAGACTTCGACTTCAAAACGAGTCAATCAAATTTTCCTTTTACCGGATCGAAGTTCGAGCAAGTTGAAATGCTATTGTCTTGTACTCGACACTGATTGGCTCAAGTAACCATAAGTTGAAATGCTATTGTATTGTACTCGACACTGATTGGCTCAAGTAACCATAAGTTGGAATGCTATTGTATTGTACTCGACACTGATTGGCTCAAGTAACCATAAGTTGAAATGCTATTGTATTGTACTCGACACTGATTGGCTCAAGTAACCATAAGTTGAAATGCTATTGTCTTGTACTCGACACTGATTGGCTCAAGTAACCATAAGTTGGAATGCTATTGTCTTGTACTCGACACTGATTGGCTCAAGTAACCATAAGTTGAAATGCTATTGTCTTGTACTCGACACTGATTGGCTCAAGTAACCATAAGTTGAAATTCTATTGCCTTGTACTCGATATATACAATTGGTACACCCGTTTTCAAAAACATTGCACTGCAAATATATATATTGTATTCTTTTGTAGCTAAAACAATGGAGAACAAAAGGTATATATATAAATCAAAAGCAATGTTTTTGAAAACGAGTATATTTATATATACATGTAGAGAGAGAGAGAGAGAGAGAGAAGTATAAAAAATGTGGTGTTACCAAACGATGAACTTCCAGTAGGAGGATCCAAGGATTCCTAGTGGTTGTCTTGAATAATTATACTGAATATAGAAAGAAAGACAACACACAACTCCTCACATGCAGGTCCTTATAAAAATTGTAATATTTAGTTGTTATAAGGACCTGTGAGGAGTTGTGTGTTCTTTCTTTCTATATTCAGTATATATATATTTATTTACTGTATGACAAACATATCATCACTAAAACATAATACATCTTGTTTACTTATCCGCTATTGTTCTATCCTCAGACTGTCAGGGTGGTGTACCTACATTAGGAGGCAACGCCGGTGGTCAGTGCTGTGCATTTCCGTTTATATACAAGGGAAAGGTCCACAGCGAGTGCACCTCGCAGGATTCTGTTGATAAGTGGTGTTCTACTACACCTCTGTATGACGTTGACAAGAATTGGGGAATTTGCATTTGGTGAGTGAGTGGTTTTCGATTGAGTGACGTAAAACCAAAACCAAAGTAAATACTGATCCCTGTCACGGGAGCAAATCAAACTAATCAAAAATAGTTTGCTTCACCGTGATTAAGCCAAAATACATGCGGCTATCAGTTATATACTTCAATTATTTATATGCTTGCCAAACTCGTCTTCATGGAGTGCAGCTCGAGAGCTGTTTAGTTTTAAATCAGTTCGAGATGGAAATACAATGTAAGCCCAGATGTTGGTGTTTTGTATTAAGGGCAATCATTCGACAAACTCATTAGCCACTATCATTTATCTCAGTGGGTTTTCATCTACTTTATAATAACAACAAACTCCGCCAACATGCCTTCTCGATCAGAAGTCGCGGAAATTTGCGCGGAATGAGTATATCGAATGATTGTCTGACAAACACTTAAACACTTAAACGTCGGTTGTGGGGAGACAAGAAAATCCTTGTTGATATTTGAAAAATAAAGTAATTTCTAATTAAAACTTCATTGTTTGTTACTAAAGACCAAGGATCTTATCCTGTCTCTTCTCGGACTATTTCTAAATCAGCCAGTTAATCGTGTACACTTTCGAAGCCTTTTACTCGGATACCAAGGGGCAGTTAGTGAACGACGGGCAAAAAAGGACGGAACGGAAGGAGGAGGGGAGAAGGAAAAGGGGAAGAAGAGCTCATTTTTTCTTTCTACCCCTTTTCCTTCTACCCTCCCCCTCCCTGGCCTCTCCGTCCATTTTTTTTTGTCTGTCGCGATAGCTCACTAACTGCCCCAGGGTATCCGAGGATGACTGAGCTTGGAAAGGGGGTCAGAAATTAGGAAGCTTTTTCTGAGCTTGGAAAGGGGGTCAGAAATTAGGAAGCTTTTCTTGAGCTTCGAAAGGGGGTAAGAAATTCGGAAGCTTTTTCTGAGCTTGGAAAGAGGGTCAAAAATTTTAGTTTGGAACGCGTTCAGTCAATCCGTCAGAACAAGTCACGCGGCGGGTCGTGTAAATATGAAAAGCACTGTAGACTGGTTGTTTGTCAATAATCCAATTTCGTATTCGAAAATTACTGCTGAATGCAATGACTACAGATGCATGTACTAAGGGATAGCCTCATTCTGAAGTTAAATAATCTTAAATACCAGCGAGAAGGTGCAAAATGCGAAACTACAACAATACGCAGAGTTGTGAATAGCCCAACTTCATGCCAACAAAATGGGTGAACGATAAGTTGAAACGTTCTACTGTCCCTCAAAACCTCTACAAGGAATGGTTGTGTCGGGTGGACCTTCTCTAAACGAGCGACAGTATTGGTCTACCCAACAATAGAAAACACCCTAACCTTTAGAAAGTACAAAACCAATAAAAGTATATTTATTTATTATGGGTGCAATCAGAATACAGGTCTCGAGAGGTTCCGTGCTACTTGAATGGTTAACTGGCCATAGGTATAGAATGATGAATTGCCGGGCGAATAATGAAGTGTAATGATCGACTCACTTCTTTACATAATTTCTAAAGTGAGAAAGTAATATGTAAAACATGAGGAGCTGTTTTAGAAACGATTTCTAAACACAATGAGACGGGATTGAAAACCGAGGCAAAGCCGAGGTTTTTCAACCCCTTTTCACAGTATTTAGAAACTCGCTTCTAAAACAAGCTCTGAGTGTTTTACATGGCTTCTCGAACTCCACTTTAATGATAAAATTAGCGATCTAAGAGTATTGAAATGCGAGCAGTAATTTGGAAACGATTTCAAAATACTCGTCATGGTCATGATTTCTATTGTATTCACCTGGGCCGGGTTGTTCGAAGCAAGGTTAACTTTAACCCTAGGTTAGCGCTAAATCTGTAATTGCAATCTGTACAGTTTAACCCAGGGTTAGCGATTTAACCCTGGGTTAGTGCTTAACCTTGCTTCGAACAACCGGGCCCTGATGAATTATTCATATCTAAAGATCTCAAATTGACAGACTGAGCCCTGTGTACGCCACAGGAGTTTTGGGCACGATACTCCTAACATTTTGGCCCTGATTGTTGTCGTGTAAATGGCAATGTGCCGAGACCGCTGTTAAAAGGTAGTCTCGGTTCGCCTGTTCGGAGGGAGGTCCCCAAAATGCTTGTCATGTAAATGGGGCTTATTAAAGTCAGATTTCTCAATGTATCCCGGCCTTCTAGCATAACACTAACTTTCGTCATATGATTTTTTTCAGATACAATTGCACCTTCCAAGCACAGTAGTAATATGTAATTTAAGTGGGTTACGTTTAAGAAAAACAGCCACTTTGTCTACAAAGTTTAGCAAAACGTTAGACAGAACCAGCCAATAAATGGTGCTCTGAATACGGGGAATTAACCAAAACTGGAATAATGTCAGACGAATGACTCAGTATATGCTGTCATATCAGTTCAGGTGATCAGAAAAATGTGGAAACATCAAAACTAAAGAAAAAAGGAAATTCACATTTTTCTTTTCGTGAACCTAATGTTATCTCTTTATTATTTGTATTCATTCACTTTCATCTTAAAAATGTCCGATTTCTTGTTTTCTATACTTCTTCCATCTAGGCAGCGCAACGATTTTAAACTTGAAGGGCTCAGGGGGGAGGTGGCACGAGCACCTCTGGAGGTTCCGTGACATGCTTCCCTGTGAAATTTTGAAATCTAAGGTCTCTGAAGTGACATTTTCTGCATTTTCGGACCACTTTGGTAGTTTTCGCTCCATGACTGAATCAGAGCCGATTGTTAACAAAATCGCGAGTATTTTATTGGGTAAGAAACATATCCAGTGCCTATATGGGGGGGAGGGGGGGCACGGAGCCCCCACGGCTCCGCCGGCTATGATCATTTAAAAGGTCTGCCTGCTCGTCTTTATTCCATTCTTCAGCCTTATTTTATTTGTTTCATTTCTCGTCATGTCTCTCATGAAAAAAATCAGCTTTTCCTTTAGATCTAACTTTTGTATTTTAAAATTCAAACTTTATTTACGTAGCTGAAATGTTTGGACATGAAATAATAACATTGAATATGATATTTATTCACAAATAAAGATATAAAGAAATGTTTTTGTTTGTTATTAGTATGTATTGTTTGGTTAGATATATTTGCTTTGATTTATAAGTTCCTCTGCACCTTCATGGTCACACTGAGTCAGCAAACATTTATATTAACCTCATAATATTTCATGAACACATAAACAATAACCAATATGTGACCGACTATGGGCAATTTGATTGTCTTCGCGAGCACCGTGTAAACGATCGTTATAATTAACCACAAAGTTCTCTCCGATTCTGATTGGATGAAACTGATCACATGACGCGATATTTGTTGTCTGTGGGAAAACTTTGGCGACAGTGCCTGGCGAGATTATTTTCACGTGCTTCCATTGGCCAAAGCGATCACGTGACGTCCTCCACTGAGCACTAGGGTATATACTTCATGGTAGTGTTTCGTTCCATATATCATTTTCTCTACTGTTTTACAGTATTATGCAGGGAGACCATATGGAACGAAACACTACCATGAAGTATATATCAGATTTGGTATGAGTGGGACAAACTTTGGCAATGACTACAGCACGGTTACTGTACGGATGCCGTGACATTGAAACGGTTCTCTATTAATTGTTTTTGTCCTGCTGATCCAATCAAATTACAGAGATGGAACAGCACAGTTACGGTAAGGCTACGAAGAAGCTGAGTTTGTTCCACTCATACGAAAGCTGCTCTATCAGGCGTAACAGTTCATCACAAAATATCGCGCGCTCTCATTGGTCGGCCACTTGGCAATATCAGGCGTTACTTCTTCCATCACAAAATTTTGGCGCGCGGTCATTGGCCAAAAGCGATCACGTGACGCGGATGTAAACTATCAGGCGATAGTTCCTCGACGGACACTCTATTTGTATAATAGTCCCTCGATAGACAAATTATATTGTTAAAATAGTGCCAAGTGAGCACTATAAAAACATTTTGATTCTCTCTCGGGACTATCGGTTGATAGCTCAAAAGCTCAATCTATTAACAGAAAACGTCAGGAGTGTTACTTAAAATTAACTTTAATTTGTATAAAGCTAACAAATACAGTTAGCAAAAGCATGTTTTTCTAAGGTTTAAATTCACTATGTGAACTCAGTAATAATAATTACGATTGGCTCGTATCTTTTTGGTAGAAAACTAGATGATTAACATAAAAATGGCAAGTAATACATTTTTCACAACTTCTTTGAGTGAGTTTATATTATTTTATTTATATTAACTACCCATCTACGTATGAATATAAAGCAAAAGAAAGATAAAGCCGCTCAAGGCTTGCGTCGGTATCAAATCCATTTGGTCAGAGCGTAGTTTACATTGAGAAAAAGGATTCAGTTTTCGGTGAGATGTCTTTTCTTGCGCCTTCCAGCACCTCCGGCAGTTTGCTGTCCCTGTTTAACAAGTCCTTGGCCTACGTACAAGAGTAATTGATTAAATAAGAAATGACAGAAGGTTAGATAAAGTAATATCAAAATATATATTTCATGTAATGAGGCAGTTGTTGTTTCATCTAGTGAGCATGAGAAGTACATGATCAAGGATTAACGAAATTGACACAAATACCAAACAAATGGAGCATCAGTGAGTGATTGCCCCTCGGTTACTAAAGTCTCACCCTTTAAAACTACTTTCATTGGCATCTTCCCTTTCTCACCGTAATCAAAAGTAGGATATATATGCAACACAATAATGACACAATTTATTCTTACCTGTATTCTGGAGTCCTTGCAACCGACCTTGTCCCATCTGCCCTCCTAGTTGTCTCATGCCTCCCATTCCACCTAGTTGACCTCCGACGCCACCGAGTTGGCCGCCCACACCTCCAAGTTGTCTCATCCCTCCCAATTGGCCACCCATTCCACCTAGTTGACCTCCAATACCTCCAAGCTGGCCTACTCCACCTTGTCCCATTCCTTGGAATCGATTAGCCATTCCTCTGCCCTGATTAAACGCACCTTGTCCCATGCCCCTGCCCTGATTAAGAGCACCTTGCCTCATTCCTTGGAATCGATTCGCCATTCCCCTGCCCTGATTAAACGCACCTTGTCCCATGCCCCTGCCCTGATTAAGAGCACCTTGCCCCATTCCTTGGAATCGATTCGCCATTCCCCTGCCCTGATTAAACGCACCTTGTCCCATGCCCCTGCCCTGATTAAGAGCACCTTGCCCCATTCCTTGGAATCGATTAGCCATTCCCCTGCCCTGATTAAGAGCACCTTGTCCCATTCCTTGGAATCGATTAGACATTCCCCTGCCCTGATTAAGAGCACCTTGTCCCATTCCTTGGAATCGATTAGCCATTCCTCTGCCCTGATTAAAAGCGCCTTGTCCCATCCCTTGTAGACGTCCGCCAAGACCCTGAGCTTGGTTTAAGGCACCCATACCTGCACCTAAGTATAGGCAATGATACAAAAATGGTAAAGCAATTATCGGTTTTCAAAATAATCTACCGAAACCAATGTCACAATTTTAATAAGGAGTGTAATATTTACTTTGAGTTTTATAATTACATGTCGCCTTCCATAGCCTTACCTTGTATGCCTCCTGTCATTCTCTGTCCCTGTTGTACCATTCCCTGCCCCATTCCTTGTAATCTGCCTCCCAGCGCCATGCCTTGATTAAGTGCACCTTGGCCCATACCTTGTACGCGCCCAAATGCTCCGCGACCCTGATTAAGAGCATTTCCTCCCATACCTTGAAGCCGACCTGCCATTCCCTGTGCCTATGTAAAAAGAGGTTAAAGAAATGATTCAAATTTGACTATAATTCCGGTTGTTTGGGAAGTGTAAGAAACAATGCTCTAAACCTAATCCATATTGGGAAGTCCTACATTCACTGTCTAATATTAGACTGAACAAGCTGAACGAGGGAGATAAAATTTGGAGTGCATAAATGGATTCCTTTTTTCACCCTGTCGTCTATTTCTAACCCAAATACTGGTAACCAGTTACGAGTCCAAGGCATAAATAATGTCTGCAACTGAAAGGGGCTTTCAAAGGTGTCTTAAAGTGCATCTAATCGAAAATATGTTAACGTTCTCCTTCCCAATAAACGGTGAATACTACATTAGTTCTTAGACTGTAATCTCACCTGCCCAAGTGCGCCTCTTCCCATCTGAAGCGCTCCTTGACCGGCTCCTTTCGCTTGATTGATGGCACCCATTCCTTGTTGCCGCATATTATTCAATGTACCCATTCCTTGGTTCCTGAGATTGTTGAACTGGCCAAGGGCTTGTTGTTGTGCTTGATCTGCGCAACAAAGTGGTATTACACGCAGTAAGTATTCAGGGAGTTTGGATAGTAAATGCACGCAGGTTTGTAACATCGCAACAGTGAAAGTTTGCAAGATTCACATTTACTTCCTTCAGATGTTTGCAAAGACACGGGACATTTCATAGCTAATCTACTGACGCAAATGGGAATGCATTGAATTTATTTTTCTAGTAGGAAATATATGCTTAATATACTATTACATTTCTATCATGTTCTCCCGTCATATTACCAGTGCACTAAATAACAGCGCTTAGATATTCTGTAGTTTTGTTTGTAAATAATTTCATAGTCGAAAGCCAAATATTGCTGTACACTGCTATCTTCATTCCACAAAGTGATTAGTTAACCCAGATTACGGGAAGATGTACATGTTTAAGGCTCCGATTTTATAGATACTTACTCATAGCGTTCCTTCCTTGGTTTGCGAGACCCATTCCAGCACTCTTCGCTTTGTTCAAGGCGCCCATCCCTGCTCCCTTTGCTTGGTTTATTGCTCCCATACCTGTTCTCTGTAACTGACCTCCCATTGCCTGAGCCTGGTTCATTGCACCTTGCCCCATAGACTCAGCTTGGCCAACAAGACCCTCTCCCATTGTTTTAGCTTTATCGATCTACAGATAGAAAACATGTGAATGTTAAATAATTCCTATTGGTATACCCTACCTATTGTCATAATATAAACCTAAATACATATATTATTATAGTAAATATTCCAAAGTAATGGGGCCATTTCTTGCAGTTTTTAGCAGCCTTCTACTTTAATTACGTACTGAGGTATACTACTTTCTAGCTAGTTGAGCTAGTGTTCAAATGCATACCTAGGCTTAATCTTCTCATAAAAACCGTTTGATAAACCTATAAAAGGAACCACCACTAAATAACAATATTTGTTATGGATATCTAAATCTGATGCTGTGTTTGTCTCCTGTAAATTGTACACTAGATGTCAGGTATGGACTGATTTTCTTCTCCATAACACTCATTTGAATTTCCCGGGCGCCGCCATCTTGGAACTTATGACGTCACACGGTTGCCAAAAGATCCAAGATGGCGACGTCTGGGGAATTCAAACGACACCTAGCGTACAATTTACAGGAAACAAACACATCATTAGATTTAGATATCCATAACAAACATTTGAGAGCAGTGGAGGTTTCGTTAAAACACACTCGAAGTTGTACTAAATCCTGTACAATCAGAAGGTATGATATAAAAGAAAACGCAATTGAAACAGGCATCAAAATAACAAGTAGGGAAATATTGACCTCTTTCATAATCTGGTCCTTAATCTTGACAAACTCCTTCTTTCCTTTCTCAAAAATGTCCATGGCTGTCTTCTTGGCCAAGTCGATGTACTTAGCAATCAACGGTCGCATCTTCTCTACGAGCTTCTTTACCTAATCGTTAAGAGAAACGTTTATCAGGCTTAAAGGGATACCGTCAATCCAGTTTCTTAAAACAAAACTATGAAACTAACATCTTGGGGTCGAAGAGAAAAACCTTGTGAACATCGTGGTATAATTTTCAAACCATTTTAATTAAGGGTACAAAACCAAATGTAGATTACAAAATCAACTGAAATCAAGTTGCCTAAATTTCTCTCTAAACAGTATTTGTCGTCTACTTGTAAATTTTCCAGTATATCTGGAAAGCATACTCTGCTAATCTGTGTCGTTACTTTTGTAATGAAAAATGTCACCTTCTTGGGTTGAAGGTGTACCTTCATATCCAAGAAAACGCAATGTGTGTATCAAGGTTTAAGTTGTTTCGGGGACCTTTATTTTTTTCCAGTAACTTTAAAGGGCCGTCTCAACCAGTGTCCTTTGCACACCTCACAATATATAAATTTCCTTTAATGCAATCCAATTCTGAGTTAAACATGTTAAAGTATCCAAGATCTGTTGAATACTGTACGTATTTCTTCAAATCATTCTCACTGAAGTTGAGGAGCTCAAACTATAAAACTGACGTTTGGCTTGGCGGCCATTTTCGATGGCGTCAAAAATGGAGGCTGAGACGGCCCCTTTAAGTCCCCTAGTTATATCCCATCTCGGAATGCTACCCACTACCCCCTGAGCTTACCAGGCGCGCGAAGGTTAGGTAAAGATGTCAATTTCTACACCTAGGGGTACAAGTACAATGTAATGGAACTTTGCCATACTATATATTAGATATTGTCGGCTTCCCAATTACCAATGTTGTATATATTATGTTGACATCCACACTAGACGTCTATCGATCATCTCTTTGTTACATTTGTTTCTGGTTTTAGATACCAAAACAATCAGTATAAATAGTATCCATTATAATTGTGTTTATGTGTCGTGTGATTATGGTGAGCAATACTAAGCAGCATTTCGAAAAACCAACGACCCAACTAAACCACATTCCGGCTGAAAAACAATACGTGTATCAAACCAGATTGCATAACGCCAATACAGCCTGTAACAAAAAGATAAAAGGTAAAGGTATTCATTTATATGGCGCAAATTCTGTATGAATATATTCAAATACGATTAACAAAGGAGTTCTTGTAATGAGATATGGACTGCTATTGTGGCGCAATGTGCTGCCATGCAGTTTACAATCATGAGTGTTTGTTAGTACTTCCAGAATACAGGTTTACCTTTGTCTTGTTGACTTTGTCCAGCAGCCCGTGGATGTCTCCGGTATCGTAGTTAGTAAGTGAGCCAAGTTCGCCTCCAACGTCTCCCATCATGTTTTTCATCTCAGCCAAAATCGTATCTTCAAATATCTTCAACGCCGTCAAGGCAACTTTTTTGCCTTTCCTAAAATAAGCTAAAAGCAGGGAAACCTTATCAGGAGTAATCAAGACTTTGTATTTAAGCAATATAACACGCTTTCCATGTCTTTGTCCTCTGTTATAAATACGCGGGATATGTTGGGAGAACAAAGAAAAACTTGAAAATGACGAGCCGCTAGGGTTAGGTTTTCTGCGTTCTCCCAACATATCCCGAATATTGCTTTCATAAAATAATGACAACATGCAACAACAACATTAAAAGGAGATAAATAGCGCTTGCGCTTAGTTTCCATGTGTTTAGCCTCTTACATAAACATTTAGCCAATCAGAGCGCGCGTACCATTTGGGTTATTTTATAAACTGAGTTAAATCTTCCATAACCAGCCAATCGTCGACGTTGTACAATATCTTGACTTAGAGATCCACTGAAGCAAATGAGACCCTTTCGCAGCAACGGCATTTTAGAATTCATTAATCTTCCTTAACCGCGCATTTTATAATCATCAAAGAACGAATTTTACTTCAGCGTAACAATATATACTACTGGCTGTCGTGTTTTAGATTAAAAGTACAGAATTGGTGTAATATTTAAAGGTTAGAAACTGGCGTGTGTATTTTATTGACAAATACAGGAACGCGCTGAGTGTACGATGAACGACATTTATTTTAAATTGAATACATCGTACAGTCGGCAAGTTCCTGTATTTGTCAATAAAACACAAAAATAAAGTATCTAACTTTTTTAATATTCGAACTGAGTGCACAGCATGCTGTGGTCACCAATAAAGCACTGTCATTAGCCAATCACCTGCTGGGATGTCACTGTCATTAGCCAATCACCTGCTTGGATTTTGTACTGTGCACGAAGTTGGAATATCAATGAAATGTTTTGAACGATTTATTCACCGAATCAGATAGCCACGGTAAGGATACGGTCCTGAAGGATATTGTGTGGTATAACACTAACAAAAATGTAGTGGAAGAGTTTTTATTACTGCTAACTTAGTGGATATCTATTCTGAGAAATAAAAGGAAGTAAAACTGAAGCTGGTAAGAGCAATAAATACTATTTAATTATTCTCTTGGAACAATTAAGTTATTGTTGCTGCTGTTGTTGTTAATGATGACGATGTAACTTACCCATCGCCAATTTGTAATATTTTCCCCTGATCTTCTCTTTATAGAATTTCTTGGCCTTGTCAATGTATGGTACAATCTGTAGGTGGATAATACAGTAATAACTAACTGCCAATATGAGTGGTTGCTCGCAATACAGCATCGGGTGCCCCTGGCCTAAACCACACCGCGGCAAAACGTCACGCGCATGCGTTTTTAATGATCGGGTCGCGCACGTTTCTCCAGTTTCCCGCCGAAACTAAAGAAAACAGAGGCAATCACCCGTTCCTAATTTTAAGTACGTATGCGTATTTTACGTAAAATGTTTCGCGAAAAATATGAAAACTACTTAAAGATAAGACTAAGACTTTAACAGGTTGAAGTTTTCTTAATGCGTAATTCACTGTGAATTTTAAGTTATACAATTTAGGGGGAACTGAACACCAAATCAACTTTTGCTCTACGAATCAATATACGATCTATATGTGTTCCGTGTCGAAGAAAATAAAATCTGAAAACCTTCCTCACAACCACCGCTGACTATGTACAGACGGCTCAAGTCATAATTTGTGACGTCAGGTACGGGGAATAAATGAGTTTTGCCATGTTGTTGATATTGTTTAAACTTAAGTTTCCAACGTTATCTAGCTTATTAGCTTCTAGATTTGTCTAGGTAACGTGTACATTTATATTGTATGACTTCAATTATTCAGTTAACTATCTTTGTAATCACTTCAGTCTGCTTGTACAAATAAATTCGTTGTTGTTGTTGCATTGAAAAGCAGGACTAACGGCTCCTAATTACGGATCGCTGTATTATTTTTTTCTTGGTATGTGTGACATACGATATGGGCGCATTGCAGTGAATCAAGCCCTCACACAGCGAAAACTCGGTTGTTTTCTCTTCATAGACACACAACACAGAGAAATGAAAAAGCAAAACCTATTTATTTCGAATACATCTTTGTATAGTCGTTGGGTTGTTTAGGATACACGGTTCCCCTTTTGTTAAAGTACCAATGAAATAAAATAATCGATCCCGTTTTATTTTATTAAATTATAGGTTTCTCTTTGTCATTTGTGCTATTAAAAATCAATATGGAGAGCGCGAACATATTTTTTTTCGTATCGAAGTCAGGCGGAATTGCCAAAATCAGGCGACAATTTTTATGCCGTTAAATCATTATGATAATCACATACGTGACACATTTCCATAAATACTAAAAAATGAGTGCATTTTCGGCCAGTTTTCAATTTAAGAATATAATACTTTGAGAAACCTAGAAGATGGGCATAATTTTTCTGCTTTGTGAATATAAATGAGCAGACCCCGTGACGTCACGCATGTGATTAGCATATCTTTAACGGCATAAAATTGTCGCCTGATTTTGGCAATTATGCAAAAAGGCTAAAATAAAAACGGGATCGATTTTTTTCATTTCATTGGCACTTTAAAGAATGCCAATCAGGATTAATGCTTTGCGAGCCCGTGTTTACATTTGAACAATAGAAAACCGTTACAATCGCCATTTTCGATTGTAACGCAAAGCATTAATCCTGATTGGCATTCTTTAAAGACTCTCTGTCGATCGTTATGCTTCGTGTAACTCAAACGAATTTTGTTGATATGACATTCCGAGCTTGAAAGCGTAAAAGCAATTACGATATAATTTAGTAATTTTGTTTTATAATTCCGAAGAGGAAGCGGCCTTGCAGAGCAGAACGGTCGACATTTGGTCTTTCAGCACGAGTAGTACAGTAGCTCTTCCAGTCCTGTGCTCTGATTGGTCCCCGTCTTATTTTTTATTGACTGTTCTTTGTTTTATGGTGCTTTCTATTGTTGGGAGGCAATATTGTGGCTCATTTAATTTTGAGTGGTATAGGCCGGCTCTTCAGCATCGGCGATGATCATGTGACTGGCTCGTGAATCACGACTGATAACATCTTTAAATGGTAACTGTTTGGGAATTCTTACTACTTCAATTTATCATATTGTTTTTGAAAGCATTTGATAGTTATATTTTGCCTAATTCAAAAGAATTCAAAAGAATAATGTGATATAAATATAGACACAGTAGATTCCACTCACCTTTTTATAAAAGGCTTTTGCCTACAGAGAAATAAATAAAGAATGATCAAATTGTGTATAGAGTAATTTCACGTTACTGCAACTAAATAAATCCCAATATTATTCCTGGTATGAAGTGAGAACAGTTCTAAGGAAACGAAGAGTCCCCCAGCCCCCCAAACGTTTTAATTAATTGAGATTAATCCGCCAGAAATGACAGCCTGTCAATTCTTTGCAAAAACTAAAGATTAATCACTGGTAAAACAAGTGAACGCAGGTATAGACCAGTTTCGGAATCATGCGCAGTTGTACAAATCCTGTTTATTTGGCGGGCAGGTAGATGTTAAACAATAGGTGGCCCGCCAGTTAACATTGCGCATGATCTTGAAAATGGCTTATACTTCGTTTGATAAAGGGCTGAAAAACAATGTTTTACATATTTGTATCCTGTGAATTATACACTAGATGTCATTTTTAGACCAATTTTCCTGTCCAAAGAACTAATTTGAATTTCTCGGGCGCCGCCATCTTGAATCTTATGACGTCACAGTGTTACCTTGGAGCTGCGCGCGGGAAATTTAAATGAGTTGTATGCACAGGAAAATCGGTCCGTAAACGACAACTAGTGTACAATGTATGGGAAACAAACACAGCAATAGATTTAGGGCATCCATATGAGGCATTTGAGAGCAAACATTCCTTTAAAAAAATGTTCCTTTTAACAAAAAAATTCCCGTTACCGTCTTTTGTTAATTCCACAACATCGCCGACAGGGCTTTGTCATATAAATTTCTGGGGATTGGTTGCAAATCAGTTATTTGTGCTGACTTTTTCCTGACGTTTACAAAACCTATGTATTGCTCTTGCAGAATCAGTTAGAATAAAGTATTCAATAGATAGAGTAATGTCATATTTTGATGTTAATTGGACTGTACAAAAACATAAGCCCACAACCAGGAAACGTCCATATCTCCTATATAGGTGTCACGGCGTTTTCACAAGTTGGACTATGTTTGATTATTTTCCCGCCAATTGGTGGGCTGCACCAGTAGCGGAACGAAAGATGCCTCATTAGAACAAAAGATGTCTCATTAGAACAAACGATGTCTCATTAGAACAAAAGATGCCTCATTAGAACAAAAGATGCCTCATTAGAACAAAAGATGTCTCATTAGAACAAAAGATGCCTCATTAGAACAAAAGATGCCTCATTAGAACAAAAGATGCCTCATTAGAACAAACGATGTCTCATTAGAACAAAATATGCCTCATTAGAACAAACGATGTCTCATTAGAACAAAATATGCCTCATTAGAACAAAATATGTCTCATTAAAACAAAATATGCCTCATTAGAACAAAATATGCCTCATTAGAACAAAAATGCCTCATTAGCTACAACCAACATAGGCTGCTACGTAGCCTGATTATCAGACGGTACGAGGTCGTCCGCTCACTTCCTCCCCCTCCCCGTCTGATGGACTTCATAGACTTTCATGTTCCTGACGTCATCAACCTTTGTTTTTACAATAAGCCAATACGAACACGCGTAAGAATTGAAGCGTAAAGTGTAGAACAGTCGTGCAGTAGCGGCTTTTACTAGTTGGATCTATCAGCTTTCATGCACTGGAAAAAACATTCTACAGCTTCAAACTTCTCTCGATTTCTCAGAATGGTATCCTGTTTGATCTGCTGTGGTTCTTTGGAGAGCAGGAACTTTTTAAACGGAAGTTTGCGTGCAGTATTTGCAGGACAGGACAGAAAATATACATACAAGAAAATATATCAGACTCGATTCACTGCCGTAAAGTTTGTTACTGTAAACTTAGAACTTTTACGCTTTTACTTTTATTTTTAAAACGTTTTGAAGCTTGATATATATGCCGATTAGTCACACAAGACCCTAAAGTTGTCCTAGTGTAGGTTTTCTGGTATCAGAGATTGTTTTAACCGAACTTTTTGTGCAAAGTTTAGATGCCCGCCGTACATGAACTTACGGAAGTGTGTTCATAATTCTGAAAACAAAAATATTCTCCCAAGTGCCATGAAACTTTTTCCATAACATACTCAGTATGTGTGTTCACTTCTGCAGAAAAATCATAATATTCCATGAAAGATTTGGTCTTCTAAAAGCCAAAAACCTAGAAGAATGTTTGAGATCTATTAAATGCATGAGATCAATAAGCGGAGGAAGATTAGTAATTTACCAAAGTCCGTACGTAGATTCACAAACACATCGTTTCGATAAATGAACGATTCCAATGCTTTCTTCTGCTCTGGATATAGCTTCGAAATCCTGAAAACTTTACAACTTCGGTCGACACAATGATCAAGTTCTTCTTCAACGCCATTCAGAAAAATATGCGAGCACATTCCTTAAATTCCAGACTTTGCCAAAAGTGTAAAGTTCGCTCTGATTGGTTGACATTATGACGTCAGGAACACGAAAGTCTATGAAGTCCATCAGACGGGGAGGGGGAGGAAGTGAGCGGACGACCTCGTATCGTCTGATAATCAGGCTAGCTGCTACGCTGCTGTGATTTTATTCCCTTAGGAATTATTGCAACCCAAGAATAAGCGGGAAAAGGTTCTAAAAATAACCTAACTTGTGAAAACGTTGTATCATAGGTCTAGCATTCGGGATGGACGCTACTGGTTATAAACATGTACTCACCTTCTTCATGAGGTCATCTTTAGCACCTCCGGCACCTTTTCCACCAGCCAGACCTGTTACCATTCCCATTCCTTTACTCTGCAGTCCACCAGCAATTCCCATGCCTTGACCTTTGAGATTACCAACTGCACCCATGCCTGTGAAATGCAAACCATAAGAACAATTAACTCCAAATGGGTCTAAGTTATAAGCAAATACTAAATCGTTGTAAGCTAGTAGAGAAATAGTGATCTTTGCTTCCCGAAAATATTTTTGTAGCAAGTAATATACAGCATCAGTCGATCCTATGTCACGCTCTGTTACCCTGTGCCGTCAAAGTTTTAAATATGTTGTACTCTCAGCAACTTTAGTGGTTAGTTAACAGTTTGTTTGGTTGTTTATTTGTTTGTAATTATCTGTCATGTGATATTAAATAAACCAATCATGAGAGGGTATGTTGTACCTGGTATGTTGTACCATGTTGCAATTGCTTTTACCTTGACCCTGAAGCTTGTTAAACATTCCCATTCCCTGACCTTGTAGACCGCTAACCATTCCCATGCCTTGACCTTTGAGTTTGTTTGCCATTCCCATACCTTGACCTTGTAACTTATTGGCCAAACCAGCACCTTGTCCTTGCAGTTTATTAGCCATCCCTAAGCCTTGTCCTTGTAGTTGACCGACTGCTCCCATTCCTTGCCCTTGAATTCCTGCAAGCATGCCTTTACCCTGACCTAGCAACTGTTGACCCTGGCCTTGTGCTCCTCCGAGCATCCCAAGACCTTTACCCTGTAGTCCTCCAAGCATGCCTTGGCCCTGACCCATTACCCCACCGGCTTGACCTTGTAGACCACCTAACATGCCTTTACCTTGACCTAGTGCGCCTAGACCCTGACCCTGTAGACCGCCTAGCATGCCTTGGCCTTGGCCTTGTAAACCACCCAACATACCTCTTCCTTGACCTAGTGCGCCTACACCCTGACCTTGTAGTCCTCCAAGCATGCCTTGGCCTTGGCCTGGTAAACCACCTAACATACCTCTTCCTTGACCTAGTGCGCCTAGACCCTGACCTTGTAGTCCTCCAAGCATGCCTTGGCCTTGGCCTGGTAAACCACCTAACATACCTCTTCCTTGACCTAGTGCGCCTAGACCCTGACCTTGTAGTCCTCCAAGCATTCCTTGGCCTTGGCCTGGTAAACCTCCTATCATACCTCTTCCTTGACCTAGTGTGCCTAGACCCTGACCTTGTAGACCGCCTAGCATGCCTTTGCCCTGTCCCATTAGCCCACCGGCCTGACCCTGCATACCACCTAACATTCCTTGACCTCGACCAAGTGCGCCTAAACCTTGACCCTGTAGACCACCTAGAGCACCCTGACCTTGACCTGGTATACCACCTAGAGCACCTTGACCTTGACCTTGTAGACTACCTAGAGCACCTTGACCTTGTATACCACCTAGAACACCTTGACCTTGGCCTTGCAAACCACCTAGTATCCCTACTCCTTGCCCAATAAATCTGTTTGCTTGACCAGTACCGTTTCTTTGTAAGGTACCGTTTCCTTGTAAGGTACCGTTCCTAGACGCTGTCAGATTTCTGTACGCTGCCAGATTTCTTAAATAAATTTGTAATTGTCGTTGGTATGCCAACATCCTCATACGCATGAGTTGTGCCTGTAGAAGCTGCATGCGTCGTATAAACGTGGCTTGTCTCAACATCGTTACGTAGTTAAGGGCATCAAATGGACTGTAGTTTACTAATGAGGGATCTGAATTATATAAGAACAAAAAAGGCAGTAAGACTGCGCAAGAGTGATCAGAGCTTGGCTAACACCAAGAAGAAGGTTGGGAAGGGTTAGAGTTTCCTGTTAAACAATGGCTATGTAAGGCTTAAGATTAGAATGGAGTGGATTTCGTACGAGTGGGACAAAAACACGGCATGTTCTTAGCCGTAACCGTACTGTACCGTAACTATGTAATTTGATTGGATTAGAAAGACAAAAACAATAAGGAAACCATTTTGGATCAATCATGGTTTCTGATAAACTATCCACCCACCCCTTATTTGGGTATACATGTGTAATTAATGATTAACCATGACATTTAAGGTGAAACAGGGTGTGTGGGGCTTTTCTTAGAAACCGTGATTGATCCAACTGTGTCATAGAGCAGATTTCGTATGTTGAGTAGGACCATCTACAGCACAGTTACTGTACGACATGCCGTGACGTTGAAATGGTTTCCCTATTGTTTTTGTCCTGCTCATCCAACGGTATAGCATGGTTACAGTACGGCTATTCGGTAAGGCAACGGCCCGTAGTTTGTCCCACTCATACGAAATCCACTCTAAATAAAACTTATATCTGCAAAAGATGTAATGATGTTCATCTAATGAATCTTATATAGATGTTCTTAGCATAAAATGTAAGCTGAATGATCAGGAGTCCGCTCTTACCCATTCCATAAGGTACCACCTCGCACAGGGAAAGCGTCTTGTTCTCTCCAGGTATACGAATGCTTATATATCTTCCCGTGTTGTTACAAACGATTGTCTTGAACTCTCCAAAGTTGACAGTGTGTTTATCGCCACACTTCTTGTTGTATCTTCCATGGTTCTCCCTACTATTACCGATTCTAATCTCAAAGTCTTTAAGTTGATTGGCTGCTGCGTCGTGACGATTAGCGATGTAGATCTCCCTGATGGCTGTTGGGAAGCCGAGGTCTAAGAACCACCACGGATCGGTTTGGGACTGGGTCCTGGTGCATGTATCCGCTAAGGACAGAGAAATGGTTATCAACACAAATGCAAAAAAAAACATTAGGGATTTTTTAAAGCCGATTTTGGAAACAAATATTGGTGCGCTCGAAACGTCAGCTGCTACTCGCTTCCCACGGCGGTCAGCATACCTTAACCGCCTTGTCCTTGACTATACATCTATGTTATAATGGTACGGAATGTACACAAGTGGGTAGAAAGCACGTCATGCAGTGTATTGTTATGTTACATAAACAAGTTGCATAAGGAGGCGGCATGGCTGAGCGGTCGTAATCCAGGGACCCTGAGTGTTCGACCACGTCTGTAAATAACCAGTCGATTTGTCTCCTCGTCGACTGGGGTTCTAATTCTGTTTAGTTTAAACACGGCCACATCAGCTTATGCTGCAGTTAAACGCACCGTGTATAAATAAATGCGATTATTATTATTATACAGTTGGCCACAGTTAAAGGTATATAAGTAGTAATTAGTATGTATGAATCACTCGAAAGCATCTCTTTACCTTGCTTCTTAAATTCTTTAGGACAGAGAAGAAATGTTATTGATGGCACTTAGACCTACTTGGCCATCATTATATACTACTGTAATTACACGTGTCCGACTAGCATCAATAAACGAGATGCCCTCCCCTGAAGCTGTGTATTGTAAATTTAGGTATTTAAGGTAGTAAAATGTTTTATGTAATATGTAAAACACGAGGGGCTGTTTTGGAAGACGGGGTTCAAAACCGAAGCGAAGCCGAGGTGTTTCAACCCCTTCTCACAGTATTTAGAAACTCGCTTTTGAAACAAGCTCTGAGTGTTTTACATGGCTTTTCAAACTCCACTTTAGTGATAAAATTAAAGATCTAAAAGCCTTGAAATGAGAGCTGTATTTGGAAACGATTTCTAAATACTCGTCATGGTCATGATTTCAATTGTATTCACCTGATGAATTATTAATTCGTTTTTGAGAAACTCGGTTCACAGAGTGAGTAGAGTGTGACAGTACTTTATCTTTTCCGCTGACGCAGATCAACACTAGTTTTTACAGGAGTTAGTCATCCATTATATCGTGACCTAACCGTAATCTATTTATGTCTGGGTGTGTCCTCCTTGTTTGTCGTTTGACAGCCTTTTTATGAAATAGATGTATACAAAATGTAAGTAATAAATATCTTACGTGAATTAAACTCTTTATCTAGTTTTCCATCCACAGCATTCGATGCATTGTATCCAGATGCTGTACTAGACTGTACAGTGGTTTGGTTCACGGCCACGTCAACTGAAAAGAGAGCATTGCTAAACGGGTCAGTCAAACATAGAACGGGCTTTTGAGTGTAGAATGGGACTTTTGCAGGATAGAATTACGTGGTTCTTCTCAACGGCAAACAATATCCGACTTCATTTATTTGAATTCACTTGTACGAGATCGGTAGTGTTATTATCAAAACCTCTTTGTAAATGCTATTTTCCACCTCCAATCGATTGTCGACCGTTCTAAAACTGCATTTTGAAGCTCAATCATTCATTATTGATGTGATATATAAGCATGTGACTGTTTCCTCGACAAAGGAATGCAAAAGGTGTTCTTTTCGTAATGTCATTGGTTGATACTCATAAATTCAATAGAAAAGCATCGAAATAATATATATTTCATTCTATACTGATTTACAGAAGTTTTAATCCATTTTTGATCAAATGGTATCAGTGGGCCTCCTCCGCAGGCAACTCCTAATTATAATCGAAAACATCGAGAAACCGGGCTTCCTGTGGTAAGAGAGGAACGAGCAAGGGTACGGTCTGAGGTTTCGAATAATATCAAATGTGGAAAAGGTTCTAATATTTATGATTGAAAGATCTTTTGTTTCCTCCCTTTCCATTGGCTGGATGGTGTTTTCTTTGAGTTTTCACAGTAAAAAGCATCCATATCAGAAATTTATTTTTTGCGTGTAGTTTGGACTAACTGTAGACATTTCAGACAGCACTCAAGCAAAACTGTATGTGGGGATCTGCTTATTGCCGCAGCCTATTGTCTTTTTTTGTGTGCAGTTTTTAGCTGGAGCATTACTTAAATGAACTACAGGTTCGAAGAGGAAGAACGTAACAAATGAACGAGTAACTCGAGCTTACGCGAACTTTGACGGAAAAAATGAAGAAGCAAACTCCGGACCGAGCATGACAGAAGCAACCACATATTTTAAGCAATTTTACTTTCGATTTTGTAGACGCACTGTATTCTGATTGCTATTAAATATTACTTACTAGCTCAGGTGTGAGCCAGTGAGCCGTTTACTACTGACTTCCATGTTTACTTACTTTGATAAAATGCACAGCCTTTCACCTCCACGCGCATGCACAGTAGGTACCCACGCCAGGCTTGTGGCACGAATCTGACGTAACGAGCTACTATACGATGCTGGAAATAATTGGTCACGACGCTTGAGGCGTCACTGTTGCCATTGAACACCTAAACACACATAGAGTATCGATATTTTAGGTTATTGGCTAATGACACCTGGTTAGCTTCCCCTTATTATTATCTATCAATAATCGTACCTTTACAGTATTATTCTCCATATAAGGCTGCCAGCATGATTCTCCATCAAGACTGTATATCACGCGGTATTGTGTGACACAAAGAGAGTAACGCTATATAAAGTTAGGTTATTGACTAATGACACATGGTAGTCTTCCTCGTATTATTATATATTACTAAGTTTACCTTTACAGTATTATTCTCCATATAAGGCTGCCATGATTCTCCGTCAAGACTGTATGTCACGCGGTATTGTGTGACCCAGTTATCCACTTGTTCCATACCTTGCGTGATCACGCCACTGACTAGTCTTAGGTACCCTGTAGATCAAAATAGCATCAGTGAATAGGTACTTCCTGCCGTGATAATGCAGTCCGGTTTACCTGAGACTGACTACTTAAAATGACTTCTGCTTACCAAGATCGATTTGAAGAAAATGTGGACCTTTATGTCCCATCTTTACACACCAGGCGTGCTTGTTTCCTAGACGCCCCTGATAGGGCCTCAGATGGTCGGTACCATAATACGAGGAGGCTGTGATCTGGTCGTCTTTTATGACCCTCCTGTCTGCCACACCGATATTGTAGATGCAGACTAGGGAATCGAAAGAAAGTAGAGTTTAAAACATTACTGCAAAACTTAAAAACAATCAGTGTCAGAAATACGCCTCCTCGGAAATGAATTTCCTTTATATTCTTTAAACAAAGTAAATGTGTCCATGCTGGTTGGTAATAATGAACAAAAGATACTTCACTAGCTACTTTTGTTATACCAACCAACATGGCTGATACGATATTGTGATTTTATGTCTTCCTCAGTAATGATTGCAATAGCTGATATGGCAGTGGCGTCTACGAATAGCAGTGTCAGCGGTATTGACCCGAACGCCTCACTTTAATGTAATGAAGCGCTATTAAAACTGTATCTAAATTAGTCGTACTCGTTGGTGTCATACAATAATGATGGTTTCAATGGCGCTTCGTTACATCGAAGTGAGACGTTAGGGTCAATATATACCACTGAAACTGCTATTCGTAGACTCCACTTTAATATCAGCTATTGAAGAATTAGTTAGTTAAATTACACTAGTGTTATTCTTATGAATAGTGATAATATAAGTCACGGGAACATCCTAAGAACACACGTTTTCATTGAATAGAGCAGTTTTCACTTGAATGTTGTAAAACCAAACGCAAATTACACACAGCCAGCCAATCACAGGAGCTAGTAATCAGAGGTAGCATGGAAAAGGCTTCCCAGTGAGCTAATTGCAAATCACAGTAAAACCAAAACCAAAGTGTGTTTGGTTTTACTTTGGAATCGGATTGGTTGATTGATCAGTTTTCTCAGCTAATAGGAGAGCTTAGTAAACGGAAACCCAAAACATTTTCGTCACTCAAGTGAAAACCGCTCTATAAGGTTTGATCTGAGCTCATGTGCATTACCTGTAATAAATGCAGCCAGAGGTTATTTTTTCCCGCCGACATACCGACGGACTTCGTTGTTCGAGTATCTCGGCTTCGCCGCTGGTGGAGTCTCGGGCTTCGCCGCTCGGTGTCGGCAGCAAAAAATAACCTCTGGCCTCAGGGTAGAGAAACGTAGATCAACGATGGAACTGCAGAAGTGGAAGTACAAGGAGCCTTACATTAAAGTGAAAATTAAGAATCGGAGACGTAAGCGGAAGCGGAAGCTCAACGGAAGCAGAAGCAGAAGAAACGGAAGGTTTCCTTCTTCTTACGTTTATGCTTCTGCTTCCGTCGAGCTTCCGTCGAGCTTCCGTCGAGCTTCCGTTGAGCTTCCGTTGCTTATGTTCTAGTGAAAACAAGATAATCGTAAGTAGAAGAATAAGCCAATCAGAATGCTCATTCTCAGGCCCTTAGCAATGTAAATATAGAATGCAAGCGAAGCTTTCGATTCTGAAGTAGGCTTTACTTATGCTTCCGTCGTGTTCATTTACACTAGAACACCACTTTCTTCCGCCTCTGCTTCCGTCGCTTCCATCGCTAGTAAAAACCAGGCTTTGCTGATCAGTACGATGTACTTACTCGGATACCGCACTCCTGTGCCACCGATTCCTGGTGGTGGTTTAGCGACCTTGTATGATCTGTCGGTTTCGTTTGACGTTACATTAGAGGCAGTTACCTCATATCTTTTTACTGCAAACAGAGCAAAAACATAATTCAAATCAAATGAAACATGGCTGCTACAGTAAATAAATAAAGGTATTACAATACTACGCTGTGTTCACCATCAGTCACGCTGATGTCCACAATGTCACTGGATATTACCGTATACAAGGACAGTATATTGTACAGAAAGTCACTCTGTGCATTATAGGGTTCAGTGATCATTTTAAAAACACTGTCCCCGGGGAAACAGTGAGTTATCTCGATATTTTCCGAGACGTAGAAGAGAAGTGTATTCCGTTTTTGCATCACACTGAAATGTCGCAAACACTGAAATTTGGTGCGGAACTTGAAATTTAAATTAGACAAATCAAATGCGTTGGCATACGGCTTAATATCGAGAACTAAGGTTTTCAACTGACGAGGTATCATTAATTGTTCTATTGTCAGTTGATTTAAACTTAAAATGTCATGTTTGTGCCTAAATATTTGCTTAACATTGTTTTCGCCATTTTAAATGATGGGTGTGGTGCATAACACACCAAAAACTGAGTATTAAAAGAAGTATTTTCACATATGACTTTAAAGATAATGTCTTGACAAATCAAATGACAGTACGTGTGATTTTCCCCTTAAAAATTACATTTTTTGCACAAGAACTGACACACTTTGGCTCAAATGTTCGTTTCGTCTAAATAATATTAATGAATTAGTTACTCAAAAACTGAATTAATTACTTCGGCGTTATGATCATATTATTACATGCAGCTATACGGTATAACTGAGTATGCGGATTTGAGTTATAGAGATTTCACGTATTTCATGTTGATATAATCGCAAAGTTACCTTAAATGATAATTCCTTTACGATGCTTCAAAAGTAAAAGGAATAGAAAAGAATAGAAACGGAATGGAATGGAAGTATAATTGTATAGAAATTATCTCATTTGTGTTTGACTTCAAGCCATCGATAAATTGGAATGATTTTATCTTCTAGAATGCAAAACATTTAAAGATCGTACTCGATATGTTCATTGTCCCAGCAAACCTCAGATATTCGAGTTGATACAACTTATTCAATTGCTACCACGCACTATTAAGAAAACCTCATTGCCCAAGCCCAAATTGTAACATGTTTCCGCTTTCAAAATTGCTCAAAAGAAAGCTCACCAACATTCTTACCTCTGTTAAGAATCTTTTCTGTCAGTCCAAAAGACAGGCCTTCGAATTGCAGACTTACTAGTACAACGAAACACAATGCCGCAAAGCCATTCATGGTAGTCACAGCGTAGTGCCAGCGAGAATGGCGCTGTTGGCAATGTGTGCGTCGTTTGCCTTAAATTCTACTCAACAAACGGATAACACAGCTTTACGCTTTCTGGCAGGTACTTTCATGAATAATTACAAAGTTTTTTCGAGTTCGGCTGGATGCTAAATTGTGTTTTGTTTACAGTAATTTCGGTACCTGTATCAAACATTTCCAAGGGTCCACTCCGAATTTTTATTACAAGTTGACAGTTTTCTTTATCAAAAAGAATGCAAGCTTCTGTTTCATAAGTCTCGTGCATTGGCTTAAGTTTATTTGCAACTTTAATACATTTAAAACAAGACTTGTGTTCGATGGCGCCGGCTGCTCATCCGGGAATTTCAGACTGTATCATCACAGAAAATAGAAAGTGGCGGGAAATGTTATCCATGCAGGTATTTCGATTTCCTTACTTAGACGAAAAATTAGCGAGAATTTTATTTTGAGAGTAAAACGTCTATTAATTGCCTTAAGTTTTAATTTTGTTGCAATAGGTATGAATAACTCCGGTACATGGTTTGTTTAAATAAGTATTTAGAAGTTAAAAGTATACTGTTTGTAGGAGCTTTGCACGTTGTTATTTTTGCACATTATTTATATTCTATTCCTGCATTAAGGACTGTAAAAATAACTGTCAAGATTGCCAAAACAAAGGGTAGAAACTCGGAAAGAGTAACATCATGCCTTTATCGTGTTAAAATACAGTTTGGAGGAGGTTCTGCTTACATAATCTTTTACATAATTAGTATTGCGAAGAAAAAGGTCTACTTCTCTCAAAATAGACAAAGAAAATAGGGTGGCAGTATGAATGGTAGTGCGATTTACCTGACAGGTACGCAGCACAGTCTATCTTACTGAGTCTATGATACGCGGTTTAACATCGTTCAACTTTTATTGAGCAACAAGTGTTTTAAGTTCTGATGTTGTTTTATAGTTCCGCTCCATCGCGGTCGCCATATTGAATGATCACATGCGCGATAAAGTCACATGATCACCAGCGATAATATGATTGGTTGATGTCGTTCAACAAGTGTCATAAGTTCTGATGTTGTTTTATAGTTCCACTCCATGGCGGCTGCCATTTTGAATGATCACATGCGCGATAAAGTCACATGATTACAAGCGAGATTTTCGTGCATGAAACTTGTTGAATGTAAAATAGCATGTCTCTATTTCGTTCAACATCGTTCGACATGTTGACTTGCTTTTTTCAACATTCAAACATTGTACGATACACCGTTCAACATTTGTTGAAATTCTTTTGACGTATGTTGGTAAATTGTAATAGCTTTCTGTCATTTACGAAATTGTTCTGTCAAAGAATTGACATTACTTCACCCATGGTAAACGATTTCAGTTCCAGTGTTTCCTCACTGCACAAAGAAGGCCTAACAACTAAATGTTTGAAATGTAAGATACAACGCGTAGGCAAGAAGATCGAGCAATTAAACAGTGGCGTAGTTAAAAACATCGCAAGGAATATGATCAATGATATGTGTTTGATAGGTTGATCGTTCTTTATATTGGAGAGCTTGAATATTTCTTTTTTGCTTTTAACATGATACTATAAGTATGTGTGCATTCGTACATTCATAAGACTCACACTTTTTAAGTCCTAAAGTGTTAAACGTTGGATATTAGACCTAAATATTTGTTGTTTCACTTAAATCTACTTACATAGTCGAATGAATCAGAATAAACAACACGTTGCAGGTACCCACAAGTTACAATGAAACACCTGTTGCAACAACCAATCATAGTTAACCGTTTCACACTTCAATCAACCATACGCCGAAAAACTCAACAAACAAGACCTGTCCTGTCTGAGAACTTTCCAGTTCTGAGTAACTTTGGAGTGTTTTTATACGACTGGAATGAAGGTTTTTTTTGTCTTCGCTTTTCTCCTCGTCTTTGGAGAGGTCCACCTTGGCTCCTCTAAAGGTTAGTGTCTCTACTGTTAGTAAAACCCTGGCTTGGTTGATCCACTTGTTACCAAATCCTTCAAGCATGTTTTGATGGCTCAATGGCTTTTTTTAAACACAAAGTTCTGAAAGGTCATCCAGACACTCGTATAATTACTACCTTGAAAAAGACTGTGAGATCCACAGTTCAGCCCCACAGCTAAGATGTTCTTCAGAAATCATTGCTTTCCAAATAAACGGTTAATTGATTTTTACAATTTTTATCTTTGTGATCTTTAATTCTTTAATACAATAAACTTTCGCACTTGAAAACTTAACCGGTATTTAATATAATTCGTGATATTCCTCTTTAGCGATATACAGATAGTTACATTAGCTAGTCTTTTTGGAACTTAGTATGATCCTTCCTGTTATTTATTTCAAGTAACATGACATATATACTATTTATTTTAAGGAAAATGTTTACAAACATAATCTCGAATAATACTTATAAAGTGCCATAGATAAATATGATAACTGTACTAATTGAATGAACACAACATAAAGAGTGCTTGAGAGTTAAGTTGAGTTCTGGAAAAGAATTTGAAAATATACCTTATTTACTCGCCATTGTCGCCTAATTGCATAAACATTGCCAAATAAAAACAAAAAGTAAACATAAATAAAACACAAGACAATGTAAGAGGTCAGCGGAGTGTATCGCTGTAGTTTCTGTTGTGTTTTTATTTATTTATTTTATATGTCAACGTTCTCGAAATAGGCAACTTTCGATATATGTTTCACTTGTGACTCACAAAGGTTTTAATATCAGGCTACGGGGTAAAAAAAATTTCTTTGGGAATAGAAAGTGTGCTATTGCTGAGATTGTCAAATGATGTGAATTGATCATGTGCGCTAGGATAAATAGTTCAATCCTAACAGAGTGTCATGATACACCATCAGTACGCAATATACGGTAGTCAAGAGACGCGCGAACACGATATATGTTTGTCAAGTGGTTTCACTTAATATGTTAATAAGTTTAATAGTAACCCAGGAGTCTTCACTGAGCAAAGAGATCAGTCCCGTTATTATATCCTTATTACTATCAATACCACTATTAGAGTTATCATCATCATCATCATTCCCAAGCATGTTAAGGCATGGTTTGAACATGAAAACGAGGCTACAGCTATTTTGTTGAATCAAGAGACCATCACCTAAGAGAACTGATCTCGTACCTACGAAAGCCGAGAAGGGCCACTCACTTCCGAGTTCTACTTTTTGACTTCTGAGTTCAAAACTTCCGAGTTCAAAACTTCCGAGTTCAAAACTTCTGAGTTCAAAACTTCCGAGTTCAAAACTTCCGAGTTCAAAACTTCTGAGTTCAAAACTTCCGAGTTCAAAACTTCCGAGTTCAAAACTTCTGAGTTCAAAACTTCCGAGTTCAAAACTTCCGAGTTCAAAACTTCCGAGTTCAAAATTTCCGAGTTCGAAACTTCCGAGTTCGAAACTTCTGAGTTCAAAACTTCCGAGTTCAATACTTCCGAGTTCAAAACTTCCGAGTTCAAAATTTCCCAGTTCAAAACAATAATTTAGTTTGGATGTTATGTATAAATGTGGATGTATAAATGTATGATTCTTTCCAGATAGACATTGTGTTGGATGTTATACTTGGCCAACCGTGCGTCCTTGTTTAGCTGGGACAAGGGATTCAAAAACACAGGATTGAATGTATTTCATTTATTTTGATTAAAGGCAACATTAACATTTTTTTGTTTCGTGCATTGGTATTTTTCCTAAGCAAGACCGCGTCCTGCGCAAGATATTTTTGCGGCGGGTGTTACACGAATGTTGTTTCACTGATTTCCTTGGAATACGTACTTACAGAAAATATACTTACCTCGGGCAATTGTGGCAAATTGTCACTTTGTCTCTATGTATTACGGTGCAGAAGAAAACCGTAATGAGACAGGTTAATTTGGTATTTACACCGACCCCTAAAATATGAAAAAGCTGTCGCTCTAGGTCAATTTTTTTTTTTATGGAATGAAGATTGAACCTGTATCGGAAATCAATACCAAGCGATGGCTAACAATGTGACCTTACATATCGATTTACCGATTGCCAAATAGAATCCAAATAGACTACAAGTTTCTATCGACTTTCGCGAATTAAATGGCTTCAGTGTGAGAAAACACGCAATTATGGCATGATTAGTATTGGAGGTCACGGCTCGTGCTCGAGTAAAGTTAAGAACGTGTGCGAAGGATCTAGAGTAAAGGGTAAAGTGGGATTCCTCCATAAAGTGATACTTTTTATATATTTATCTTGGAACAGATTTTGGAACATAAAAGACTCGGTAAATTGCTCCCATAATAACAATATAAAACCATTGAAATTTATCAATCGCGTAATCTCTGGCCGGCCTGGGTCTCTACCGAACTATAACTAAGAAAAATCGACCTTAAACTTAGTGCTTTACACTCAAATAATATTCAGGAAAGGGACCAAATCTTACCAAAACATCGAGGATAAAATAATTGACTTCCAAGGAAGTCAATTCCAAGAAATAACTCCGTTGTCAATGTGATGTTTGTGAAACGGCAGCTTTGTTTAATACCCAGATTTCAATTCGAACCCGAAGTGGGAAATTTTGAACTCGGAAGTTTTGAACTCGGAAGTTTTGAACTCGGAAGTTTTGAACTCGGAAGTTTTGAACTCAGAAGTTTTGAACTCGGAAGTTTTGAACTCAGAAGTTTTGAACTCGGAAATTTTGAACTCGGAAGTTTTGAACTCGGAAGTTTTGAACTCAGAAGTTTTGAACTCGGAAATTTTGAACTCGGATGTCAAAAAGTAGAACTCGGAAGTGAGTGGCCCTTCTCGGCTTTCGTACGTACCCTATGATAGTCTGCGCCAATCTATTTTTGGCTCAGTGGACATCACGATGCTTTTTTAAGATTTGGTTCCAGCTCCTCACGGATTTTCATCGCTCCATCTCATGAATTCAACCTTGATTTCAACAAAGAAAGAAGGGCGATGGATGCGAAGCTTCAAACCTGGCTCTGAATTATGTGTTGCTCCCTAAACTTACTACCCGGACGGGTATGGGACGGATCTGACCTGATCTGACTTGAAGACTCGAGAAAATTAACTTTGAATTTAATATAAGCTATGGAGTGTAATTTGAAAACCCGTTAAAAATATTGCCGTTTGGATTTGACTGGGAAACAGTAGGCTGTATTAAGCCAGACCCGTAAGAAATTCGGATGTGACCTGGAAGCCATGAAAAGAAACTGGAGTGACCTGAATTTCGTGAAACTATCAAAGGAAATGAAGCCGTATTCCGTTCAGTTTGTAGCCGGAGCTAGCATGGAAAGTCTTCCAAAAAATAAGAATAAATTAACAATCCCGCCAATCGTTGTTATTTAAACTTCGCTTACCTTATAATTACTCGTTCCCTGTAGTTCATATTCATGTATAGCTAGATAACATACCTAGGGAACTGACCGGATTATTTGCTCTATTCCATGCTAATAATTTTAGAAACGTTCAGTTTATAGCAAGCAAGCACGCATCGACTTTTGAACACAATTTTGCAAAATTATAAATCCAGTTAATCTGAAACACTGACTGACTGAGTTTGGAATTATCGTAAACAGACGCTTACAATTCGCTAAAGAAATTAGAAATATAACCTATAATATCGTAAATAATCGGACATGCTTTTGCAACACCGTAATCAATATGAATCTGTAGAGTAACTGTCGTGAAAGTAGAAAATTGTGAATGCTTTGTTTACTGAGTAAAACACTGAATGCATTATTTTGCTCTCGCCGCCCGGCGGTCCATTCGGACACGTGACACCCATAACCAATCGGATAGAGTGGTAAAAATAGGCCAACTAATTTATGCAAGCTAAACATAAATCGGCGCAGACTATCATGGGGAGAGTAGCCTGCGTCGCATCCGAACTGAACCCCGGTTAAGTCCGTGGACTATACCAGAGAAAAGTCCGGATGTGACGCAGGCTATGGGGAGAGAGGCTAGTATGGGGGATCGGTTCTCTTAGGTGATGGTGTCTTGGTTGAATAGAGTCACTTTAATTTGCTCAAATCCTAGAACAATGGTGGTTATAACTGATATCAACGTTTTTAGTCGTCCTAATATCATTTTTTGGGTAAAATGTCTATCACGTGACCAACTACGTGATCACAAAAAGTTGAAAGTTGACACCGATAGACTGTTAAGACGAAAATATAGAAAACAGGTCACGTGACCTATTCTTGGAACCATTTTTTGCAATGTATATCCTCTTCAGTGATAAAAAGTCAACCATTCCGGACACAGTCTCATTTCCCATAACAAGTTTAACATTTCGAACCGAAAATGCACAGGATTTTCCACCCCTCCCCCTTCAGGATGGAAAGATTCGCATTTCTTACCCCAAATTTGCAACTAATATGTTGTGTTCGTCGTGTTTGCTACCAACTCATTCAAGCCAATTCTAATGGGGGAGGGCACCGTTATTCACAGGAAATGCATAGGATTTTCCACCCCTCCCCCTCAGTTTTGCAAAGTTCGCATTTTTACCCCAAATTTGCAACCAATATGTTGTGTTCGTCGTGATTAGTACCAAAACTATAATTTTTATACTGCTGCTTTGTATAATCCAGTTCTGGACTGGGAAATAGAACACAGGAAATCTGCTCTGTTAGACTAACTAGGTTTAGTAATAACACCAGCGGTGCTGAGTTTAAACAACGCTTCTGTAAAACAACAACATATCAGAAATCCTACATGATAAGAGCCACTAGAATTTGGAACCGAATTTTACCTAAGGAAACCCGACAACCAGCACTTTCACTGTCCTCCTACAAGTCTCACCCTTTACAATATTATACGTCAGTCCTGAAAACATCTTATAACCCAGACAATCCGCGCACATAGAAGTCAGTTTGTGTAAAATGTAACTCTGTCCGCAGCCTACTCAGTCCTTTAACTTGTTGTTTTTAGTCACCTTGTGGTTGTGAAATCCTTATCATTAGTTCTTTCTTTGACTATTATTAAGGACGGTGCCTACTAATTACAAACCAATTTGTTTTCTAAAAACCTATATGGATTGTTTGAACCCCCTAAGGAGCTTTTGAAATCAGAAAACAAATTATGGGATACCCATACGTTTAAGAGAGATAATTAAGGATGAAAATCGAAAAAAGGGCTGGCTCAGCATTTTTCTTTGTCCGAGAAACTATTTTTTTATTCGATTAATATTTTGGGTTATCTGGCAAAATATTAGGGCAAAAAACGTTAGACATAGCGTTCCTCACAAAAGATGCCAATCAAACCATTCATCTTACAATGATTATCATTTTTTGTACAAATTTTGCTTTGTAAGATTGTAAGCCTCATTACTGACTATGAACAGACATTTTTTTTTTGCTGAAATGGGCATCGAGTTTCAATTTTATAAAGACAAAAAGTGTATGTAAACGTTGTTTAGCTTCTATATTATAGATTACAAAAAAAAAATGGGGGTATCCACGCGTTTTAAAAAGTTATGTGGACGGTAGGCCTTTATCGCTAATTTTATTTTCCAAAATTGACATTTTTTACCAAGGCCTCCCTAGTAAGTCTCAAAATTGGTTTTGTTTTATTGCATTCTGGGAGATTCAGTCCCGTCTTTCCACTTTCTTCATTGAAAGTCAAACCTGTTGCTGCTTCCTTTGTGCTCCAACCCCATACAGTCCTTCCTTCTTCATTCTTCTTTGGATTTCCAAGAGGTTTACCAGTTTTCACAAAGCCTATTTTACCGTATTCACACATTGTTTATACTGCCAAGTCCATGTTTGGAGAAACTGACGAAACTCGAAAGCATCGACAGGCGTAAAGCACAAGCTAAGGTGCTGGGAGTAAAGACAGCAGCGATTCATGACAGTCCAAACAACCTTCATTCAATTGGTCGGGTAAATCTCCTAAATCTACGATATTCGACCATCTCCCCACGATAAATCATCACTTAAGAATTCAGATGGTCGGCTCTTTTAATACCATTTCAGCTGAAAATTGTCTTTCGTGGCCGTGTAGTGGAATTTAAAGATTTACCAAATCGTTCATTTCTCAAGCATATCTTAATTCTACCGTATTTTAAAATCCTTCATCTCTGTCTGTCTGTCAAATTACACAATTAACACAGCTTTTTCAAAATGGCCTGTCTCGCGGGATGACCCGCGGGACGCAAGATGCACAGAACGGCGTGCGCGCTGACAATAGTAGGCACCGTTCTTAATTTAATTTCAGTGTCATGGGCCCGCAGTAATTGGCTTTAGCTGTTGCGGTCACCTTGCCTTTTATCATTTCGTTTCAGGTATAGTACCTGATATACTTAAAGTATCTATAATTACCCCTATATATAAAAATGGTTCAGTTATTGATGCTGGTAATTACAGACCAATTGCAACACTTTCCCCATTTGCAAAAGTACTTGAAAGATTTGTCTACAACCAACTAATATTCTTTTTCAGGGCTCGAAATTAAGAAAAAAAAGGAGGCATAATTTTACGCCCAGCTTGGAAAACGTTAGGCGTAAAACGAAAAAATCTAGGCGTATTTACGCCCGTATCGGGCGCAATTTCGAGCCCTGTTTTTAGAAAAACACAATATACTCTTTACATACCAGTTTGGATTTAGGAAAGGCCACTCTACAGAGCAAGCAATTCTCGAACTTACAGATCAACTTAGGATGAATATTGACAATAAAAAAATTAACTTGTGGCATATTTCTTGACCTTTCAAAAGCGTTTGATACTGTTAATCATCAGTGATATTTTATTACAGAAGCTATACAAATATGGAATTCGTGGGACCCCATTTCACTGGTTTGCAAACTATTTATCGGACAGAACACAATATGTACAAATTGATGAAGTTAAGTCAAGTTTGCTAAATACTATCTGTGGTGTTCCTCATACGTCCACGCTAGGTCCACTATTATTTCTTTTATATATTTATTTAATGATATGCCTAACTGTTCATGTAAAGTTTCTTTCAGAATTTTTGCAGACGACACTACCATATTCTATTCTTGTAATAACACAAAAGAATTAGAGTCAGTCATAAATGAAGAATTTAGACATCTTTTAGAGTATTGTGATACTAACAAACTATCGGTTAATTTTACTAAAACCCATTATATGCTACTTTCGTCACCTAGGAAAAGATTTACTATTAGCTTACCAGACATAGAACAGAAGGACTACATTAAATACTTAGGAATTTATATTGATAAACATTTAAATTGGGGACCTCAGATCTGCCATATTAATAACAAAATATCTAAAAACCTGGGAATTATTAATAAACTAAGACATTATCTTGACTTTCAAATGCTGAAACAACTTTATTACACATTGATTTACCCTTATCTGCAATATGGAATCATGAGCTGGGGAAATACTTATAAAACTCAATTGACTAAACTTAAAACTAAACAGAACAAATGCATTCACAGCATATTCTTTGCCAATAACAGAGAGAGTGCTATCTCTTACTTTAATCTTCTAGAAATTTTAACACGTGACAATATATTTAAGCTCCGAATCTCAACATTTGGCCACAAAATCTCTTCTATTAGTTCAAATACACCTAGTGTCTTCTCCAGATATGTTTTACCTATATCTGAAATTCGTAGCCACAATACCAGGTATGCTAAAAATATGAATTTATATAGACCGCAACCTAAAACTAACTATGGCATGACAACTTTGAAGTTTTCTTTATCCAAAATATGGCAATCGATCCCCACAGAAATTAAGTGTCTAAGTTACTCTCAGTTTAAGAAACATTATCAAATCTATCTTCTCAAATCACAACTGCCCTAGTCATGTGTTAGATGTATGTGTTTGTTGATAATATTATTAGTTGATTAGTTTAATATATTAGCAAATTAGTCTAATATTTTCACTTTAAAAATTTGGTTCCCATCCTTACCTAGATATTTTCTAATCCAAATCCTATAGGAGCTATCGAAGCTTAGGTCAACCGCAGTTTTATATACCTTAAACCTGTATTTTACTTTGTCCTGTGGCAGTGGTTAACTCGAAAGCTTCGGCTCCTTTAACCACTGCACACTCTCCCCCTGTTACTACCATATTTAATACTGTCTTTTATGTATCCTCCTCCTAAATGTTTATCATACTCTTTAACTTGTAATTATCCGTGTAGTACATAGAGTGGAAAATAAAGAAAACTGAAACTGAAACTGAAACTTTCTACATCATTGTAATTTGTTAAAACTATCGTTCGTGGTATTTTTCCTTCAGGCGAAGCTTAATAAATAAATAAATAAATAAATGAATGAAACTCTCCCAGCATGCTTTGCGGACCAAAACGAAAAGAGCGATTGATTTTTACGGGTAGAAACGAACATCGTAGAGACATCACTAAAATGTTACCCATAGAAAACTGCAAGGGGTCTTCTTAATTTGGTTGACATCAACTTTCAGGGGGGGGGGGGGGGGGGGGGGGTGACAGGCAAATCAAAATTTCAAAACGGCTTAACCCCCCTGAACTTCATTTGCGCGAGTTTTACATAAAAAAAATATCTTACAGGATGAAAGTACATCAGATAGGCTGGTTAGTATTTCCCTAGCTATGCGCAACATACCAAACATTAAACCACGAATTACAAATATTCCCTACCCCACCGCCCTGGAAATGGTATACCCATTTCTTTTTGCAAAATGTCTCGGGAATGTCATTCATGACAAAACTGATCGGTTTCTAAATTTTCAAGTTAAACACTTTTCAAGTTAAACAGTTGCCCAGGCCCCGCTCGGCCAAGGAAAAATCGAGAAAAAAACGCCTTAACCCCCCTAAACTTCATTTGCGCGAGTAATACAGCAAAAATGTGTTCTAGTTGGGCGAAACCACATATGATAGGCTGGTTTTTATTTCATTAACTATTCGCTACATATCAAACATTAATTATGTAATTAATGATTTAATGATTGTATTATCGTTAGGAATTATTATTACTAGCAGGGACCCGCGGAACTTACAAGAAATCGACAATTTAATTTCAATTCAATTCAATTCAATTTATTTTGCTCAATTGTTTTTGTACAATAATTATAAAATACAGACAGAGAACGGAGATAGACTAAGAGTAATATAATAAATAATAAGAAATGTGTGAGCCTGAGGGCTAAGTTAACCGCTGGCCATGGGTTTTCTAGTTAGCCCCCGGCCAAATTTAGTTAAGTGTTTATAACAGGTAGAGAAAAAAAAGGAATTTAAGAGTTAACAAAATGATTTTAGAGAATTAGAGAGAAAATAATGATATATAGAAATTATGAGTGTTGCTCTGACAGTATATAACGTTGTAGTTGTTTTGAAAAGGCGAATGCACTTAAATCCTTCATGTTAGTCGGGAGTCTTTCCAAAGATCAATTGCCATAAAAGAGATCATTTGTTTGCCTGTATTTGTTCTTACTTCTGATTTATAGTGGTTTTGTTTAGCTGCGTATCTGGTATTATAGTTATTTTATTAACACTGCTGGCATATTTAAACATGTTGTCAAACATGCTTGGTAACAGTCCTTTGTGCCATAGATACGTAGATTTTAAATCATGTAAGCGGTAGACGTTATATACTGTAAGAATATCTAATAGATTTAGCAAGGGTTGAGCGCTTTCCGTATCTTTTCCATGGGGAATTGCAAAGAATATTCAAGGCCCGAAAATCGGAACGGCTCGGATAGAGAGAAGTACCGGTTCCATGAACATTTGCTTATTTATACAAGAAATATCTCGAAACTGTTCGGATAAAAAGTGACACCGGTCCGCAAGCCTAGGTGGAACGGCAAGGGCTGTTTACACGAGAATATTTCCGAGACCGGACATGGTTGAGCCCATGATAATTTTTAGATCACTGTCATTCGTATGCGTCGCACATGACGCTCGTAAAATAATATGGCGATAATGACGATGTAAGGCTGTTGTCTTTTTTGTTTCTCACTAGCCAGTTCCCAACAAACCGCACACTTCACCCCGGAACTGGAAATTCCTAACGCCATATTCACGGATAACATTTCCGCCACAATGTTGATCGATGAAGCAAGCACGTCAATGTTGATCAGTTGAGCAAAGCAATGATCATTACAATGATCGTACGAAAGTTGTGTTGTGGATAGAAATTCCACTATAAGTGAGTTATTGTCCCAAGAAAGCCAAGCGTTGGGTGTATCACATGCGGTGTTTTTTGCAAAGATTTGACGAAGACTGGGGCGAACGGGTCGATGTCGACGATGGTAATAAGAAAATATAATAGAAAATGTGCTTCGAATTCAGAAAATGTAATTTTGTCAAATAATGGAGCAACAGATTGAAGCTTATGTATATTCAATTTATCAATGCCTCCTCACAATTGAACATTCTGAAGCACATACTGGGGCCATATGGGCGGGTATTGTAACAGCCAACTGTCCCCTGATGGGCGGGGAAAAGGTCAAAATGTAACACGGTTAAAATGTTACATTGCCCGCTATGTCCCGGGGGTCGGTGGACCGGAGTTTCAATTGACTAGCGCATAAACTCAATGACTTGCTCGCCCAAAGAACCAAGACAGAGAGCAACTTTTCGCATGATTTGTCGTCTTCGTTAGGATACCTGTGGCCGTCACTTTTTGGCGCCATTTTCGCACACGCGCGCGCGCGTTCTCCATATTAGGATATCGAACGAGGGAGCCTGGGAAAGTGCGTTACACACACACACTTAGCGTATTATTATATAAGATTAGCATGCATCATTATCATTATTTTCAGTTGCCTGCAAGAGATGTATCAAGGTACTGAATAATGACATAAAGAACGCAGCCAAGAAGAGCATGCAAGCCGTCGTAGAGGCTGGAGTTGGTTTATCGAGGATAAGAGACCAGTTTAACTCAGAGCAAACTAACCTGATATTAAATCTGAAGAAGGCAAGAGCAATGATTAGTCTTATCAGTAATAGGATCAAAACCAAAGTCAATGATGTAGTTGGTATCTTGGAGACGGCTTTGCATGAGGCGAAGGACAAGTTAAGAGGAGTTGATGGTAAGGTACTTCCAACACCGCGTAGCTAAAACATCTTTTCCCCAATCGGAAACGATTTCTTAAAAACTACGCCAAATTAGCCATACATGAACGGAGCAAGGACTGATTTGCATACTATTCTTTAGCATAGTCCAGCCACCGTCTATTAGGAAACTCGCCATCTGATTGCTAGCCAGACACGGTCCATATTAACAATACCCCATTTGTGGCGTTGAAATATGCCCTGATATTTCGTCCGTGGATATTATCTGTTCCGAGAAGAGAACAGTTTCCGAGAACGAAGCTCGAGGATTAGATAATGTCCAAGGACCAATGTCAGGGCATATTTCGATACTACAATGTAGATTATTGTTGTTATCATCCTTCAAATACTTTCTTTGACGCGCGCTTATACGTGCACAGGGGGTGTATTCGCTGATATTTCCCGGTCGCGCAGAGAAAATATCGGGTCACGTGATGCATTTAACCAATCACGCGCGAGAGAAAATATTTGATGGGTTATATTAGATTCGATTCGATTATAATAGATTCGATAGTACACGCGCTCTGATTGGCTGAAAGCCGTGTTTCTATAACTCTATAGAAACATAGAAAGTTGAGCGCGCGCAAGTACTTAGTTTGAGTAAATTCTGTGGGTTATTTTATAAAGTAAATAGAAAACATTTTCCCCTTGTTTCTATAGAGTTATAGAAACACTTGTGGAAGTTTGGAAGAACTCGAAATAGCTGTGGAAACACTCGCCCTTCGGGCTCGTGTTCCCACTGCCATTTCTCTTTCTCCCAAACTCCCACTCGTGTTTCTATAACTCTATAGAAACACGGGAAAAGTTTCTTATTTCTTAAATGATCGATAGTCAGATATCTGCAGACAAAAATCATTAGAAAAATATGCATTTTTGCTAGTTTTTCTCATTTTTCTCGATCGCTATTTAAATTTGATAGAACGATGGCTTTGTTATGCTAAGACAATTAGAATAACTCGACCTTGGTTTCTATCGACTTTGATTGATAGTCGGACTCGGGCGGCGCCCCTCGTCAAGTAGAACGTAACCACACGTGTACAGTGAAAAATGAAGCAGCATAACGAGCGCGCTCAAGAAATACAACAATCTTTCATTTACTTTTTTTCCTCAAAACACATGAAACATAATATATGTATTAGCTAGCTATGTCGGTTCTACACTCTGAAGAAATATTCCTGAAGTCGTAGAACACTCGAAAATTGCTTTAAATATGGTCAAAATCCACTCTTTTCACCCCGTGGCCAACTTGGATTCAATTAAAGCGAGGCAATCCTTTGTTTTTGCGGAGTCGGGGTGGCGCAGTGGTTAAGCGCTTCACCTCTCATCTCTGTGGCCCGGGTTCGATTCCCGGACCCGGCGCCATATGTGAGCTGAGTTTGTTGGAATCTCGCCCTTGCTCCGAGAGTTTTTCTCCGGGTTCTCCGGTTTTCCTCCCTCCACAATAACCAACACGCCAAATTCCAATTCGATCTGTGATTTAGCCGTGTCCTGGCTTTTTCAGGTCCCGTTAGAAATTCAGTGCTGTTTTTTTTGCTCGGCTGAACTCGTTCTGACCTTGCAAAAACAAATTAAAGGATTGCCTCCCTTTGAATCTAAGATGGCCACCAGGTGAAAAGAGTATTGCGTCCGTCTGCGAGTTATAGAGGTTTATAGATTTCCGGTATACTAATGACTTGGCGTAAATTTGACGTAAATTCGGGAATATACTATCATTTTATTTTCCTTGTGCATCAATGAATTTTTTTTTGATATTGACAAAATCACTGATGTAAGCTTTAAATATAACATAGATGTTTACAAAAGGTCATTTATCTCTATACCAACGTATTTTTGTATAATAAATGAAGACTGGTTATAGGTCACCGGCTTGACTATATGATAAATATAGATCCTTATAGCTCATGGACGCAATCAACTATTCACTTGATGTAGAATTGATATTAATCATAAAAATAGCATTTGACCATAGGTGCACTGTCGATCGAATTAAATCTTCAAGTTTCTTTAAAACAAAACCCCTGAGATCGAAAAGAAATACCATGAGAATGTCCAAATGTGCTTTCCAAACGATAGCAAAGACTATTAAAAGTGGATTACAAAACCTAATTATTGAAACCTGATTTCGGTTACAGTGTACCGATTTCAAGCTGCTCTAAATCTCTCTTAAAAGCAGTATTTGTCATCCACTCGAATCTTTGCCATCTTTCATCAAAATTGTCTCACATTTTCTCCAGTATACCTGGAAAGCATACCCTGCTAATCTGAGTAATTATTTTTTTCTTCCGTCTTGAATCTTCGTAAGTAGAACAACTATTTTTATCAGATTGAAATCTTGGAAACTGTTTGGCGCAGCAGTGGTCTTGCAGCTTTCACTGTATATAAGCGGAGGACGTGCTTGATTTTGTTGTGAGATATATGTTCCCTCTAACGTTTTTCTTCACAGCTGCTTCAGACGCCCTGGGAGCCATCGAGGACAACGTAGGTGCAAGGAAAGTTAATTACAAAGCTAAGAGAGTCCGACAGAAGATTGCAAAGGAGCCTGGAAAGAACACCGCAGAAGAGAAACAAATTCTGACTGAGAATGGATTGATCACAACCATCGATGCTGCTCGTATCCTTGCCGAATCAAAGGCAAAGAACGAAGAAATGCAAACCGAAAAGAGGGAAAAGATTGTTGAAGGCGATCTTCAATCGCTTACTACCAAGATGTCACAGGAAGAGAAAGCTCTCGACGACGAGGAGAATTTGGAACTGAAGGATGAAATGGAGGCCAAGAATAAAATTCGAGATGCTGTACGCCATAACGAGTTAGCTATGAATAAGGCAAGAAAATTCCTGAAGGATATCGAAGATGGAATTTCACAATTCCACAAGGATATCGAAAAAGTGCCTTTGGAAGAAGGAAAGACCAACTAAGTACCAAGCATTGTACCTTTCAGTGGGAGTACCTGGAACAGGACTTCTCATAATATAAAGGGTTGAATTGTCAAACTCACAATGGAAATATATGGGCGAAAGAGATAACTCTCACGTTAGCTATATAAAGTATCTCTACGAACAGTTGCTAGATATTCCTAGCAGTCAATGAACCATTTACTTGACGGCACAGGGATCCCAACACAGGCCGTTCAAAAGCTCTAAAGCAAGATGTATAAGTGACACTACTTGTCCGGCGCAACCACTTAAAGCGCAATATAAAGCCTCCACATACTCATTATTCTAATTATCATGATTTCAATTTGTCACGTTATAAGTATAACGACATTCGTTACATTAATCGGATTACAGTAGAATCCCATGTATCGCCCCCCTGTAGATAATCCCAACACCCCTGACTATCCCACAATTCCGCTCGCCAAGCCGCTGATTACCCCCATGTATAACCCTCCTGTAGATAGTGACCCCTCGTGTATAATCCCCTTTCTACTCCATACTCATTACCCCATGTTTAACCCTCCTGTAGATAGTGACCCCTCGTGTATAATCCCCTTTCTACTCCATACTCATTACCCCATGTATAACCCTCCTGTAGATAGTGACCCCTCGTGTATAATTCCCTTTCTACTCCATGCTCATTACCCCATGTTTAACCCTCCTGCAGATAGTGACCCCTCGTGTATAATCCCCTTTCTACTCCATGCTCATTACCCCATGTATAACCTTCCTGTAGATAGTGATCCCTCGTGTATAATCCGCTTTCTACTCCATGCACATTACCCCATGTATAACCCTCCTGTAGATAGTGACCCCTCGTGTATAATTCCCTTTCTACTCCATGCTCATAACCCCCATGTATAACCCTCCTGTAGATAGTGACCCCTCGTGTATAATCCCCTTTCTACTCCATGCTCATTACCCCTATGTATAACCCTCCTGTAGATAGTGACCCCTCGTGTATAATCCCCTTTCTACTCCATACTCATTACCCCCATGTATAACCCTCCTGTAGATAGTGACCCCTCGTGTAGAATCCTCTTTCCAATCCATACTTATTACCCCATGTATAACCCTCCTGTAGATAGTGACCCCTCATGGATAGTTCCCCTCCAAAACAGATTTTGTAAGAAATAAATCTGCCTTGTTATAGACATAGGTATAAGTAATTTTATTTTATGGTTTGTTATTTTAAACCAAAATGTTAATTGCCGTAATTAGACTGTAGCAAAAAGGCTGGGTTTTTTTCCGTCCTTTTTCCCTCAACCATCCCCGTGTATAACACCCCCTGAATGCCATTTATGTTGAATAGTCCCCGGCGCATCTACATGCGATACTACGATACTCATTGTAGGTTAACAATTATTAAGTTTCTTGTGTATATGTAAGGGTTATTAAATCTCTCCTCGGATCCTGTATATTACTAAGATCCGGGGAGCGAATTAATAACTGACTTAGTACCATTTGCATTAATTTTCTCAGATGTGGGGCTGATTTAGTTGAAGAGGTCGTCAAAACATATAGATAACTCGCTACCAGGTTGTCCATAAAGTGATGGATAATGTAGTAGTTATGAATACCCAACGAGAACAAAGAAAACCGAATCAAATGGGCATTAAGTTACGTTTAAAACCCATTTTTGCGATAAAAATCCACACTGGACATCCTTTCAAGTTTTGACTTTTTAAGAAATAACAAATGAGCCTGGACTGATGCGGTTTGATTATTATAGATCCCCGGCCGCTGCGCAGACCAACATTAAACCATTCCAAATACTTTAATAATTACCTAATGAATAAAAACGTTTAATTCACGCTAAATTTCATAATACAGCTTAAAATAAAAAAATGTTAGTATCTACCATATATATACTGGAATGCGAGTTTGATGTGTAACGAGAAAAGGACTGGGATCCAGTGATATGCGCAGTGCACCATGGGTATCGGTTTGGGCAGACAAGAAGTGACGGAATACTGCAGCTTGTCTAAAAAAAAAGTCAAAAACAAATTCCGTCAAAGGGACATCTACAAAATGTTAAAGAAACAGTTATAGGATATATATCTTAGAATTTAGGTTTCTGCTGACATCACGTGCAAACGAAGAAAGACCGTATGCGCTATCACGTCATGCAGTCTACCACAATTATTTGCGCTGCTTCTTTTGCTACTCTAATTTTATTAGACCATTGTCTTGGTGTTCTCAGAGGAGTTTCAAAATCTGAATATGAAGAAGAATTCGAAAAGGATTCTGGTTGTCGTACGTAGTAGGCTTTAGTCATCGCGATTACGTTCTATTGAAAACTTCATCAAGCCGGCGAAAGTTTCCAATACGCATGTCTAGATATAATATATAAAAGTCTCAGTAATATTCAATAATTAATTGTTGGCTAGTTTCTTGAGCTCAGGACCTTGCGTTGGTTTCGAGCTACTATTCATGATGCACTGCACATATTATTAGAACCCAGTTCATTTCCTCGTTTCGATAGTCGACAGTTATTAAGGGATTTGCAGGATATATATCTACACTAAACTATCAGGAATATTTCCCGACATCAACGCATTATATATATTACTCAGGGCATATTTGTTCGTGATCTCGCAAGAACAATTTATCTTAGAACTGTCAATTTAATAGGGTATGGCGCGTGGCTAGACTGGCAGGAAAACCATAATCATACCGCGAAGTTATGTTCAGTCACGTTTTCATATATTTTAAGGCCTTCCGATTCTTAGATATTCCTGTGTGCGTAAGTAGTGAGTCATGCCATTTTATTCTGTCCTACAAAAACAAAGTAAGGCCCAGTTCACCATAGTGATTTAGCATGAGCGAATGCAGCCTACGTAGTAATGCATTGATCATTAGCGACACTTGTTCTTGTCTCGTAGCCTAGTGAATTACAGCTGCCTCCTCGGCTCGTTCTAAGGGTCCTTGAAACGAGCTGAGGAGGCGGCTGTATTTCAAGCACTTATCTCGTATCTGACTGTGAGTAGAACAAGTACCACTTCTGCGAAATACGGCCTCAAATCAAAGTTAGGAGTCCTACGTCTTGCATGTCGCTGATACAAACTTGATTCCGGTTATCATGTATTTCTTACCCTTGAGTTCTTCATGGGGCACTCATGTTTTTGGCGCTTAATCTTTATCTCGTAAAACCGAGTCCGGTTTAGTGGACACCATGATGTTTTTAGCGTACATACCTAATAATCACACGAGGTTATGCTTAGTCAAGTTTTCCCTATTTTTAAATCCTCCAGCTTCTTTGATATTCCTGTGTGCGTATTCTAAGTAGTCTTACCATGCTTTACCCTTTCTAATAACAACTGACTCATCGAAGTAAGGCACAGTTCACACCAGTTACTTAAGCAACAGACGCAGTAATGCATTGATCATTAGCGACGCTTGATCTCGTCCCGAGTGTCGTGAGTATAGAACAAGTACCACTTCTGCTAAATACGGCCACAAAGTTAGGACTCCTACGTCCCGGAGGGGCACATGTATGATTAATGGCTAATACATAATCGTACGTATGAATTACGTCACAAACACGAGTAACCCCCAGGTCCTACGTCTTCTCTGATAAAATCTTGTGCGGTTTTCATTTATTTCTTATCCCTTCGTATTGAATTCTGCATAAGAATACTCTTTTAAAACAGTAAAGGAAGGGGTAGGGCACTTATGTTTATAGCCTGAGTGATTAAATAGTCGCATCTCATCGTGAACCGCGAGGCGAGAGGCGGTTGTTCAGGCAATCATATTTATGACCTGTTTATATGTGCCATGGAACAGGGTCCAGGTTTTCTGTAGAAAAGACCAGAGTTATTAAAACGGAAAAATCTAGATTATTAACGAAAAATGGAGTAACTACAGAATACACTGCCACTTCAGGAATGTACTTATTAATAATTCATTTTCCATTGTTTCCATGCAAAGCTTACCCGATCATTTTAACAAACCCTAACCACACATTCCTATTGTGGCATGGTATTCTGCAGGTACGCCCGCGACAATAACTTGGAAATCGGCCGGGTTTTGGAGCTAGCCTTTTTCTTTTAAAGTGCCACTACGATCAAATTTTGACATACATGTATCACTGTTTTTACATATTCGGCATAAAGTAGAGCTGCTATATTATTACCATTTCAAACCGTTTTTCGATACAATGACGGGAAGTCCCATTTTTTAACTCCGAGTATTGAATTTAAACATCCGCCATTAGTGGAGGCCGTTCCTTTACTCAGCGGAAGTGACGTCATACAAGCAACGCTCACGGCCTACACAACCCAAATGTCTAGTACTAAAAACGTATTCTCGTACACAAGAAAGTTATATTTATCTTTGCGAGGCTCGCGCGAAATAGTGTGCATAAAAACATAGCCACGCTGGCTGTAATGTTGCGCGTATAATATCACAGAGTTCACTTCTGAATAAAAGGAACGGCCTCCATGCAGTATTAGCGGACAGGATTTTACAGGTAACTCTCCTAAAATTTTGTGGTTTAACTTGCTCATTTGGGAATATTCCACGTTCAATCTCCGCTAGCTCTTCTTAGGACCTGTGTATACATGAAGGGAGCACGTGCCAAATCTATCTTCATTGTTTTTTAATCCCTCGAGACAGTCTTGCATATCGACAACAATGTTTCTGGCCCAGGCCCTAAGTAGTATAATTGTGAGGCTAGAAAGGAATGTCGTAGCGACTAACCACAGCAATCTGCTTTGTGGCTGTCTTGGCACAATGGAAGTGATAACGCCAATTGGAACTATTATCAAGTGTGAGATTGTGAGTTGATTTAATTTCTGTATATATATTTGTTCTTGTTTCTCGCAAACTTTTTCCCACGCACTGCCCCATGATCGATACTTAGGTGTATACCAACCTAGATCTCCTACTAATTAATATGTGAATTAGCATAACCCAACCACCGTCTATGGTGAAACTCAGGCACGGTCAAGTATACAAATAGAGTGTGCCCGTCGAGGAAGTATCGGCTGATAGTTTCCTTCGGAAATTTGATGTTCTTTAAAGAAATATAAGCCCGAGAACGCAGTTCGAGGACTTATATGCTAGTTTTAAGAACATCAAATGTCCAAGGGAAACTATCCTACCCTATTCCGGGGCACTCTGTCGGACGCACTTCCAGTGTCTGTAGGACCGCTTTTCTTTCTTATATTTATTAATGACCTACCTTTACAGCTATCCTCTAACACCTATCAGACAATGTTTGCCGACGACACTACTATACTGACCCTATATACTGACATATAATCACACCAACAACTCAACATTAGAGTTTGCATGGGTTGACTGCGATTAAACATGTTCATGGTAGTTCCCATACTAACCCTATATACTGACATATAATCACACCAACAACTCGACATTAGAGTTTGCATGGGTTGCCTGTGATTAAACATGTTCATGCTAGTTCCCATACTAACCCTATATACTGACATATAATCACACCAATTAACAACTCGACATTAGAGTTTGCATGGGTTGCCTGTGATTAAACATGTTCATGCTAGTTCCCATACTAACCCTATAGTACTGACATATAATCACTGACACCAACAACTCAACATTAGAGCTTGTATGGGTTGACTGTGATTAAACATGTTCATAGTATTGAGTTCCCATACTAACCCTATATACTGACATATAATCACACCAACAACTCAACATTACAAATGAGAGCTTGCATGGATTGACTGCATGTGATTAAACTGTTCTCAAAAACCTAGAATGGCCCTTACTTTCAATGCGTCGCGCATATCACACCAACAACTCAACATTACAAATGAGAGCTTGCATGGATTGACTGCATGTGATTAAACTGTTCTCAAAAACCTAGAATGGCCCTTACTTTCAATGCGTCGCGCATATCACACCAACAACTCAACATTACAAATGAGAGCTTGCATGGATTGACTGCATGTGATTAAACTGTTCTCAAAAACCTAGAATGGCCCTTACTTTCAATGCGTCGCGCATGTCTCCACTTGAATTTTATGTATAAAGCTTCTCGTGGTTTTAGGGAAGCGTCACATATCGATTTTTCCACGAGAAATGTCCAGCGAAGTTTGGGGGTGGGGGGGGGGGGGTTTGACTTGTGACGTTTCTCCGTGGAAAAATCGATAGTTTTCAGAAACATGACATCACATATCTCTGCGACGCTATGTAAAGACTCCTGAAGAGAAATGGCAGATTGCGGTTGTCTGCGTGTACATGTATCTTAGGGTCATTCATTTTTCTGGCTATTTGAAAAAAATGAAAAAATGAAAGCAGTTGAAAGAAATCGAATTTCATTTTAGAAAAAATTGTGACAGTCAATTTTCATTTTTCAAAAGCTATAAAATATGAAAAACAAATATTGCGACAGTCAATTTTCATTTTTCAATAAATATTGCGAATGCCGATTTTCAAACCTCACTGCGTGGGGACAATTTAGCTAATCAAGTAGTCACATGAGGGTCTTTTCGCGGGAAACTCGATCGAAAATAGAGGAACATCGTGGGGACGCCGACTTCCTCATTCTCGGTCCAAAGGACAGGGACTCGAGGGTTAACAGGAAGTTGAAGAAAGGCCAGATAAATGCAGACCGGCCGTCGCTTATGTTTGATGTAACGCAAGTTAATAAAACTTCTATAGCAATGTACACTTTATTTCAAACACGTGAATGGGCGTTGATGTATTCCAAGTCTCCATTTTGCCGGAAGCTTAAAGAATATGAGAAAACTTTGAAGAGCAAAAAACATTATTGGAATACTTTTCAAATGTTGATCACTAGGTCGACAATAAAAAAGAACGATCTATTTCCGGTATGGTGATACAGCTGATTTATGATCGTTTGAATAGATATAGCTTAACTTACTTAAGATTGAATTTTAACTTTCATACTCTTTTAATATATAAGTCACGTGATATGGAGCGATCTTCCAAAGATGGACGATTTAGCCTTTCTTCCTTCCCAGAAGGTCGTTCCTCTTTAATAGTACAGGGAAACAGCTACATGTATATATGATCAGGATGGTGCGAGTGCTTTTGGTAGTAAACAGTTCTTCCACAACGACCATTAAACTGGGCAGTAGTTCTTTCTCTCTGTATTTCAGGTTAAATGAATAGGCCCTTCCCCATAGTTACGGCCTCGAAGAGTACAATCTTTTTTGCGCATCCTTCGTTAAATGAAAACATATGTATGGCCCTCCCCGATTGTTTGTCCCAAGATTCGTTTTTCATTTTTTTGTAAAATGAAATTTGATTTTTTCAACTGCTTTCAATTTTTTCAAAAAGCCAGAAAAATGAATGACCTACGATATACGCATTGTCCCACAGCTATCGCATCTAATTTCCTATGTTTTTGAGAACTCACCGACATAGATAGCAGTGAATTCGAAGGTTTCATGATGAATTCAACGTTCCATTTCCACCAAATAGGACTCAGAGGTTTGTGACAAGTTGTTTAAGTTGGAATAAAAAGGCGGACATGAATAGAAAGAGGTAGTGTATGACTTTTGAAAAAAAATCGATAAATCTCTGACGTTTCTTAGGGGGGGTGGGGGGTTGAAAAAGAAACTTCGCTGGACGTTTCTCGTGGAAAAATCAATATGTGACGCTTCCCTTAACGCAACTGACCTTAACGACTATCTCACACTTGCATCAAAGTCAGTCACACGCCGTAAACACAACTTCAAATACAAACATATTTCGACTCGGACCGATGTTTTTAAATTCTCTTTCTTTACCAGAACTGTTCCCATCTGGAATGCTCTTCCAGAGGATTTAGTTATGTCCCCTAACATAGATACATTTTCTAAAAAAACTATGGCTTTCCTAAACAACATGCATAATAACGACTAGTACTGAATACCTACTTATGTCTGACTCAATCATATCATTATTATATATCATAACCATATATTTGTATTAACTCGACTGAATTTATATGTAAGTCTTAAATAGACACCGTATTTTTCTAAATATATGTAATGTAATTTTGTAATATATGTAAAGGCACTGTCTGCCACTATCGGTTTTGTAGTGCAACAAGCTTTACCGAATAAACATACAGATACAGAAACATGTTCATATAATGACATACCAACAACTCAATAAACACACCAACAACTCAATAAACACACCAACAACTCAACATTAGAGCTTGCATGGATTGACTGTGATTAAATATGCCGCAACTGAAAGTCAAACAATATTTAATGGATGTATAGTAACCGTGCACCTCAGTGTTTTGACTGCTTAATCGATACTTAGCATCCCTGCTGAGAACCCTCGTCAAAGTCTACGGAACCCACTTAAGTGCTTATCACGTACGCCTTGAACGCGGCAGAACGAGATTCGAGTCCTTGCCGGCGAACCACATTTTCGCATTATAATATGTTATATCTTTTTCTTGCATGCCTTTATATACTCAGTACGTTTGATATAACAGATCTACAGTGATTCCTATGTGAAATTTGGCTGATTACACTTAGTTAGAAAACGTTTTGCTGCCTCATTATTTCCAATTTAATAAACCTGGGATTTCATGCCCTCGACAGAAAATGAATCTTTATTTTTTTAATACGGATACCCATCAGGTGAGGAGCCCATAACCAGGAGCGTCCATATATCCTATACAGGTGTCACAGCGTTTTTACAAGTTGGACTATTTTTAGATTATTTTTTCCTGCCAATTGTTGGGTTGCACCGTGACGGAACAAAAGATACCTCATTAGCTATTTTTGTTATACTAAACAAACGTGGCTGCTAGACTTTTGTGATTTTTATGAATAATTGCAACTCAACAATAGAGGGAACCGTTCTAAAAATAACCTAACTTGTGAAAACGCTGTGACATAGGCCTAGTATAGGGATGGACGCTCCTAGTTATGGACTCCTGTCAGGTATATATTTAAAAAATCAATCCACGAGATCCGCATATATAAATATCATAATAAAAACTATACATATGCTGAAAGTTTAGTTACAGGTTCATAAATATAAAGTATTAGTTTAAACACTTTAACAGGCCACAGAATATGATTGAGCTCTTTTTGAAATCATTTAAACTCTCCGCTTTGAGTGATTTCGGTAGCAACTTTTCTTGAGTGCCTCAGTCTTTGGTCTGGGAATGAAGACTGAGATCTGTTTTGGAGTTCCGCAAATTATATGAAGTGTTATGGGTGACTACTTTCTGTACAAAACTAGTATTGATCTGGCGGGGAAGATGAAACACTGGTGTAATCAACTAAAAGTGGATGGAAGTATGCTAACCGCCGTGGGAAGCGAGTAGCAGCTGACGTTTCGAGCGCTAGTCCTTAATCAAAGCAAAAAGCTCTTTTTGCTCTGATTAAGGTCTAGAGCTCAAACGTCAGCTGCTACTCGCTTCCCACGGCGATTTTGTAAACAGTTTCGGGTTATACTTGACCATGATCCATTTGATATTTGTACTGCAGTAATTAGTTACTAACTGTCAACGGTTTTGTAGGTGTTTTTTAAAGTACAATTTAACACAATCACAGTATAAATCAGATAGTCATTGAAAAAGTCAGATTTGAAATAAGATTCATGAATAATTCATTAGGTTATCAGCCAACCGTGGCAGGGTGTAGAAACGCAATGAACAGTACGAGTTGAAAACCACGCGTGTTTCAAACCGATTTTAATCTGATGTGATTTTCAACTGGCTTGTCATTGGACATCAAGATTAATGCATCAAGCAATTGGGTTTTCACTAATCAACAAGGATGACATCACAGCCAGGTATGACTCTAGGTGAAAAGAAGTGAAACAAAAGTAGAAATAAAAATCAGCGTATGAAGTAGGTCTCGAATCATCGATCTCGTGAATGCTCCTGACTTCTACTTCACTGTCTTGTCCACTATACTACCGGTGATTTGTTGTAACGACCTGCCCAGGAGAAAGTAACTAATGATAACGCCTCACTGTTTAGCTCAGTTAGTAGAGCACGGTCAAGAGCCGGCGGGAGGTCGTGTCAGTAATTGTAAAGCGCCATTAGACTCTGCTGATGTGGCGCTAAATAAATATGGCCATTAATACACGTATTAATCGGTTGTTCGAAGCAAGAGTAAACACTACCAGGGTTCACTCGCTAACCCGAGGTTAAACTGTACAGATTACAATTACAGATTTAGCGCTATCCTGGGGATAAAGTTACCCTTGCTTTGACCAACCGGACACAAGGCAAACAATCAGTCCTAATGATCTACGAATACAGCTATTGTGTTAATTATTGCCATTCATTGAGAAGTAATTTCAAAAACTAATTCTGCGTGTATCATCTGCCGTTCCAAACACCTCGAAAACAATAAACCTCGGGGTGGATTCAGTTGTTTTCTCGATGTTTGGAACAGCTGATGCACCACTTGAATTCGTTTTTGAGATGCTACTGAATAAACGGGGTCGTTGGTCACGCTGCCACCCAAATTTAACTGACAGTTAATAGATCAATCACGATTTGCAACATAAACAATATAAAAACGGAAATGCTCTTAAAGTGAATCCAGACTCCGGCAGTAGCCTCGAGCAAAAATGTCAGAAAGAGAGTATTCATGGGCGGTATTGTGTCTGGTAGTCAGCCGTCTGTTGCTGTTAAATATGAATAAGACTACACCAGATTTGTATTTTGCATTAGTTCCTTCCAAGCGTCGAAAACGTGGTCCAACCATGCTCTTCTCGACTTACTTTCGCATGCTGCTCTTTTCGACAGCGGTTCCCCCTGCTTCTTTCTCGGATGCAAAATTATCAGAGCTCAACAAACTCGAAAGGGAAGTTTTTAGGTTCTTGAATTTAGAGTCTCATCCAAAAAGCCAGAAAAACACAGTCGATGATGTGCCAAAGTTCATGCTGGAGTTGTACTGGACAAAATCGCGCGGTAGATACAAATACCTCAAGACAAAGTTACCAGGTTACCTCAGAGATGACACGACGCGTGTATTCCACCCAACAGGTAGGGTGAATATAAGAAACGCTAAGCATTGGTTAGACTAGTTAAAATGTAACAAGACAAATGTCTCGCTTTGTCGTTCAACTTCCAGAGCGGGCACATTTTTACTCGATTGCTATCCTTAAATGATATTGACGAAAGTTGTCCAAATAAAGGCAAAGAGAACTATGATATGACGATTTCATGGAAGCAGCGATCAACACAGTTTCTCAAGCATATATTGTGTTGTATTTAGCACATCTTAATTATCGTCTTAAAACGTGTGCGTAGATAGTTTTCCACTCCGGTGGGTCTATAGCTGTATTCCTGATGTCAGCTGTCTTTACGAAGATTTAAGAGTTTTTTTGTAGGGCTTAATTTATCAATATGATTAGAAGTAATCATAGATTATCAAAGTGCGTTCGACAATTTTTTTGTAAGAGAAAGGACTGGGCTTCCTGTGGTAACACAAAAGGCTGTAAATTCGCGGTAAATTCCGATATTTTGAAAGGGGTGCAAACATGGCGCGAAGTACAGTGTTTGTATGGGAATCGATGGGAATACGATGCCAAATAAAATCCGTAAAATCGAATTTCTGAAATATTCTTCAGATGCAAACTTAAGATAGCAGGTAAAATATTAACATATCGAAATTTGAGGGATGTAGCAGTGCTGGGAAGCGTGCAATCGTGTTTTCAGTTTACCATACATTGTCTGTAAAAACGAGTCAAATTCCGCGTGAAAATTTAGCTCAGTCCTTTCTCTTACAAAAAATATGTCAAACGCACTTTGATAATCTATGATTACTTCTAGTCATATTGATAAATTAAGCCCCACAAAAAACGTAAATCTTCGTAAAGACAGCTTGCATCAGGAATACAGCTAGACCCACCGGAGTGGAAAACTATCTACGCACTCGTTTTAAGACGATAATTAAGATGTGCTAAATACAACACAATATATGCTTGAGAAACTGTGTTGATCGCTGTTTCCATGAAAGCGTCACATCACAGTTCTCTTTGCCTTTATTTGGACAACTTTCGTATCATTTAAGGATAGCAATCGAGTAAAAATGTGCCCGCTCTGGAAGTTGAACGACAAAGCGAGACATTTGTCTTGTTACATGTTAACCAGTCTAACCAATGTTTGATTTACATATCGAAATTTGAGGGATGTAGCTGTGCTGGGAAGCGTGCAATCGTGTTTTCAGTTTTCCATACATTGTCTGTAAAAACGAGTCAAATTCCGCGTGAAAATTTACAGACAATGTATGGAAAACTAAAAACACGATTGCACGCTTCCCAGCACAGCTACATCCCTAAAATTTCGATATGTTAATCTTTTTCCTGGTATCTTAAGTTTGTATCTGAAGAATATTTCAGAAATTCGATTTTAGGGATTTTATTTGGCATCGGATTCCCGTCGATTCCTACAAACACTGTATTTCGCGCCATGTTTGCACCCCTTTCAAAATGTCGGAATTTACCACGAACTGGTCTATTGCTGCAATGATGTGGACGGTGTAAATAATCCTGTTCAAAAATTATTGTCTTTAACTAATTTTGAATGTCTTGACTTATATGGGGATGCATCAGGGTCTAAAACTGTAATTATCTTTGTGTAACATTAAATCATTGGATGCGATACTTGTGTGGCTATATGTACAGTCAACTCTCGTTATAGCGGACACCCACGGGACCGTGATTTGGTGTCCGTAATAACGAGAGTCCGCAATAGCGGGGTGCGAGAAAAAAAACATGATTACAGCGTGAAAATGTTTATTTATACGCACATTTATACGCACATATAATCTTCAATATGCAAGCTGCCAACCTGGCATTTTTAACCTCTAGGTTATTTCGGGTTGCCAGTACCCTTGTACTTTTTAAAACAAAGTAATAAATGTAGCATTCAATTTATAGGGTAATAAAAGAAGATTGTTGTTGTTGTTGTTATAGCACTCTTAACTGACCAATTTTTCACAATCTTACGAGTCTTGAGAGGTATTTATAACAAAGTAATGATCACATGCATGTTCTTGAACTAACTTTCTGTACTGCCTGAGATTGATTTAGTTTAAACGCTTATCGTTTCGCACAAGCATGCTCTAAGGATCTATGAAAGCGTTGACAAGGCATACGTTCTGTGTATCCTGCATTCAGTCAGTCAGACCGAGATATCCAAGTCATTCTTTCACGAAAAAGCGTCCGATTCTGCTCTATGACATTCTGCTTTTGGCAGCAGTTTCACTAAATTTCTCCCCAAGGTTGTTAAACTCGCTTGGGAGTGCAAATTGACCGTGCTCTAGAAGAAACAACTCCACGTTATTGATATTTAGTCCCCAAATGTCCACTGAGGTGGAGCGTTTATAGAGGGACATGTTTATGAAGCTAGACATTACGACATCAACTAATTGTAGCTGAGATTGTTCATTCCACTTACAGAGACTGTGGGAAGGTTTGGAAGGACACATGTCCGGCCAAGTAAGAAAAAATATTTGAAGGCCTGGGTATCCGCTATAACGAGAGCCGAAACAATAAAAATGTTACGTTGGGACCGCGTAAAGTGTCCGCATTTCTGTAATAGCGAGAGTCAGCAATAGCGGGAGTTATTGTCAGTCAAACCTCTGTAGCTTTCGCCGGGGATCTGTCTGCTGTCCGTAATAACGGGGTGTCCGCAAGGCGAGAGTTGATTGTATATGTGTGTTTCATATGGTTATCGTTCATTTGAGCATTCGTAGCACATTTTGCTGAGTGTGTGGTATACAGTGTAAAGCAATAGTTGGAGTTAGTGTAGAATACAATCAACCGTATAGGTAGCTACGGCTATTCAGATGTGTATAAACTGCATTCCAGTTCCTAGTATTCACAATACTTTATAGTACACTCCAGTGTAGAGCATAAACTATATATGGGTGTGTATAAACAATTAACTACACCCCATGCTGTTCCTTTAAGGCTTCGGAACAAGGTTGGCTGCAGAATATTGAGTGCCATTGTTAGTTCCAGAATAATTTATGATCAATGTTGGTCGCCGGATCCTGGCTTTGATCAGCCTTGTTTCATGTCCCGTCCCGTTAGAAATTCAGTGTAGATTAATATTGCCATTAGGGAACACAGCAATAAACTCAGTACTTAAAATTTCCCTCACCTTGTACTGTCGGTTGGTATTCAAGTTCCTTGGCATATCAAAGTGCCGTCGGTTATAGATTAACTCTTTGCCTGAATGTAGTGTTAATTTGTATAACCAAGATGTACACTCGGAATGCATGTGTCACTGATGTGTGTCACAACTCACAACCTGTAGTTTTGGTATCTGTATGTATAGAGGAATTTTCGATCGCAGATTCACTCGGCTGTTACTGGAAAGTTCAACACAAATTATGGCCGAAGTTGATGTTCACCTTCGCTAGTGTCGTCTTCAAAACAAACTATGTTTGACTTGATATAGTTTGGACATCAGACTTTGTCGAATGCTAACACTGTCGCCAGGCTTTGATATATAGAACTTGTGAGAACTTTTATTCGTTTGACTGAACGACAACCAGCATTTTAGCACTTAATGTGAGTTACCAGCCCTGAATATCCCGTCTTAATATATATATATATATATGGTCTCAAGAACGACATTACATAGAACTGTATTTCCTCATTTTCCACGTGGTTTAACTGAGGAATTTAACATATTTATAAAGTATTTTCTCTCTGATTTTTAATTCAATTAATAACAAAATAGTATTCAACATTACATTACAACATTACGTACTGACTTGGGCCAGATGTTGTACCAAAATATGTCACCTAGCTATACATCGCATGTGGCTGGGTCATCCCATTAAATAGATCAATTGGGATAAACATTTGCAACATCACTAGAACTAAGAGTATGTGAACTGACATTTTACAGTCGGTATGCAATTCTATAATTTCATCAGAAACTGGTGCTATTAGGTAATCATATGGATCCGAGTGCAATTCGGGATTAATTTAAATTATAATATAGATACGATAGTACGCGCGCTCTGATTGACTAAGAAGCCATGTTTTATCAGAGTATATAACATGGTTAGCCGTGTTATATAGTTTTCAACTGGCGGTTTCCTTTCATCGCGTGCGTAAATCTATATTATAAAACAGATAAAGAAGCCTTAAATCCATGTTTTATACTATCATAAAACACTCTGCCCATCATGTTTTATGATAGTATAAAACATGGCTAAGGCTTCTTTATTTGTTAAATATATCAGACTTATAGAGCGCCTATACAAAATTGCTCTCTAAATTCAATCTAAATCTAGTCGTAATCTAAATCTAAAAACTATAAAAACTTGACATGCATAATTATATGATAATTAAAAAATAAACTGCGTAATTAAAAAGCATGAAGAAATATAAACGTAAGGCACGTAAACGAAAGACGAAATAAATGTGTCTTTAGCTTTGACTTAAATGTAGGTATATATACTGGCGCTAGATCTAACTTCTTTTGGCAAACCCGGCATTCTATAAGGAAGGAGCTACCACAGAAAACCCGGCATTCTATAAGGAAGGAGCTACCACAGAAAAAGCCATGTCCCCATAGTTCCTTAAGTGGCTCATTGGTACTCGTAACTGATTAACATGTGACGATCTAAGGCATCTGGTAGGTTGGTAATGTTCTCAGTCAAATAATCAGGTGTTAATCCATTTAAGGCTTTATAATGTATTTTAAATGTCCTTAAGCCATTTTGAATACTTTTGATAGTGCTATTTAGCTCGATTAGCTTTAGCTATTTTGAAATAGCCAGTACTCTAGGTTTAGCTTTAAATAATTAAATAATTGTTTTTAATCATGTCATATATTAGGCACGAAATAAAGTTGTTGTTGTTGTATAAGTCAATAAAAGAATCTTAAAAATAATGCGTTGTTCAATAGGCAACCACTGCAGTTCAGACAAAATCGCATAGTATGGTCGTATTTACGAGTACATACAGGTAACTAACAGAGCAGCAGCATTCTGAACGTACTGGAGCTTCTGCAAATATTTAGGAAGCCCATATAGAAGGGAGTTACAGTTGTCCAATTTAGAAGTAATAAAAGCGTGTACAAGAATCTGAGAGGTATTAAAGCTAAGATACTTTCTTATTTTAGCAATACGTCTTAGATGATAAAAAGAAGATTTACAAACAGCATTAACATGTTCTTTCATCATAAAGGATTTGTCAAAAATTACGCCAATGTTCTAGCTGACTTAGAGGGACTGATGCATTCCTCGCCAACGTTGACCGACTCCAAACTTGGCCGTGGGCGAAATCGCGAGCTAATCATTAGAAGTTCAGTCTTGTCCTTAATTGTTGAGTTTGAGTTTGCCGGTTGCCGACACATTAATTTGAACGGCTCTCTCGCCTTCCATTTTACCAAGACAGAGAGAGACCTCTGCTAGCAGGGAAGTGAGGTTCCGTAGGGTGAATGCAATTTGAGCTCTTTGAAAAATCTCACGAGTTTAAATTAATCCAGAATTGCACGAGAAAGCTATATGATTACTTGTTAATCATGTTCATCCGCGTATTTATGCTTTTTATCGTGATGTTATTCAAAGGATTGTGCTTCAGTTTTTCAACTCTCCCTGCTGTAAATGTAGAAATATCTCTTTGTTATTGTTCTACATTGTTGCAAAAGTTTGGAAACACCACACCTCTCAGTCAATCCAATTCGTGAGTTCTGGTTGGATATATTTTGTTCACATCCGAGGTATTACATGATTTCGCACTCGGATTTTACATGATTCGGCACTGGTATTACACCATTTTGCTCTGGTGTTTAGCATAAAACAGCTGCTCTCAGCCAATCAAATGCGAGAACTGGTTGGATGTATATTATTACCTTTTACATTGTAGGAAAACATAGATAACCAACTTAGTATCCATAACTGTCTTATTTGAGTAACATTTGTAATATAACAAGTTATTAGCATTGAACGTTATATAACTCAACATTCATGTGCTTTCCTATTTATGCAAGTTCCCTAGTATGACAACTATATTTTCATGAATGTTCCAGAACCGACTTTGTGATATGGTTTGAGCATTAAGATCAAAAGATACTAAGAATAGAAAGTCATTCTTAACCAATATACCACGGTAACTTTGTTTACTAGACGGAGAAAACGCGCGATATATAGACACAATTATCCCAAGAAAATTGGTTTTCAAGATATCTCAAGATTATATCGATTGTGTATTTTGCCCAGTGGTTAAGAGAGATATAGGAAATGCCAAGTATTGGTTCTCAGCAAAGAGTATAATAAGTTAGCTGTGATTTTGCAATTTCACTCAAACTGAATGTTGAAAGCAGTTACGCAAGCTCTTTCGTGCAAGGTTTAGCACAGCTTCAATATCGTCTTAAAACGTGCACGTGTGAAAGTTACTAATAATAACTAACAGCTTTCCACTCCACTGCTCAAGACTCCTCTGGGTCAAGTGTATTCTCTTGAAGCTATTGAAAAACCCTTACCTAGATTTGCTTCTTAAAGTGCCTATATATATAAGCCCAAATTTGAATCAATAAAATCAATTCTACATCAAGTAAATACATGTAGGTAGGCTCGGTTTCAGCCGTTGGGGTGTCGTTTCTCAAAAGCCTCCCCCCACTAACGGCTGGGCGCGCGGTCAACACACCGTGTCCGTTACGTCAGCTGATTAACATTCAATATTATTCAATTTGCGTGTTTAGACAAGGCAAGATCTGGCTTGCCAGATTCAGTCGGGCTACATACGCAATGTTCTTCTACTGTTATTCTGGTTGACAAGTCGCATTGAACCGTCGCCTAATGGCAGCTCGCGATAAGTGAAAGGAATATACAACAACACGGGGGGGGGGGGGAGGGGGGGGACCACAGGGAGCCCGAGACGAGTAAACCTGACTGACGGATTCAACCTGGTCTAGATTGCATTTAGCCTCAAATATTTTGACATTGAAAGACTCTAGAAATATAATTTACATCTGGATCTGCAGAACATACATCCCCAAAATTAATTGACTGAACTTCAGCTAAGAGCTCATCCTCATTAAGACTGGAATAGTCGTTTGTAGGTAACAGATCTATGCGAGGTACATGACAGCTCATTAATAATTTTAAAAATGGAAAGGTGATGAGTCAAGTCACACAACAGGTTTCCACTTATAGTCTGATGTTCGACAGAATTTAAAAAATGTTATCAATTAATGTGACTGAGTGATCGGAAATTCTCTTAGGTTTGGTTATATGTGGCTGGAAGCAGTAAGCATCCAGTGTGCGAACAAAATAATCTGTTGGAGTATGAGAATCAAAGTTTGGTTTGTTCAAATTGAAATCTAGCAAAATAGTGCAAAATTTATATTCTTTTGAGATTTTATCAACAGCTGCAGTAAAGTAATTTATAAAATTATCTCAATTACTATTGAGATACCTGTAATTTACTGCACATATTATATTACAAGACTTGCAGTGTACTTGCAGTGTAATTTATAAAATTATCTCAATTACTATTGAGATACCTGTAATTTACTGCACATATTATATTACAAGACTTGCAGTGTACTTCAATCCACAAATAATGTCAAACTAAGATCATCATGTGAATTGAATGTTACTCCACCAGCATTGCAATGTTAATGCTTATAATGTTTAATATTTGTATAGACGGAGGGTTGGGCAAGAAACTGGTACCCAGGGATAGAAGTATTGATGAGTGTATCCTTACTAACAGATATCTTTGTTTCAGACAGGCCTATAATAGTAAAATTATCTTGAAAGTCGGCCAAGAGTGTTGTCATGTTTTCATAATGCACCACAGGCAGCCCAATCTCATGAGCTGTGTATTTATAGCAAACTTCTTACAGATATATAGCTCGAACAGTTCAGTCCAAAACATGTATGACTCACAAATGAAATACACATATCTGTCCTACAATGTTTCAGTTGTTGAGAAATACTTATCTCGAGTCTCAAATGTTAAGTATCGTCAAGCAGTAACAAGGGTTAGGATATCTGCACATAGATTTCCTGTCGAAGCTGGTGGATACACATGTGTATGTACAATTTGTAATTTGAACGAAATAGGCGATGAATTACATTATTTCTTCAATTGTAATAATAATAATTTAGTAGACCTGAGAGATCATTTCCTAAGTGATTTGTTAGCTGTTAACAGTTCGTTCAGTTATTTTAGCTAACAAGACTTGTTTCTATATTGTGTTAGACTGAAATTCAGACGATGTATCTATTTTAAAACTTACAGCAAAGTATTTATATGATATTGCTGTTATTTTTAATTATTGTACATGTAACATTTAGAGTACCAGGCTAAAACAACCCTAGAAGAGCTAGGTAGCAATAACAACAACTGAAACAGTGTAGGACAGATGTGTGTATTATATTTGTGAATCATACATGTTTTGCAACTGTTTATAACTTGAACTGTTTGAGCTATATATCCGTAAGAAATTTTGCTATAAATACACAGCTCATGAGATTGGGCTGCCTGTAAATGCACTAGTCAAAGTAATTTTCGCTACAATCAGCAATTCTAACCAGTGGCTACACTCAATATTACTTACCTCGTGGGTGAAAGCATCCGACCCTGATTAATATTAGACAAGTCCAAATAAACTTGAACTTGTTATCACACCTGAATTTCAAACAAGCCTTGAACAGCTCTCTATTCCTCGCGGTCAGGCTCTCTGGTACATATATATATTGTCCAAGATCCATTTTAGTCTTGCCTACAAGATTCTTACGGTTTCTGTAAAACAGCTCGTTCGTCTCCCTTCGCACGAACTCGGGGAAGACCGAAGACCCTTTAAAACGAAGAACCAAAAACAAAGACCCGCAATAATAAGGGGGAGGCCAAAGGGTGTGGAAGAATGCTAAATATATACTTTTATAAGTGAGATAGTGACCATGACAACGAAAGATATGCAAATCAGCCAAGGTCTTCGTTTTAAAGAAATCGACCCCAAATCTTTAAAACGAAGACCCTCTCTTAAATACGATTGTTTAGGTAGAGGAGGTTAGGGAAATGCTCAATACGGCTATTTGGGATGCGATGATGACCAGAACAATGAGAGATATGCAAATACTTACTGTATTGCAATGATGTTTGCTTCACTGATGGTTTAGAATATCATTCGTTGATAGTTTATCAATCCAACATAGCGTTTTATATATAATTGTTACAGTTAATTCTCAGTAATATAAAAGTTAATATAAAAGGCAAAGTTAAATGAGAAATGACTGAACATTACGGGAGCTTGCCAGGTACAAGTGACGGTTTTTCAAGTGACGTTCCAAAGCCGGTGCGTTTACTGACAAAGTGTCTTCACCCAAAACTAACTCTCTTACTGCTTCCTTGTGTGAATTCTTGAATTATTCGAAACCAAACTTTTCCAGAGCAAATTTAAACGCATTTTGGAAAAGCAATCGAAAGCCTCTGGTCCGGCTTTGAAAAGTTTACAATGAAAATTATGCAATACATTCAGCGACAGGATTTTAGTGGCAAGTTTTTGATTGGCTAAAAACCAACAATGTCTCAGCTCGCGCGCCCAGTCGTGGGTGGGGAGAGGATCGCGGGCTCACCGAAACCCCCACGGCTGGAAACCGAGCCTAGTAAATAGGTGAGAAGGAAACTATTTCTTGATTTCAGTGTTGCGTCTATAAGTTATAACTAAGAGGTTTCTATATCCGATATGCTCAGTGATGTGACGTCACAGGAGGCTAACAAAAGGTCATTTCTTTCTCCTTGTGGATGAAACTATTTCTGATTTCTACAGTGAATAATTGGTAAAATCATTGATTATCAAAGTGAGGGCACGAGAACTCCTGCGAGATCTGTTCTAATATAGCTCAATCCGATAGCACTCTGACTCACAGACTTAGTATGGGAGATGGACACTCTAGTAATGGATTTCTGCTCGTGTATATCAATTCAAGGTTTCTCATAATAACGTCATTACAAGTTATTTTGTACCAGATTTCATGAGAGTATTGGGAAAATGTGTACTATATGCAATGTCGGCCGACATATCGGCCGACTGTCGACCGACCCGCGGGCGACTGTCGGTCGCGGGTTGGTCGAGGGTTGGCCAACATGTCGGTCGACAGTCGGCCGACAGTCGGCCGACACGTCGGTCGATTTTTTTTCCTCCTGCTGCTTATCTGTCGGCCGATAGTGGGTCGGTGGTATATCGGTAAGGTGTCGGTCATATGTCGGTGGGGTATCGGTGAGATGCTAAGTTATAATTGAACTGATTCTGCACACTGTTTTCACTGAAATACACAGTGACTCGTTTGGAAATCTTTTATCTGGAACATTTACTGTATTGAATATAATTCAGTTTAAGTAGGAATCAGTTCCTTTCTGTTGCGGTTAAAATGTCCCTTTATACAATTGAGTCTTTCTTGGTGACTCAAATACAACGTTTAATATCTTTGTATTTTTTAGTGTCTTTTCATACATACGCTCGCGCACGATCGATTACGTGTACGTATATAAATCACTACATCGCACCTGTTTGGTCTGGAACAGGGTACCGATTTTTATAAATCTGAAGGGGAGATTTCGCCTTGAATCTGGAACAGTGTAGCAACAATATGGCCATTTATACGAGAGGAAGTTAGTCGGTCTGGGATTTTCTGGGATTGTCTGGGATTGTCGCTTGTCGTTTGTTATTTGACCGGGACAACCTTATTGAAATAGCTGTATAACACACACGCTGCTGAGTTCCCGTCTTATCACAAGGTCACGAGAGTCCCGGATGTCCCCCGGTCAACCACTGACCATTCACTACATATGTGTAACATAAGCTTGAATTTTTGTTTTACATTTAAAACAGATCAAAAGACAAGACGAACCAACATCGTGACGCATATGATGATATTCAACATGTCAGCAATCAATGCCGGAGATGAGAAGATCACACATGCTGAGCTGAGAATCCACAAACGTCCCTCGGAGTTCAACAACCCATTCGGAGTGTACACTACTGCAATTATGTACTGGCTGCTTGATAAACGACATAGTAAAAGAAAGCACGGCTCTTTAGTGACTTTCAAAATTATATCATATGGGTTGAAATCAAAGTGGTTGGCTTTCAACATAACGAGCGCGCTGCTAGCTTGGGCAAAGCGTCCAAATTCAAAGCTTGCCTTGCAGCTACGCGTTGGAGGCATCGGCTCAAGACTTGCAGGATTCCGTATAAACTCCAGAGGCAAACGGAAACCTTTTCTTGTTGTGTTCTCAGACAACCGCTTGAAATCGCGCCGGCGCTTCGACATAAGCCTCATAAAAATGTCGTCTCCTGGGGTTTCTGAGATTAAGAGTTTTCAGAAGATTTTAAACGGCAGGCACAGGCGTGGCGTTCCGACTTATTGCACTCGTCGACGGCTCTATGTTGGATTCAATAACCTCAGGTTTAACTGGATCATCGCTCCAAAGGGATTCAGTGCTCATTACTGTTCGGGTTCATGCCCAGAGGTTCTATCGCAGTCATTTAATCCTACGAATCATGCGATTATACAGAGTTTATTACATCATCGTTATAATAGCGCCATCCCGCCGGCAACCTGTGTCCCTACGAAGCTCCATTCGACTTCAATCCTGTACGATGACAACGGCATCATAACACTTAAAGAGTTCCCTGGGATGGTGGTGTCCCAGTGCGGATGTGGTTAGTCTGTGGTATAGAAGGGCACTGTCAATCGAATTAAACCTTCAAGTTTCTTTAAAACAAAACTACAAAATAACACACTGAGATAGAAGAGAAATACCATGTGAATACATTAATGATACTACAACAATAACACCATGAGATAGAAGAGAAATACCATGTGAATGTCCTGATATGCTTTACAAACTTTTTGGATAAAGGATGGCAAAGATTAAGGTGGATTACAAAACCTTATTCTAGAAACGTGATTTCAGTTACAGTGAAACGATTTCAAGCTGCTCTAAATTTCTCTTAAAGGCATCCACTCGAATCTTTGCCATCGTTCTTCAACTGCTGTCTCCAATTTTCTCCAGTTAGTTATTTTTGTCTTTCGTCGTGAGATAGATCATGAAATTTCTTCATTTTTGGTAAACAAACTCATACAACTCTTTCCAGTGCTGTAGCCAACAATCTGTAGGATCTGAGTGCCAAAACGTATTTACTGCACGCAGTAGAATTAATAGTAGAATGACAGATTTGTAGAGTGAAAACATTTCCAGTGCGGATGTAATAGATTGGTTTTGTCTTGGACAGCCTGAGAAGACTTACTTTTACCACCGCTGCGCGATCGCGATGACACATGATCGATGACATGATATTTCGCAGCGGTGAAGCGATAAGAGGCGATAAGGCCTAGCCTCCTACGCAGGCAACTCCTAATTAAAATCGGAAAAAATCGAGAAAAAAAGATGTGAAACCGGGCTTCCTGTGGTAGAAGAGGGAGCTCCGGCGGAGGCCGCGGATCTAAAATATATAGGAGTTGCCTGCGGAGAAGGCTAGATAAGGCCCGTTTCAGACGGGCAAACTTGCAATGTTAATGGCCATAACGATAGATTTAGCTCATTAGCACTGGATTCGGCAAATAACATTTGTGAATTTGAACCCAGTAGGATGATTTTTGCCGGATGATTTTTGACCGAACTTCTGTTCGGCACTCCGAATACGGTGTAAACTGTTCAAAAACATGGCGGCGGCGTCATAAGCACGTGGTGTGAGAGCAAGATATTTTTTTCTCTCGAAATTAACTTAAACCACATAAAGTTTTATTCCTACATATAATGTTTACTTTAACCCCTATTTTAATATTCAGTTCGGTATTTCAATACATTTGTGATTCGTAATTTCTCTTCTTTCCCGGTTCTTTGCAGAGTTCGATCAAAAGACATCCTACTGGGTTTAAATTCACAAGTGATCTTCGTTATTATCTTACCTTTAATTCTGTTGTCGGTTCTTGTAGAATTATTAGGTCAGTTTGCCGTAATTACGATTTTCTTTAGAGCGCTTTGACGAAGCGTGTCCGAATTACAAAGGTTTGTATGTAACCTCGCCAGAAATTCTTGCATACCAAACAAAATGGCGTCGGAAATTTCGAGGTGGTCTATTCATTCATAACTAAAGTTAAGCCATTATTTTGCGTATATTTTCCTGCGCTTTAAATTAGAAAGTTGTAGCATCGACATTGCTTCTTAGTGAAATAACAGGAAATTTCCAAAATCTAGTGCGATAAAGCGAGTACAGTAACGAACGTGAAATGGTTTGGAACTCATCCTATTAAATCAAGAGCCCATAACCAAGAGCGAGAATCTCCCACACTACCTCTATGCTACGGCATTTTCACAAGTTAGGTTATTTTTAGAACGGTTTCCCGCTATTATTGGGTTGCAATTATTCCTAAGAGAATAAAATCACAAAAGCGTAGCAGACGTGTTGTTGGTATAACAAAATACGCTAATGAGGCATCTTTTGTTCCGCCCACTAATTGGCGGCAAAAATAATATAAAAATAGCCCAACTTGTGAAACCGCCGCAGCATCTATATAAGAGATATGGACGCTCTTGGTTATGTGCTCTTGATTAAATATTACGATTTGCACTTCAAAGAAGAGAACGCTAAGAGCGATTTGATAGTACATGTAATATTTAGCAATGTTTGGCAAAACAATTATCGGTAATAAAATAAACAGTAGTTTTAATGTCATTTTGTTAAATTATGCATTTTGAGGTTACAAACCCCCTCCCCATCTTCCGTTCCACTTCAGGTTGTTCAGTGATCGATCAGTTCTACACCGTTTGTCAAAGCAGGGTCGAGTAAGAACAGTAGTTCATTGGTTTGTAATAGTGGTTTGTTTTCGGTTTGTGTGTGGTTTGCGTGGAGATACAGGGAACCGTTACCGCCGGATCACCCAAGCGGCAGCATCCGACGAAATGGAAGAAAGAAACAGGATAGATAGATCTTTATTAGATACTTTATTAGCACTTGTACAGCAGATGGTACATTGGATTGTTGCTAATAACATTGCATTGTGCATTACAAGCACTCGTAATAACTGAAACTATATAGGACTTATATAGGCCCTTAGGCAAGATAGAGCTACTTAGCGCTCTCAAATGTACATTGCCAATTAAGGATATTTATAGATCTTAACTGCATGCTATCGCCGAAACAAACATTGCTGTTTAGGTGGCTTGCGGGCCATTCTGACAGCTGAATCGTACTTTTCAGCGGGAAGATTTTAGCCGATCTTTGAGATTGTTTGGACGATGTATTCCCTGATATTGAGGAGGGGTAACTACCAAACATAATTCCAAGATACATAATATTTTCGGAGATATAAATGCTTCCTTCATTTTACTTGTTTCTAAGTAAAATGCGAAAACCCGATATATTTAAAACAAAATGCATGCTGTTATAGATTAACTTACCCATGAGCTTTGTTGGTAACGAGTTTCAATAAAATCGATGGAATGGAAACTTCTGCAGCTAAAGAGATATAAATGTTACCGCAGCATATTATGCCCCTAGAATGCGTTCGCGGGACAAAACTTCTGGGAGTAAATTTAATTCATCACCTAAAATGGGACGAACATGTTAACCAACCAACTATCGAACTATTGCTATGGTGTCTTATGCACGCTGCATAATTAAATTAAAGAACTTTACTGACTTTAAGTTACGTATATAAACATGCATCTTGTTGAAACCTTAGTACTTCCTATAGCAAGTTAAACTACTGCGACACTGTATTTTATCCTCTTCCTCTATTCCTTGTTAAGCGTCTACAACGCGTTCAATTCGCTGCAGCCAGTTTGTTACTTGTAAATATGTCTGAGAAATAAGTGAAATTGTGAAACTGGGGTGGTTACCCGTTAAGGAAAGAAGGGATTGGCATCTTCTTAAATTAGTATTTATGTACAGCCCACAGTGGCCATCGTATCTCCCAATCAGTATTGTTAAAAACACTCGTAATCTCCGCTCTAGCACTACTACCAGACTTACAGTACCCATAGTACAAGGAACATTTCAGAACTCTGCTTCAAAGAATTTCAACAGTCTGCCGTCGTGCAAGGGAATGTACTAGATGACTAAAGTGTACCTAAAAAAACAGAGCCTGCCCCTGAGGAGCACCCAAACGAATGAACATGATTTTTGCATATATAACTATATAAATTAGGTTTCATCTTTTTACATATTATATATATTATATATTCATCCTATTTAATACGATTCGTGTTTGAGCATCTTATTAGTTAGCAAGTTTAAACTTTAGTTAGTTATGTTTTTGTAGATAGTTAACAGGTGAAGAGCCACTTTGTGGATACACTGTTATTAAACGGTTAATAATATTATTATTATTATTATTATTATTATTATTATTATTACTAGTGGATACCGCTAACGATAATCCAACATGTGTGTTAGACGCTAGCTAGGTCATAGCGAGTGTTGGGTAGTGCCATGCAACTTGCATGGTAGTGATCCTGGGTGTATGGTGTTTTCCCACCTACTAAGGCTCAACTGGAATTTTGAAGCACTTCCCGTGGAAATAAGTGGCCTAAATATCCGCCGAGAAAGTTTCTCCTTAAAACGATTGTTATTTTAAATCGAAGTGCATGGAATGTCATCACAAGCTCGCGAACCGACCGCCTTCCGCAGTTCATGCCGCATGGCAGTTGTCGCGTCGAGTGCAGAAACCATGGTTTTAACTCTGCCACATCACTCCATGCATTGTGATTTGAAGCTGCAACCTCATTCTAGCCACTTCTAAATGGGGGAGGGCTCCATTATGAACAGCAAAGGCATAGGATTTTTCACCCCTCCCCCCTCAGTTTTGCAAGGTTCGCATTTCTTACCCCAAATTTCTAGCAATATGTTGTGTTCGTCGTGTTTAGTAACAAAAGCATTATTTTTAAGCTGCAACTTCATTCTAGCCACTTCTAATGGGGGAGGGTGCCATTATTAACAGGAAATGCATAGGATTTTTCACCCCTCCCCCCTCAGTTTTGCATGGTTCGCATATCTTACCCCAAATTTCAAAGCAATATGTTGTGTTCGTCGTGTTTACCACCCAAACTAAGATGTTAACGCTGCAACGTTATTTCATCCAGTTCTGGACTCGGAAATAGCCAATGAAACTGTCCCAGCATGCTTTGCGGCCAAAACGGAAAGGGCGATGGATTTTTACGGGTAGAAAGCAACATCGTAGAGACATGGGGGTTTTACCAAAATGTTACCCATAGAAAACTGCAGGGGTTTCTCGTAATGTGGTTGACATTAATGTTCAGGGGGGGAAATGCTAGCAAAAACAAAACTTCAAAACGGCTTAACCCCCCCTGAACTTCATTTGCGCGAGTAATAACGCAAAGATTTAATCTAGTTGGGCAAAAATACATAGGATAGGCTGGTTATCATTCCCTTAACTATGCGCTAGATACCGAACATTAATTAATTAATTAATTAATTAATTAATTAATTAATTATTTAATGATTGTATTATTTCTATGTTTATCGTTAGGAATAAAGGAGCTAGTGGATACCGCTAACGATAATCCAACATGTGTGTTAGACGCTAGCTAGGTCATAGCGAGTGTTGGGTAGTGCCATGCAACTTGCATGGTAGTGATCCTGGGTGTATGGTGTTTTCCCACCTACTAAGGCTCAACTGGAATTTTGAAGCACTTCCCGTGGAAATAAGTGGCCTAAACATCCGCCGAGAAAGTTTCTCCTTGAAACGATTGTTATTTTAAATCGAAGTGCATGGAATGTCATCACAAGCTCGCGAACCGACCGCCTTCCGCAGTTCATGCCGCATGGCAGTTGTCGCGTCGAGTGCAGAAACCATGGTTTTAACTCTGCCACATCACTCCATGCATTGTGATTTGAAGCTGCAACCTCATTCTAGCCACTTCTAAATGGGGGAGGGCTCCATTATGAACAGCAAAGGCATAGGATTTTTCACCCCTCCCCCCTCAGTTTTGCAAGGTTCGCATTTCTTACCCCAAATTTCTAGCAATATGTTGTGTTCGTCGTGTTTAGTAACAAAAGCATTATTTTTAAGCTGCAACTTCATTCTAGCCACTTCTAATGGGGGAGGGTGCCATTATTAACAGGAAATGCATAGGATTTTTCACCCCTCCCCCCTCAGTTTTGCATGGTTCGCATATCTTACCCCAAATTTCAAAGCAATATGTTGTGTTCGTCGTGTTTACCACCCAAACTAAGATGTTAACGCTGCAACGTTATTTCATCCAGTTCTGGACTCGAAAATAGCCAATGAAACTGTCCCAGCATGCTTTGCGGCCAAAACGGAAAGGGCGATGGATTTTTACGGGTAGAAAGCAACATCGTAGAGACATGGGGGTTTTACCAAAATGTTACCCATAGAAAACTGCAGGGGTTCCTCGTAATGTGGTTGACATTAATGTTCAGGGGGGGAAATGCTAGCAAAAACAAAACTTCAAAACGGCTTAACCCCCCCTGAACTTCATTTGCGCGAGTAATAACGCAAAGATTTAATCTAGTTGGGCAAAAATACATAGGATAGGCTGGTTATCATTCCCTTAACTATGCGCTAGATACCGAACATTAATTAATTAATTAATTAATTAATTAATTATTTAATGATTGTATTATTTCTATGTTTATCGTTAGGAATAAAGGAGCTAGTGGATACCGCTAACGATAATCCAACATGTGTGTTAGACGCTAGCTAGGTCATAGCGAGTGTTGGGTAGTGCCATGCAACTTGCATGGTAGTGATCCTGGGTGTATGGTGTTTTCCCACCTACTAAGGCTCAACTGGAATTTTGAAGCACTTCCCGTGGAAATAAGTGGCCTAAACACTCTCCTTTCAAAGACTTCCCTTCAACTCATCCAGTTACTTATTCACGAATGTAAAACGAACACAAAAAACATTAACACTCAACTCAAGAACACATTAGAACAATTACGATCTACCTGCTGTCCCACAGTCTTCTCGTCTATCAGAGAATTTCTTAATAACACTGTCCACGAAACAAACTCCTTCCTCATGGCCGTACGCAAAAAGAAGAGATCCTTTATCGGTAAGAGTGCTTTTTGTTCAGCTTTGCGTACACAGGATTCACATTCTAACGATCACAATCAATCTAATCAACAGTGTAATAACCCCAATAACCATCCACTCACTAGCGCCGCTTCTCCCAATCATAATACTAAACGTCAACGCCGTAAAAGAAAACAAAACTCTAATCGTTACTGGAGAAAACACAACTCTAACATTCGTCTAGATACTAACGCCGTAATTAACCTTAGTAATACTTCTCTCACACCTGACGAAACCCAAACTCTCGCCCATGGTCTTTCCTTCTGCCCCGTACCTCGCCGCATCGACTGGGCAGAAGTCAAAGCAGACATTAACGAATTTTCTCGACGCATGCGACTTTTAGAATTCTTTCACGACTACCCTCCCCGTACTGACCTTAATCCCTTTCGCGTTAAAGGCACTTGGACTCCACCACCTTACAGAGATTCAGCTTTAGACGCTTTCCTCGATGCTGTCGAACATGATATCTTATCCACTAAACCTACACCCATTCGTGACAATCTTACCGCACGCGAACGACAAGCACTTCATCGACTCAAGTCACGTAACGACATCATTATTAAACCAGCTGACAAGGGATCTGGTACTGTCGTTATGGACCGCGACTGGTTTATTAACGAATGCTTAAGACAATTAAACGACATCAAATTCTACAAAAAACTCGACACCGACATTACCAACGACATTCAAAAACGCATACAATTTTACGTCAAACGTATGCACCAGGACCAACTCATTGACAAAGACACTAAACGCTTTCTGTTACACAGTGATCCCACAGCGGGACGTTTCTACATTTTACCTAAAATCCACAAACCTGGTAACCCCGGACGTCCTATCGTTTCCAGTAACAATCATCCTACTGAACGTATTTCACAATTTGTTGACTTCCATCTCAAATCCTTAGTAACTAATACTCCATCTTTTATCAAAGACACCTCACATCTCCTTAATAAACTAGGTCAACTCGGCCAACTCCCTAGTCACGCCATTCTTGTCACACTCGACGTTTCCTCGCTATACACCAACATACCTCATGACGAAGGTATCGATGCTTGTCGTCACTTTCTCAACACTCGTACCACATCTACCATACGCACTGAAACACTCTGTGATCTCATTAGAATGATTTTATCCATGAACAACTTCGAATTTAACCACGAACACTACTTACAAGTACACGGTACTGCCATGGGTACTAGAATGGCACCTTCATTCGCCAACCTGTTCCTAGCTAAATTTGAAGCTGATGCACTCGCTCACGCCCCACGTCAGCCACACACTTGGTGGCGTTACATAGACGACATTTTCATGATCTGGACGCACACAGAAAACGAACTCCTTACATTCACCTCTTATCTTAATCAAATTCATCCTACCATCAAATTTACTTCATTTCACTCAGTCACTTCAGTACCCTTTTTAGACGTCAATATTTCTATTAATAATGGTAACATCGACACAGACCTCTATACTAAGCCCACTGACAAACACCAGTACCTCTTACATTCATCTTGTCACCCTAAACACACCAAACGCGCTATTCCTTTCAGTCTTGCTCTCAGATTACGCCGCATCTGCTCTTCAGACGAAACCTTTAATTCTCGCACTAACGAACTCAAATCCTACCTCAACAAACGTGGCTATAATCGCTCTTTTCTAGACAAGGAAACAGATCGCGTTCGCAACATCTCTAGGACAGAAGCACTTACACCAAAGCAAACTAACAACCAACCCCACCGAGTCCCTCTGGTCATAACATATAACCCTGCTCTAACACCCATATCTTCAGTCATCCACAAACACTTTAACATACTTTCTTCATCTCATCGATGTGCTAACGTGTTCACGGCTGCACCTTTTGTAGCTTACCGTCGCAGTAATAACTTACACGACATCTTAGTTAGGTCTAAACTCCGCACTAACATACCTAATAACCCCTGTGGCTCATTTCGCTGTGGCAACAATTGCGTAACCTGTAAATACATAAACAACGGCCAAACTAATTACACATTTCACTCTACTGGCGAAACCAGAAGCATCAAAGACCACATTAACTGTAACTCTAAAAATCTCATTTACATGGTACAATGCAAACGCTGTAACGCTCAATACATCGGAGAAACGAAACGTCGCCTTAAAGATCGCTTTAACGAACACCGCCGCCCCGTTGATAAACCTTCTAACCAGTCTAAAACCACTGCTGTCTCAGAACATTTCCTCACCAATAATCACTGTCCTAATGACATGCAATTAATTCCTTTAGAACTAATTCATTCTAATCGAGATAGTGTACGCAAAGCTCGCGAAGCACATCTTATTGATAAAGGTCAAACACTAGAACCTAAAGGTATTAATAGAAAGGAAGAACTGTAAATATCTACTGTATATCATATTCCTTAGCTCCTGTATTTTTCCTCCGTCTATCATCACGCTCATGACTCATGTAATCGCCATGTTTGTAATTTCACACCACAGTGTCAGATTCCATACTTTTGAATTTTTAACGTTTTCTTGCCAGTTCACTTGTAAACCCTGAAGAAGGTTGGCCGTGCCAGCCGAAATATTGGTTATATAAATTACCCATTACCGTATAATCAGCCTTTCTTCGTTGTTACCCTAAACATCCGCCGAGAAAGTTTCTCCTTGAAACGATTGTTATTTTAAATCGAAGTGCATGGAATGTCATCACAAGCTCGCGAACCGACCGCCTTCCGCAGTTCATGCCGCATGGCAGTTGTCGCGTCGAGTGCAGAAACCATGGTTTTAACTCTGCCACATCACTCCATGCATTGTGATTTGAAGCTGCAACCTCATTCTAAGCCACTTCTAAATGGGGGAGGACTCCATTATGAACAGCAAAGGCATAGGATTTTTCACCCCTCCCCCCTCAGTTTTGCAAGGTTCGCATTTCTTACCCCAAATTTCTAGCAATATGTTGTGTTCGTCGTGTTTAGTAACAAAAGCATTATTTTTAAGCTGCAACTTCATTCTAGCCACTTCTAATGGGGGAGGGTGCCATTATTAACAGGAAATGCATAGGATTTTTCACCCCTCCCCCCTCAGTTTTGCATGGTTCGCATATCTTACCCCAAATTTCAAAGCAATATGTTGTGTTCGTCGTGTTTACCACCCAAACTAAGATGTTAACGCTGCAACGTTATTTCATCCAGTATAGCCAATGAAACTGTCCCAGCATGCTTTGCGGCCAAAACGGAAAGGGCGATGGATTTTTACGGGTAGAAAGCAACATCGTAGAGACATGGGGGTTTTACCAAAATGTTACCCATAGAAAACTGCAGGGGTTTCTCGTAATGTGGTTGACATTAATGTTCAGGGGGGGAAATGCTAGCAAAAACAAAACTTCAAAACGGCTTAACCCCCCCTGAACTTCATTTGCGCGAGTAATAACGCAAAGATTTAATCTAGTTGGGCAAAAATACATAGGATAGGCTGGTTATCATTCCCTTAACTATGCGCTAGATACCGAACATTAATTAATTAATTAATTAATTAATTAATTATTTAATGATTGTATTATTTCTATGTTTATCGTTAGGAATCATTACTAGTAGATACCGCTAACGATAATCCAACATGCGTGTTAGACGCAAGCTACAACATAGCGCGTTTTGGATAGTGCCATGCAACTTGCATGGTAGTGATCATAGGTGTGTGGTTATTTTCCACCTACTAAGGCTAAACTGGAATTTTGGAGCACTTCTCGTGGAAATAAGTGAGCGAAAAAAGTTTCTCCTTGAAATGATCGTTATTTTCCATCCAAGTGCATCGAATGGCATCACAAGCTCGCGAACCGACATCCTTCCGCAGTACATGCCGCATGGCAGTCGTCGCGTCGAGTACAGACTGAAACCATGCTTTTAGTTCTGCCACATCACTTAATCGATTGTGATTTTAAGCTGCAACCTCATTCTAGCCACTTCTAAATGGGGGAGGGTTCCATTATGAACAGGAAAGGCATATGATTTTCCACCCCTGCCCCCCCCCCCCCCTTCAGTTTCGCAAGGTTCGCATTTCTTATCCCAAATTTGCAACCAATATGTTGTGTTCGTCGTGTTTACTACCAAAACTATGATTTTTAAGCTGCAACTTCATTGTAGCCACTTCTAATGGGGAAGGGTTCCATTATTAACAGGAAATGCCTAGGATTTTCCACCCCTCCCCCCTCAGTTTTGAAAGGTTCGCATATGTTACTCCTAATTTTCAAGCAACGCATTGTGTTTGTCGTGCTTAGCACCAAAACTATGATTTTAACGCTGCAACTTTATTTAATCCAGTTCTGGACTCGAAAATAGCAAATGAAACTGTCCCAGCATGCTTTGAGGCCAAAACGGAAAGGGCGATAGATTTTTACGGGTAGAAAGGAACATCGTAGAGACATGGTTTTCTTACCAAAATGCTACCCATAGAAAACTGCAGGGGTTCCTCTTAATTTGGTTGACATTAAAGTTCAGGGGGGAAATGATAGCCAAAACAAAAATTCAAAACGGCTTAACCCTCCCTGAACTTCATTTGCGCGAGTAATAATGCAAAGATTTGAGCTAGCAGGTCAAAGTTACATATGATAGGCTAGTTTTAATTCCCGTTGACCTAGTACAACATACCAAACATTAACACCTCCAAGCTATAAATTACAATTATTCCCTACCCCACCCCCTGGAAATGGTATACCCATTTTGTGTTAGCAAAATATCTTGGGAATGTCATTCATGACAAAACTGATCGGTTTCTAAGTCTTCAAGTTCAACACACAACCACATAATTAACTTTAAAAAATTACCCAGGCCCCGCTCGGCCAAGCAAAAAGCAAGAAAAACCGCCTTAACCCCCCCTGAACTTCATTTGCGCGAGTATTTACGCAAAAAAATTATCTAGTTCGGCGAAATTACATCAGATAGGCTGGTTTTTATTCCTTTAGCTATGAGCTGGATACCAAACATTAATTAATTAATTAATTATTTAATGATTGTATTATTTCTATGATTATCGTTAGGAATTATTATTATATTATTATTATACTTGTCAGTTCCTGCGAAAGTAATCTATATAAATACGAAGTCCAAGGACTACGGTAAAGCTGACACAACGTAGGATTTTATATTGAATATTACAATATTTCGGGTGGCCAAACCAGCCTTCTTCAGGTACTAGATGTTACAAGTGAAGAGCTCTAAGGTAAGAAGATCTATAAATGTGGTAAATGTCGCAATAGAAATTGAACCATATTGTATGAATATACGTGATGAAACATAGTGCTTATCTCTTATACTATTTTGTTCTTCAAGTTTTGGTCTACGTCACTTCCCGTTTCCGCAATTTCTATTGCGAAATTTACCACATTTATAGATCTTCTTACCTTAGAGCTCTTCACTTGTAACATCTAGTACCTGAAGCCGAAATATTGTAATATTCAATATAAAATCCTACGTTGTGTCAGCTTTGCCGTAGTCCTTGGACTTCGTATTCATATTAGATATGACTTAGATCCAACGTAGCAACCAGCAGGATTTTCGTCCACGGTTCTTTGCCGTTTCTCAAGTTTAGTAATCTATAGTTTAACACCATGGCCGAAACTACTGTGTTGGCTACAAGGAAATCAAGATGATGGAAGGTTCATAGTGATTATTATACATTTTACTCACATCTCGATTCTGATTGCCTGAGAACACGCAACGAATTCTCCATAGCTGCTATAGCACTAGGTGCGCATGCGTACAACATTATCTGCTAGCAGATAATTGAGTTATCTGCTAGAAGATAATACTTAGCGCTCGATGGTAAGCAAATACGACAATTTTACGCTAGAAAGCAGGGCACTTATTTCGTTATTTTGAGCCATTTTAACGCTCAGCTATGTTTCTAGTCATTCTTTTCTCCTAAACTCCTAAATTTTTAGCTCGAATATGAAAGAAAACATCTTGAAGCATGCAGAAATCCAATCGTAAACAAACCAATTTTATGCGGCGTTTCATTTCGCTTCGTTTACGATAGCTTTTGCTAAAACTTGAGCTTAAAAATGTATAATAAAACAATTATCGAATTCGGTTTTCATATTTTGTGACACCATGTGCAATTTCATTTTGTTTCATGAATACGTTTTTGCGCACTGAAGTCGGGAATGTAATTGGTTGAAACTTTCAAATCACTCCTAGTCTTTCCATCCGAGCTTAATTCTAATCTGATGCGTAAAATGGTACGTTTGATATAACAGATCTACAGTGATCCTATGTGAAATGTGGCTGATTACACTTTGTTAGAATACTCTTTGATGTCTTTACATACTCATGCAGTACCTTTGATATAACAGATCTACAGTGATCCTATGTGAAGTGTGGCTGATTACACTTAGTTAGAATACTCTTTGATGCCTTACTAGCTTTAAATCCACCCACAAGCTTTTGTAGCCGGCCTTCGCAAGTTCTTGCTTTTGCCAATAAACGCGCTTCCATTTATAACTGATGTTTGCATGTACGTAGTTGACAACAAGGGAAACAACGATCGAGGTTAGTTTCTTAGGGGGGGTTCTTCCTATAATACGGCTGGTAGGGGTGATCGTCGTATTTTTTAGGGTTTGAAATCGGCAATTTAGTATTTTTTAGGGGTTGTCCAAGCGAAATCCATTTTACAAGGTGATTTTTAAACCATGAGGTACATTTTAGGGTGGGAATTTTTTTACGGTGACTATAAACCTTGAACACGTTTCTTGTCGATCAACACGGAAGGGAAGACCCTTGTTCAATTTGACGTTTGTGCGGCCAACGTACGCGATGACGTCAAATCGCGCCAAAAAAGGAAACTGATTTGACCTCCGGTTGCCGTCCATGACTTTCTGGACGTCTTTTGCTTATGCAAGGGAATTTTTTTACGGTTTGGTATTTTTTAGATTATTTTTCGAGGTTTTCCGACGGTCACCCCTATCCTTTTTACCTTGAATTACCCCTCCCCCCCCCCCCCCCCCCCCGGGTTTCTTTCCAAGAATTATTTTCGATAGTGTACGGCAATGTACTACTGGCTACCATACTGTCACGAAGAAGAATATAGAGCCGAGCTTTTCGAAAAACACCAGACGTTTTTCACAGCATGGCAATCACCAGACTGAGAGATTGGATTTAAAAGGATGGTAAATTAATCTTCAGTGACTATAAACCTTGAACACGTTTCTTGTCGATCAACACGGAAGGGAAGACCCTTGTTCAATTTGACGTTTGTGCGGCCAACGTACGCGATGACGTCAAATCGCACCAAAAAAGGAAACTGATTTGACCTCCGGTTGCCGTCCATGACTTTCTGAACGTCTTTTGCTTATGCTGACTAATCTTCGACCCCCAGGCCGATAGTTGCAAATGCCCTACTTCCGGGAACGGGCCGGGATCTCAAAATGTGCAAATGCCCCACCATGTCCTGGGGGGGAGGGAAATGGGCACTGCTGGAATGGACTGATTGCATTAGCTTAGGAGCGCGTCAGTTAGTTTCCAGTGATATTGTCAGGTGGGATTGCGTGACTAGTTGTTGGGATGGTGTGACTGGATAAAACATTGCAGCACACGTGAAAGGCTGCGCAAGATTATCAGGTTTCTATCTAGGATTTTGGTTTGGGTGAGGGGGCAGGGGAGTTTTTGAGCGGCCAAAGGTCGCTTGATTTTCGGAGGCCTCTTCGCCAACAATCATGTCCTCCCGCTGGGCATCTCCGACTACATGATCACAAAAGTAATGAATTGGGAAACAAAATTAAGTTTGATGAGGTTGTTAGTGTAATAAAACGCCATGATATATTTGGAATCGTAGAAACGCATGCTAGTCAAGAATCTGATCTTAGCATTGAATCATTTATAAATAAGCACTTCTCAAAAATTCGCAGTGAAACTGGAAATAGACACTCTGGAGGAATGACCCTATACATTAACAACAGAATCAAAGAGGGCGTTTCTTACGTACAATCTAAAAGTAATAACATACTATGCGGTGTAAGCTGAATAACAGCTACTTCCATATAGCGAGGGATATTTTCATCGGAACTGTATATTTCAGCCCAGATAACTATGAAAAAGCGAACAGTGATGATTACATATCAGATCTTGAGGAGGATCTAGCCAAATTTTCAACCAAGAAACCTAGACTCGGTTTCAGCCGTTGGGGTGTCGTTTCTCCAAAGCCTCCCCCCACTAACGGCTGGGCGCGCGGTCAACTCACCGTGTCCGTGACGTCATCTAATAATAATAATAATAATTTAATACTTATATTGCGCAATTTACATAAAATGATCAATTGCGCATAACATCTAGTAAGAATATAATAAAAATATGTTGTGAACTGAGTATCTTAATATAGTATGGTAGATAGATATGTATATGTAAAAATACATATTTATATATGTATATATGTAAATTGAATAATTAGGTAAATTAATATAACATTTAAGGCTCATATGCTAGATTTAAAAAATGGGTCTTGAGATGGCGCTTGAACTTATCTATAGATTTAATCTCACGAAGAGCAAGATTAAAATTAAATATTATTCATTTATTTGCGTGCTTTGACAAGCAAAGCTGTTTATCAACTGTTTTCCCTTTCATGAGCGTAAACTTTCAAAACACATTGAAATTCTTTAAACTAAAACTCCAAGTGTGAAATTAATTCTCAAGAACAAAATCCATTCAGTAAAATCATTGAGAAACCAGGCTACTTTATTTGTTACTCTTTAATATTTAAACTGACTGACAGAAATTAAAGGCCGAAATTTACGAGGATAAAGTTCAGATGTTATCTCGGAACTATTCTGAGCTAGAGTCGAGTACAAACAATTGTAAAACTCGTTTGATGCAGCGATTTTCAAGTGAATTGTGATTGTAGAGTTTATAAACGCGTAAACATGGCCTGCGTCAGAAGTGATTCCTCTCTTCTATAATATGGAGTCGTCCGTCTTTTCTTCTCCGATAAAGGCAGCACTAATTTTCTTCGAAGTAAGATGCATAAGCCAAAGTTCAATGAGAAATGACTGAACATTACGAGCTTCGCGACCTTTGAGCTGACGGTTTCCTTTCCAGAGCCGGTGGCCGTGCGTTTACTGACAAAGTGTCTTCACCCTAAAACTAATATCGGTTACTGTTGCTGGACCTGATTTAGATTTAATTATACCCAATATAAATAGCAACGTAAGTGATTTGTATAACTGGTTATGTGCCAACAAACTCACTCTGAACCTTGAAAAAACTAATTATTTAATATTTCAACCTCGACAAAAACAATCATATAATCTATATCCTCCTTTAAAAATAGCCAATAAACCTATAAAAAACTGTCACAGTATCAAATATTTAGGTTTTTACATTGACACCCACCTTACTTGGTCAGAACATATCATTGAATATTTAAATGATAAACTTAGTAAAAATATTAATGTTCTCATTAAGTGTAAAAAATGTTTACCCTTCAATAGCCTTCTAAATTTATATTATTCTCTAATTTAGCCATTTATAAGCTATGGCTGTATAATTTGGGGAAACAACTATGACAGTCCGTTATTTATCCTAGCTAAACTTCAAAATAAGGTTATTCGTGTTATATGTGATGTTCCTATAAGAGAGCATATCACTCCATATTATATTAAACTTACATAGTTAAAATGAATACATGTCTTTTCATTTATGAATGTATGACCGAAAGCAAAAGCTGTTCAATTAATATGAAATATGTCTCAGAACAACATTCTTACCAAACAAGAAGCTCTACAAATCAATTTTTTTACATTGAACGATATCGATTAAATTTGAGAAAAAATTTCCCCACAGTAATAGGTCTTTATTATTGGAATAACTTACCTCTTCGAATTAAAAGCATTCATTCCAGAAAACAACTAAAAAAAGCTATTTTTTCTCACTACCCTTCCCAATATTGATATTTATTATGCATTATTTTGGCAGAAATGTTCCTTTTAATTTTTCTAGTAATAATTATCACAGATTTAAGGGCATCGTGTTTAGGTAACTATTTGATGCCCTTACACCAATGATTAATGTTGAGTGTGAGGTATCGTTTTCCTATTGTAGTATGTGTGTATTTTATTGTCTGTTATTTAATGTTATATTGTATAAATTTGTAAATCATGGTGTAAAATAAACTCAAATCAAATCAAATCAAACTAACTCTCTTACTGCTTCTTTGTGTGAATCCTTGAATTATTCGAAACCAACCTTTTCCAGAGCAAATTTAAACGCCTTTTGGAACAGCAATCGAAAGCCTTTGGTCCGGCTTTCAAAACTTTACAATGTAAATTATGCAAATACTTCAGCGACAGAAATTTAGTGGCAAGTTTTTGATTGCCTAAAACCAACAATGTCTCAGCTCGCGCCCATGGCCCCAGCCGTGAATGGGGAGAGGATCGCGGGCTCACCGAAACCCAACCTCGCCCTAGGGTCTTCTCGGTCAGATCCAAGATGGCGGCTACTCCAAAGAAGACCCTGGTAAAGGCTGGATCACGTAATCAAATACTCCCAGATTTTGGGAGTATTTTGTCACGTGAAATGGCGAATTTGGCGATCAAAGATGGCGACCAAGCTAAATATGGGAATAGTTCATGACGTGTGCAAACCATAGGTATCCCAATCCGGGTGAGCGAGAAGCGATAAACGGTATTTCCACGCGGCGAACGATGGCTACTAAATGGCTCGAAATGGAGTTTAGCTTAAGGACCATTAACATATTTAAATCGACCGTTGCTAGGGAACGTTTGCAGAAAATTAAAGAGTGGGCAATGATTATTGTCAAGGTGACTCCTAGGGTAAAGACTTGTCGTCTGATGACGTCATTAAGTGACGTCGTGATGACGTCATCAAAATCAGAAAATTTCTAAACTCTCCAAGGATTTTTAATCTACTAGTAATTTATGAATATTTTCCGAACCTACGAATTAAGGCGCATAAAACCGAGCATGCGCTTGCCATTACGGAAAAAAATGAGATTTTACAACACTTTTCAACTAAGTCAAATTTTAAGCTTTTTTGGCGAATGAAAAGCCTTAACTTTGGCATTTAATTGTCGGTTTCCAAAATCCATGCTCGATTTTGGGGAGAACGTGGTCGACAACATTTTAACGGGAAAAAGTTTGGTGTTTAGTGAAAGCGCACTAAATGTTTAGGATTTTTAGAAACCGGAAGTGAAGAAATTAACGCATGCGCAAAAGTGCCTGATTCGTAGTACAGAAATAGTTGCAGAACTGTTGTTGCAGTAAAGTCTACAATAAATGGTCGAACAGGATGTGCATTTTGTCCTATTTCCTCCGACAATGGCCAGTTTTGGAACTTTGAGTTGTGATGCATTGAGTTTTCTTTCGTTGATTATCACTTAGTGATAATCGACGCAATAGACGGCTTGAATATGGCCAATAAATGCCGATAAAAGCTGCGAATATGCTCAGAGGTATTGCGGCTATGGCAAAGCTATTCGGTCCCTCTGCTTTGTAAACTGTGCGCTTGTGTGATGCTTTGAGTTTTATTTCGTTGATTATCACTTCATTAGTGATAATCGATGAAATAGACTTCAATATGGTCATTCAAAAACTCATGAATAATTAATGTCCATTTTGTCCAATCAGATGAAGCAAATCAGTCACGTGCATGCTCCTTTATACCTGATAAAATCTCATCATTCTAAAAGGCCCGCGGAGGGATTTGAATTTTGTCCCAGGGGGAAACGGGGTTAATGATTGAGACAATGGAATTTCTATTGATGTTTCAGCTTTCTCATTGAATTGCTAATTAGGATGAACGTTTTATATAAAGAATACTAATGAACATGAAATTTTATATAAAGTTTCATCCTAATTAAGAATTCACTGATAAAGACCCAAAGATAGCAAAAAGTACACGGAACATAAGGTACCTAGATAATAAATTTTGCACTAAATTTACTAATATCAGCAGACTACCGAGATACACAGATAATATTTTTAAAATGAAGTTATCCAACTACCATTACTTGTTTACCGAGCCACTGTTTAGTTCCAATTATTAAACCAAACTCAAAGCCGTAAAATAATAAAAACGTGCATTAAACTTACATATTTTGTGCCGGAGTCAAAAATTTAGAGTCTGCCGTCATGTCAGTCACATCGCTTTCCAAGTCTTGAACTTTATCGAGGTAAACCACGACACCAAATCCTTCAAGTGCATTGCGAAACGCCGCTTCAAACAACATAGTATGGTAATTTCTTCATGTCATTCCCTTGAGATGTTCGTAACTGCAGGCGGTGATTACTCGAATATTTTGCATGGCGTTGTGAATACAAAGGTTCAATGGTTCATTAAGTAACTATTCCCTTGAGATGTGCGTCTTTCTTTCATTGCATTCTTAAAGCGTTTTTGAAGCCGTTTAAAACACTCACAGCACGTGTTTTATCAAGTCTAAAAATTCTCGGGCTTCGCCCTCGAATTTTTAAACTTGATAAAACACTGCTGTTCGTGTTTTAAACAGTACATAAATGCCGATAAAAGCTGCGAATGGTCTGTTTTTGATATCCTCAGAGGTATATTGCGGCTATGGCAAAGCTATTCAGTCCCTCTTCTTTGTAAACTGCATGTGCGCTTGTGTGGTGCTTTGAGTTTTATCAGAAGTCCATAACTATGGACTTCTGGTTTTATTTCGTTGACTAATAATCGACGAAATAGACTGAATAGCTTTGCCATAGCCTCAATACCTCTGAGGATATCAAAAACAGACCATTCGCAGCTTTTATCGGCATTTATTGACCATATTTATTGAAAGAATATTAAAGGAACAGTGCCATGGTAATGCGCACGCGTAACACGTGATTGTTGATAATGTCAAAGACAATGGAAAATCACGCTGTTATGTCACGTCACGTCAAAACTCAACTGATCTGGAATGACTTTGGAATTTTCGCTAGCACGAAATCTAGAGTTTATAGTTTTGTGATTTGCATCTGAGTTGAGAAGTTCAAGATTTAGAATCGTATAAACTCTCCACTGGACCAAGACATAAGTGCTTCGAAGATCTGCATGTATGGGATTCGGGATAATAGTTTAGGAATCCACTCGACAATGCCGAATGCCGGGGGGTACTCCTGTTTGTGACGTATTATGTAATGTGCCGCCCGGGTGGGTCAGGGTTTTGAGCTCAGTTTGGGCAGGTAGGGTCAGGGTTTTGACCTGATTTGGGCAGATCAGGGTCAGGATTTGAGTATAATTTGGGTGCAGTCAGGGTCGGGGTTCAGTATTTTTTAAGCAGTTCATTTCTTTTAGCTACTATGTCAAAAAAAGATCTTCTGTTGCCGCATTTTTATCGCCTGCCCACATGCAAGCACTGAGGTTCCCATACATCGTGACGCCGCGAATTTTATCTATGTACTTCATCTGCTGATTTGTTTACCCAATGCCACGGCCCGACTTGAAATGTTCCGTATTTTGCATGAAATCCCGGTACGCGGTATATACCGGCAATTTAAAGAAGGGGCAATCAGGTTGGTTTTTTTTAAAAAGGGGGCAATCAGGGTTTTGGAGCTCGGATTGGGTCAAACAGGGTCAGGGTTTGAGCCTCTTGGCCTCACATACATACCCATTTTTCATGACAGTACCCCCCCCCCCCCCCCCCTCCCCGGGGCCGAATGACATAAACAAACAACAACTTCTGTGGGAATTATAATATTCCATTCTACTGCTTCGCGAAACTACAGTGAAACTAATGTTCTGACTTCATAGCTTTGGGGCTTTGTGATTTTTAGGATAGTTGTTGTACAATTATAAGAGCATTTCCACTACAACATTGGGGAAGAAAAGAGTTCGATTTTGCTAAGTAGCGAGCTCGAACCGTGTACCGAGCGAAGGCCGTGTTGACACTGCAATAAATACACGCAAACATTCAGCGTCTTACAAGTAGAGTAAATGTCTCCCCTACATTCTTACTGTCTCCAAGTTTCCTAGGCCATCCATTGTCCCCCTCTCAATGCTTTGGATGAAACTACCAGTAGACAGAAGTTTTCTTCTGTAGCCATTAATTCCTCCGCTCAACGAACGGTCCCTGCAAGGGCACTGAATTCACGCAGAGTCAAAAATACTCGCAAAAATTAGACACGAACGAAATAGCATCATAAATCCTAGGATACAAAACTAAATTACTGTTCTAAATTGGTATAAGGTCAAATGAAACTTAGGCGAAGCCGATGGAAGAGGATTTCTTTCGCGTATCAAATCTCTCCCGATCTTTTGATTTCTGGACAATCCAACCAAAATTCAAACATTCGCGCATGGGCACTGAGCATGGCACTGTTCCTTTAATGTTATGCAGGCACAATGACCAGCGGGACATTTTTATTCAAGGAGGGGGGGGGGGACAAAATGGTGAATTCTGGGATATTTTCATTGATGACCTCTTTCGATCTCTCTTCTGGGACAGGGCAGAGGAACTGCCTATGCCACTGCTATAGTCTATTCCTTAAAGTGCATATAAGCCCTAGCCAGTTATCTTTGATACACAAATGACACAAATGACATCTCACCAGACTGTCACGAATTGCCGCCGGACGTTAAATAAGGTTGATTTACCTTTTTAACTATACCTTAAAGTGCATATAAGCCCTAGCCAGTTATCTTTGATATCGATTGTACATGAAGTGGATAGTCCAACGGTAGAATATTTCTTGATTTGGGTGTTGCGTCTATGAGATATAAAGGATTATATTTCCAATATGCTAATGACGTGATGTCATCACCGACATTTGCTGAATTTCTTTGTGCTTGTAAATTAAGTTATTTTCTAATTTAGATTTTTTTTTGTAAAATCACTTTGATAAGCTTCAAATATAACTTAGAATTTAAAAATAGGTAATTTGTCTCTACCAGCATGCTTTTGTATAATAAGTGATGTCGGTGATGACATCACATCATTAGCATATTGGAAATATAAATATTTATATCTCGTAGACGCAACACCCAAATCAAGAAATATTCTACCGTTGGACTATCCACTTCATGTACAATCGATATCAAAGATAACTGGGGCTAAAATGCACTTTAAGCCACTTTGGGCTAGTTCAAGAGTTGAGAGGTGGTATCCCCAGGACCTTGTAATGAGCCAGTTTATATGGGCTCGAATCATGAAAGAAAGCAAGGCAGGTAGGGCCAGGATGGTACACTTAGAATACCTGTTTTGTGCTTTTCCCAACATTTTACAGTTTGGGAAAATGTCTTAAAACAAATGGTAACAGGACGCTTACATCAAAGCCACGATGTTTTAAATTGTGTCGATCATTAAAACAGCTGGACAGAGATCCCGCTACACCGACAATTACCGATAAAACAAGTCGAACTCTACCGGAAGATTTCACGCTTGCGGAGCCATTATTTATTAGGGGTGGACCATTAGAAATCCTGGGAGGGGGGGTGGGTAGTCCAAAAAAAAAATTCGTGCAAGGCTAAATGTCCCAAAAGAAAATTCCTGCAAAGCACTAAGGCACAAAAAAAAATTCGTGCAAAGGAACCGATGCATTGTTCAATTTTTGTTTTGAAAAAATAGTAGCAATTCAGTTTTACCAATTCAAAATATAGTTTTAAAGATTACCCACAGTCTGTGTAAGGCCAGATAAAAACAAATACTTGGTTAGCGTCCTCGCCCGACCTGAGAAATGTCCCCAATCTCTATCTTTTTAAAATTTTAATTTTTTCATAAAAAAACTTTAGAAAGTGTAAATGCGCCCGCGAACACCAATTCTTGTACCAGACCCCTACATGTACCACTTAAAATATGCGCCGGCGCATTAAATATTTTAACATCGACGCCATTTTGTTTCTACAACACGAGATGAGTGAATAATATAGTCAAGACAAAATAAACTTCACATAGAAAAAATAAAATAAAAAACCTTCCTCCCTACCTGGAAAAATTGAAATTGGTGGACGCTAAACAAGTATTTTTTTATCTGGCCTAACTGATTTTCAGGTATTTCCAGATGATAACAACCTCCCCAACCTTCATAACAATAGTTTAGTCACTGTTGTCATGGAAATATCAACTGGCCTTAATTCCCCCGATACCGGTAGAAAACCACAAGAATAAACACGCTCAAATGTTTGGCCAAGAGAGAAGTTTATTTGCGGTCTAAAACACTAGACAAGCTAAAAACAGCTATATTATTGGCAAATAAACCTTCTCTGCAATTACTGAAGCCTCAATTTATTCTCTGATGCCAGCAGTTTTTGCAACCGAGTTTAACGTAAGGTTTCATTGAGTAAACTTCAATGTCCACATTTTCAAAGATTACAGAGTCTGTGCCAGCAATTTTGAACACATAGAAATATTTTCATGTATTGTCTTGTGCAAAACATCATGGACAATGAAATCTTGGGGTATGCATTTTTGATTTGGCCTGAATCGGAGCCAAGCAATGAAAGACCGGGACTATATGCATTCTAAGGCGATCAAATTAAATTCCTCACATCACTGGGCTCGTTACAAAAAAACTGCGGCTCAAAGTAAATAAACAAGTCAAGGAATATTGTAAAGCAAATTACTATAAAGATCTGATTAGACAACACAAAGAAATTCAGGTGCTCTATGGAAAACTATAAATGATTGACTTGCCGTAATAAGATCTAATAATGGCTCTCAGCCGACCTTTATCCAATCTGAATCTGATGGAGTACAGTTAACAGAGCCAGCGTCGATCGATCAGACTTTTGTTAGGGAGCGGTCATTAATTACTGGGGGGGAGGGCCGGTAAAATATCTACAACGAGGACCCAAAAATGTTGGCCCTCCCCAAAACATCAGCAAGTCTTTTTTTAACAAAAGAGGAAAGCATTTCTTTTGTTTTAATCCTGGAAACCTCGTTATCAAGCAGAATGTTTGAGGTCTCGAACGTTGCCCATTAGCAGCATCCAGCACGCGCTGTCCTTCTATCAATGACATCGAACATTGCTTAAATCATGACTTGGCAAAATTGGCCTCTTGGTTTCGTATACATCGCCTGAAAGTATATGACTTCGCATGACCTGGTAGAGGCCTTATCTATTAAAGTAAACCAAAGGATTGGTCTGGCCAAGCGTATCAGGCACTTATTGCCCCTCGAGACACGCCTTACTTTGTATAATAGTTTAGTATGTCCACTTTTTGACTACCGCTGATGCGATATGGGGTGACAAATACAACTCAACCCTCATAGACGATCTTCAGATTTTGCAAAATAAGCGGCCAAGATAATTCTTGAATTTACCTGGTTAAAGTTCTTCAGCACAAGCCTTGTCAAATCTCAATTGGCCTACTCGTTCCAAACGTCGTCTTGTACATCGTCATATTTTAATATATAAGTATGTTAATGGACTCATTGATTATGATTTTAATATCTTAAAGAACATTCACATGTATAATACAAGAAGAAAGAACGATTTTAGACTTCCAATAATCAAGCTTAATTATGGCAAACAACGTTTATTGTACCAAGGTTTTAGTGAATGAAATACTTTAGATAATTCGTTGCGGGAAATCAAATCCCTAACTCTTTTTAAACAAAATGTCAAAAGACATGTTTTTGAATTGCCTCATAAATTTTAGCTCTAGTCACTCTATAAATGTATTTTTAGCCTAGTTTTTAACTCTAGATTATTAATGTATTTTTATTTTTGTTTCTTATTTATGTTATGCAGGGCTCTATTGAAAAACCTCTTTGGAGACATATTATCTGCTATAAATAACATTATTATTATTATATTATATTATATTATGGTTGTATTCACAGGCTATAAATCTATATAGGATGTACACTGAAAAATCTCTATAGAATGTGCACTAAAAAAAAAAATCGTGCAGAGGTATCGCCTTAAAAAAAACATATTGCAGAACTCACACTGCTAAAAAAAATATCGTGCACAAAAAGTTTTCCACCCCCCCTCCCAGGATTTCTAATGGTCCACCCCTTAATAGTGAACGTGTTCTTTTTGTATACGTTCTTGACTTTGTCTAGACCAAGGTCTAGACTAGCCTGAATTTCAGCCGTCTCCTCTGGTTCGTAGTCTAGACCTTTTGTCTACATTCTTCCAATATTTGATAAGATTTGAAGAGACGCATAATGCGTATAGACTTATTTGGGCAAAGAAAACGTAGTGCGTCTAGTATAAAAACGGGCACAAGACGCATTATACGACTGGACGAACTAAGCTTGGTAATTCGTCCAAAACGATGTACTATCGAACTTAGTTCGTGCAGTCGCATAATGCGTCTTGTGCCCGTTTTTATACAAGACCAACTAAGAAGACGCACTAATTTTACTTTGCCCAAAAGAACAACAACAAGTAGAACCCATTCCCTCTAAAAAAATATTGCGGGATTTATCATCAAGTCGTCCCGCCTTTATACTGGTCGCACTAAGTTGTCTTTGCCGAATACGTCTAAACGCATTATGCGTCTCTAGTATTAAAACGGCCAATATCGTTCTTTTCCTACTAATGCTTTCCGAAAATAATCCTACCGGTACAGAGTCTGGCTAACGGAAGTGTGTAGCGAAACCTCTGCTTGACCGACCTCGCTTTCATGATTCAACTGGGCCCAGTCACGTGAAAATAATCGAAAAGAAGCAGTGGGGACTTGTTTGGCAGTGTATAAATGGATGCTGTAATTATTATTAAATCATTACTATAAGTTCTATTCCCAATATCACATTGTATATAGTATACTTTGTATCATAATGACACTATTTCTAACCCAAGCCATCATTGAATGTAAGAGAAAAAAAGAATACAAATGTGAACATTTTATTGTGTATATAAGGAAAGACAAAGGTGGTAGAACAATAAAACAACTTGAAAAGGCATTGCCTAAAATATGGATGGCAGATTATAGACGCTGAACTGGCTCTCAAGCCCCACTCATCTTCGCCTTTTTCTCCCTTCCCCACGCACTCACCTTCCTGTTTACATGCTGATGGTCGAGAATGTGTTTTATAAAGCCGATACACGGTTCAACAAATGTTCAACCGTGTGTCATCGGCTTTACGTTTGAATTACATGTGTAAGAGGTAAATTTCTATAAAGTGCCCTTGTCAAATTGTCCCGCCAAACAACTGATTGGCGTCGATGTACTATAAAGTGAAGTAATGTCAGTCCGTCTGGAGCGGTTTTCGATTGAGTGTCGAAAGTAATAAGTGATAGCGAGGATTGTGTAAGGGACTTTGGTTTTACGTTTGCTTAGCTTTTCTACTGGCTGTGAAAAATGTTTTGTAATTATCAGCCAATCGAGTTCTAAACTAAAACCAAACATTGTTTTGGTCCGTCAGGCAATCAATTTTCGATTTAGCGAGAGTTATGCACGATTGCGTTTACTTTTCCTTGTGATTGGTTTAAGTAAAACCAGGAGCCCATGCTGGTAAAACCAATCAAATTACTTCAGTTCGTGATTGGTTCATTGCGTATTTATATATTCGCTCCTGTGATTGGCTCTGTAATTACCTTTGTTTTGGTTTTGATTTTACGACACTCAACCGAGAACCACTGACTAATCGAGTCGGGTAGTATTGATATCAAGCTGTGTTGGTCGTAGATAGAGGCATGCTGTCCGTATTGTGCGGTCTGTACATGCGGTCCTTGGGCTAGTCGTCAAGTATTAGCGAGGTCAGTTGGCGTTTGTCGGGTCTGTGAGGTCGTAATGTGACTGTTCACTGTATAGAAATGAGAATAGTGTTAGTTGGTATAAATAATATATGTTATTACTTGTTTCCTCCTGTTAGAGTTAACAACCATTGTTTGAAGAAGCCATGTTTTTTTTTATACAAAACGCCTTTTAAGACTAGTACGAGTTGCTCAAAATGCAACCATCGTAAATACGTATGCCCTAACAACTAGTATAAACAAAGAAACCAAGTCCCGTATCCAGAGGGGTACGAACGCACCACCCACGGCCCGTCTAGGGATAGACAAATCGCTAAAAATGTGAAATACAACGTTTCTTACTCTCTGGATACTCAGCCACCGACAATCGATCAATAGTCAAACAAGCCTGAGCATAGAAGATGTTATGCATAATTTATTTGGAAAGATTCTAGCTTGGTTTTTCTAAAACAAATTACACTTCCCTCTCTTGGTTTTCTATCGACTATAAAAACAAGAGAATTCCTTTTCTACAGCTCTTATCATCTGGCACCGAGTGTGGGCTTTTGTTTTACAGAGAGCTCTGCTAAGCATTGCTGGAAGGGGAACTTTATGACCTTAACAAGTTGCGTAATGTCAAGCAAACATCAATAAGCATCCAATGATTTCAGTGTCTGTTCATCCTTTTCCAACTTTTGCAAATACTTCTCTATTTTCTTCAGAGCTTGCGAAGTCTTCTTTTTGGCCTTATAGCTTCTAACTGAGGCATCCCGCATCTTTTCCTTAGCCTCTCGTTCATCCTTAATTTCAACATCCGTATCAGTATTCGATTCTCGTTCTGTGGATGCAATTTCGCCCATTACGCTATCTGCAGCATCAGATATGGACTCCTGCATCTCTGCTATGTTGTGATAACTTGTATTAGGTTTGTTCACAGCAAAAAAATTGGCCCCGTCTATTCTTGTGATGATTTTGTTAAGGGCAAGGACTTGTTGGTAGGTCTTGTTATTCCTCAAACGTTGAATTTGGGGAACTCTAGTCCGTAGGACTCTGGCGACTTTACGTGTTACGTTGGCACCCATTTTGCCTTCGATAATGTTGATAGTTTGAGCAGCATCTAAAAAATAACCAGGTCAATACAATTGATAAGTAAAGGATCTGCTACGGTCCGATGCTTGATTGCAGGTATCAAAACGACTTTATTTCTCTGTGAGCATAGAATTGTTAAATTCCTGTTGTTATCAGTAAGTGCGACCTCATCCTCGGAGACCTGAGGATGGTGCGACCCTGGAAGTTTCAATTCTCTTCTGTAAAATTCAATTTAGCCGGCCGTCAATCAAACGCGGAGTCTTGTCTCAAACAAAGCTTTCAAACGCGTGCCGCCTAGCCTTAATTAATTCTGGGCGGCACGCGTTTGATTGACAGGACGGCTACATCGAATTTTACAGACGAGACTTGTAACTTCCAGGGTCGCACTTCAACAAAAACGGTAATAAACCCCTGTAAATTCCTCGTTAAATTCTTGCCTCCTCGATGTGAGGAGGCAAGAACTTTGCCTCAAGCTGTTGAATAAGATTAACCGTATTGCGCAATAGTTTTGATGACGTCACTTTGTTGTCAAGATCATATATAATCTTCACCGCCCAGTCATTCAGGAGTCGGACTGGCTGTGGGCAGGCTCTAAAGTTGGTCACTGCGCACTAATCACTTTTGGTCTTTTGTTACTTACTATACCTATCTATATATCTTCTATAACTGGTCTTGTATTGTCTCTTATCCCTGTATTCTTGAATTGGTGTAACATAAAATGAAACTTGGACGAGACTGGGCTTTACCGTCTGAGCTAAATTCCGAGGCCACAGGCCACCCAACTAGGTTGTCAGCAGCTCCAGGTACTGGTTATGCGTGCCACTTACAGTTACAGAAGACGTTAGGCTGAGACTAGGCTGATATGGCCCGCGTACAGGCTGCATACAACCTCTTGTTTTCTTATATAATGCTCTAATTCTTGTTTGTTACACTCTCAAATTTTTCCAGCAGAATGAGCATAGCTCAGGTTTACTTCGACAACTACATGACATCAACCTATTGCGCAATACACATTTAAAAAAATTCTACACGTTTGCACTGCAAAACAATTCGTTTTTATTGCAATTATATTTCAGTTTTCAGGACTGTCTAAATATGTTTTGTACTGGGTATCCCTTTAATGTGAGTGCCTATAGCACTGATCTATTGATGTGAGCAACACCTTTTACTCTTACTTTCAGGGAAACCCCACCTTCACAATGAAGATTCAAGCTAGTTAAATAAACTAAAATGTACTTCACCTTTGATATGTTCCAGTTTGGTCCTGGCCTTCTGTTCTGACTCCTTTGCAGCGTTCACCACGTTAATCACCGTAGTGTTAATCGTATCACCCATGACAGCTGTGAGTGTTCTAGTAGTGTCAATAGATTCCTGCAAAGTGTCCAGCTTCTCCCTAAATTTCTGCTCGATTTGTCTGATCTCCCTGTTCGCCTTGTGCTGTGCACTAACAACTCTTTCTCCGAGTTGTCTAACTTTAGACCTTAATTCCTCATTAAGAAGCATACCTCCTGGTCTGTCATGAGACTTATCTGGGGTATCTTCTGATTTTCTAACCTCTGCTTCGAAATTATGAAATTTCCGGTCATGTTTCATAGAGTTAACTGTATTATCTCCGTTTCTATCTGCAGAAAATTGTTTGGAAACATTAGAGGCCTTAAATCTGTTTGGATTTCCATTCTCATTTTCCATCGATTCATGATTACTGCTTCCTCTGCCTTCTCTATCTTTGATCGTCTTTGAATTGTCATCTCCACCAACAATTTCTCCTGTTAAAATATACAATAATCTCTTATCCTTTGAAATCACATCTTTATCATCATCGTCGACTGAGTCGTCGTCATCACCAATCTCTTCATGAGCTTTACCCTGACTTCTAATCGAGAATTTATTTCGATGGTTCTTATTTTCTATACCATCCAGTTCATTCTGCTTCTCGGACTCCATATCCATATTATTTCCATTTCTCGTCTTGACGTTTTCCCCATCCGTTCTTATATTGCCATCTTTATCATCATCGTCGACTGAGTCGTCGTCATCACCAATCTCTTCATGAGCTTTATCCTGATTTCTAATCGAGAATTTATTTCGATGGTTCTTATTTTCTATATCATCCAGTTCATTCTGTTTCTCGGACTCCATATCCATATTATTTCCATTTCTTATCTTGACTTTATCTCCATCAGTTGTCATATTGCTGTCTTTGTAATGCTCTTCAAGTGTGTTGATAATTTCTTCTTTGTTGTCCATCCCATGTGGGCCATGTCCATCATCATTTATGCTCACCCCTGTGTTCAAACGACGTTCCTTCTTGCTACTATCTTCTCCAGAGTATTTTCTCTCCAGTTCATCCATCTTACTCTCAACCATTTCACCAGCTTCGTTCTGTTTATTGTCTACAACATCGGTTTTCCATTTCTTGTCGTTCTCCATCTTATCGTGATCTTTCCCTGTGTTTTCCTTTTTCAAGTTAATAGAATCTTTGTTGCCACCAATGGCCTCTTTGTTCTTTTTGTCTGTGATGACTCCCCACTTCGTGCTTCCTGTCTTTACTGTTCCCTCTTTGTTATCCTTTTCTTTTTCGATTCCTTTCTGGTTCTCATTTCTCCATCTAAAGTTGTCTTCCTTTTGTTCACTATCTTTCCCAGGTCGTTCATTTTCTAAAGTAATGTTTGTAGTCTTTGTTTGCGCCTCCACGTTTTCCTTTTTACCTTTTATCGTCCAGATGTCTTTTCGCAAGAAACCAATCTCATAATTGCTGTCTGTCAATTTCCTTTCTTTTGCTCTTTCCCATTTCTCCGTCTTTAAAAGCTTTCGAAATTGATCTCTTAGATTATTTTCCTTCTTCAAAATCTTCTTATTCCATTCATCTAGATTATTGATCTTATTTGCCTTGAATCTGTCCCTCGTTGGTTTTTCCAACTTTTTCCTCACGCCCATTCCCATGTCTTCCTCTATACGTCTTTCTTCCTCCTCGATTGCCTTTCTTTGCAATTCCAGCATTTCAACTTCTGAGGTACTATCTTTGTGATCTTCATCTTTGTTAGTGACTATTTGCTTTCCGTACTTCCTCAGTTTTTTCATTTCCTTAGTTTTATTCATCCGACTTGTTGAATTTATGTTGGTTTGTTGCGTTGTCTTTGATAAAGCTGGAGATGGAACGTGAATGTCATTGTTAAAGAACTGGTTGAGAATCATAAGATCATCTGATGGTATTTGAGAAGAAGGTATCGGTGTCGGTAGCGATGACGTCTTATACACTGGTTGATGACTTGCTTTCAGCATCACATATTCTATTTTTGTTGAGCGATTATGCGGTGGAATTAAAGACTTTGATGCCATGCTTTCCGATGGAATTGCCACCGTTCGCGATTGACTTGATTCTGACGATGACGTTCTAAATTGTGACGATATTGACGATGATGGTGGTGCTGATGATGACGACAAATGACGCAACGATGACGTCGATCTTGATGATGGTATCTTTAAATATCGGAATTTTAAAGATGTTTTTCTTGCAGGTGACGATAATAACGGTTTCGATGAGTATAACGGAGTTGCTCCTTTAGTAGATTCCTTTGGCAATGATGCCGATGATGGATGAAAATGCGTTTTTGCAGATGATGAAGGTAACATCTTGAACGACGACATTGAAGATGGGAGTGGATATTTAATTGATGATGACGACGATGAAGTTAGTTGGGATTTGTTATGTTCGTATAATGTTCTTGTATTAGGAGAAGAAGACGATGAAGGTGAAGATTGTGATGAATTTGATGATCGGAAAGGAGACGATAAGGATGATGATAGTTCCAGTGACGACTTTGATATCGTCACTTTTGGTAAAGGTACTTTTGACACAGGAGGTATCCGTGATGTTGACCTCTTTACGTTAGCTGGTGATTTCTTCCTCGTTCCTGATCCCGGAGTCGTCACAGATTTATTCCATTCTGCCTTGATTCTTGCTTCTCTCTGCCGTATGAGACGGCGTCGCCTTTCACGTTTTGATTCGATTCTAATGCGGTGATGCCTAAATTTTTGGATGTTTACATGCTGATCGCCAGAGTATATTAACCTCTTAACCCTTTTTCCATTAAATGTTTCCTCTTTGTAGCTATAGTATTTCTTGATTCTTGCTTCTCTCTGCCGTATGAGACGGTGTCTTCTTTCACGCTTTGACTCGATTCTAATGCGACGATGCCTGAATTTTGGGAGGTTTACATGCTTATCGCCAGAGTACATTAACCTTTTAACTCTTTTTCCATGAAATATTCCCTCCTTGTGGCTATAGTATTTCTTGATTCTTGCTTCTCTCTGCCGTATGAGACGACGTCGTCTTTCACGCTTTGACTCAGTTCTAATTTGATGATGCTTAGAATTGCTGTAGTATTCATTCTCGCTGCCCGAGTATATTAATCGTTTAACTCTTACTCCATGAAATGTACCAATAGTATGGTCATAATTGTCCATTGTTTGCCCTTTTCCCATTGTCACATCAATATTCGAAAGCGTGCCTTCTCCGGGGTCATCTAAGTCATCAAGGCGCTTTTCTCTGACAAGTGTTCGTAAATCTTTTCCCAGGGAGAGACCTGTTAAGAAAGTGATTAAGTTAGTATGCAGTAAATTCTACGAAGTCGCAGCCAGACTTGTCATGATTTTAACATCAGGTATTACGTGCAAAGATTCCAAATGACGTTTTTCCATCTGCCAAACTCGAGAAATCGAGATGCGATCATTGGATGTTCGTCTGTCTGGGTGATTTGAGCCCGCGATATAATATACTGCGCATGCCAGATATTGCGCGTGCCATGTACGGACAGCCGACAGTTTAAGAAAGCTCGAAAGGATTATTCATAAGATTGGTACTCTTTTAACTTGTGGCTTTAGCCTCCAAGTGTGACATAGGTATAATTAAATCATCTTACGATATCACAATTAACTACTTTAACTAGAAGTAATCATAGATTATCAAAGTGTGTTCGACATATTTTTTTTGTAAGAGAAAGGACTGGGCTTCCTGTGGTAACACAAACACCCCTTGGAAACTAAAAGATTGCTGCAGTGATGTGGACTACACTGTCGATATTAACAGACTGAGCCTACTGCGGTTGAGAATATTATTTTGCATGAGTATATTGAATTGATGAGATCGATCGGCAACACATCGGGCTCGGAAGCTAAACCCGGCCACTAATCTTATTTTTTAAATGATTTATCAAAATCCGCGCGGTGAAATTCTTTGAGAAAGCTGTAATTGAAAGTTTTATACATGATCTTTAATCTGAGAAGAAAAAGTAAAATTCTGTAAGATATAACTTGTGCTGTTTTTAATTAATCGTAATGCATGCGCTTGAAAACGGAATTTTCGTACAGAATGTTTTAAGAATCCATCTACACACTCTTTGGAGTTGTATAGTTTTGTGTTCCAAAAAAAGAAATTTCATCGCGCGCTTTTGAAACTGTTTATACTGAAGACATTCACGCCACAAAATATTTCGCTTTTGCAGGTTTCGTTGCCATTCCCGCACGGTCAGAAATATCCTTTGGAACATAAACACAGACTGGTACCTGTTAGATGGACCTGTTTGTCTCAATCTGGACAGGTTATTTATTTTGATATCTATGACATAACTTTACACCAAACGTGATAAACAAATTAGGTTTCAACAAATCTTTCTTTAGGAAATTTAATTTTCTTTTCTTTAGTTTTAGTTTAAAAAATATGAAAAATTAGTCGTAAACTTTAAAGTCGTAAACTACGCGGTGTAGTTTACGACTTCATTGTGAAGTGTATGCCGAACGTCTTCACACTTTTGTAGTTTTGAGTTCCTCCCTTGCTGTGTTTTACATTGTAAAGAGCGAGACATTTAAACGACAATGTTTTGAACATATGTTTTATTCTAACGAGCCATGAAATCTTAGACGTGAATCTGCTGTCACACAGAAGCATTTCGCTTGAGTAATTCCAGGTGGTCTTTTGTCTGACATAGCACATAATTCTTTTGTTTACCGTTAAATAAATATTCATCGACCCGAGAAAACTCGGGTGTCACATGACGCGCCATTGTTTACTTACTTCCCATTTTAGACCGAACACGTTTTGTCATGCAGGTAAAAACGGCAGGGAAAATGCTTTGAAATTTTTGACTGATTAATGTAGAGACAAAAAACGTGGAATTAGAAGTGGACAATGGTTGTCGAAAGGTGTGACAAGCTCTGGGAGTTGACGTAAAGTTGTCGTCTTCGTAATTAAGACAAAGGAGTGGTTTGAGTTATTACGTTTCTAACTCGTTCAAAAGGCTCACGAATAACGCATTTTATCAGTGATCAGTAATTATTACTATATAGGACAAAATTCACGATTTATTTTTGGCTGTATGTTCTTATCCAGCGATAACGGAGTCGAAGTTGTATTGGAAAACACATTCGACAGCAATGTTTCCTTCTTCTTAAGAAAGACTGTTTTTGGGAGAGCCGGGATGCATGGCTGACCCGCGTTCTATTCCCGACACGGAGTCATATGTGAGTTGAGTTTGTTGGTATCCCGCCCTTGCTCTGAGGGTTTCTCTCCAGGATCTCCGGTTTCACTCCCTCTTTAAAACCAACCTAAATTCCAATTCCAACCAGGAATTCCTCGAATACTTAAACATAAGCCACTGGCTTGTAATCTTAATGGCAACGGAATCCAAGTGTCTTCTTGTACGCTCACGGAAACTTAACTCTGCTCGGGGAAATAACCGGAAACTAAATGTTAATCTTCCTTTGATTCAACATGAAATTTACTTAATCATTTACAGGCAAATTAACGATCAGTTTTCTTAAGAGTAGCCTTAGCTGGAGCTATATGGACCTTACAATGGTTTTGTATTGTCGATAAAAGTGATTGGTTATTGACGCACAACGACACTTCAAACGTTGCATACTTCTAACTTAATATATTCCATACCTTGTGTAATATGCAGTTGACCATATACTACCAGAACTCCAAAAGTCACAACGAGTTTATGCTCTGAGAAAGCTCTCATTACTGAAAATCCTGAAGTCCCTCTTGTCTTTCTTTCTACTCGGCGAATTCCGCGCAGAAGAATGTGAACCGAGAAGGGTGGTAACGTTCTATGCTGAGTGCAAGATTTCTTATTTCAAAATAAACGCGCCTTGGTTTACTACCAGTTCTTGCTTCCGTAGAATAATAGTTTTGCTAGAATTCCTTTTGAACAGCTATAAAAACAACACATGACTCATGTTGCAGTCCATATGGGTGGACGCGTTATTGAATCATTCGCGACAGGGCGGAGACCGTCGATGAAAAACTGCATGACACATGACTGAACATGATCTCCTTGATTTCAAGGGCGTAGATGACAATCTCGAAATATTCAGGAACTACATGAGTTGAACCAGCATGCCGGGATCGTACGTTTTCTATAAGATTTTCACGAAGATTTTCAGGTGAGCCGGGGTGGCGCAGTGGCGATCCCCCGGACGCGGCGCCATATGTGAGTTGAGTTTGTTGGTATCTCGCCCTTGCTCCGAGGGATTTTCTCCGGGTTCTCCGGTTTTGCTCCCTCCACAAAAACCAACACACTAAATTCCAATTCGATCTGTGGTTTAGCCGAGCCCTGGCTTTGATCAGCCTCTCTGGTTGTTTCAGGTCCCGTTAGAAATTCAGAAGGGAGGACTTCATGTGGAGGAAAATTCACGTGCAGATGCATCTATGGATAGATGGGAGGATATCGCTGCAACGGCGATATGCAACGGGAACGTAAAGCCGTTGGCCTTGTCTCTTTCCTCTTCTAATCTATATCATGGGGACGTAAAAGTGCTAATTTCGAGAAACAGTAGGGGATTTAGCCTGAATTTCAGCCGTCTCCTCTGGTTCGTTCCTCCCGAGAGAGACGTCTGAATCCAATAGCCGATATAATGCCGTCCAGTGACGTCAAGGCGGATTAACAATTTAATTTATGCAAATAAAACTGTCACGGCGGTAGAAAGAGTTCGTGTGTCACAAAAACAAAGCCATCGCTCGCCTTGAGAAATTATGTGAGATCATGCCGGATATATATATCCATCCCATTTGCTTCTCAAGTGCCTCTTATGTTGTGAAAACCTTTTCGAAGCAACAAATCGTTATATTATATTTGGAGGCAAAGTACAGTTGATCTTTGTCTTTCCGTTGATCTTTGTACATGTCTCGCGATCTGCCGTTCGAATCGACACAGCTACGAGATATTACCTATGTAAATGATGCAACAGAAAAGTAGAAAAGCATGAAAGGATAATGGAGAATTTCCGAAGAAACAGTTCCTTGAAGAGAGTAGCGACATTCTTTACCACTGCGAGTGTAAACAAATAATCGGATTATCAACAACCCCGCGAACGCGACGCGATAAAATGTACATGTTTACAGGACAGTCGGCCGGTTATTGTGCACGACACTTTCAATCCATTTCCAGATGTTTTCCTTACGAATTCAAGGTCTTTGCCAAAGACAATCGCTCCACTGAAACTCAACGATCAACAATTGCGAGTCCAAAGTGAATCCTGCCGTCTTCTCGGCTGATAATTATGATAATTATGCGAAATTATAGAATATGAACCAATCAAAGATCACTACCAGGATTTCTGGAAGTGACGTCACTGGACGGCATATCGGCTATTGGATTTAGACGTCTCTCTCGGGAGGAACGAACCAGAGGAGACGGCTGAAATTCAGGCTATAGGGGATTGTCTTCACACAACAGACTGTATTCTGGAGGGTACTAACACCGGTAAACTGCATGTAGCACAATGTGCCACAATAGCATTCCATAGACCATTGCATGAATGGTGTCCAATTTTAATAACCATTGTTTATATTAGGAATCTTTAGCCTCACATTCATGTGAACACGCTTTTGTGTAGCAACTTGAACACGAGGCTAAAGTCTCCTGGGCCGGGTTGTTCAAAGCCCGATTAGTGTTAATCCTGGATTAACTCTGCACAAAACCTATTGGTTGTCATGGAAATTAACCCTGGATTAGCACTAATCGGGTTTTGAACAACCCGGCCCAGGACAATACCTATTTAAACTAGACGCCATTTATGCAATGGGTGTATATCTCAAGACCTCCTTTGTGACTTGAAGCGCATTTGATTATATTCCAATAGAAGTTGCGATGTATAAATGAATAACATTACCTTTTCACAGGCCGTTAACCCATTAACAAATTTTAAGTATTCAAAGAAAAGTTTTCCTTAAAATCTTAAAATATATGAACACCAACGAAGAGCCTGCACCTTTAGACACACGAACAAAAATACTAGTTCATATTCAGTGGCGAATCGGGGGATCCTCTAGGAGGGTCCGGGGACATCCCCCCTCCCCGAAACGCTATTTCCTGCAAGAGAAAAGTGCATACAAAGTTTTACCGATCGAACGGCCAGGTTAGAAGTACCGTACGCTAAAATGATTGTATTAATCAATTTCACTCTACTGTTTTGAGCGTAAAGAACATGGGCGGCTTCAAAAAGCCGGAGGTTCCATGGAACCCCTCTAGATCCGCCACTGATATTGTGGTAAGTCTGCTTAGCAAGGTCGTCCCTTTTGCTAAAGGACTGGGTCCGGTTGTTCAAAGAGCGGACATATAACGCTATCAGGCACCGGATAAATCCCTGTCCAGTGGATAAGTATTAACCAAACTAACTTTATTTTAACAACTGGACTCTGATTAACAATGTTAGAAAAGCTACAAAAAAGCAGAAGATTTAATTTCTCTGGACCGAGCTATACGAGTGTCTGTATGTCACTGCTTACCATTCAAGAGACGCAATGTAAACTAGTTTTTCTCATTAAAGTTTATGTTTATTGCATGGTTATGGATATAATTTGTTGTTTGTATGTTTTTATTTTGTGAAGATAATAATTTTATTGTATTACATTACATCTCTATTTGGGGTTTTTCGAATAAAGACCAGACTCTCTCGTTATAACCCAATGAATTAAAGTAAAATGATAGGTCTTTATATTTTCTAAGACGGTTTTTGGAGAATTAAACCCATAATGAGGGCCCTAGCTATCTACACGGGGAAAGCTTCAACTTCCCCTCCCTAACCCTGGAGACGTTTTGCCAATTGCAGTGCGGTGAATATTTTGCATTCTGTGCGGTTAACCTTTCAAGATTGTATCCAAAATGCACGATATTCATCTCAGAGCATCTAAATTTTAAAATATTTCGGCGTTGAGCATGCCCCCGAATCCCCCTAGAAACCTTGATGATGATGTGATGTACTTTATTAGCACCTCGTACAGCAGATGGTACATTGGATTGTTGCTAATAACCTTGCATTATGTATTACAAGCACTCGTGATAACTGAAACAGTATAGGACTTAGATAGGCCTTTAGGCAAGATAGAGCTACTTAGCGCTCTCAAATTGACATTGTTAGTTTGGGATATTTATAGATCTTAACTGCATGCTATCGTAAACAAACTTTGCTGTTAAGTGAGCTACAGGCGGGTTTATGATTAGTTTAAATAATTGATCCTCGGACATATGACTTGTGATGAATTTATTTGCGTTAAACGTTTCAAGGGTGCGGAAGAAATCCTTTCTTATTGTATCATATGTTTCACATTTAATAATAAAGTGGAATTAGTTTTCTCTATCTTTATGGCAGGTGGGGCATATTCTCTCTTCTGGTTTGGTGTATGGTCTAGCGTACCTCCCTCTTTCGATTTGTAAACAATGATTACTTATTCTAAGTCTGGTTAGAGCCATCCTATACTTTATATTGGAGATAACCACGAGGTACTTTTCTAATTCATAAACATGCAGTTTAAGCGATCTATATCCAGTCTCCGAAGTTTGTTGCGATGCAAAGGATTTTTCCTTTGATCATTAAATATGTCGTTTAACCAGTGCTGGTATTCAATATCTAGTAGTCTCAGTTTGATTCGTGATAAGAATGTTTGGTAGTTGTATTCTACTCCTTATTTTTTCTCCCCAGGTTTCGGATAGTGAACACATTCTAAATATACGAGTTTTGAGAGTGTAGAATCATCCTTAACTACTAATTTTGTCCAGTATTTAATACTTCTAAATGTAGATTCTAGTTTGATTGGAAATCTTCCAAGTTCAGCCCTGAATCCATTGTTAGCAGATATTTTGCTAGTACCAAGCAACATCTTACAGAATTTTATATATACATACTCTAGTGGATCATTCTGGTTTAAACAGTCCCCAAATTTTACTCCCATAGAGTAAAATCTGTTTAATTAGCGCATCAAATAGTTTTATGGATAGTTTTATATTTGACCTGAAATGAACACCGGTTTCTTTCCATAGTTTAAAAAGTGCCTTTATCGCAACTTTTTTTAGATCCTGTTTGGTTCCGAACGTGCTTAAAGTGAGACCAAGATATTTATACATTTTAGTATTGTCTAATTTATCGTCTTTAAAATAAAAGCTGTAGTTATTCATTCTTTTTCCGTTATTATTGAATATCATTACTTTAGTTTTTGCAATATCAAGAACTAGGTCGTCTGCGTATAGAAGGCAATTTATATTTGTACTGCCTATTGCAACACAGTCTTCAGCTTGTGATTGATTAAGTTTGCCTGGGAGGTCACTAATGAATAAATTAAATAGCGTTGAGCTATATAGCTAAGCATGCATCCTTGTTTGACACCAATGTAACATCTAAATTTCTCTGTTTACACATTTCCTATATACCTTCACTGTAGAGAAATCATTTGAGTACATAGCACGTATAATATCATAAAATTTGCCACTGATTCCCGCTTGCTTTATCTTGGAGAACAGTTTTTCCCTGGATATGCTATCAAAAGCTTTTTTGAAATCAACGAAACAGGAGAACAGCATATTATTTTTCTTTTTGGGTTTGCTTTTTACGTATTTATCCGGCTATAAGGGATTTTAGGACAAAAATACTACCACTGTGGAGTGGTGTTTTCTAAAACCACCCTGTTCTTTTTTTAAGATTCCATTATCAATTAAATACTCATTTAACCTATGATTAAGAATTGATGTAAATAGTTTACCAAGGGCTGGGAGTAAGGTGATGCCCCTATAATAGGCCCTTTGCAGCTAACAAATCACGTGGTTGTACTGGAGAGCAAAACAATTCTGACTTCATTTACTTAAGGCCTTGTACGAGATCGGTATTAATATTAGCAAAACCTGTTTGTAAATGCTATTTTCCACCTCCAATCGATTGTCGATCTTTCTAAAACAGCGTTTTCAAAGATAGCTTGCTCTCCAGCATCCATGGCAACGCCTTTCCCATGGGGATCACGAGCTCAATTCATTCGTTAACGAAGTATTAGATCAGCACGTGACAACCTGACGTGACTGCATGTTAGCTGCAAAGGGCCTATTATTCACATCCGAACGGTCTCCCTTTTTATGAATGGGGATTATGAATCCTAAATTCCATTCTTTTGAGAAATCACCTGACGCTAGGATAATATTGAAGAGCTCTCTTATAACGGAGTTAAACTGTCTTTACCATGTTTTAAAATTTCATTGAGAATGTTATCATGACCGGATGATTTGTTGTTCTTTAGTCTTTTTATGGCGTCGCTAATCTCCTTAATTGTTATCTCATAATATAATAGCCCTTGCCTTGTGGAGCAATAGACCCTTTGCACGCGACGTCATAGCCACCATGCTGGTGTACAGTTAACAATAGATTCCTCGTTAGCTTCTTTTGTTCTGTACACCAACATGGCCGCCATGCCCTTTGTCATTTGAATCTCTGGGGATTGAGTGCAAACCATCTATAGACCTTTTGCAACAGATGGGCACGTGACTTGTTGGCCCATAGCAACGCCATACTGGGTTGCAAGCTAACCAGCTCTCCCTTGACAACCAACAGAGATTGACTGACCCGTACCCGTGGTATCATAGTTGAATTCGAAGCGTTTTTCTTTCTTTCTTACTAAATTCATCTCGAAATAAGTCTGATACAGAACAAAAGTAAAGGTTTTTCTTTACTTTTGATCCGGTATTTTGTCAAATACAGTGGAATCTCTCAGTGCGACCACCTCTCGTAAGCGACCACTTTTCCAGATATCGAGGGTGGTCGCTTACGGGAGGTTCGACTGTATACTGGGTAAAATAGAGTTTGGAGTCTCGATAAGGCATTTGGCAAACATGAATGCCGCTACCTAAACATAACTTTTTCTTTTGTGAACTCTTTCGATTGCTTGTTTTAATGCTAGTGAATAAACGGCGCTCGTACTAAAACAAATCATGGTGGAACATGTTGTATTATTTAAATGTACGTTTCCTTTGCCTCAACTTAGAAAAGGACATGCTATGGCTAGCTACATGAATATGTACTGTGCAGATGCAGAAATTATCTTCGAATATTATTTTAGTTTGATACTGAATCAGTGTGTGTTGAAAATGCAAAAAGTACAACAGATGCAAATTATCACTGCCGTTATGTCATTTATATGTAATGCAATTAAAGTTACCTGAAAATAACCTGTGCATGGGAGTTACATATCCAGTTTTGAAGCAAAGAAAAATATCAGGTTTGATAAGATTTATAACGATCCCTGCTTAGTCATTGGAGAGAATGTTATATATTATTTTGTTTCTGATTTTGCTATTAGCCAGTAACAGGCATACATTATCAACCAAGGCTCACTAGTAAAAAATTAAAATATTAATATTATTATTGAAGGAACACTGTCAACAACCCAAGAATGATGTTATTATTATTATTCGATTGCAGGGTGTTATTTTTGTAGTTTTGTTTTAAAGAAACTTGAAGATTCAATTCCAATGACAGTGCCCCTTTGACATCCACTAGACCGCATAAAAAATATTACTAGATTAATAACACTATCACACCCTGTTTCCCTATTTTTTTGTTTTATATGCCAAACCATTTTTTTGTGGTTAAATGCTGCTTCCTAATTTTTCAGCTACCGGTCATAATGGTTGATTAACAGGTTCAAATGTTTATTATTATTATTAATTTATTAATTTTACAACTAGTCATGGTAGCTGACACACACAGAAAACTAAATACAAGACATTAGGACAACAAATGGACTAGCTGAAGGGAAGGACACGGGGCGGGGCCACCGACTTAGACAACGAGAACCAATCACATTGCAGAACGAAAACAAAGCATTCCAAACTCAAGCAGGTTTGTATTGCTATTGTATTGTACTCGGAACTGATTGGCTGAAGTCACCGAAGTTGTAATGCTTTGTTTTCGTTCTACAATGTGATTGGTTCTCGTTGTCTAAGACGCCCCGCTTTCAGTAGTCGCACTGTAAGTTTATCCTGACAAAAAAAATACAAATAAAAACATTTAAAAAGGTTAAAATTGTATTTTACATGGCATAACCTATGGTGCTATGAGCAGTAATAAGGGTTATAGGAGTAGCAGTTAGAGCAGTAGGTTTTCCAAGTGTTAGTAAATCTGGAAAATTATTTTCATTTTTAAAAGAAACATATACGGTATATGGCTGGACTTTATTTTGTGAATTGTAAGTAACTATTCGGGTGAATAATCTTTCTCCTTTGCTTCGTTTGTGTGATATAAAGGCACTGATCTCAACTATATAAAACTGATCAGTTTTTCTCAACCAAATATTTTCTTCTAAATTATTTTATTATTTATTTATTATTTTATTTATTTAAAGTTTCGCCAAAAGGCAGGTGAGAAAACAATAGGACATGAAATCTCCTACAAGGCTTTCACACCCAGCCAAACCCTCCGTAATAAGAATGAAAAACCCCGCCATTAATAACTAATTAATACTAACTAAAGTTAAATATACTAAATTATATAATTATATTTAATTTGTATAGGATAGATAATTACGTTGAAATGAAAATTTAACTCCGTATCATTTCTCGGTAATCTTACAATTCGTAGCCACAGGGAACCCAAAACCAATTTTGAGGTACAAACCTAGAGGATGGTAAGCCTGTGGTTATAAGATAAAGTCCGGAACGCCCCTGACTGTATGAAGTATAATGATTGATATCCAGATTAACGATGCCTGATTTGCACTTAAAGAAAAACACTAAGTATCCCAGACAGTAATTAAGGACAGTGCCTACTATTGTCAGCGCCAACGCCGTTCTGCGAATCTTGCATCCCGCGGGTCATCCCGCGAGACAGACCATTTGCAGAACTATTTTGAAAAAGCTGTGTTAAGTAATAGTCCAGCTAAGAACTAGGCAGTCCAATGGCAAGGAATGTAAAACGGTGTTCATTTTCTATTCTTCTTTCTCGTAATTTCATTGGTTGATACTCATAAATTCAATAGAAACCCATCGAAATAACGCATTTTCGTTCGATAATTTTGGATGTTTGAATTTATTTTTGATCAAAGTAACTATGGTTTAATTTCGAAGAATATCGTATGTGGGGAAAGTTTTCAAATTTGCGATTGAAAAATCTTTTGTTTTCTCCATTTCCGATTGGCTGGATGGTAGTTGCTTTGAGTTTTCACAGCAAAAATGGCCAAGAGCATAACAAATAGTTTATTTTCTGGGTGTAATTTCTATTGTGGACATCTCATAGCACTTAAGGCATATTCAAGCAAAATCGTATGTGGGATATGCTCATTGCCGCAAGCCTATTGTTCTTTGCCTAGTTCTTACGCGGACTATTACATAATTGTGTAATTTGACAGACAGAAAGATGAAGGATTTTAAAATACGGTCGAAAGATATGCTTGAGAAATGAACGATTTGGGAATCTTTAAATTCCACTACACGGCCACGAAAGACAATTTTCAGCTGAAGATTGTTTGGACTGTTATGAATCGCTGCTGTCTTTTCGCCTTGTGCTTTAGGCCTGTCAGCTTCTACAAACATGGACTCGGCAGCATAACTAACAATGTGTGAATACGGTCAAATAAGCTTTGTGAAAACGGGAAACCTCTTGGAAATCCAATGAAGAAGGAAGGACTGTATGGGTTTGAGCACAAAGGAAGCAGCAACAGGTTTGATATTCAGTGAAGAAAGTCTAAAGACGGGCCTGACTCTTAACCCCACCGCCATCTTGAAAATCTCCCAGAATGCAATAAAAGAAACCAATTTTCAGACTTACTAGGGAGGCCTTGGTAAAAAATGTCAATTTTTGAAAATAAAATTAGCGATAAAGACGCCTACCGTCCACATAACTTTTGAAAACGCGTGGATACCCCAATTTTTTCTTTTTGTAATCTATAATATAGAAGCTAAACAACGTTTACATATATTTTTTGTCTTTATAAAATTGAAACTTTATGTCCATTTCAGCAAAAAAAATATGTCTGTTCATGGTCACTAATGAGGCTTACAAAGCAAAATTTGTACAAAAAATGATAATCATTGCAAGATAAATGGTTTGATTGGAATCCTTTGTGAAGAACGCTACGTCTAACGTTTTTTTTGCCCTAATATTTTGCCAGATAACCCAAAATATTAATCGAATTAAAAAATAGTTTCTCGGACAAAGAAAAATGCTGAGTCAGCACTTTATTCGATTTTCATCCTTAATTATCTCTCTTAAACGTATGGGTACCCCATAAAAAAAATTTCTGATTTCGAAAGCTCCTTAGCGGTTTAAAACAATCCATATAGATTTTTAGAAAATAAATTGGTTTGTAATTAGTAGGCACCAAGCCTCAGCTCCTCCGCAGGCAACTCCTAAGACGTGAAACCGGGCTTCCTGTGGTAAAAGAGGGACGAGCAAGGGCTCGGATCTACCGGATATATAAGAGTTGCCTGCGGAGGAGGCTAGTAGGCACCGTCCTTAAGAGGAAGCATATTAAGCTTAATTATATTTTATTAAATTAATTAAATTCTTAAGTTCTTTATTATTTTCTAGCAGGTCACTTTTTGAAACACTGGAGTTGATGTGTTTGCTGCGTAAAGCTTTCAATTAAGGTGTTTAATAACTTCGCTTACCGAAAACGACTATTTGGGAAAGTACACGTCTTTAAGAGTTGCATGTCTATACCTTATCTTGTTTTGCTTTCATTTCTATTTTATTTATTATAAACTACCTAGCTCATGCAGCTGCCTTCTATTATCCAACTTAGATCATGTTCCAGGAATCAGACCTATTAGAATTTAACAAAGACCTCAACGACATCTTGCCGAATCCCGATAGATTTGTTGATGCGGACTCTGATCTTATGCTTATTAATCCAGTTTCTGATTACTGTACTCCTACTCTAATCAATGAAATACTTGATCAGTCAAACTCGCAATATACTGACACTGTAATGTTCGTAGCTTAACGAAAAATCCTACACGCTTGAATGATCTTTTAGATTCATTAAATAAACCTATTGATATTATTGCTGTAACAGAAACCAAACTAAACTCGAAATCTATAGATAATGTTGACATAACAAACTAAAAAAAATTTCACTATGATTCTACAACAAATGCAGGTGGAGCAGGTATTTATATTAATATTGACTTAAAAGCAAATGCAAGACCTGATTTAAAATTTCACATGCCATTAGTTGAATCTTGTTGGGTTGAATTTGACACTGGTCATAATAAGCCTGATATTTTGATTGGCTGCATATATAGGCACCCCAGTGCAAGCTTATCTGACTTTACGAAGGAAGTGGAAAAAATAATTAATGAGTTGAAATCATATGAAATCTATATTTAGGATATATGAATATTAATTTATTACATTATAACGAACATAACCAAACAGAAGAATACCTTGATATGCTGTATAGCAACAATCTTTTGCCTTTGATAACGAAGCCAACTAGGATTACCAATCATACCGCAACATTAATTGATCATATCTATACAAATGCATCTCTTATAAACATGACAAGCAAAATAATTATTGCCGATATTTCTGACCATTTACCAATCTTTTGTATGTCTAATATACAAGTAAAAAGAAATAAGAAGAAGCTATACTTTCGTGACTACAAAAAAAAAAATGAGGCTTATTTGAATGATATTAATTCCATCGATTGGAACAGCATAATCTTGGCACCTGAACTTAGTTTACATGAGAAAGCAACTAAAACAATAGATAACCTTAGGACTGTGATTGATAGACATGCTCCCCTTAAATTTGCATCCAATGCAAAGGCGAAACAATTATCAAAACCATGGCTAACTGATGGCTTATTAAAATCAATAAAAACAAAACAAACAAATATCGCACCCACTTTTTGAGTAAGCTGCCGGCCCGTGTACAATACTATAAAGAATATGCAAATTTATTTTCCAGGATAAAAACCAAGGCAAAAAATTACTATTACTCTAATTGTTTCCAGGAATACAAAAATAATTTGAAATAAACATGGAAGCTTATAGCTACATTAATTAAAAGAAAATCTAAAGGACAAACAGTTCCTAGCAGGATAATAAGGAATGGTAAAACATTTGTTGATGAAAAGGATATAGTTGACCAGTTTAACCATCATTTCATTAATGTTGGACCATCATTAGCTGGGCTTATTGAATTAATTATCTTAAGATACTAATATCCATCCAACATCCTACATTAAAAATTCCCCCGCCTCCAGCTTTGTCATGTCTCCTGTAAATGAAGCAGAAGTACGTTTATTATTCTCCCAGCTTAATTCCAACAAATCCTCTTTAGACATTCCTAATAAGGTAATAAAAATAGCTTCTGAACCGCTATCAAAACCATTTACATCTTTATATAATCAGTCTATTTGTTTAGGTATATTTTGAAAGTTACAAAGTTAACGCCAATATATAAAAGTGGGATAATGACTAATACATGCAACTATAGACCTATTTCAATTATTTCTCCATTTACTAAAGTTTTAGAGCGATTAATCCATGATCAGCTATTGCTATTTATTGAAAAACAAAATATACTATGCCAGTTTCAGTTTGGTTTCAGAAAAGGCTACTCTACAGAACAAGCAATCCTTGAAACTACTGATCTTCTCAAAACTGCAATAGATAAGAAATTATTTACTTGTGGTGTTTTTCTTGACTTTTCAAAAGCATTTGATACTGTGAACCATAATATACTATTAAAGAAACTTGAAAAATATGGAATAAGAGGACTACCTTTTGAATGGTTTAAAAGTTTCTTGACTAACCGAACCCAGTTTGATCAAATTGGCAACTTTAGATCAAGCACGATGACCATGACATGTGGCATACCACAGATCCACACTTGGCCCACTTCTCTTTCTTATATATATAAACGATCTCCCAAACTCATCTAACATTTTAAGTTTCAGAATCTTTGCTGATGATACTAACATTTTTTTTATTTTTCTAAAAACCTTATCGAACTCAGGAGCCCATTACCAGGAGCGTTCCTCTGTTATGGGTTGGGTCCCCAGCACAGGAGTAGATGAGGCTATTTTTAGATTCGAAATTCCCGCGAAAAGAGGTTGCCGCCATGTTGGTGCCCTTAAACAATAGATTCTTCGTTAGCTTCTTTTGTTGGGGCACCAACGTTTGAATCTCTGGGGATTGAGTGAAAACCAGCATTTCGAATTCCCGCGTTGAAAGTGAGAAGAATGATAATGAATAATAATGAGAAGTGACGTTAGCTATCTGATTGGCTAAGAATAGCCTACCTTTGTTCTTTTTCGCGCGAAACGAAATGCTAAAAATAGCCTCATCTACCTCTGTGCTGGGGTACAGACACAGTGGGGAAGATGGACGCTCCTGTAATGGGCTCCTGTCGAACTTCAAAATGTGATAAATGATGAATTAGAAAAGTCTATCAACACTGCTCAGCAAATAAGCTCTCAATAAATTTTAAGAAGACTAATTATATGCTAATTACATCACTTCAAAGAAAAAATGCAACAATCGATATTCCTAATATTTCACGCAAAAGCTGTATAAAATATTTGGGAGTTTACATTGATGAATATTTTCAATGGCATAATCAAAATTCACACGTTAATAATAAAGATGCTAAAAATTTAGGTATTCTGTACAAATTAAGGAGATATTTCAACTTACGTATGCTAACAAACTTATACTATACCCTTATCTACCCTTATTTTAATTATGCAATTATGAGCTGGGGGATTACATACAAAACTAATATCACCAAATTGTCGTCGAAACTTAATAAATGTATGAGATGCATTTTTTTTGCAAGTAGGCATGAGGATCTTAATCCGTATTTTCCTCGGTATTCTGAAGATTGAGAACATAGTAAAAATGAAAATAGCTATACTTATACATCAAATAAGAAGTCATTCTATAAATACTCCTGAAATGTTTTCTGAATTCCTTGTACCTGTATCTAATATACATTCTTACAATACAAGATATGCAGCCAATGACAACTTTTATAGGCCAAACGTTAGAACCAACTATGTTAAATTCACTTTCAAATATTTTGCCTCAGAAATTTGGGAAACCATACCTATACCCTTAAAATCTTTATCTTTTTATTCGTTTAAAAAACAATGCAAAAAATTACTGATTGGTAGACAGAAATAATTTCTCTTTATCCTTTTTCTCCAGTACCTGCCTAGCCTGAATTTCAGCCGTCTCCTCTGGTTCGTTCCTCTCTCTCGAGACGTCTGAATCCAATAGCCGATAATGCCGTCCAGTGACGTCAAAGGCGGATTAACAATTTAATTTATGCAAATAAAACTGTCACGGCGGTAGTAAGAGTTCGTGAGAAATATTTATTTGAGATTATGCCGCCCAAAATAAAAGCCTTACCTATATTATATATCTCCATCCCATTTGCTTCTCAAGTGCCTCTTATGTTGTGGAAGCCTTTCCGAAGCAACAAATCGTTATATTATATTTGGAGGCAAAGTACAGTTGATCTTTGTCTTTCCGTTGATCTTTGTACATGTCTCGCGATCTGCCGTTCGAATCGACACAGCTACGAGATATTACCTATGTAAATGATGCAACGGAAAAGTAGAAAAACATGAAAGGATAATGGAGAATTTTCGAAGAAATACGAAGTCTCTTTTACGGGAAAGAACAGTTCCTTGAAGAGAGTAGCGACATTCTTTACCACTGCGAGTGTGAACAATTAAATAATCGATTGTCAACAACCCCGCGGACGCGACGCGATAAAATGTACATGTTTACAGGACAGTCGGCCGGTTATTGTGCAGGACACTTTCAATCCATTTCCAGATGTTTTCCTTACCAATTCAAGGTCTTTGCCAAAGACAATCACTCCACTGAAACTCAACGATCAACAATCGCGAGTCCAAAGTGAATCCTGCCGTCTTCTCGGCTGATAATTATGATAATTATGCGAAATTATAGAATATGAACCAATCAAAAATCACTACCAGGTTTTCTGGTAGTGACGTCACTGGACGGCATTATCGGCTATTGGATTCAGACGTCTCTCTCGGGAGGAACGAACCAGAGGAGACGGCTGAAATTCAGGCTAGTACCTGCCAGCTTTTCTCTATTTTTATTTTTATTCCTCCCATTTTGACTTTTTGTTTTCCTTTTTTTCCCTTTTTTCCTTTGCTTCTGCAACATCTATTAACACTAACTATTTGAGCTAAGTCTGATTACTACACAAACATTGCGGCAGCCAACTCGAAAGCTTATGCTAATTTGGCTGCTGCACACTTACCTTTTATAACCTCTGTATATTATTTTATTTTCTTTACTCTGCTGTATGTTTACCGTATGTCTATGTAACTAGTGCTTATAAATAGTGTAAATAAAAATTGAATTGAATTCTCAATATTTCATGTCACCCGCATATCAAACATAGGAAAAATACAGTTGAGAAAAACTGACTCCCTCTTTAAGAAAAAGAGCTAGCTAGAAAACATACTAGTACAGGTGCCAGAGACTAAGATTGCGATATGGTTACTTAAAGACACATGATAACACAAGACAAGTTCTTTAAAGTTAAATATTTTATTTATTTTTCTTCTTCTAGAATGGGAAAACTTTTACAGTGCAAATACAGAGCTTGGGCTTCCTGTGGTACTGTGTACTCTCCGAAGTTAAAAACCTGAGAAATTCTAAACTCCGTAATTACTGGTTTATATAATATAGTATAAAAGAAAGAAGGAATCTGCTCAACTATTACCGATACTATTCGTTTAATTATGACTACTTTACCTTCCTTGTTTACCTTGTTGAGCGGCCGCCATGTTTGGCAAGAGTCAGAGATTCGAGGTGAGTTCGTTTGAGCGTCCAAACTCTATTTTGCTGATATTATTCGATATTATATGATATTATACGTGCTATGTACTCAAATGATTTCTCTACAGTGAAGGTATATAGGAAACGTGTTAACAGATCTAGAGAAATTTAGATGTTACATTGGTGTCAAACAAGGATGCATGCTTAGCTATATAGCTCAACGCTATTTAATTTATTCATTAGTGACCTCCCAGGCAAACTTAATCAATAACAACCTGAAGACTGTGTTGCAAGGGGCAGTACAAATATAAATTGCCTTAACTATTACGCAGACGACCTAGTTCTGCTGTCAAAAACCTCTAATGGTTTGCAAGCCCATCTAAAGTTTCTTGAAGAATACTGTTATAGCAATGAACTAGAAGTTAATACTGCAAAAACTAAAGTAATGATATTCAATAATAACGGAACAAGAATGAATAACTACAGCTTTTATTTTAAAGACGATAAATTAGACAATACTAAACTGCATAAATATCTTGGTCTCACTTTAAGCACATTCGGAAACTTTAGTTTAGCCAAACAGGATCTAAAGAAAGTTGCGTTAAAGGCACTTTTTAAACTATGGAAAGAAAGTATGGCGTACCATCCCCGCCAAAATTCATGGTTTGAATTCGAAGTTCTTCACATGAATTTAAACTCAAGTAGAATATTTCATATTGTTATTTTGTATTTTATAAGCTTTATCAAGGTTTTAACATACGTGTTTTATATTTGTCGTTCAAGTTTTAAATTCGAGATTGTCACTGTTCATTCTAAACTCCACGTCATGCATTCGTCGTTCGAGTTTCACATTACAAAGTCGACGACTTTTATTTTCAACGTTTTATTTTCAACGTTTTGAATTGAACTTCACGCTTCGGTAACCTTGGGAACCTCGTACCCAGAACTCCTCGGTAGTCATCCTTGGAGTTGTTAGGTCTGGTAATAAACGCAGGCGCTACGCAGGCGCAGATGTGACAGGAACAACACACGTGCTTGATCTCTGTATTCTACTGACTATGGAACCCGTAAGAATACGAAAGCTGCCCTTCGCCGTGTTGCAGATAGCCTGCTTTCAGCGGAGAAAGCGGCGAACTGCGAGAGGTTTGTTGTCGAGTTCTCTTTTGCAAGTTCGTAAACCATAAATATCATGCTCTTTGCATAGCGCCAGAAGATCTTTACTTAGAAGTAGGCTCTGCTATAGCTCTGCTCGAACGACGAATGTATGACGTGGAGTTTAGAATGAACAGTGACAATCTCGAATTTAAAACTTGAACGACAAATATAAAACACGTATGTTGAAACCTTGATAAAGCTTATAAAATACAAAATAACAATATGAAATATTCTACTTGAGTGTAAAATTCATGTGAAGAACTTCGAATTCAAACCATGAATTTTGGCGGGGATGGTACGCCATAAGAAACCGGTGTTCATTTCAGGTAAAATATAAAACTATAGATGCGCTAATTAAACCGATTTTACTCTATGGGAGTGAAATTTGGGGAGCTGATATTAAAGATTGTTTAAACCAGAATGATCCACTAGAGTATGTATATATAAAATTCTGTAAGATCAGTGTTGCTTGATACCAGCAAAACATCTGCTAACAATGGATTCAGGGCTGAACTTGGAAGATTTCCAATCAAACTAGTATCTACATTTAGAAGTATTAAATACTGGACAAAATTAGTAGTTAAGGATGATTCTACACTCTCAAAACTCGTATATTTAGAATGTCTTCACTATCCGAAACCTGGGGAGAAACAATTAGCCTGAATTTCAGCCGTCTCCTCTGGTTCGTTCCTCCCGAGAGAGACGTCTGAAACCAATAGCCGATAATGCCGTCCAGTGACGTCACTACCAGAAAACCTGGTAGTGATTTTTGATTGGTTCATATTCTATAATTTCGCATAATTATCAGCCGAGAAGACGGCAGGATTCACTTTGGACTCGCGATTGTTGATCGTTGAGTTTCAGTGGAGTGATTGTCTTTGGCAAAGACCTTGAATTGGCAAGGAAAACATCTGGAAATGGATTGAAAGTGTCCTGCACAATAACCGGCCGACTGTCCTGTAAACATGTACATTTTATCGCGTCGCGTCCGCGGGGTTGTTGACAATCGATTATTTGTTCACACTCACAGTGGTAAAGAATGTCGCTACTCTCTTCAAGGAACTGTTCTTTCCCGTAAAAGAGACTTCGTATTTCTTCGAAAATTCTCCATTATCCTTTCATGTTTTTCTACTTTTCCGTTGCATCATTTTCATAGGTAATATCTGGTAGCTGTGTCGATTCGAACGGCAGATCGCGAGACATGTACAAAGATCAACGGAAAGACAAAGATCAACTGTACTTTGCCTCCAAATATAATATAACGATTTGTTGCTTCGGAAAGGCTTTCACAACATAAGAGGCACTTGAGAAGCAAATGGGATGGAGATATATAATATAGGTAAGGCTTTTATTTTGGTCGGCATAATCTCAAATAAATATTTCTCACGAACTCTTACTACCGCCGTGACAGTTTTATTTGCATAAATTAAATTGTTAATCCGCCTTTGACGTCACTGGACGGCATTATCGGCTATTGGATTCAGACGTCGAGAGAGAGAGAGGAACGAACCAGAGGAGACGGCTGAAATTCAGGCTAAGAAAAAATAAGGAGTAGAATTTATAGACTTGGTTTTGGTAATACTTGGCTCGACAAGACGGATACGACTACCAAACATTCTTATCACAAATCAAACTGAGACTACAAGATATTGAATACCAGCACTGGTTAAACGACATATTTAATGATCAAAGGAAAAATCCTTTGCATCGCAACAAACTTCGGACATATAGATCATTTAAAACTGTTTATGAATTAGAAAAGTACCTCGTGGTTGGCTCCAATATCAAGCATAGGATTACTCTAACTAGACTTAGAACTAGAAGTAATCATGGATTATCAAAGTGCGTTCGACATATATTTTTGTATGAGAAAGGACTGGGCTCCCTGTGGTGACACACCCTTTATTGCTACAGTGGTGTGGACTGTGTGTATAAACAAATAATATCCTGATCAAAAATGTCTGTCTTTAAATAAATGTGAACAGTTTTGAATGTCTTGACTTATAAGTTATTCAAGGGGATGGACCTGTTCAGTTAAATAGGCAATCAAATGACTGGAAATTAATGTGGATCTTGAGGAAAGTTTTAACAAATTCAACAGGTGTAATGCACATTGATAGTTTAACCATTTGGTGTGTAGCATTCAGATGACCAAGGCTGGCTCACAATACTGACTAATGTTGGTGATTACACTCCAGTGTAGAACTTAAACTACATACCCATGTATATAAACTAAAATCCAGTTCCTTCAGAGCATTCAAATTATTCTTCAAGTGAGGTCAAGGCTGCCTACAGAATAGTGTCCATTGTTATTTTAAAATAATTTCTGATCAATGTTGGTAGATTAGTTGTGCCTGTAAGCTTAAATACATCAACATACACTGTATCATGCACACTTTAACCTTTAATCATATACTCCTAAAACAATATGACTATACTAGGAGTTGTAAAATATTACACACAATTAAATCTATAATAATTACTTAATATAACATGGTAAACAGGCAAAATATATACACAAATTCAATTATAAGAAAAATGAGATTGATACAAAATTTAACTAATACATTGTAAAATTTGAAATACATTAACTGGATAGAAAAAAATGTCATACAAATGACCTAATAGCAGGCAAATCAGTAGATTTAAATATATTAATGCCATCTGGAAGATTACTAAAAAGTAGATTGTTCCAGGTTGTTATAGTCCTAGGATAAAACGAATACTTTAAAAAAATGTCATTATTTACACTGAACTGACGAAAGGGTTGGTGATTTGGGAGCCTGGATTTTCTTGTTATAGGACACACGTCCTGGGGAAAATTTACACCGACATAGCCCATGTGGATCTTATAGCACATGCTCTTTGCCATTGATTAGAGTACATGCACGTACACAGCAACAAAGAGTACTTTAAATTTCCCTCACCTTGTGTTGATATTTTTAAAAGTTCCTTCACAAGTGTGATTATAGATCAACTCTTAATTTGCTTAAATGCAGTGTTAATATGCAAAACGGAAAGGTACACACACGTTTAGTGTTTAAAAAGCTAAATTTTCACTGTCAAATATTTCTCTTCAGGTATCAATATATTTATAGTATCTTAATGTTTGTAGTTTTCGTATCTGTTCAGTGAAAAGCACAATCCAATACAGCGAGCAAGCCAACGGAATATTCGATCGCAGATTCACTCGGTTTATCGACAGTTCAGCACAAAGTATGACCGAGTGGTTCGTAACTGTTCAACTTCGTCTGCATCAGTACATGTACGTCTTAACGTGCTGACAAAACAGACCATGGTTGACTTGTAGTATATAGTTCGGACACCAGACTTTGCCAATGCTCCCGAGAAGTAGTACACACTTTCCTCGGGAATTGATAAATCGTACTTGCGAACTTTTTAAACATCAATGCATTTGAATCAGGAAAATAAGACAAATAAACCATGCACTGAATGTCGAGCAACTTCGAGCGAGCGAGCATTGTGTAGTTACCAGTTTCCCGGCCGATATAATTTATTCTAAAAAGTACAAACATACTGACAAACACGAATCTCGATTTCTTTCGCCTGGGAAAGCACAGGTAGCCCACACATGACCACAGGGAGTCCACTGCAAGATTAGTATGCGTTCTCCTTCGTCGAACGCAATAAGTAATCATTGTTTACAAATTGAAAGAGGGAGGTACACAAGACCTTACACCAAACCAGAAGAGAGAATATGCCCCACCTGCCTAAAGATAGAGAAAACGAATTCCACTTTATTATTATATATAAATGTGAAACATATGATACAATAAGAAAGGATTTCTTCCGCACCCTTGAAACTTTTAACGCAAAGAAATTCATCACAAGTCATATATCCGAGGATCAATTATTTAAACTAATCATATACCCGCCTATGGAAATAGCTCATTTAACAGCAAAGTTTGTTTACGATAGCATGCAGTTAAGATCTATAAATATCCCAAACTAACAATGTAAATTTGAGAGTGCTAAGTTGCTCTATCTCGCCTAAAGGCCTATATAAGCGGTCCTATACACGACTTTAGAGCAATGCGGAAAATTGCTGTTGAGCTATGAGCATTTGTAATGCAGCAAAACATGAAAACGAGGCTATAAAGGCCTCCGTTGTTTTTCTCATACAAATCTCTCTAATTTCAAATTGCTATAACTTCATTGCTTTATAAGCTACAGCACTCAACTTTCACAAGTTCACTAATGTCGACATGCTCTTTCACATGGCAATGTTCATATTTTCTATTCATGTGGATAAACTACCCAAACGGGAAATCACATATGCAAATTAGTATGGTTGGCGAAATGGTGCAAAAATTCAACAAACATAATGCATTCACATTCAACATTGATATGCATTCACGTTCAACGTTGTTATTCTTGTTCAAGAATATATTGGTTGGCAACAAAAATATTCATTCACATTCAACGATATTATTCTTGTTCAACGATATATTCATTCACGTTCAACGATACTTTTCGTGTTCAAGAATATATTCATTCACATTCAACTGTATTATTCTTGTTCAAGAATATATTCATTCAACAAAAATATTCATTCACATTCAACAATATTTTTCTTGTTCAACGATATATTCATTCAACGAAAAATATATTCATTCAACAATTCGTGCGCACCCAGCTCTACGCATCATTGTGCCCAGTCTCCCACAGACTGTATTTCACAAGTTGGCGTCGGATCATGTAGATGAACTGGAATTGGAGGGTACAATTCGGCGGTGTGTCCGCGAAGAGATGAGAACATTTCAGAGTGGAAGTGCGCAAAGCCTTTTAAGCCGTACACGGACCTTGATACGAGGGGCATCGTCGTCAGCGGCACGAGAAATCGAATCGAATATGAATGGGGTCTGCGGAACACCGAATTATGGCGGGAAACATTTCGGCCCCTGTCATTGTCAGGCAAACGAAAAACAAACGTGCAACCCCCGATACCGAAAAGTGTGTATCTAATCGAGTGTGTAGCACAAGATAGCTACGATGAGGAGCCTGTTGCGGAGATGACAGATCATTTGCATTTCGCGAACAGTATGTAGTCATAAAAGGAGAGTTTGATCTGACACCTGGACACTCTGAAGATGAAATACGAAATGAGCTTGTGGAGGTGTTTCAGACAAAAATTCCAAGCATAACGAAATCAGATTTTGATTTTCTTGAAAGGGAAAAGAATGTTGTCGCCTTGCCAGTAATCAAGCCTGGCCATAAGTGGGACTTTGCCCATGTGAAAAACCTTTGTGGCCAGGGCCGCTTGTATGTGAAACTGAAAGTTCCCAAGGCTGAATTACTGTTCGCGAAATGCAAATGAATGTTCCATCTCCACCATCTCCTCATCGTCGCTATCTTGTGCTGCACACTCGATTAGATACACACTTTTCGGTGTCGGGGATTGCACGGTTTTTTTTCCGTTTGTCTGACAATGACAGGGGCCGAAATGGATGGCCGGGCACACTCCGTTTCCAGCCATAATTCGGTGTTAAAAGGCTTTGCGTACTTCCACCCCGAAATGTTCTCATCTCTTCGCGGACACATTACCGAATAATTTGTACCATCCATGCAATTCCAGTTCATCTACATGATCCGACGAAAATCTTGTGAAATCGTGATGTCCTCGGTTGTTTACCATTTACACATACGGAAATTCCGGAAATTTCGGGTGGAATGTAAATGATAAACGTTTTTTCGGTTCGTCCGGTGGAAAATTTCCGAAATTAATGGAGCGTCTCAAAAGGTAGTCCAAAATTCCCAAACGGAAATCGTGTATCATTTACAATTCCCGGTCGGTCGTACCAGTTCCAGGCTTTATGCCGAGCGTTTCTCATCTGGAACGGTTTGTGTACAAATGGTAAACGTTTTCCCAATCGGGAAATTCAGTTTGGGAAATTTTGAGTACGATTTACACCGGAATTTCTGTAGCCGTGGGAGACTTGGCACAATGATGCGTAGAGCTGGGTGCGCACGAATTGTTGAATGAATATATTTTTCGTTGAATGAATATATCGTTGAACAAGAATAATATTGTTGAATGTGAATGAATATTTTTGTTGAACGAATATATTCTTGAACAAGAATAATACAGTTGAACGTGAATGAATATATTCTTGAACACGAAAAGTATCGTTGAATGTGAATGAATATTTTTGTTGCCAACGAATATATTCTTGAACAAGAATAACATCGTTGAACGTGAATGCATATCAATGTTGAATGTGAATGCATTATGTTTGTTGAATTTTTGCACCATTTCGCCAACCATAAATTAGGAGGCGGCCATTATGAAAGTCGTGTATACTGTTTCAGTTATCACGAGTGCTTGTAATACATAATGCATGGTTATTAGCAACAATCCAATGTATTATCTGCTGTACGAGGTGCTAATAAAGTACATTACATCATCATCAAGGTTTCTAGGGGGATTCGGGGGCATGCTCACCGGAAATGTTTTAAAATTTAGATGCTCTGAGATGAATATCGTGCATTTTGGATACAATCTTGAAAGGTTAACCGCGCAGAATGAAAAAAATCACCGCACTGCAATTGGCAAAACGTCTCCAGGAGGGATGGGGGGGGGGGGGGAGTTGAAGCTTCCCCCGTGTAGATAGCTAGGGCCCTCATTATGGGTTTAATTCTCCAAAAACCGTCTTAGAAAATATAAAGACCTATCATTTTAATTTAATTCATTGGGTTATAACGAGAGAGTCTGGTCTTTATTCGAAAAACCCCAAATAGAGATGAAATACAATACAATTATTATCTTCACAAAATAAAAACAAACAAACAACAAATTATATCCATAACCAATAAACATAAACTTAAATGAGAAAAACTAGTTTACATTGCGTCTCTTGAATGGTAAGCAGTGACATGCAGACACTCGTATAGCTCGGTCCAGAGAAATTAAATCTTTTTTTGTAGCTTTTAACGCATTCTCAACTAAAATCAGTTTTTCTCATTTACGATTATTCCGATGAAAACTGTGTGAATTGCACTGTTTTTCGGAAGCGTAATTTGTCCCTCTAACTTTTGGCCATTATTGGCGGTGCAAAAACAAAACCATCACAAAAACAGCATTTCTGGAGGACATGTTTTTAATATACGCAAAAATTAATACATTTCTTACGATTAATATGTGAGGTTAAATAAACCAAAGTCCTCATATCTAGCGGACAATAGTAAACCCCGATTCCGCACTGCGGAATATAACTTTACTCAAAATACCCTACAAATGACCAAATCTAGCGGACAATATTAAACCCCGATTCCGCACTGCGGAATAGAAGTTTTCTCAAAATACCCTACAAATGACCAAATCTAGCGGACAGTACTAAAACCCGATTCCGCACTGCGGAATAGATGTTTTCTCAAAATACCCTACAAATGACCAAATCTAGCGGACAGTACTAAAACCCGATTCCGCACTGCGGAATAGAAGTTTTCTCAAAATACCCTACAAATGACCAAATCTAGCGGACAGTACTAAAACCCGATTCCGCACTGCGGAATAGAAGTTTTCTCAAAATACCCTACAAATGACCAAATCTAGCGGACAGTACTAAAACCCGATTCCGCACTGCGGAATAGAAGTTTTCTCAAAATACCCTACAAATGACCAAATCTAGCGGACAGTACTAAAACCCGATTCCGCACTGCGGAATAGATGTTTTCTCAAAATACCCTACAAATGACCAAATCTAGCGGACAATACTAAACCCCGATTCCGCACTGCGGAATAGATGTTTTCTCAAAATATCCCACAAGAACAAATCTGATGCAAAGGTCGTTGAAAAAAGGATCATTTGCCTACAAATCCGGTTTAGACAGAGATAGCATCAATGCCCTGCTTCAAATTTTAAAACCGTTGCAGTTGGTTGGCCGGTAATTAGACTAATTATTAAAATGTTTTAGCCCTGAACCTCACATACTAGTTAATTTTTAACTCACTAGCAGCTCTTTCTTTGGCAATTTAGTTTTGTTTAGCATGCAGTGCAACCGAGAACTGAGACTCGATTCACAGACGATCGAAAGTGTACCCGAAATCTGGCCAAGCCGATCTATAAATTTTAGAGAATAACACTTAAAATGAGGATATAATAATTACATATAGTTGGATATTGTCTACCTGTTCAATCTACTCAGCTTTTCTTCAGTGTTGTGGCTGCATCAAACGCATGGGAATGTTTGCTCACACTCAGATGCGTCGTTCTGATCAGTTAGATTGGATGCATATTGTTCAAGTGAAATGTATCGGCTGTTTTAGTACGCTTGGGTTCGGCTCACGTCTACTGATTCAACAACAATCGCATCTCCGGGCCTTTCTTTCGGCAGAAATTTTCGGTTCTACATGCCTTGGTTTACACAGAATTATTCGAAGTAGAAACATCTGAAGGTTTTAGGTGATGGGCTGATACAATCCTCTTGATGTGACGCGGCATTAAGTGAACCGTATTAAGATATTCTCAACTGGTACATCACGCAGTCGGCGTTTTTCCTTGATCGGGAGTCTCACTGAGACAATAAAAGCATTTGTTCCCGGACAACTTCTCCATGTTCTTGTGCTCTGGCCATCTCATAACAATCGGTTTCCATTGCCAGGATGAAACCGCCAGGATGAAACCGCCAGGATGAAACCGCCAGGATGAAACCGCCAGGATAGATCGAGATAAAGGTTTCTTACTTCAATATAATTTGTACGGTTCATTGCCGATGACGCTAGCGGTTAGATACATGTGAAAACACCATTCAATGAAATTGAATATCCCGGTGCCTGTGAAGTCTCAGATTTAACCAATCGGATCAAGGACTAGTGTTATTTCAGGAGCGCAAAAATTTGAATACTGCCAAAAACCGAATAATAAATAAGCGTCACTTCAATTTTAGTTACACGTCGCCATGTGCTTTTATACGCACACAAGCCTTGTTGTTCATCTAAATCTTCAGGATCACACACACATAATTTGAAGGTAGGTATTGTTATGAGAGTGATAACACAGCATTGCACATAATTTACATCCAAGAAAGCATGTATAATTTAGATCAAGATTACTTTCACTTCACTGACATTGCCGGCGTCTGAGTTGCTTTTCATTTAGTTATGTGTATCTCAAAAAGCGAAGCAAAATCAAAGTTACGACGTATTCTGAGGACAAATTTTGTAAGATCAATACGGACGCTATGGTTATGAACAAAAATCAAGGAAATCAAGATATGAGACGACTTCAAAATGTATTCTGTGTTCTCAATGCAGAAGTTGCAGCCTTCCTTGTAAACCGCGATTGGAGTTTATCTGTACAGAAATTGTAGTGTGAACTGTTAACGAAAGCCGCCTTTGCTTTGAATCATAAGTTAAAAATTATACTAGCTTAAAGTCTCAAACTCGAAAGGTTGTGCTACCGGCTGTGATAATTTTCGTGCTTTACTCGTATCGCTAGAAATAGATATCTGACTTTCAGACTCTTGTGTAGTAGACTAGTTGACATGTATCTACCGTTCATCGTCATCCTCTCACTCTTAAATGCCTAACATTTAAAATGTATAAACGTATCCAATATATTCTCTTTACAGAAACTTGTTACAGCAGATGAGAACAGAGGCTGACATGTGAAAAGTTCGTACGCAGAATGTTTCTTCGTTGCCGAAAGGATACTGTTGACAACAAACGATTATAAGTAACTCGCTTAAATGTTTATTCCTCCCGCAATACATCATCTATCTGTTCCCGTTTAATATTTATACGATATCGGGACCGATTGAATGTTGGATGTTTCCAGCAAATTTGGTCACTTGTGCGATATTTTGAGAAACTGAGTGCGGAATCGGGGTTTGCTTGTCCGCCAGATTTGATCATTTGTGAGATATTTTGAGAATGCTTGTATTCCGCAGTGCGGAATAGGGGTTTACTTGTCCGCCAGATTTGATCATTTTTGTGATATTTTGAGTGAACCTTCATTCCGCACTGCGGAATCGGGGTTTACTTGACCGCCAGATTTGATCATTTTTGTGATATTTTGAGTGAACCTTCATTCCGCACTGCGGAATCGGGGTTTACTTGTCCGCCAGATTTGATCATTTTTATGATATTTTGAGTGGACCTTCATTCCGCACTGCGGAATCGGGGTTTACTTGTCCGCCAGATTTGATCATTTTTGTGATATTTTGAGTGAACCTTCATTCCGCACTGCGGAATCGGGGTTTACTTGTCCGCCAGATTTGATCATTTTTGTGATATTTTTAGTGAACCTTCATTCCGCACTGCGGAATCGGGGTTTACTTGTCCGCCAGATTTGATCATTTTTGTGATATTTTGAGTGAACCTTCATTCCGCACTGCGGAATCGGGGTTTACTTGTCCGCCAGATTTGATCATTTTTTTGGTGATATTTTGAGTAAACCTTCATTCCGCAGTGCGGAATCGGGGTTTACTTGTCCGCCAGATTTGAACATTTTTGTGATATTGTGAGAATGCTTGTGTTCCGCAGTGCGGAATCGGGGATTATTTTTCTCCGCCAAATTTGGTCATCTGTGCAATATTTTGAGTAAACCTTCATTCCGCAGTGCGGAATCGGGAGTTCGATTTATCCACCAGAACTTTGTATTTGGTATCCCAGTTTTCTGTATTTTTTTGTGTTCCGCTTATTTCAGCCTTAAACAACACTTACTTTTTGTATGAAAATGCCTTTCCGTTAGAAAATGTATTTTCGATGTTGTTAAAAATATCAAAATTGTCCAGTCCGCCAAAATAATGTTAATAGAGTATCTAGTAATTTCTGTGGTACCGTCAAAATACTAGTTATTTGGTGAAATAAAAACCGGTGGTCCGCCAACAACGTCTAATTTTTATGCTTTGGGGGAAACACGTCTTGGTTATATGCGAAAACTGTATTATTAGCGGACGCATTCCTCTTAATATCGCGTTTTCATTGAATTTTTGCGGAATTTCACAAAATGATAAAAACTGATTTTAGTTGAGAATGCGTTTTTTCTAACATTGTTAATCAGAGTCCGGTTGTTAAAATAAAGTTAGTTTGGTTAATACTTATCCACTGGACAGGGATTTATCCGGTGCCTGATAGCATTATATGTCCACTCTTTGAACAACCGGACCCAGTCCTTTAGCAAAAGGGACGACCTTGCTCAGCAGATTTACCACAATATCAGTGGCGGATCTAGAGGAGTTCCATGGAACCTCCGGCTTTTTGAAGCCGACCATGTTCTTTACGCTCAAAACAGTAGAATGAAATTGATTAATACAATCATTTTAGCGTACGGTACTTCTAACCTGGCCGTTCGATCGGTAAAACTTTGTATGCACTTTTCTCTTGCAGGAAATAGCGTTTCAGGGGGAGGGCATGTCCCCGGACCTCCTAGAGGACCCCCTTTTCAAAATCCTGGATCCGCCACTGAATATGAACTAGTATTTTGTTCGTGTGTCTAAAGGTGCAGGCTCTTCGCTGGTGTTCATATATTTTAAGATTTTAAGGAAAACGTTTCTTTGAATACTTAAAATTTGTTAATGGGTTAACGGCCTGTGAAAAGGTAAAGTTATTCACTTATACATCGCAAATTATATTGGAATATAATCAAATGCGCTTCAGTCACAAAGGAGGTCTTGAGATATACACCCATTGCATAAATGGCGTCTAGTTTTAATAAGTATTGTCCTGGAAACTTTAGCCTCGTGTTCACGTTGCCACACAAAAGCGTGTTCACATGAATGTGAGACTAAAGATTCCTAAACAATGGGTACTCAAATTGGACGGCATTTATGCAATGGTCTATGGAATGCTATTGTGGCACATTGTGCTACATGCAGTTTACCGGTGTTAGTACCTCCAGAATGCAGGCTGTTGTGTGAAGTAAGTAAGTAAGTAAGTAAGTAACTTTATTTAAGTGTCAAATGTATTTAGCTTTGCAACTAATTGGGGACACTAGTCCTACGATTTTACGTCCTTATCCGAGAAGACGTGAAGGTCTAACCATTTGCAGTTGTTTCACAAAGGCAGCACCTTCTACTCAGTTATTTTAAGACCCTGAGTATTGGTCCGGCCGGGGTTTTGAACCCGCGACCTCCCGCTCAACAGACCGGAGCTTAGCCACTGAGCTAACCGGGAAGCGGTCAAGACAATCCCCTACTCTTTCTCGACATAAGCACTTTTACGTCCCCATGATATAGATTAGAAGAGGAAAGAGACAAGGACAACGGCTTTTATTACGTTCCCGTTGCATATCGCCGTTGCAGCGATATCCTCCCATCTATCCATAGATGCATCTTCACGTGAAGTTCCCCCCCAACTGAAGTCCTCCCTTCTAAATTTCTAACGGGAGCTGAAACAACCATAGAGGCTCATCAAAGCCAGGGCTCGGCTAAACCACAGATCGAATTGGAATTTAGCGTGTTGGTTTTTGTGGAGGGAGCAAAACCGGAGAACCCGGAGAAAATCCCTCGGAGCAATGACGAGATACCAACAAACTCAACTCACATATGGCGCCGCGTCCGGGGATCGCCACTGCGCCACCCCGGCTCACCTGAAAATCTTACAGAAAATCTTACAGAAAACTTACGATCCCGGCTTGCTTGTTCAACTCGTGTAGTTCCTGAATATTGAGATTGTCATCTACGTCCTTGAAGTTAAGGAGATCATGTTCAGTCATGTGTCATGCAGTTTTTCATCGACGGTCTCCGCCCTGTCGCGAATGATCCAATAACGCCAAGTCCACCCATATGGACTGCAACATGAGTCATGTGGTAGTTCAATAGCTGTTCAAAAGGAATTCTAGCAAAACTATTATTCTACGGAAGCAAGCCGGCTGGTAGTAAACCAAGGCGCGTTTATTTTGAAATAAGAACTTTTGCACTCAGCATAGAACGTTACCACGCTTCTCGGTTCACATTCTTCTGCGCGGAATTCGCCGAGTAAAAAGAAAGAAAGGAATTCAGGATTTTCAGTAATGAGAGCTTTCTCAGAGCATAAACTCGTGACTTTTGGAGTTCTGGTAGTATATGGTCAACTGCAAATTACACAAGGTATGGAATATATTAAGTTAGAAGTATGCACGTTTGAAGTGTCGTCGTGCGTCAATAACCAATCACTTACGATTATCGACAATACAAAACCATTGTAAGGTCCATATAGCTCCAGCTAAGGCTATTCTTTAGAAAACTGAACGTTAATTTGCTTGTAAATGATTAAGTAAATTTCATGTTGAATCAAAGGAAGGTTAACTGATTAGTTTCCGGTTATTTCCTCGAGCAGAGAAGTTAAGTTTCCGTGAGCGTACAAGAAGACACTTGGATTCCGTTGCCATTAAGATTACAAGCCAGTGGCTCATGTTTAAGTATTCGAGGAATTCCTGGTTCTAATTGGAATTTAGGTTAGTTTTAAAGAGGGAGTGAAACCGGAGAACCTGGAGAGAAACCCTCAGAGCAAGGGCGAGATACCAACAAACTCAACTCACATATGACTCCGTGTCGGGAATAGAACGCGGGTCAGCCATGCATCCCGGCTCTCCCAAAGACAGTCTTTCTTAAGAAGAAGGAATCATTGCTGTCGAATGTGTTTCCAATACAACTTCGACTCCGTTGTCGCTGGATAAGAACATACAGCCAAAAATCAATCTTAAATTTTGTCTTATATAGTAAGAATTACTGATCACTGATAAAAGGCGTTATTCGTGAGCCTTTTGAACGAGTTAGAAACGTAATAACTCAAACCACTCCTTTGCCTCAATTACGAAGACGACAACTTTACGTCAACTCCCAGAGCTTGTCACACCTTTCGACAACCATTGTCCACTTCTGATTCCACGTTTCTTGTCTCTACAGTAATCACTCAAAATTTTTAAAGCATTTTCCCTGCCATTTCTACCTGCATAACAAGACGTGTTCGGTCTAAAATGGGAAGTAAGGGAGCAGGTCAAAACACATGCCCCAGATAGGGACCCATTTTTTTCAATAGACACAGCTGTCAGCGCAGGGTACCACCCCAATCCCCCATTTTTGACCATCTATTTTCCATTCTGGGGGGCCTAGTGGTAATTTTAACACAGAAAATGAAATCATAACGTGAGACAAAACATGCAGTGTATTTGTTTCTAGATTATGCCTTTTAGTTTTGAAGATATTTAAGAACAAATTATTTTTAATATTGAGTTTTCTCTCCAGAGGAGATGGCTGGCAGCAGCCCCCACCCCACTACCCTAAAATGGGTCCGTCGAGAGGGGATGTGTTTTTACCTGCTCCCTAAGTAAACAATGGACGCGCCATGTGACAGCCGAGTTTTCTCGGGTCGATGAATATTTATTTAACGGTAAACAAAAGAATATTTGCTAAGTCTGACAAAGGACCACCTGGAATTACTCAAGCGAAATGCTTCTGTGTGACAGCTGATTGACGTCTAAGATTTCATGGCTCGTTAGAATAAAACATTATATATGCAAAAAAATATCGTTTAAATGTCTAGGCTCGTTTCTCCAAAGCCTCCCCCCACTAACGGCTGGGCGCGCGGTCAACACACCGTCTCCGTGACGTCATCTGATTAAAATTCAATATTATTCATTTATTTGCGTGTTTTGACAAGCAAAGCTGTTTACCATTTCACGGTGGTTCGATTTCGCGTAAACTTTCAAAACACATTGAAATTCTTTAAATTAAAACTCCTGTGAAATTAATTCTCAAGACCAAACGCCATTTAAAATCATTGAGAAACCAGGCTTCTTTAAAGTGCCGATCAAGACACAGAACAATTTAGACCGAACACAAGTCGTAATGTTTTTTTTAAACTAAAACTAAAGAAAAGAAAATTTCCTAAAGAAAGATTTGTTGAAAGCTAATTTGTTTATCACGTTTGGTGTAAAGTTATGTCATAAATATCAAAGTAAATAACCTGTCCAGATTGAGACAAACAGGTCCATCTAACAGGTACCAGTCTGTGTTTATGTTCGAAAGGATTTTTCTGACCGTGCGGGAATGGCAACGAAACCTGCAAACGCGAAATATTTTGTGGCGCGAATGTCTTCAGTATAAACAGTTTCAAAAGCGCGCGGTGAAATTTCTTTTTTTGGAACATAAAACTACAGCTCCAAAGAGTGTGTAGATGGATTCTTAAAACATTCTGTACGAAAATTCCGTTTTCAAGCGCATGAATTACGATTATTTAAAAACAGCACAAGTTCTATCTTACAGAATTTTACTTTTTCTTCTCAGATTAAAGATCACGTATAAAACTTTCAATTACAGCTTTCTCAAAGAATTTTAGTGGGTCTGGCTTCCGAGTCCGATGTGTTGCCGATCGATCTCATCAAGTCAATATACTCATGCAAAAGAATATCCTCAACCGCAGTAGGCTCAGTCTGTTAATATCGACAGTGTAGTCCACATCACTGCAGCAATCTTTCAGTTTCCCAAGGGTGTTTGTGTTACCACAGGAAGCCCACTCCTTTCTCTTACAAAAAAAAATATGTCGAACGCACTTTGATAATCTATGATTACTTTTAGTTATAGTAGTTAATTGTGATATCGTAAGATGATTTAATTATACCTCTTCCACAATTGGACACTAAAGCCACAAGTTAAAAGAGTACCAATCTTATGAATAATCCTTTCGAGCTTGCTGTCCGTACATGGCATGCGCAGTATATTATATCGCGGGCTCAAATAATCCAGACAGACGAACATCCAAATATCCTGATCGCATCTCGATTTCTCGAGTTTGGCAGATGGAAAAACGTCGTTTGCAATCTTTGCATGCAATACCTGATGTTAAAATCATGACAAGTCTGGCTGCGACTTCGTAGAATTTACTTTATACTAACTTAATCACTTTCTTAACAGGTCTCTCCCTGGGAAAAGATTTACCAACACTTGTCAGAGAAAAGCGCCTTGACGACTTAGATGACCCCGGAGAAGACACGCTTTCGAATACTGATGTGACAATGGGAAAAGGGCAAACAATGGACAACTATGACCATACTATTGGACCATTTCATGGACTAAGAGTTAAAAGATTAATACACTCTAGTGGCGAGAATGAATACTACAGCAATTCTAAGCATCATCAAATTAGAACTGAGTCAAAGCGTGAAAGACGTCGTCGTCTCATACGGCAGAGAGAAGCAAGAATCAAGAAATACTATAGCCACAAGGAGAGAATGTTTCATGGAAAAAGAGTTAAAAGGTTAATGTACTCTGGCGATAAGCATGTAACCTTCCAAAAATTAAGGCGTCATCGCATTAGAATCGAGTCAAAGCGTGAAAGACGCCGCCATCTTATACGGCAGAGAGAAGCAAGAATCAAGAAATACTACAGCCAAAAGGAGGGAATATTTCATGGAAAAAGAGTTAAAAAGTCATTCTACTCTGGTGATAAGCATGTAAACCTCCCAAAATTCAGGCATCATCGCATTAGAATCGAGTCAAAGCGTGAAAGACGCCGCCGTCTCATACGGCAGAGAGAAGCAAGAATCAAGAAATACTATAGCTACAAAGAGGAAACATTTCATGGAAAAAGAGTTAAGAGGTTAATCTACTCTGGCGATCAGCATGTAAACCTCCCAAAATTTAGACATCATCGCATTAGAATCGAATCAAAACGTGAAAGGCGACGCCATCTCATACGGCAGAGAGAAGCAAGAATCAAGGCAGAATGGAATAAATCTGTGACGTCTTCGGGATCAGTAACGAGGAAAAAATCACCAGCTAACGTAAAGAGGTCAACATCACGGATACTTCCTGTGTCAAAAGTGACGATATCAAAGTCGTCACTGGAACTATCAGCATCCTTATCGTCTCCTTTCCGATCATCAAATTCATCACAAGCTTCACCTTCATCGTCTTCTTCTCCTAATACAAGAACATCATACGAACATAACAAATCCCAACTAACTTCATCATCGTCATCATCAATTAAATATCCACTCCCATCTTCAATGTCGTCGTTCAAGATGTTACCTTCATCATCTGCAAAAACGCATTTGCATCCGTCATCGCCATCATCGCCAAAGGAATCTACCATAGGAGCAACCCCGTTATACTCATCGAAACCGTTATTATCGTCGCCTGCAAGAAAAACATCTTTAAAATTACGATATTTAAAAATACCATCATCAAGATCGACGTCATCGTTGCGTCATTTGTCGTCATCATCATCACCACCATCATCGTCAGTATCGTCACAATTTAGAACGTCATCGTCAGAATCAAGTCAATCGCGAACGATGGCAATTCCATCGGAAAGCATGGCATCAAGGTCTTTAATTCCACCGCATAATCGCTCAACAAAAATAGAATATGTGATGCTGAAAGCAAGTCATCAACCAGTGTATAAGACGTCATCGCTATCGACACCGGCACCTTCTTCTCAAATACCATCAGATGATCTTATGATTCTCAACCAGTTCTTCAACAATGGCATTCACGTTCCATCTCCAGCTTTATCAAAGACAATGCAACAAACCAACATAAATCCAACAAGTCGGATGAATAAGACTAAGGAAATGAAAAAACTGAGGAAATACGGAAAGCAAAGAGTCACTAACAAAGATGAAGATCACAAAGATAGTACCTCAGAAGTTGAAATGCTGGAATTGCAAAGAAAGGCAATCGAGGAGGAAGAAAGACGTATAGAGGAAGACATGGGGATGGGCTTGAGGAAACATTTGGAAAAACCAACGAGGAAGAGATTCGGGGCAAATAAGATCAACAATCTAGATGAATGGAATAAGAAGATTTTGAAGAAGGAAAATAATCTAAGAGATCAATTTCGAAAGCTTTTGAAGACGGAGAAATGGGAAAGAGCAAAGGAAAGGAAATTGACAGACAGCAATTATGAGATTGATTTCTTGCGAAAAGACATCTGGACGATAAAAGGTAAAAAGGAAAAAGTGGAGGCTGAAACAAAGACTACAAACATTACTTTAGAAAATGAACGACCTGGGCAAGATAGTGAAGAAAAGGAAGACAACTTTAGATGGAGAAAAGAGAACCAGAAAGGAATCGTAAAAGAAAAGGATAACAAAGAGGGAACAGTAAAGACAGGAAGCACGAAGTGGGGAGTCATCACAGACAAAAAGAACAAAGAGGCCATCGGTGGCAACAAAGATTCTATTAACTTGAAAAGGGAAAACACAGGGAAAGATCACGATGAGATGGAGAACGACAAGAAATGGAAAACCGATGATGTAGAGAATAAACAAAACGAAGCTGATGAAACGGTTGAGAGTAAGATGGATGAACTGGAGAGAAAATACTCTGGAGAAGATAGTAGCAAGAAGGAACGTCGTTTGAACACAGGGGTGAGCATAAATGATGATGGACATGGCCCACATGGGATGGACAACAAAGAAGAAATTATCAACACACTTGAAGAGCATTACAAAGACAGCAATATGACAACTGATGGAGATAAAGTCAAGATAAGAAATGGAAATAATATGGATATAGATTCCGAGAAACAGAATGAACTGGATGGTATAGAAAATAAAAACCATAGAAATAAATTTGAGATTAGAAATCAGGATAAAATTCATGAAGAGATTGGTGATGACGACGACTCAGTCGACGATGATGATAAAGATGACACTGATATAAGAACGGATGGGGAAAACGTCAAGACGAGAAATGGAAATAATATGGATATGGAGTCCGAGAAACAGAATGAACTGGGCAGTACAGAAAATAAGAACCATCGAAATAAATTTGAGATTAGAAATCAAGATAAAACTCATGAAGAGATTGGTGAAGACGACGACTCAGTCGACGATGATGATAAAGATGACACTGATATAAGAACGGATGGGGAAAACGTCAAGACGAGAAATGGAAATAATATGGATAACGAATCCGAGAAACAGAATGAACTGGGCAGTACAGAAAATAAGAACCATCGAAATAAATTCTCGATTAGAAATCAAGCTAAAGCTCATGAAGAGATTATCGATGACAACGACTCATTCGCCGATGCTAATAAAGATGTGATTTCAAAGGATAAGAGATTATTGTATATCTTAACAGGAGAAATAGTTGGTGGAGATGACAATTCAAAGACGATCAAAGATAGAGAAAGCAGAGGAAGCAGTGATCATGAATCGATGGAAAATGAGAATGGAAATCCAAACAGATTTAAGTCCTCTAATGTTTCCAAACAATTGTCTACAGATAGAAACGGAGATAATACAGTTAACTCTATGAAACATGACCGGAAATTTCATAATTTCGAAGCAGAGGTTAGAAAAGCAGAATATACCCCAGATAAGTCTCATGACAGACCAGGAGGCATGCTTCTTAATGAGGAATTAAGGTCTAAAGTCAGACAGCTCGGAGAAAGAGTTGTTAGTGCACAGCACAAGGCGAACAGGGAGATCAGAGAAATCGAGCAGAAATTTAGGGAGAAGCTGGACACTTTGCAGGAATCTATTGACACTACTAGAACACTCACAGCTGTCATGGGTGATACGATTAACACTACGGTGATTAACGTGCTGAACGTTGCAAAGGAGTCAGAACAGAAGGCCAGGACCAAACTGGAACATATCAAAGGTGAAGTACATTTTAGTTTATTTAACTAGCTTGAATCTTCATTGTGAAGGTGGGGTTTCCCTGAAAGTAAGAGTAAAAGGTGTTGGTCACATCAATAGATCAGTGCTAGGCACTCACATTAAAGGGATACCCAGTACAAAACACAGTCCTGAAAACTGAAATATAATTGCAATAAAAACGAATTATTTTGCAGTGCAAACGTGTATAATTTTTTTATGTGTATTGCGCAATAGGTTGATGATGTCATGTAGTTGTCGAAGTAAACCTGAGCTATGCTCATTCTGCTGGAAAATGTTGAGAATAAGTGTAACAAACAAGAATTAGAGCATTATATAAGAAATCAAGAGGCTGTATGCAGCCTGTACTCGGGCCATATCAGCCTAGTCTCAGTTTCATTTTATTTTAAACTGATTCAAGAATACAGGGATAAGAGACAATACAAGACCAGTTATAGAAGATAGATAGGTATAGTAAGTAACAAAAAGAAAAAAGTGATTAGTGCGCAGTGACCAAAGTAGCCGTAAAGCTTTCGAGATGGACGTCACTGCTTACATATAGTATACATTTAAGTACATAAATAGAAGAAATCATGGTGGTAGGAGCATTGATAAATAAATGACTAATAATGTTTGGAAATTGAATTTGTACTGATATTAATATTACATTTGCAAGGGAAGAGAAGTGAAGATTGATTGAGACTTACAATTAAGTACAATTTAGAAAATATATAAAGCGGAAAAATCCGATCACAAAAGTCCGATTGCCCTTAACCAAAACGAGCAGAAGACTACGTATTAGTTTGTCGCGCGGAGCCTGGACAACGCGACTTTTCTTCGCATCGAAACAACATGGCGGCGACTGAACAATCTTCTCAATGTTTTCATGTTTCTTTTGCTGAAGAGGACATTCCTGGTGCAAGTTTGCCTCGGCAAACTCAAGAGGGACGCAGCAATTTACCGGCTTTAGCATGATTCATCCGTAAACTCTTGGAACACTTTCAAACACTCGTCGCTATGTTGTTTCGATTCGATGAGACATCGACAACAGACAAGTCCTGTCTACCCAAACGCGTTGCCCAGGCCACGCGCGACAAACTAGTACCTAGTCTCCTACTCGTTTTGCCGGTTAAGGGCAATTGGGCGACGTTAGTAACTGGATGGGTGACCACCTGGGAACGCGCCAACTGCTTTCATCTTAGATCACCCGCGCGAGTATCCCGAGCAATATCGACTCTGATTGGTTGACCCTGTCACGTGTTTAGAAAATCCTAACCCGTAAAAACACACCCGGAAAACTCGACTCGGGCCTGCCCACAGCCAGCCCGAGTAATGACCGGGCGGTGAAGATTATATATGATCTCGACAACGAAGTGACGTCATCAAAACTATTGCGCAATACACTTTCCAAAAATTCCTACACGCTTGCATTGCAAAATAAATCGTTTTTAATGCGATTTCAGTTTACAGAACAGTCCAAATATCATTTTGAGACCATAAGTGTTTTGTACTCGGGTATCGCTTTAACAACTTTCCGACTTTCACTCGAAAGAAACAGGAAAGATTCTTCTTGTTGGCTAGTTAAACAAGTGGATAACATTATATAATAATTGTTTCGCGAGTTTTCTTAAACTGGCGTTCTCTCGCAGGAACCAGGATCGTACTCTGAGAGAGTAGACGAGACTTGAGTTGGACCTTGAACTTCGCTTTATTCGTACTCCGCGGAAGGCTCCGCGCCAACTAACTCCACGCCGGATCCCACGTACCAACCAACTCCACTAAATTTTACAATGCTACTGCTTAAGCAGTAAAAGACATACACGCGTGTGTAAGCTTGAAAGTGTGCTGGGAAAACAAGTTATAAACCTGTTCTATCAGATATACAGCTTCATGACGTAACGTAAAATCATTTTAGAATTATGAAACTATCCAAATTTAACGATGTTCGTTTTAAGACAATAAGACCTAATTGTCCAAGAAGAAATATCTAGGTTAGAATCGAAAACAAATGAATTCACGATCAAGAAGCTAAAAGTTATCTCTAGTCAGAATGACTAAACAAACAAAATGACATAAGCTCAAGAAGCTTATTCACTGTCTGCGTGGATTTCCACAACTTGCACACGCAAAGCTCTGCTTAAATGTGTACGTGCTACTAGAAAATAACAACAAGGTGCAAAATTACATCAATATTAAGATTGATTGACAACCAATAATTACTAAGCTAGTATTACTTGGGCAAGAAACTCACTGCCACCAGGTAATATTTAATGAGAGTAGAGTTAAAAGAGAAAGGAAACATGGAATACAAGGACAAAATCTTTCAGGATAGTCCTACGGACTTTAATAAAGAAAACCTAAAAGCTGTAAACGGTAAGAATAATTATAAATCGTAACCAATTTAAACCAAAGGTACAACATGACTAGATAGGAACAACACCTTAGGTAAACAATAAGGCGAGTATCTCCATCTACTCTAAGTTGTCATATGATCCTTGTCATCCATATCTCAATTAGTCCATTAGGGGATATAATGCTTTCTTTCCTAATTCTGTCATATATGTTTTTAAACCTTTTATCGTGGAATTATTGCCATTAATATTTAATTTAAGGACCTGTGATGTTCTCGTGACGTTACTAACGAACCCTCAATTCCACCCGAGAGAATTGACTTTAAATTCAAGAACTATTTATTGTGTAACATAATCATATGCATAAGTCCTGGTAACTAACATGTCAACGAGGCCGGTAGGTCCTCTGGAATGTTGAAATTGAAGCGCCCTGGGAGATTGTGAAATGCACTGAACGAATGTTCAGTGAAACAATGCCGTTAATTTGCTATGCGCCTGGCTGGTTGAACTATAAAGAAAAATAAAGGATAAATGAGGACAGATTAGCAACATTTTTCAACTAAACAATCATGTTAAACACGTTTCACACCTCCGGCTAGTATTTCAACTTCAACATTCCAGAGGACCTACCGGCCTCTTTTTCGTGTTGTGACCGCGCGAGTTATGCATAGTGTGTAGTAATAATAATAATTCCTAACGATAATCATAGAAATAATACAATCATTAAATAATTAATTAATGTTTGGTATGTAGCGAATAGTTAAAAACTAGCCTATCTTATATATTTTCGCCCAACTAGATGATTTTTTTTGCGTTATTACTCGCGCAAATGAAGTTCAGGGGGGTTAAGCCGTTTTGTAATTTTGTTTTGGCTATCATTTCTCCCCCTGAACTTTAATGTCAACCAAATTAAGAAGAACCCCTAGCAGTTTTCAATGGGTAACATTTTGGCGAAAACCCCATGTCTCTACGTTCCTTTCTACCCGTAAAAGTCCATCGCCCTTTCCATTTTGGCCGCAAAGCATGCGGGGACAATTTCATTTTCTATTTCCCAGTCCAGAATTGAAATAAATAAAGTGGCAGCTTAAAAATCATAGTTTTGGTACTAAACACGATGAACAAAACATATTGTTTGCAAATTTTGGGTAAGATCTGCGAACCTTGCAAAACTGATGGGGGAGGGGTGGAAAATCATTTCCTGTTCATAACAGTACCCTACCCATTTAGAAGTGGATTGAATGAAGTTGCAGCTTAAAAATCATAGTTTTGGTACTAAACACGACAAACACATCATATGTTTGCAAATTTGCGAACCTTGCAAAATTTAGGGGGAGGTATGGAAAACCATTGTATGATTATCGTACGCGGTATCCATTATAATAATAATAAAATAATTCTGGTTTATTTTGTCATATATTCGCACTAAAGTGAATTACAATGTGTCTTACAATTACAATTGGTCAATAAAAATTACATCGAATGATAACTGTAGCTGTCGGGAATGGGTTACAAAAAAGGTAAATATAAATGATTGTCGGACGTAGTATGATCTATGCAGTAGGTAGTTTACTGTTACTACTGTTAGCTAAATGACAGGCCATTGCCGGGAAAAAAAGCTTTTCTTAAATCGGTCTGCACCTTGGCAGTGATAGGCTATTATGTATCAGTCAATTCCAAACCCGTGCATGCCCCCCCCCCCGGCCCACCCCCGGGCATTTGAACATTTTGGGGAAAAAATCGATCAAATGCCCCACTACCAAGGCAGAAAAACTGTTCAAATGCCCCACCAGTTTTTCATCCAGGCTGTTCAAATGCCCCACCATCGGGGACCGGATCAGAAAATTTTCCAAAAAAGTTCGACAAAGACAAGGCAAAGACTATTGACAAATAAATGAAATCATTGTTTTATTGACAATCTCTGACTCAAGCAATTCACAGGAAACACCGGCGGTGAAAACCACCTTCAACCGGTCAGGGATGAGAACAATCATTTCTACCGGCTCGATCGTTCCTGGTTCCCGTTATATACCGCTTTATAATAAACGTAATGGTTTGAAATTTACCGATATAATAATTATGTTTTTAACTCACGCGCTGTCTAGAGTCGCAGCAAAACTCACCGCAAAACTCACCTTATATATTATAAAGTATATAAATGTCACGCACTTAATATCACGCAGTCGGTCAAAGTTCACGAAGCAAAGGAAAACAACATACAGTAGTTTATAGGTGAAAGTGGCCTTCAAATTTGGCAGGTTCACTCTTTCAAACCAGGCCTCTACAAATGCGCAATCCTTATCCTGGAAGTCTTCGAAGACACGCACGTTCTCCATTTCGACGCGAGCGATGCGAATTTGTAGACAGACAGAATGTATTTTTTAAACACCGGATCAAATGCCCCACCCCCTACCCCCACTGTTTGTCAAATGCCCGCCCTTGAGGGCCTAGATACTCGTCAAATTCCCCACCCTCGGGAGCAAGCCTCTGATCAAATGCCCGGAGGTGGCCCGAAGGGGGGATGCACGGGTTTGGAATTGACTGATACATTACTATTGCGCAAAGCGCGACCGTGACACTCAATGCGCAAAGAGGGCACGAGGCGGTGGAAGCATGAGTTTGATCGGTTGATCTTATTCAACAGCTTGAGGCAAAGTTCTCGCCTCCTCACATCAAGGAGGCAAGAATTTAACAAGGAATTTACAGGAATTTATTACCGTTTTTGTTGAAGTGCGACCCTGGAAGTTGCAAATTCGATTTAGCCGTCCTGTCAATCAAACGCGTGCCGCCCAGAATTAATTAAGGCTAGGCGGCACGCGTTTGAAAGCTTTGTTTGAGACAAGACTCCACGTTTGATTGACGGCCGGCTAAATTGAATTTTACATAAGAGACTTCAAACTTCCAGGGTCGCACTTAAGTAACAACAGGAATTTAACAAATCTATGCTCACAGAGAAATAAAGTCGGTTTGATGCCTGCAATCAAGCATCGGACCGTAGCAGATCCTTTACTTATCAATTGTATTGACCTGGTTGTTTTTTAGATGCTGCTCAAACTATCAACATTATCGAAGGCAAAATGGGTGCCAACGTAACACGTAACGTCGCCAGAGTGCTACGGACTAGAGTTCCCCAAATTCAACGTTTGAGGAATAACAAGACCTACCAACAAGTCCTTGCCCTTAACAAAATCATCACAAGAATAGACGGTGCCAAACTTTTAGCCGTGAACAAAGCTAATACAAGTTATCACAACATAGCAGAGATGCAGAAGTCCATATCCGATGCTGCAGATAGCGTAATGGGCGAAATTGCATCCACAGAACAAGAATTGAATACTGATACGGAGGTAGAAATTAAGGACGAACGAGAGGCTAAGGAAAAGATGCGGGATGCCTCAGTGAGAAGCTATAAGGCCATAAAGAAGACTTCGCAAGCTCTGAGGAAAATAGAGAAGTATTTGCAAAAGTTGGGAATGGATGAACAGACACTGAAATCATTGGATGCTTCTTGATGTTTGCTTGACATTACGCAACTTGTTAAGGTCATGAAGTTCCCCTTCCAGCAATGCTTACTAAGTAGCAGAGCTCTCTGTGCCAGATGATAAGAGCTGTAGAAAAGGAATTCTCTTGTTTTTATAGTCGATAGAAAACCAAGAGAGAGAAGTGTAATTTGTTTTAGAAAAACCAAGCTAGAATCTTTCCAAATAAACTATGCATAAAATCTTCTATTTAGCTCCCCCCCCCCCCCCCCCCCCTTATAGAGGATTTACGGCATATTGAATAAACTTCGTAATAAAGCATATTTCACATTTTTAGCGATGTCTGTCCCTAGACGGGCCGCGGGTGGTGCGTTCGTACCCCTCTGGATAGGGGACTTGGTTTCTTTGTTTATACTAGTTGTTAGGGCATACACGTATTTACGATGGTTGCATTTTGAGCAACTCGTACTAGTCTTAAAAGGCGTTTCGTATAAATTAAAAAGCATGGCTTTTTTCAAACCATGGTTGTTAACTCTAACAGGAGGGGAAAAGTAATAAAATTATATTACTAACACTATTCTCATTTTCTAACAGTCACAATACGACCTCACAGACCCGACAAACGCCAACTGACCTCGCTAATACGTGACGACTAGCCCAAGGACCGCATGTACAGACCGCACAATACGGACAGCATGCCTCTATCTACGACCAACACAGCTTGATATCAATACTACCCGACTTGATTAGTCAGTGGTTTTCGGTTGAGTGTCGTAAAATCAAAACCAAACAAAGGTAATTACAGAGCCAATCACAGGAGCGAATATATAAATACGCAATGAACCAATCACGAACTGAAGTAATTTGATTGGTTTTACCAGCATGGGCTCCTGGTTTTACAATCACAAGGAAAAGTAAACGCAATCGTGGACAACTCTCGCTAAATCGAAAATTGATTACCTGACGGACCAAAACAATGTTTGGTTTTAGTTTAGAACTCGATTGTACGGAGCCCCGTTAGTGCCATCGATCCTACACTTTTTCCTGATCTCTTTGCCGACTTTATTCGCGACTTTTTTGTGGCGACCACCAGCATCGCGGGCTCAGACACATGGAGTAAATCCAATATGGCGACAGAGAAGGCGCATGAGTCTGTTGAAAAGGTACAAAATGATGATTTCTTTACTTGTTTTTACGTTTGTCCAGCCCAAGCCTAACAACGACAGCACTTCACTTGCGATAGGAACTCCTAGTTGTGATAAGCTTGTGGCGGAGTTGTGGTTGTTACCGTTGTGGCTTCTCACTCCGGAACTTTGCAATTACATCCAATCTTATTCCCTTTCAGTCTTGAGGAATTCAGACCTACGCTTACTCGATCAGCAACTTATAATCGATATTGTAGTCCTACGTATATGTTTAAGTGAATGCAACAATAAAAACAAGTAAAGAAATCATCATTGTGTACCTTTTTAACAGACTCATGCGCCTTCTCTGTCGCCATATTGGATTTACTCCATATGTCTGAGCCCACGATGCTGGTGGTCGCCACACAAAAGTCGCGAATAAAGTCAGCAAAGAGATCAGGAAAAAGTGTAGGATCGATTGCAATAACCGGGCTCCGTACGATTGGCTAATAATTACAAAACACTTTTCACAGCCAGTAGAAAAGCTGAGCAAACGTAAAACCAAAGTGCCATCCGTAGACCGAGTCAAGTCCGAGTCAGATCCGAGTCAAATGACCGAGTCACAGTCGTTTCCACGTACACATGAGGCAGTTGTGTACTTGTGAACTCTAGCTCCAGGTGAACGAGCTCTGGTCATTTACTGACACTAATCTTCACCTCTCGGAGACGGTTAGTTTTTCTTTAAATTTCCGGTTAAGTTTATGTACAACAAGAGCCCATCTGGGCTTTTACTCGGGCCACATGAGATTGAAGATGAAATACACTTTCATTTGAAATCCTTTTAGTAATAACCGAAGGGAAGAATTATTAGCTGAATTTAGCAGTCTTTAGGAGTGGCCGGTAGCGCGGTGACATGCATTCTCTGCTCCCCTAGTATATATATTTCTCGTGTATGTAAATTAAAGAAGTTGACCTCTACTTATTCATGTACCGCACGCTTACAATTTAGTCTGCTGTTCTCCAGGTTCAGAGTACTAATAGATGAGTGTCTCAAATGTATGTTTATATTTGTCCCATATTATAAGTTGTATCCTGTCCACCTATGATGGAGCTATTACTATATTTCTCTACTGTTCATTCTACCCTGCGGCTCTTTATCGCAGCTCGCGTCCATATTGGTATTTATTAACTGAAATGCCTGTTGGTTATATTATACCCTCCTTCGCAAAACTGGTCTGCTCGTTATATTACAGAACTATAAAGGGAACTGGTTTAAGTTTACCTTGAGAGTTGAATATTGCTTCGCTCATCATAAATTATTCTGTGCGAGTGTTTATTTCTCCGGGGTATTTCTGACAGCCAAAAACACGCTCAAAATTATTTTAGTGTTGGCCTACAGATCACGGTGTTTGCGCTGGTATGTACATGTATTATGACCGAGAGTAAAATGAAATGTGGCATAAAACCTACGAAACGTACCTCAAACAAGAATACCGTCCGATGGCAAAATCTATCAGCGCCACGAGGTCAACAAATCGACAAAGAAATGCAGATATAAACACGCAATGATTTCAACCTCGCCGTACCTTAATTCATGACCTGACAAGACACTGTTCAGTTCCACTTTCACTCTCAGCTTTGCTCTTGGGTTGACGACTTCTTATTCAGTTGTATGGTATTGTGCAGTATATTTGAGTATACCAATCCACAGAGATTCAAATAACAAAGCCGTGGCGAAAGAGAAGCTTAAACGAGAAATATTTTGTCCTCCTAGAAAAACACAACATCTTGCCATTTATATCGAAGAAGCCTTGGTTTCAGCAGAAAGGAAAACGCCAAATTCCAATTCGATATGTGTGGATCTTTGAGTCCTTCAGGTCCGGCGTCGTGTCGTATATAAAATCACTGGCCATCTGGGTAAAAAACGCGGTCCTTCGGCTCCGACAAGAGCGCCAGTTGCAATATCCTGAGCCTGTTGCAAGGCTTTCGCACGAGTGAAGTTATATAAAACATTAAACTACTTACATTTGAGAGATGGGATTCCAAATTTGAGAGAAATTGGCTCGCGGGTCGACCATTTTGATTTACTGTATTAAATTATGTACAGAAATTAACCTGGCGAGTGTTACGTGACCAGCACAGTGCGATCTGATTGGTGCTGAAATTTAATACACGGGTCAAAAGTCACATTTTGTTGCACCCAACAAAAAAATCATAATAACCGCTTGCATTTTAAGACTCGGTGCTGCCACAGGCAGCCCGAGTAATAATATGCGACCTCGTCTGTGATGTAATAATCGAGTTTCGTGTTCTCACGGACGAGCTGGAACGAGCCTCAACTAGTAAACGGAGGCAGAAACGGGGGAGGCTGAAAGCTATTTAGCATTAGGAAAGATTGATCCCGAACGAGATGTCTAAATCCCGAACGAGCGATGTCTAACCACGCGCTCGCTGTTTCGCGCGAGAATACGAAACTCGACTTTTTTCGCACGTAAAGGAAACCGTGGCCGTGCGAATCAGTTCATCGGCTCGAGTCGGCCTGTCCTAGGGCAGGGAGTTTTCTCGATCTACAAAAATTTTCTTTTTGTGCCTAAAAATATATGAAATCAACTTATATAATCAACCTACATTATGTGTAGTGTATTTGCGCGTGCTTGGCGAGATTTCAGACTTTTTCTTCACCGAACGCGGCAGCTGTTGGAATTCTCTTTGAAAGGCTTTGCAAACGAAAACGACCAAGCACGAGAAGAATATCAAACTGAAGTGTAGCCGAAAACAAAGAAAAATGAGTGACTCGGATTTAACTCGGTCAACCGGTAAACTCCCTTACACAAACCTCGCTATCACTTTCGACACTCAATCGAGAACCGCTCCAGACGGACTGACATTAATTCACTTTATAGTACATCGACGCCAATCAGTTGTTTGGCGGGACAATTTGACAAGGGCACTTTATAGAAATTTACCTTTTACACATGTAATTCAAACGTAAAGCTGATGACACACGGTTGAACATTGTTGAACAGTGTATCGGCTTTAGAAAACACATTCTCGACCATCAGCATGTAAACAGGAAGGGGAGTGCGGGAGGAAGGGAGAAAAAGGCGAAGATGAGTGGGGCTCGAGAACCAGTTCAGCGTCTATAATCTGCCTAAGAATGAACACATATTTTAGGCAATGCCTTTTCAAGTTGTTTTATTGTTCTACCACCTTTGTCTTTCCTTATATACACAATAAAATGTTCACACTTGTATTCTTTTTTTCTTACATGCACAGATGGCTTGGGGTAGAAATAGTGTCATTATGATACAAAGTATACTATATACAATGTGATATTGGGAATATAATTTACAGTCATCATTCAACAATAATTGCAGCATCCATTTATACACTGCCAAACAAGTTTAACTCACTTTTTTCCGATTATTTTCACGTGACTGGGCCCAGTTGAATCATGAAAGCGAGGTCGGTCAAGCAGAGGTTTCGCTACACACTTCCGTTAGCCAGTACTCTGTACCGGCATGATTGTTTTCGGAAAGCATTAGTAGGAAAAGAACGATATTGGCCGTTTTAATACTAGAGACGCATAATGCGTTTAGACGTATTCGGCAAAGACAACTTAGTGCGACCAGTATAAAGGCGGGACGAAATAGGAGACAAACTTGGTGATAAATCCCGCCATATCTTTTTAGAGGGAATGGGTTCTACTAGTTGTTGTTCTTTTGGGCAAAGTAAACTTAGTGGTCTTCTTAGTTGGTCTTGTATAAAAACGGGCACAAGACGCATTATGCGACTGCACGAACTAAGTTCGATAGTGCGTCATTTTGGACGGATTACCAAACTTAGTTCGTCCAGTCGTATGTCTTGCGCCCGTTTTTAAACTAGACGCACTACGTTTTCTTGACGCACTACGTTTTCTTTGCCCAAATAAGTCTATACGCATTATGCGTCTCTTCAAACCTTATCAAATATTGGAAGAATGTAGACAGACAAAAGGTCTAGACCTGGTCTAAACAAAGTCAAGAACATGTACAAAATTGCTTTGCAAAAGAACACGTTCAATATAAATAATGGGTCCGCAGGGGTGAAATCTTCCGGTAGAGTTCAATTTGTTTTATCGGTAATTGTCGGTGTAGCGGGATCTCTGTCTAGCTGTTTTAATGATCGACACAATTTAAAACATCGTGGCTTTGATGTAAGTGTCCTGTTACCATTTGTTTTAAGAAATTTCCCAAACTTTAAAATGTTGGGAAAAGCACAAAACAGGTATTCTAAGTGTACCATCCTGGCCCTACCTGCCTTGCTTGCTTTCATGATTCGAGCCCATATAAACTGGCCCATTACAGGGTCTGGGGTATACCACCCCTCAACTCTTGAACTAGCACAAAGTGGCTAAAGGAATAGGCTATAGCGCTAGCAGTGGCATAGGGAGCCCCTCTGCCCAGTCCCAGAAGAGAGATCGACACAAGTCATCAATGAAAATATCCCAGAATTCACCATTTTGTCCCCCCCCCCCCACCCCACTGAATGAAAATGTCCCAGAATTCATCATTCCTCCCCCCCCCCTCCCCCAATTTACAGGACCTCCCTACGCCCCTGGGCTATAAGCTAATTAATAAAAACATTTTTCAATATTTGACTTGACATTAAATTTTTGTCTTACTGCTCGAATTATACCCTGAGAAAACAGCCACCTCTCATAATGAGGGGGGTGGGGAGGGGATAAGTGAGCTCATGAAGGCAGCTGTGTTCTCTGGCCACTTGAATTACAATGTATATGGCTAATAACAACATTAATTCATAGTAATTCTACAAAGAAAGGATGCTGCAAAGCCTCACTTGCAGTGATTCTAGTTTGAGGATTTAAATCAAGGCATCGCTGCAGAAGATTGTATGCAGATTCTGGACCAGTCCAACAACATTTACAGCATTGATAGGAACACTCACTCCCATCTAAATGCACCTTGGTTACACCTGTGCATTCTGAGCTGCTTTCTTGATTCACAAGTCCTTTACAAATCTCGACACCACAACTGGAGTTCTCATTGCTACAGTCACCTCGACACATTGCACAGTAATGGTGGGAATCATTGTTGCTCTGTACTCCTTTAGATTTTGAGCTCTTGCGCTTTGTTGTACTGTTTCTTCTGTGTTTTTTAGAGCTGTAATCAAGACCAGAATCACAATCGTCAGAAAAATCCCTGGAGATACACTTGGTAGTCGCCGATATGCTTGAACCCAGCCTTAGACGTTGACAAGCAGCTTTGAGATTTCCAGGTGGAAACTTGCTATTTGTAACTAAATCTTTGGCTGCAACAGAAGAACAAATTACAGATTATGAATAGGCCCCTTTGCAGGACCTGGTCATGTGACCTTTTTAACCTGTTTGTTTTTTGATTGACAGGCTAAAAAGGTCACGCGACCAGGTCCTGCAAAGGGCCTATTGACAAACCCATTGGAATGCCTTGTGCCTTAATTTACAGTGCAACTACTGAAACCGTGGCTACCTAGACAACGAGAACTAAGCACATTGCAAACCGAAAATGAAGCATTCCAAATTATAAATCCTAGCATATCCATACAATCTTCTTCATTCGAAAGACTGACTTCAGAACTAGTCCACCAAATTTGCCTTTTACCAGATCGAAGCTTGAGCAAGTCGCAATGCTACTGTATTGTACTCGACACTGATTGGCTCAAATAACCGTAAGTTGGAATGCTTTGTTTCTGTTCTGCAATGTGATTGGTTCTCGTTGTCTAAGTGTCCCTAGTTTCAGTAGTTGCACTGTAATAAATACCTGTTAGTGTCCAGATATCTAATATTATGGAAGTACCTTCAGTTACAAATAATGTATGAAACAGTGTAATTTTGATCTTTATTTTGTAATACAATTGAACCTCTTGTAAGCAACCACCCTTAATGTCAAATGAAAGCTGTGGCCAAATGTAGTGATTTGACACAAGAACCAACCAATTAGCCATTTGGTAAACGAAAAAAGGACTGACAATGAGTATGCAAATATATACATGTATATAAAAACACTACAAGAAAGATCACATCAAAATTAGTGTGCTGACTGAGTTTGGATCAATATTATTACCGTTTTAATTGAAGTACAACTGTGAACGTTTTCAAGTCTCGTCTGGAGAAGTGCATTTACAGTCAACCGTCTATCAAGCAAATAGCTCCAAACTGTAATTAGTGTACGCCTCGTCTGGAGAAGTGCATTTACAGTCAACCGTCAATCAAGCAAGTAGCTCCAAACTTTAATTAGTGTAGGCAGTGATTAAGCAGTACACCTTTGAAAGCTTTGTTTGAGACAAGACTCCGCATTTCATTGATGGTTAGCTAAATGCAATTTTCCAAACACAACTTGAAACTTCCAGGATTGCATTTTCACTGAAAATGGGTAATAATGAGGTGACAATTTTTCAAAAACCATGATAATAAGTTGTGATTTTGAAAAGCTTGCCACATGTACTCAGTTAATTCTTATTTACTCAGACACCTTCAGACTTGGTAAACATACTAATTTAGATGTCATATTTCACTTGGGCTTCTTTTTAAACAACGAATTTGATGAAATTTACACAATTGGACCCAGTCCTTTATCAATTTACGAAATGGCTAATAACAATATGGGTTTTAGAAACATGGTTGTTAAGAGAGCTTATCACTTATGAGAGGTTCCACAGGCACTGCATTACAAAAATCAACGGATCAAGAAGTGAGGCACACAAAAGTGGGTACAAGTATATACATATATCCATTTATAATGGTACTCAACAAAATCTATGGATTCTGATTGGTCAATAACAAGTACAAAAACAATCATAGTGCCGCAATGGCGAACTCGTGGATACAAAGTGTATTTTACTGTGTTCTCAAGGGTAAACATGTCAAAATGTTCAAAGTTTAAGTTACTATTGCTGTTGTGATAGCCTATGCAGCCTGTAAAACCATGTGACTGATGATGTCATCATTACAACATCACCACTGGACCATGTCCGTCAAAGTTGGAGCCACCAGCCATGAGAAATGAGGGACATACACCTTTCCCTTCAACCTTCATTTCCATATGGTACAGTTAGTAACGAGGAGAGCCAGGGTGGCACAGTGGTTACGTGCCTCGCCTATCACCCCTATGGCCCAGGGTTTGATTCCCTATCGCGGTGCACATGTGAGTTGAGTTTGTTGGTGTCTCGCCCTTGCTCTGAGGGTTTTTCTCCAGGTTCTCCGGTTTACCTCTGACTCCACAAAAACCAACACAATGGAACCTGGATAAGGACTTGAGCAATGTCAATTCCAACAGCAATTAATGTTCCACATCGAAGTTCAATTATTAATTAAATTAAACATTGATTACTTAGTATTACAATTTACATTCCAAGCATTCTATTCTGCTAACATCTTAGTGAGTTTGTGTCACGATTTCTCCAACCATCCTGATATCTCATTTCTGCACTTGCACGCATCCATGAGTTAAAAACTTATTAAGGTACTTATAGAGTGCACAGTAATGTACCCTCTCAGCAAATGACTGTTTGCTCAGTATGATATAAAAAAACAAATTAATAGCAATTGAACTGCTTGTGTCATACACTGAGTGATATTTTGAAAGTTCTCAAATTGCACTTGCCTAAAGGCTTGGAACTTTCAAAATATCACTCAGACAGTGCCCATGAATCACGTACAGTATAGCACTCACTTTCATGTGATTTCCTCTACATTGTATGTACATATAGTACGACGGTATTTTGCAGTGGAATAAACCTCATACACAAATGCCAGGCAAGACAAAAAGAAACAACTTCTTACCTAGCTCATTTGCCACCTTGATAGACTCAGAACTCCCAGTTACACTTATGATCTGTGCCAAGGCAGTCATGTCATCATATGCTCTGAAGAAAGGATATCTTCCACTCAGAGCACAGAGAAGTATTATACCAGCAGACCAAATGTCAACAGCAGTTGTCTGGTTGGGATACTTGAGAAGAACTTCGGGTGAACGAAAACCTGGGGTACCAGCCCTGGGGGCATTCTGGTGACCTCTGTTAAGGCAGAAAACAATGGTTAGAGGTGATATGTCAGGGTTTGGAATTAAGGTTACCGGATACCTTCAAGGCATGTTTTTTTTTTGTTAAAAAATATTATTGATTATTTGGAAAGTTTATGGATTGTTTTACAATTTAGAAAAAAACATAATTTCAAAAGATATAAAAGCTTGCGAGATATTTAGAAAAAAACGAGGCGTTATAATCCCTTTATGTGCCAGAACGCCCTGTGGACTTTTAGCGGGAGCTGCAGCTGTTAGTTGAGTAATAAGCAACTGCTGTTGTAGCTTCTGTTGTAGCTTCCCTTCTTCGAAATAACAAACGTGCATTTAGAGTCTTTTATCAATCATTTGTATGGGGAAATCCAAAAGAGAAAAGCAAAGTCCTTGGGTAAAACATAAAGCGAACCTTGGACCGAAAAAGTAAGGAAACCGGCGATAAGGAGGAATTCGGTAAACGCGGACAGCGACAAAGGCTTGTGCTTCGAAGAACCTGCGAAAGGCAGCGAACAATAACCTTCAACTTCAGGGTCAACTCCAAATAATTATAAGCAGTGCTAGCAGGCTTAAACTGGCTTACCAGGAACCAGCACTGAGTCATTTGAAGAGGACGCGAGCAGCGATGAGTTCACATCGGAGTCTGATTCAGATCCGAGTTTCACTCCTGGGCCATTGTCAATCCTCAACTTCTCAATCGTGAGCTTGAGAGGTTATTGTGGAACTTTGGGAATGAAACTTAACGGCTCTCGAACTGAGCGAAACTGTTGAATTGTTGTGAGAGCGAAAGGTTTCTTATGAAATAATTTTATGACCTATTTACCAATTTCCCGCGAATTTCACTACTGCTTTGAAGCTCCAGGGGTCCTTGCGTAGTCATTGGCTAGTTGATTCGAAGTGTTGACATTTGCTTTGATGAGGTGTGAAATGTTCACAAAACTTTACACGCCAAATCTCCGACTAGTTTTTTCTTCGTATCCACTCTCTTTGAATGAATTAATAGGGTATTCAGACTTGCCATATTTTGATAAAACTCGGCCAAAAGACAGATACATGTAAGTTACTGACAAAGAAGTGAGGGTGTGAGTATTTTTCCTCGTAGAGTATCCCACATAATGTGACTTAGACATTACTGAAGACTAAAACTTTAGGAATGAATTGCATTTGAATGAAGTAAAATATTAACAAATGCTCACACCTTTTATAGGCTGTCATATGCTGATTGACATTGTGCAGTTGAATTGCTGCTAATTCACTTTTATAAACCATGTCAGTTTTGCGTTTGTTGGCTTAGCATTGCTTTACAATTAAATATATTTTTTAAACAAATCCATTCAGCGTATTCTGTACTTCATAAGCTTTACAGAGGTATATAGGTTTCTATAGTTTCCTTTAAAACAACGCGCGTACAAAATTATTAACGAGAGAGACCTGCGAAGGTATCCGGTAACCTTAATGGTTATCCAGTTGTCCCAGAAAACCAAAATTATGCTTAACAACCAAGTCCTTCCTTCTGCTTTTTTGGGGCAACCTGAATTTTCATGGGGCTTAAGTAAACTATGCAAAAATGTCTTCTTTAGAGTGTAATAAAGTTAAATACCAAAAAGAGAAGCCATTAAGATATTTTCATAAATAAACATGATACAATGTACATACCGGTATAATACATGTATATAATCAAAGATTTGCAATAACTACGTTTTTCTTTGGTATGTAACTGCAGTTGTACACAACCATCAACCACTGCCAAGTGAGTCTCCTGTGCCATTTTGCAGCAATATCTTCAAACATGTTTGTTTTGTGCATAGCATAACAGGGGCACAAGCAACCTAAATATTCTTGGGACAACTATACTAATAATTATTATTCTGGGACAATAATATTAGAATAATTTCGAAACCTGTATGGTTTGTGGACATATATAATTGAAACTTGATTTTGTTTAAACTTGAAGTGCAGTGTAAAAATATGTGCTAATTGCCTCTTACTGCTGTATAGCCAGGGTTTGATTCCCAAATGCAAGGACACGTACACGTGAGGGGAGTTTGTTGGTACATGTATCTTTCCCTTGCTCTGAGGTTTATCTCTGCATGGGTTCTCCAGTTTTTCTCTCTCCTCAAAAACCAACCTAAATTCCATTTCAACCAAGGAACTTGTATCCCCGATTAGTAGACCCCTTGTAGGGTCAGCTAGATAACAAGTTGTTTAGTTAACAAATATAATTCATTTTGCCATGCATCTTATAAAAATAATAATAATGGCCATATTGATATAGCACCACAGTCTCATGGCGCTTTACAATTACTGGCATCCTGTCAATGAGGTTACAGACTGCTTATACGGTGCTAATAGCAGTGCCACGCAGTTCACAATGTTTTAGTCTGTGGTTAGTACAATGGCCAGGCTGCTGTACCAGGTGACAATCCCCTGCTCTTTTTCGAGTAGCACAGCAGGTTCTTTCACGTCCCCTTCAAATACCAATTAGAAGTACATGTAGGAGAAGAAAAGGCCAACAGCTTATATACATGTATGTCGCTGCCCAAGGACGTGGCCAGGATTCAAACCCCCAACCTCCTGCACTCTAGACAGTGCTGCTACCAACTGAGCTAGCCAGTTGTGTTCTGTCCTCTTATACTGTACAATTGCACAGATGACATCACAATGTGAAGAGAATGAAGAAGTGCACCACAAGGTGCAGTCAAGTGTACTCACTCTGAGGACAGACCCACAACAATATGAAATCTGTTTGATTTATACAATAATCAGCAAATATATACAAGTATTTATATATCTACATGTACAGCATAACTGAACCTCTTGAAAAGAAAAAAAATCTTACCTGCTAATGCATGCAGTGCAGATCTCCTCTGGACTATGCCTGATAGGACAGAGGGTCTTGGACGATTTAGATGACTCCTTAGGATACAGTTGTGTTCTTGTTCTAATCCTTGAAGAAGGGTTCTTCGTTGGCACTTTAAAATTCTTTGCATTTCGTTTAAATTGAACATTTTCTGCCAGTGTGTAAATTCTGCTAGGTCTCAGGACAGATTTATGTTCTTTGTGCAAAGGCTTTTGTGTGCCATTTTCTTCGAAATCTAGACTGTCAATATCTTCGTTTTCTATTTGAGGAGATAGTCGAGTACTGCGACGTGTAGGAAGTTTCGAAGCTTTTGGAGAACTTGGCATGGGTATGGATTTAATTTTTCCTTTTGGTGGACCTATAGAAAGCATTTTAATTGTTAAAATAAGCATAATCATGGTTTTTCTTTATTGATGCCTGACTGTACACAATATTACAATGCAAATAAAATACACATTTGGAAGAAGCCATCAGTAGAAAATGCAATATATTTTTGGGTCATTTTGATTACCACTGCTGCAATACATGTATGATACACAACACGTATGCATGCATTTTAACATAGCATCTGCACATTTCTACTAAAACCAATCAAGCAGATGGGCATGGATTAACCCACCTTACAGGGTTCGAAATTAACGGGGTGTGCTATTGCCTGGGGCATGCAAAATTTGACTTGGGCAACTGAAATCTTCAGGCCAGTTGCAAGCAGGGCAACTGCTGGGACTTGGAAGTAATAATAAAAATAATAATTTGAATCACTGAGAAAGAATAAAGAAAAGAGAAAACCAAGAAAAGTTGTCTTTTGTGTGTTGTTAAAGCACCTTGATTTTCCATGCTGGTCATGCATTTAGTGAGATCTTGTCATCACTTACTGATTTCAGTGGTACACTTCATGAGAGGATGCACAGAAAGATCTTGAATGCACATGTGTTCAAAATGGTGGGTAAAATTACTCGATATTTTAACTCTAAGTCGGACAAAGAACAACAGCAATGCCTGGAAACAGAAACCCTTGATCACTTGATGAGAATCTCTATTGGTGGCCCAGATTTGGAATTGAACAATGCTGCTCACGCCTTGCAACACTGGTGGGACAAAGGAGACCGACAACGACGCCCAAATTTTCAAAGAAAGTAAAACACATGGTGACACCACAAGGTATACTGTAAGCAATTTTTATTTCATTGTCACTGGGCAACTACTTTTTAAAACAGGGCAAGCACAATTTTTGGGGGGGCAACAAAAATTTGAATAGCAGTTGCCCAATGGGGCAATTACCTTCAAAAGTTAATTTCGAACCCTGACCTTAATTTTGTACATGTACAATGTACAATGGTTTACTGACTAGTTGGGCATGGCTGTCTAACTGTCTGGCAATGCTATATAATTAAGGCACAGGGTCCCACAATAAACTGCATTTGCATGATTGCAGATGTATAAACAACACACCTAGGGCTTTCCATTTCAAAAATAACTGAAGTAGAATCATGGTTTACTATATGGGAATGGAAATTATTGAAGAAGAAAAAAGATCTTCTAATGGGACCTGAAACAACCATAGGGGCTGATCAAAGAGCCAGGACCCGGCTAATCCACAGATCAAATTGGAATTTAGTGTGCTGGTTTTTGTGGAGGGAAAACAAACGGAGGACCCAGAGAAAAAACTGTTGGAGCATTAGGGCGAGATACCAACAAACTCAACTCAAACCTGGGCCACAGAGGTGAGAGGTGAAGCACTTAACCAATGCACCACCTCTGATCCCCTGAAGGTGACAATGAAAAGATGAATAATTGATATGAGTAACAATGAAAGGAGAGTCGACAGAGACTTCTACAGCTACCAATATCTTTGGCTGATGACCAAAAAGGAGAGTCCTGCCTACATGTACCTTAACCCTGAAGTATCAGACCATGATAATTTATTTTTTTATAACACTTTTCTGTTGTTGTTTTTAAATTGCTATGTACAGTGTTATCAAATAAGCAATCAAATAAGCAATCAAATAAATAATATTTATTTACCTAACAATGAATTCTTGCTTCCAGGTACTTGCATAGCCAGTCCAAAGTCAACTAAAGTATACCTAGAAAAACATTACCAGAGAGAGGTTTAGAATGCACACAACAGAGATTCTGGAAGACTTGCATATTGCTTGTTTTTACCAATAAAAATTCTAACTCTACCGGAAAAGCTGGGGCTGCTGTTTAGATCTCTGCACGAACTATGAAAAATACTACTAAACACAAATAAATATAAAATAAGATCAAGAGTATATACATGTATAGTAAGTACAACATTATTTTGAATTAGATCACAGAATTCTAACCCAGATTCCCCAACCATTAACATTTAACAGTATTTTAAAATACAGAAAACAATGACACAATCATGTACACAGTCTATCTATGTAAATTTTGGTAATCATGTAAATTTTGGATTCTTTATCACTCTATTTTCTTGTATGTATTTATAATTATACATTTTAAATCTTATTTTTTAATACCTATTTTTTTATGATTGATATCCGTTTTTACTGAAGGGGTTATCCTGTAAAAAATATTTGATTATTATTACGGTATTTAATCTGTACATAGAATGACTTAATTTATATTGGCCTACGATACCTTTTCTTTTCTCTGCAGTACAAGAAATTGCTAGGTTTTACATCTCTGTGGATGACTTCAAAGGCATGGACTCTCTTGAGTGCAATGAACAAATTCTTCATATACTCCCTGATCTCACATACACTCATGTCAAGTAGATAGTCCTAAGATTGAATGAGAACAATACTTTAGGGTTAATCTAGACTAAATGCAATTTAGGCATGGTTAAATATGCCAGCGGAATCGGTCTACCTGTGCCGCAGTTTGCGGGGCCTAGGGCCAGTGTCTCAGTCTCATACTGGTCTTTTGTTGCCGACATTGGTGGGCTGTTTGCAGTTGCTCGATCTTCGCATCGCTCTTCGCATCACATCCCTCTTCGCATCGCATTGCTCAATGTTTGCTGTTGCCGCGATTGATTAGCTTTTCTCTTGGGTAGATTTCCCCTCCCTCCCTCCCTCCCTCCCTCCCCTTTTCTCTTGTCCACTTATGTGTGACCCAGTGTACTGGGCTGGTTGGTTGCCTGTTGCCTGGCAACCAAGCTCTCGAGCACTGACCCTAACTTACAGCCTGGGCAATGAACCTACAATACACTTCAACAGGAGCAGGAAATTTAAACTCATTTTGTTGTTGTATACTATCGTTAACTTAGTTAGTGAACAGGGCTTTCAATAAATGTTTGAGTAGGCAACCCTTAGAGAAAAGTAGCCATCTGTACTGTACATTAACTTGTATAAACTTGTGTAATTTAAATAGCCTAATCACCAGTTACAGACAGCTAGAGTACCAGGGTTTGACAGATTGTTGTTGCAGGGTCCAAAATTAACTTTTTCACGTAGGCACCAACTGGTGAATAACTAAACATTTTTAGTCGCCAAATAACCAATTGTGGTTGCCACATTTCGAGTTTCAAGCAACACGCGACAAAGAACGTTTGCTGGCATGTTTTATTGGCTAAATTTACTTTAATAGAACATTGTGTGACTTCGGTACATTGTGAAACGTTGTGCAGACTTTAGGTAAGTTGACAGCTGGCAACTACATTTGTAACTCTGAAATTTTGGTCACCAACACTCAAACTTTAGTCGCATTGGTGCCAAATAAGGTGCAATTTCGGACCCTGTGTTGTACAGTGGACTATGAGCAATCATTTTGCAAAAATGTCTGACTGATAGATTTTCAACACAACAGGACGCTGTTACAATCGCTTTCTGTTTCCTTCCATTTGAAGTTTTCACAAAAACTGCCAAATTACTGTCAATAATAGTAGACCAGTTCACAGTTAATTGTGACATTTTTAGAGGGGTGCACACATGGCGCGAAATAGATTGTTTCTTTGGGAATCTGATGCCAACTAATTTCTGTAAAATCAAATTTCTGAAATATTTACTGTCTGCAAACTTACGATACCAGGTAAAAGACTAACTGATCAAATTTGAGGGGTGTGGCTGTGATGGGAAACATTAATGTGTTTTCAATTTTCCATACATTTGTCTGTAAATTTACCCACTGATTTTGACTCTGTATTTTGCACCATGTTTGCACCCCTTTTAAAATATCAGAATTAACCTTTAACTGGTCTATTGACAGATAGTAGCTTTTGGAGCTACATGGCTTCTATAATGAACCCCCTGAATAAACCTCATAGCAGCAATTAAATATGTCAGTCTACTTGCTTGATAAAAATATGTTAAACAGAGGGTGCAATTTTCTTGCACTTTTACAACTCGTTATCACTATAATGTTCAACATGAATGTGACAACTGTGCATGCTCATACAGTTAGCATGATTCAGATTCCATAATTACATGTATGACACTAAGTCATTCCTTTTTGAGATATAAGTCTTGCAACATTTGAGATGCAATGAGAGTAATGTACCACCTTGCTTTGTTGCTAGAATGAACACTGGCAGTTGCTGGCTTAGCATAATTAAACTACTGCACATAAAGTATAAAAGTCCACACTCACCTGAAATTTTTGATGTGGAAAATAAGGAAGGACAAATACTATATGGTCATTTCTTCTATATGTCGATTCAACTCCTATGACGTTATCTATACCCCTGTGAATCAAGTCAAATACAATACATATTTCTTAAATAATTCACTTTTGCAATGTTCATTTAAATCAGTCTAATTTGTTGTCTTTAGACTATCTCATTATTGTAAAATCATTATTATTAGTTGGCCTGCAGTAATTAGCCTTTAAAATAGCTGTTGTGGTTACCCTGCCTAATTTTATCATAATGATTGTTGTTTCTTCATCATTTTAATTTTTGAATTCTATTGTTCATGGTATCATTTCTTATTATGATGTATTTCTCCCTCAGGCAAATCTTAATAAAAAAACAATACTTTGCACATACAATATATATACAGTACTGTACATGTACATAATGCAAGTTTAACCTACCCTATATGCTGCAGACATTGTAATTCATTCTCTATTCTCTCAGGGCCACTAGTAGGAATAATGTGCTTCAAAGCCCACAGCTCATCAGGGAAAGCCTGCATCCTAGCTAAGTAAACATTACTAAAGGTCCCTATATAAATAATAAGAACAATATTAACCATAAACAGTCAAGTATCCATAAACCAGGGAATGAGCCAGGCTGCGCCATTCCCGCTTTAAAAACACATTTGTCCCTCGAAAAAATATGATAATGGTCAAATTGACCGATTTGTCCGCTTCCAAAGGAAATTAAATGCCAAATCACTTGCAAAAGGGCCGAATTGTCCCTTCTGGCTCAATCCCTGCATAAACTACCATAAATACCCATGTAGATGCATCACTTTCTTTGAGAAAAACTATGTATTTGCTGCAAACCCAACATTGGACCAACCATGGTCTCAGACACGTATGCATATTACAATGTACATTGTACCTTGCTACTCACTTTTACTTGAAGAAATATATGAGGTTCCTTGAAAATGTTGTTATTCAACAATGTCAAAATGACCCACAAATGCCATGGGAAAGGGGGTAGGCAGGTTTGGAATTACATGTAATTGATATTAAAGGGGTTCTGTCATGAATAACAGGCCTGGTTACTAAGCCGCCCAAAACTTGAAATCATTTGGCAATAATGGCTTTCAAGTTTGAAAAGCAAATATATCCTGAGGAGCTCAAAACATTGATTCAACCTGTCTACATTGTAGCCATCTCTCATTTTAGTATATAGTCGTTTATCTTTCGTATTTAGTTGTTCAAGTTTTATATTTACCAGAAATGTTCGTATTCAGATGTAGTTGTAGTGAGATATTGGGATGGCATCGACAAGAACTTTGAGCTTCAATGGCGGCTCAACTGCCAACTGGCCGTGATAGACGAAGACAACAAATCTGGCTGCAGAAAGATTTTGAAGATCCTGAAAGAACACTGGAGAACGTGTCAGGAAAGCCCACGAGAGTATAGTCCTTGTCTGGAACATTTACGAAGCCAGAAACGATTTCAAACACCGTTGTTGAGATGCAAGTTTCGTGTTTACAGTGCCCGGGTTTCGGCGGCCAGCGAAATTACGCTTCGGTTGTTCATTCCTGCTTGCATTCGTCCCCTTTAACACGTTTCTGACTACAAGAACTCTTGCATTCGTAAGTAATTTTGTCTCCATGAAAGTTGGAGAGAGAATAGATGAGTACATTTTGTAGGTTCTCATCAAGAAAGCACAACTCGCATACCTAGAAATGTAGTTTACGGCAAAACACGGTAAATTCGACATCCGGTCACTGAAACTCGCCAGAATGTGTTTCTCGTCAGCCTGAATCTCCATTGCAGCAGTGACAACAATACAAAGATGTTTTTCTAACTGAATGCCTTCGAGCAAGAGCCAGTTTGTATTGTAAATATAACTGTTGTTGGATCGCAATCGCAAGGAATTGAAACTCATAAAAAAAATCAAGTGTTATGCATATCATTAAATTGCTTGAACCCTGTTCATGCACATCTCATGACAGAGCCCCTTTAACCCAGCAACTGTGTATGCAAATAAACATCATTGCTAGCCAAGACTAGGACAATTTTCTTTTTGGCTAGTAGATTTTGTATTTTCACTAGTAGATTTTGTATTTTCACTTAAGTCACGTTGGCTAGTAGAGTTCTGTGTACAAAAGCCTAAATTTTATACATTAATACATCCTGCTTTGCAAACTATGGTAAACATTTCTTTAAGCTCTGGGAATGATTAAGTAACCCTAAAATAACAAAATAAAAATAAATTCCATCCAAAATCAATATTAGAACAAGCCTGAATACACCTTCTAACTTTTGCAGAGAATTGGGTGTGATAGCAAACACTGTACTACAGCATGTATATTCACACCCACACAGATATATCTGACCATTTCTAATTAAGTTAATTACCTTCTCCTACTTTGCAAACTATGGTAAACATTTCTTTAAGCTCTGGGAATTGTGTCAGAAGTTCTCCAGCCTGACTGTTCCCAAATCCTGCAACAGCAAACAAAATAATACAGGATTAAATATACGGTTACAATAATATAGTAGGTTGTATAGAAAACCGGGATAGAAAGCCATACATATATATATAAAAATAAAGTAATTTAAAACAGTTGTACATTACCAACATTCATTATAACGATTTGTTATTAAATATAACACGGTCGTTATTAAATATAACACGGTCGACCGTTTTTCTTCGTATGACAGATTTTTTTTTACAAAAAATCATTGATGGGATATCATGCGAGGATGCACATCTCGTTCATCTGTAATCTTTTCAGAAATGACATGATAATTGCCAGATTGGTTTTTCTTTGTTGTCATTTTTTTCTGCAACGTAAGGTACGTACCCTCCGTTGTGTTGGGGCTGTATGGAGAGGAATTACGTTTTCTTTTCCGCTTTTTCGAGGGTGAGAATAGTTCCTCTCGGGTTGCAGTTTTCACAGAAGTTGATCGAGTTTCGTCGCCATTGCACAATGCAGTCAAAGTACCTTCCGAATTTTCGAGCCCAATGCTTGCTTCAGTTCGACATTCCTCAAACTCCATTTCCACATAAGATAGACTAGATACTAAAGATTTTAGATAGTACTAAAGATCTGAGCTAGAGTGCTAAGGAAGATGAAATTTAAGCGGCATACTGTAGCCACAAAATTAAGAAACAACGGACAGTACGGTAATGGTAGTTCGCGCCATTTAGTTAAATGTACGGCGAGAACAGGATTATGGGATAGAATCTATACCCAAACTGGATTATGGGTACCGTGCACAGGTAGCCCACAATTGTATTTAGTTTTTCACTTTTTACTTCACAAGATTTTTATTCAAACAATTTGAACTGGTCAAAAACAATTTGAACCAGTTCAAAAAATTTGAACCAGGGACTAAAATGGAACCACTTGGAAAAATGATAGCGTAAATCAGGCCAGCTGGAGCCCAAAAAAGGAAAATAGGCCCAAATCGCTAATAAACGACAAAAGACAACATATAGAGCAAAGGTACGTTTATTTCAGTTGATCTTAACCTATCAATAGTGGTAAAATTCGTGATTTTCCCCGTTTAGTAGTTCCCCTATGATATTATACTGACAAATACACACAATTAGAGCTTGGGTTGCCTGTGGGTGAACTGTCAGAAAATAAAAGAGGGAAGAATGAAAAGGCGGAAGACCCTGGGAACGACTTTAGAATAATCTACTGAGCATTCTCGCCACGTTGACAGCTGGCAACAGTGTTCGTTGCTTCGTATATTTACCGGCAAAATATTTGACGGGTCGCAGTCGAGCGGGAAGGTGGTCATGAAGTTGGTCTCTTTAGTATGTGTTTTAGTGCTTACAACTGCGTTTGCGTCGACGTTTGGGCATGAAGACGGGGTAAAGAGTGGCCATGGGCACAGCCATGATGGGGGACACCAACAACGTCACGGACACAGCCACGAACAGGGACACACACACAATCACGGGCACAGTCATGATAATCGCGGACACAGTCATGATCATAGTCATAGCCATGCCCATGGACATAGCCATGATAATGAGCCTAAACATGATCGCTATCATCATCCTGATTTTGACAGCGTCACCCACAAAGAACAGGCAACAAGCTCCAAAAACAAGATGCCATTACCCGACGACAAGACTCGAAGTACCTCAACAATTTGGACAGAAGCCTTGGGATCAACTTTGTTGATCAGTGCTGCTCCGTTCTTCATTCTGTTCTTCATCCCTCTTGACGGAAACAGTGAACAACAGCAGCCTTTGCTGAGAGTGTTGCTCGCGTTCGCATCTGGAGGCCTTTTAGGAGATGCTTTTCTGCACTTGATCCCACATGCTATTAGTCCTCATAGCCACACTGCAGGGGATACAGAACATGGTCATTCTCACGAGTCTCATGGCCACAGCGATGCCGATGGATCACACGATCATTCTTCGGACATGGCTGTTGGTTTTTGGGTGCTTGCTGGAATGATTGCCTTTCTCATAGTGGAGAAATTCGTTCGGCACATAAAAGGGGGTCACGGACATTCGCACGGCCAGACACCGCCTCAGTCTGCAGCTAGCGAGGTTCCAAAGAATGACAAGCTGCCTAAAGAAACCGATGGAGAAATTCGAAAGCGGAAAAAATCCGATGAAGGAGAGCATGAAGAGAACGATAAAACAATAGCTCGCGGTAAGCTTGGATCTATAAATTAGGATTTTAATGACTAACCTATGAAAAAGAACATTTCCGATCGAAACAAAACACACTGTTTTAATTTTTAATTTTTACCCCTCGGTCAAGAAATGGTCTTCTGAGAGATTCTTTTTATTACTAAGAATTTAACTTATTTATAGTGGTTTTTAATCAAATCATAGTACTATGACATGTCAAACACGCTGAAAATTCCCTTTATTTTGACTTGTATTTGCTTTGCCGGGATCCCCAAGTCGTCTATACATTGCATGTGTTCGGTTTTCTTGACATCCGAATATATTTTTACGAAGTTTCGACTTTATGAGATTATTCACTTGTTCAAAATCACCTAAGTGTATTTCTACATCTACATTTTATCTACGTCTTCAGAACAAAACTAATCACATTGTGAACCTATTATAGAGTCCCATTTGAAGGGTTTTGGCGCTAGAGCAAATATATCGTTTCCTGCTATTCTTGTAGAGGAAAAAATATGCAAATAGAACTTCGAGTAGCAGTGACGTGTCGGCTGAACAATAACACGCTGATCAAATAATACTGCTAAAAAAATGATGTAATGAATATGAAATCTCGCCGAAGGAAGGGACTGTACAAAAGCTATGAAGTGTTTCGTTTCTTTCGTGGACATGGCGATCGTAGTAAGGTTTAAAGTGATTACTTATTGTTGGTTTAACATGTTAGTTTCCCAGCCGAATTCTGCCACGTGTCGAAGTGGTGCACATATGTACACGTGCTTACTTTGGGGGAAACCGCTATGTTAATTGCAGTTGGTTACTCTGATTTCGAGCTTTCTTTCTGTCGTTAGATTTTTGCATAACTTCTGTTTTACGAATCCCAAAACACTTTACTACATGTACAGACGGACCTCAGAATATATATATACCATTTTATAATAGTCTCGCCTGGTAACTGCTGAAATTATAGTCTTAGGTTATGATAAAAAGAGATTTCTTTAAAAATAATTTGTTTCAACATTGAAATTGATTTTCAGCCATAGCTAAATCTACAGTATCCAATTTATTTCAATTAGCATTAGTTGGGAGGCAACAGATGGCAGTTAATCAATATATTTCACATTTAAGGATTTTTTAATGCATAATTTATTATATTAATTGGTAGCTGTCTAGGGTTTTAAAACACCTAAGCTTCTTTTGCATCTGCATGTTCAGACAAATAATATGTTAGAATATCAAGGTTTCAGTATATTTTGAAATTCCCTTCTAGCAGAGTTCCCATCCTTCCTAATACAAGAGAGAAAAAGGGAACTCTGCCAGTGTAGGATGGTTTCTTGGTTGTGTTTGGGTTACCTAGCAACTCTGTCATAATTCTCCACATGACTTTGAAACCCAACATCAATCAACTACCATGGGCTCCAATAAAGTGACATGCAATAGTTGTGGATGGCGGTATATCAAAGAAAGTGTCCTACACCAGCTGAGATCTCTTCCCTCTCTCTCCCTCTTGCCAGGAGAAGGAAAAGATCTCTGCTAGCTGGGAAATTTGAAGATAGCATAAGCCATAACTTGACAGAGTTACAGACTGTACTTTATTAGTTTTTAGTTCATTGGTATTTATAAAATTAATTAAATATTATGCCTTATGCATGATGATGTTACGGTTTTGTGATCACCACCAAGCCTCACTTTGGTGCAACATTTCCTCAACACAAAAGTGAGGCTTGGTGGAGTCACAAAAGTGTGACATCATCATACATAAGGCCTATTGGCTTATGGGTAATTTTAGGAACACAACTACAGTATGCCATGCAGATCTCTTTGGGGTCATACCAAATGCCTTTTCCTTGCTTGTTCCATGAGGGCCTTTTGTTTGAAAGTGGAAACTTACTAAATAAAAATGCAATATATTGGTACGATACTTCGCTTAACCACATATCACCTATTCTGTAGGAACTAATCAACCTAAGTTAATCAATCTTTATCTTCCATTGAAATCCCACTCCACTTACTCTTCTGCCCAACTACCATGCTGTGATAAAAATACATGCACCCACTGCCTTAGCCCCAACTAAACAAGTCCAACATTGTTGGATACAATATGTTGGACTCATTTGGCGACCATGTTGGGCAATATTTTATTAACTTGTGTTGAACATTCATCCAACATCCTCCAATGTTGCATTCGTTTGTATGGGCCCTAATCCAAAAGGGTGTAAATGTTAATAAAGTACAGTACTTCAACCCACACCACCCTTTGAGACACTTTAATATTTTTAAGCAAGCCAAGCACAAACTTCCTTAACTTATAGTTTCTAATTTATATCTGGTTATATTACCATCTTAGAAAAAAGTGTACTTTGTGTACAAGCTATTGTCCTCCATTTTACTCATGAAAAATGAAAATCCCTTAGTTTGTGTTTATGGTATTAATTTCAGGTCTTGCTCATGAAGAGCCTAAGGATATCAAGGTAGCTGGATACCTCAATCTAGCAGCAGATTTTACACACAATTTCACAGATGGACTTGCAATAGGTGCATCCTACCTTGTGAGCCGTAATTTTGGCATTGTCACCACCCTTACGATACTACTTCATGAAGTCCCACATGAGATAGGAGACTTTGCTATACTGGTTCAGTCAGGATGCACAAAAAGAATGGTGAGGTTTTTACTGTTACTTATCTATTTAAAAGTTGCTAACCCATTTGAAATATAATACATGTATGGATAGAAACTTTATTAACGTGTCAAGCTCTTCTAGCTGATCACAAGGATCTACTAATTGGAAACACTAGCTAAATACGATATGTGATCAAAATATTATCCCTATAAATATATAAAATAATTATAATAAGGACTAATACTGATCAGAGCATGACGTAAATGCTGTCCAATAGCCTGGGGCTAGTAGTTCGCCTTGTCGGGCAAGTGATTCCTGTTCACAGGTTGCCTGAAGGGGCAAGTAACATTTGCTCCTTTTTCCTTTAATAAACTTCACAAAGGAATGTGCAGCAGACAGTTTTTGAGAGAAAGTGAAAACTTTTAGTGAATATAGAGCATTTGTATAATTATGTGCCATTGAATACCTGGTTACTAAGCGTGTAGAATGTATGGACTTTGTATCGCAAAGCAAGTTGTTTAATTCACTTTGGGCAGGTAAACTACAGAAATGAAAAAAAATGGGGGAAAATGGTACCAGTAAAGAGGTAATTTACTTTGCAATTAAGCTTCCTACCTCGAGCTACATTTGTAGCTCCCTAGAGCTTCGGGCTGCTAAACCCAGTTTTTTTAATTTTCGTTGTGCCCTGACTGATCTCCATTATAAATTTACAAGTCTTAGAGACATACTAAAATATTTACTAACTTTAGGATGTTAAGGCAGGGGTTAACACAACACAGGAAAAGTACTACTAAGACAAAATAAAATAGAAAACTCTAAAATCATGTTCATATCATGCCTTACAAATACCTACATGTATGAATCCTGTTTAATAAATAATTATATACTATATATATATATATACATGTATATATATGCAGTCAATCCCAAATACGTTGCTTTACATTTATACAAGTATATGTACCTGTAATACATATATACTGTAAGTACATTTTAGTGGAATAATGCTAATATTAGTACCTACAATAAAATGTTGGGATGTTCTCTGTTTTGTTGATCCAAATGCATCTCAAAAAGGTATTTCAACTGCAACAACATGATAAGAAATGTATCTTTAGTTAGTATATATTTGTCTATTTTATGGCTGTAATGAACAAATAGATATTTAAGATATATTTGCTAATATACTATTGTGACTAAAATACAAATGTATGTTTTTCAGATGTCTTGGGGATCAGCCCAATCTAAAAATATTTTCTCAACAACATCCCATAATTGTAGGTACTAATATTAGCATTATTCCACTAAAATGTACTTGCAGTATGTGTATATTTGTATAAATGAAAAGGGACTATGTTCTCGGGATTGACTGTATATATATATATAAAATTATATGAATGAAAAGTATCTGTGGGATATTACTTTTCGACATACAGAAACATCCTTACCTAGTTTTGAGAAGAGGTGTTTCCGAATAGCTTAGAGTTAAAAATGATAAATTTACGTATAAAATGGGGAAAAAGGTTCTTTTATTTCAAGTCCTTCTGTAAGTACTAGATGTATTGTGTGGTTCTTTGTATTATTGTTGGTTACTGTTTTCTGTAGTTCAATGCTTTGAGTTTTTCTCTTTGTTTTACATCATCTGTGCTCCAGTACCAACAAAAGCAACCTTGATTTAGGTGTCAATCTGACAGTGAAATTTGTCAAAGAGACTGATTATCATCTTTCATTACTAGGCTATGTATTTACAACTGTCAACAGCAACTGGTGCAATAGCAGGAACATTATGCGGTCTCCTGGCACACAATATTGGCACATCAGCGACCCTGTGGATCCTTCCCTTCACGGCCGGAGGGTTCATCTATATAGCTACTGTGTCTGTTATCCCAGAGCTACTGCAGTCCACTAAGATTAGCCAGTCAATCAAGGAGATATTAGGCCTTCTTGTGGGTGTCTTTATGATGGTTATTATAGCTCTGATAGAATAAATTACAAGGAATTAATACCATTATATTAAAAGTATTGCCACAAGGTGGTACACTTTAGTTTCACTATGGGAGAGGAGGGGGTGATATAACAATATGAGTCATTTTTCTATTAGTCCAGTCGAGATCATATTCAAAATTACTGCTGATTGCAATGACTACAGATGTGTTTTGCATAATGTACATGTACATGTAAGCCTCGTTAAATATTCACAAATACAAGTGAGGTGTAAAACTCGAAACTTTAATAATACACAGACTTGTAAATAGTCCCCCCTGCCACTTATATTATGAAGAGGGTTTTCTTGGAATTTTATACATCTGTCAACATGTAATACATTGCTTTTTTCAAAAACCTTTAATGAAAGGAAACAAGGAATCGTACCAGCATCCTGCCATATATTGAAAATCTATCAGACATTTTTGCAAACTGATTGGCCATAGTCTGCTGTCTACAACCCTGATGAATGTTTAATACAGAGCAACATTTTAATACATCTATAGTCATCGTGTAGATCGAGTGGTTATTTCTGAATATGAAACTGGACTATTCTAAAATATGCTGGCCACTTTGAGTACTACAAATTTACTTTTCAGTTTTATCAGAACCAAGTTGAAAAAGTGTTACCTGAGGCTGGTACTGGATAGATATTACAGACCTTTAGATCCAAGTATGAGTATGACTTTTACTATGAGTACAACTCTTAGAGTCAATGATATCTCTCGCCAGGAAAGTAGGGATCTTCCAAAGCTGCTAAACAATGCTAGAAACATGAGAACAAGCTGTTTTTAAAGTATTCCTCAATTCTGGAAAGTTGTACTAATGTACTTGGGTCTAAAGGTCTCTGTTATACATCTGGGTGCACCCCTCTGTTGTGGCAAGCACAGATCAAATCAGCTTGTTTTCCTTGTGTAGAATGTTTAAATCAAGTTGAGAGTGAAGATCCCAATACATGCAGGCTGCAAAACCCATAATAACAAATCCTGATAAGTTCTGATACAAAAGTGTCTATATTTACAATTTGCTTGGTACCCATTGCTCTTTGACAGGACTGCGTAACAGTGCTCAGATATTTAACAATTATTTCCCGAAGTGGAGGTGACTAGTGATGGATATTTACATGAAGTGGCCAGGTAAATATCCACTGCTAGTCAATGACACTGAGGGAGTATTATTTTATTGTTTTAGTATATACCAAACAAGTGAAATAGGCAGTTTGAAATTCTTTGTGCAGCAGACCAAAAACAGTGAATAGTGCAGCATATTCCAAGTTTAAGTAGCCAATCTGACAATACAAAATGCACTATTCACTTGTGTGGTATAATACTTTAAATAGAAATACAATGCAGCCAGATGTTAATCTAAAGATGTTCTGTTACAAGCTCTGTAGTTACATGTAATGCTATTCTCTCAGTAATGCAGAGTGTTAGAAAATAATTTTACTGACTGGAATTCGTGAACAAAACTGACCATTTTTATTAAGATTGATACAATGTTTGCCTATAGATGAAGATGCGTATGTATGTAGTTTTTGTATTTTTTTTGTTGAGGTTCAAATTTACGTAATATATGCATTTACAGTGGAATAATGGCATGATGCAGATTCCACTAGACATATCCATTAGCCAGTACTTCGTATCCACACATTAGTAACTGAAAAAACACGCATTGATAAAACAAAAATAACAAAATGATATTGACTATAACATTTTCAAATCTTATCAAATACTGCTTTTGAAAACACAGGGTGTTTACCAGGGTAACTATAGGGGTGATTCTCATCTTTAGGAGCATGTTGTACACTCTAACGAAGTCATCGCTTTTGCCCAACCAGAGTATGCCTTAGTAGCTTATTATTATATAAAATTATTTGTTGCTCACCCACTACTGCAGACATTCATTTATGCTAATAAAATTACAGAGGATTTCTAGCTTTAGTTTACTGGTGTTATGTTAATGGTTTCCCTCAGAGGTCTTACATGTATGCACCCCATTTTCCTCTTGCAATGCACTTTCAGCTTTCAAGATAATGTACATGAAAGGCCATGTTCTGTTAACCAGCGAGCAGGCTCTCTTTTCCACTGTGAATTCAAAGGAAAAGAGGGCAGGTTAATGTTCTGTTTGTTAAATAACTTTCTCAAACTCATGAGTATTTTAGTCAATCAGAGGACTGCATTTGGTCACATGCATGAATCTTGATACCCAATGAAACACTAGATGAAGTGATGAACATCCCTAGTGATTTGGATATGTGATCCAAATCACTAGTGATTTTCATCTGTACTCATTGGGTATCAAGATTCATGCATGTGATGGACCTAATTAAGCTACAAGGATTACAGCATAAGTATGACTTTACATGGAGAAGTGAAGGAGAAGACGGAAATAAAAATTGGTGTCCAGTGTGACTCGAACAATCATCCTCATGGCTGCTCTTGACTACTAGTCCGCTGTCTTGCCCACTACATTATCAGGCCGTTTGTTGAAATGACCATGAGAAAATAACAATCACAACCCTTGTAGTCTATAATGCTTTAAATATTAGATCTGAAGAAAGGAGTACATGTACATGTCAACTTTGGGCCAAATTTTAAAAATGTGGTTCCAGTTACCCAACCGAGCCTAGCTTTTTCCTACCAACCATACAACTTTTTCAACCAAAATTTAAAGCCAGCCGGTGCAAAAAAGTTGGAAAATTTAAATATAAGTTAGTGCCTAACCTACCGATGCTACCATTCTTAGTGTAACCAGAACCACATTGGTGTCTGTGGGAAGTCTATAAAGAGTATTTTTTTGTTAATAAAATTGTGGTCTGTTGTTTTGAATTTTCTGTTGCTTGCTTGCTATACAGGCTTGATTAATTTAAATAATTTCTCGTAGTGGAGTGTCGTTACTGCATGTCTGAGGATTCGATGTCGTCTTTGGTTCGTACTTAATTAAGGCCGCAGTTTTAGAAAGATCGATTGGAGGTGGAAATTGAAGCTTTCCGACGGAACAAGTGAAGTCGGAAAGCGTATTCATAACGGCTTAAGAGCATCATTGTAGTAAGGTGTCGTAATTTTGTTTATATTTGGCATGACATTGGTGACAAAAGGCCGGCATGCAATGGTGCATGTATATAACGAGCAACTTCAGAGAGCAACTTCAGAGAGCAATTAATATCTCGCCGTTCGTGCAGCGTCCGGAAGGCAAATTTTATTCAACTTGTAATTATTTACTAGATAATTATTTTAAGGTCTTAACCCCCGAGACCCTGTGCTACTGCATTCGATCGGGGAATACGTTTCCCAGAGTTTTTTTTGACTAAAGAAGGTTACGTTATTATCTCTGGGTTTTTCGTATCGGGCGGAGCACATTTTTAGATTACATTGTATGTTATTTCCATTTAGACAATCTTATTGATGTAAACTTATTTTAGTATAAAACACGTAAGTGTGAATCATTAGTGTTAAGTCATTGGACACTAGCACTGTAAAATTTAATATTATACAGTTACGTGTGAAGTTATTTTTCACCTGTAAACCGTGAAGTCTTGGACACATGTACACTGTAAGCTATTTTGATGCATGTAAAGTCATTATCGACACAATTAAGTCGTTTATTGTGCAGACACACCTACGGAAGGTGTAAAGCTACTATAGATACATGTGGAGTGCCGTAAAGTCGTCATAGACACACGTATAATTATAGTCATTGTGTATAGACACACACGTAAGGTGTAAAGCTATTATAGATGCATCAGAGTATAAGTCAGTGTGGCACACTGTCAGGCCGTAAGCTATTATAGATACACGTGGTATGTAAATCGTTGTGGACACACGTAAAGCCCCGTCCAAACGAATAAAACATCGGTAAAACATTGCGTCAAACATTGCCGGGCATAGGCAGGGGATTTGACATAGGAAGTCTGTCCGTGGTGGGAAATTTTGATCGTCTATCGAAGTCCAGGGTCGGGTCTTTTGACTTTTGACAGTTGGAGGCCTGGGCCCCAACCAAGACGCCATCTTGGATTAAGGGCGCAGAGACAGCTGGGAAGTAGGTTCGTCACGCTTCAAAATGGCTGCGAACAAGCTGGATAATTTGAAGGTAAGCAATCTGTAGTTTGGAATGGAAAAAGGGTGTGGTAAGTCTGTAAACAAGTTAAAAACCTCGTGCTCGGTCTTCATTGAATTTCAATGAAAGACCTCGCACTCGGTTTTTAACCTTTATAGAAACACATTTCTAAGTTCTTCTAACTATTATTACAGCTAGAAAAGTAGTGCAGTTCATCGCCTATTTCATTCAAATCACACAGAGTACATATGAAATGAATTTAATAGTTCGAACTGACACAGTATGTTAACGTGAAATTGACGATTGTTGTTCAATAAACATTATATTTTTGTATTTTTTCTGGTTCATTCATTTGACAAATGTCTGTTGTTGCAGGCGGGGCAATTGATACTCTTTTGACCAATGACAATTTCCCTGGGGACGTGCATTTGAACAGAAAAAGTCATCTCAGTTCAAATCCTCCGCCTATGCCCGGCCTCTCCCCCCCCCCCCCCCCCCCCCTGCGGCTTAACATTGATACTGAGATGCATAAGTCATTGTAAAGCTATTATATACCCATGTGAGTGTAAGTCTTTTGGGGCATATACATGTAAGTCCTAGTGCTTAGACACTTCTAAGTGTGTCCCCCATTAGCTGAACAGCTAAATACATTGACACTGTAATAAAGTTATTATTATTATTATTATTATTATGTTTTCGATACACGTCAGTCAAGTATTTGTAGACACGTTGTGTACAGCTATTACATGTATACGTAAGTGTCAGTCATTCTGCATAGACATACGTAAGGTTATAAAGCTATTATGCATACATGTGAGTGTTAAGTACTGTTTAAAACACGAACAGCAGTGTTTTATCATGTTTAAAAATTCGAGGGCGAAGCCCGAGAATTTTTAGACTTGATAAAACACGTGCTGTGAGTGTTTTAAACGGCTTCAAAAACGCTTTAAGAATGCAATGAAAGAAAGACGCACATCTCAAGGGAATGGTTACTTAATGAACCATTGAACCTTTGTATTCACAACGCCATGCAAAATATTCGAGTAATCACCGCCTGCAATTACAAACATCTCAAGGGAATGACATGAAGAAATTACCATACTATGTTGTTTGAAGCGCCGTTTCGCAATGCAAGAGGAATCTGCACTTGAAGGATTTGGTGTCGTGGTTTACCTCGATAAAGTTCAAGACTTGGAAAGCGATGTGACTGACATGACGGCAGACTCTAAATTTTTGACTCCGGCACAAAATATGTAAGTTTAATGCACGTTTTTATAATATTACGGCTTTGAGTTTGGTTTAATAATTGGAACTAAACAGTGGCTCGGTAAACAATTAATGGTAGTTGGATAACTTCATTTTAAAAATAACATCTGTGTATCTCGGTAGTCTGCTGATATTAGTAAATTTAGTGCAAAATTTATTATCTAGGTACCTTATGTTCCGTGTACTTTTTGCTATCTTTGGGTCTTTATCAGTGAATTCTTAATTAGGATGAAACTTTATATAATATTTCATGTTCATTAATATTCTTTATATAAAACGTTCATCCTAATTAGCAATTCAGTGAGAAAGCTGAAACATCAATAGAAATTCCATTGTCTCAATCATTAACCCCGTTTCCCTCTGGGACAGAATTCTAATCCCTCCGCGGGCCTTTTAGAATGATGAGATTTTATCAGGTATAAAGGAGCATGCACGTGACTGATTTGCTTCATCTGATTGGACAAAATGCTCATTAATTATTCATGAGTTTTTGAAGTCTTGTGTTCACACTTAAATGTACAGCTATTATAGATACACAGACACCTAATTAAAATCATTGTGGACACACGTGAAGTGCATAGTTATTGTAGACATGGATGAAATGTAACCTCATTAGACACACAAGGTGTTAAACTAATATAGACACAAAGTGTAAGTGTCGTTGGACACACAAATAGCGTAAAGCTGTTAGGACACACGTGAAGTGTAAGTCATTAACACACGTGAAGTGTACTGAAGTCTTTTTACACACGTGAAGTGTAAGCTATTGTAATACACGTGAAATGTAAGTCATTGACACATGTGAAGTGTAAGTCACTGTGACACACGTGAAGTGTAAGTCTTTGTGACACACGTGAAGTGTAAGTCTTTGTGACACACGTGAAGTGTAAGCTGTAGACTTTCTCAAAGTCCTTCTTAGCCCCCCGCACGAAGGACTTTTCCCACTTGCAGCTATTATAGCACGAAGTGTAAGTCATTGTGACACACGTGAATTGTCAGTAATCTTAAGCTATTATAGCACGTCAGTGTAAGTCATTGTGACACACGTGAAGCGTAAGTCATTGTGACAGACGTGAAGCCTAAGCTATTATAGCACGAAGTGTAATCTATTATAACACGAAGTGTAAAGTTATTGTGACACACGTGAATTATAGGCTATTATAGACGTAAAGGGCGGGAACTCTTTATGGAAGTTATAGTACTTGTTTGTTTGTAAGTTACGTTATAATAAATCTGCTATTGTCGTTGCATACCTCGGAGACAGTACAATAACACACTCCATACAGTTGTATTGTTGTTGATGCGGTAAAGAGTTATGAAATAGCATTTACAAACAGGTTTGGCTTATAACAATACCGATCTCGTACAAGTGCCTTTAAATATATGAATTCCCAGTACAACCACGTGATTGCATTCCTGCAAAAGTCCCATTGAAAGCGGAGATTAACGGGCCTTTTGTAGTTAGGGACCAAAACCTGTTTGTAAATGCTATTTTTCACCTCCAATCGATGGTCGATCTTTCTAAAACAACGTTTTAAAAGTGGCTTGCCACCAGCATCCATGGCAATGCCTTTTCCATGGGGATTACGACCTCCATTCATCATCAGCACGTGACTGTTAGCTGCAAAAGGCCTATTTGATGTCGGCTGTCGGCAAGGAATAATGGTTTGTCGCGTCTGACAAAACAATTGAGGCGTCTTTGATATTTGGTAGCGCTTGTCACCATTTTTGTTTGCCAAAAAGTCGTTCGTATTTGAGGGAGGTGGCCCCTAACAACGGGTGCGAAGGAGACTAAGTGCATATAAGCTCTGGCTAATTATATTTCTTTACGAAGAAACTAGAGGCCATAGACAAAAGATTCCGTAATAAAAATTTGATTCGATTTATTTGTCGTGGTGTACGTATTGGCCGTCCAAAGTTGCCCAAAAACGTGTCTTGGGTTGCCTGCGGACCGAAATCGAGCGCTCGATCTTTACAAAATTGGCACTGGGTTCAACAAAAACCGCTCAATCTGCCGTTGCGTGAAATTCCTTGCCGAAAAGTTTATCGCAATATTATCATCTTTCTCGGTTATCTGTTCAATTTGCAAATATTCCAACGAGGTGCGTCGCTTTATACCCGCGAGGAGACGAGTTCTGTTAACGGTCACGTTTCTATCGTCCCAGTCCTCGGACGTACGTACGCGGAAATGAAGTCTAAACGCTAAAAGAATAATGAAAACATTTTATTTTCCTTTTAGGTATTTTTTCCCTACCTTTGACGGTCTAAGCTTAAAAAAAAGCATAACTGGCCAGGGCTTATATGCACTTTAACACTTTTGGTGTTCACAATTTTGTTTGAAAAACAAAAAAAATCACCTAGTTAGTGAAAAGGCCCTTTCTGATATAGAATGGTCCCTCAAAAAATCGTGAGTCCCGGCAAAATTCAAGAACTCTCGAAATCTCGGCGTTTCAAAAAGTCTCGGATTTTGAAACAAGGGTCTCGGCGAGTCTCGGATTTGACCATTCTATACCCCTGATATTCGTTAATATTCTCTCAAAGTTTGAAGTCTACTTTTTGTCTCACGGGAAATTTGGGGAATGTTTTAATATCTTCATCCTGAAGTTATATTCGTGCTCTTTAAATTTGTCTCGCTGTATGTCAGTTTTCCCACAGGTAACCTAAGCTCTGTCAATGGCAATATTTACCAGCACTGAATGGGATTTTTAGTTATTTTGTATTAAAAGTCTACAAAATAAACCGTTACAGGGTGTGTGTATTTGATCATGGGCTATGTTATGAGTAAACTTTATGCAAGGATCTTGTCTGAGCATAATTTAGTAACTAATATTATTTCAGCAATTTGGTTTTTGTAAACGACAGCTTACAATCTACTACAATCTTTTTTACTGAATCGACATCACATTTGTAGAGTACATGGTTCACAGTCGAATGAAAAAGAAATAAATTGGCGTTCCTCAGACTCAGTATTGGGCCCATTATTATTTCTCATATTTGTAATCGATTTACCAAATTGTCTAGATGAATCAGTCCCGTGTATATTTGCAGATGACACAAACATCACAATTAGTGGCTCTGAAATTGGATATATGTAGAAGCAAGGCTGCCTCGTCCTCAGGCGTCTAAAACAATTGCGCGAACACGGAGCGCGTGGGGTGATGGGAACGTGGAGAAAGAGGAGGCTCCCCCTTCCCTTCCTTCCCACAGCTCCTCGCGCTCGACCCAGGCGCTTCGCGCCCGCCATCTCGCGCTCGGGTCACAAATATCGCTCAATTAAATACGCCTGGGGACGAGGCAGGAAGTAAGGGTTAAAACGTTACCAAAACCATAGACATGATATTAATCAGTTCATGCCAAAGGCTTCTAAAAAGGTAAAACAGCCACTGTTGTGATTGGTAATCAGCCAATAAAAAGGGTCAAGAAAATCTGTAGGCGTAATAGTCGATGAGCACCTAACTTGGGGAAAACAAATTGAATTCGTAACGAAAAAGGTAACCTAATAGCAATCCCAAGTCTCACTTCCCGACAAGAGGCTTTGAAATAAGTAACAGTCCGCGCAAGAGGTAGGCACAATTCTATTGTTCAGATGCAATTTGCTTCCCCACTTCAGTATTTTCTGTTTTTCATACTGACAACTCATCAACCCTTAAATCATAAATTTCTGAAATTAAATCCAGTGAAATGCATTTTAAAGGTACAGTTCTTTTGTGTGAAAACATTTTGTCCAATCAGAAGAGTGCAAAACAATAACCAAGGAAACGTTCAATTTAAAAATGTTCCCCATATTGAAAGTTATGAGAGTTTTCACTAGATGCAATTCAAATCTGTTTACAAAATGAGAAAAAAAAAATTATTCATCAAGATTAGATAGATTTTAATGTCTAAGCCAATGAGGTGGAAGATTGAAACAATACCACAATTAGCACCTTTTTACATTCCATGCAAAACATATGCCTACCTCTTGCGCGGACCATTACATAATAATCAAACGTTTAAATCTACAAGAAATCCTAACCCATACCACAAACCTAACCGGTCAGTAAACCTAAGTTCCCAGGTAACTAACGACGAGAGTTTTAGGGCAATTTGTAGCTAGGGTTCACAGGTAAACAAGAAGAAAAGATAAAGGAGGGGAAAAATGTCGGTTATACGCATGACCTTTGCCCCGGGCAATGAGCAATTCCCAATATCGATTTTGTTTGAATATGCCTTCAGTGCTGTGTGAGATGTCCACAGTCAAAGTTATAAACTAAGATAATAGGAAACTGTACGCTGTTGGTAATTTTTGCTGTGGAAACTGAAAGAAATCACCATCCAGCCAATCAGAAAGGGGGAAGACAAAAGCTATTTGAATCACAAATTTGTGAACTTTCCCCAATAATGATTTACTCTGAAATCAGACCACAAGTAGTTTGATTAAAACTGAATTGAAACATCAAAAATGTTCAAACGATAATGTATTATTTCGATGGGTTTCAGTATCAACCAATGGCATTACGAAAGAATAATAGAAAATTACACATTTCTTTATTTCTTGCCGTTCAGTGCTCCTGTTCTTAGCCGGAGAATTACTTAAGGCGAACGTCATAACACTACACAACCATTCACGCTCGATTTGCGACACATTTGTATTACATACAGGTTCCTCGGACCGCTATCTGCTTGTCCAGTAATCACCTTATATGGTATACGTATTACAACCCTACCTGGAAAATAGTCAAGCGTTTTGAAAACTGCTGCCAGGCCCACAGAACAATGGCTGCGATGTACACAATAACGGTGGCGCGCTAGGGATCATGGTCCAGGGCGCTTCTTTAAATGGGTATCTGATTGACTTGAGTTGCAGCTATTGCTGGCTTTCACTTGACGTCATAGCCGCCATGGTGGTGCCCTTAAACAAGTTTCTTTTGTTGGGGCACCAACATGGCCGCCATGTCCTTTGAATCTCTGGTGATTGAGTGAAAACAAGCAATAGAGACATTAATACACTTACAACAATTTGCCAGAAAACATCTGATTTTATTAGTTTTATGTGCTACCACTTGGTTGTGCCTATTTTATTAACTCACATATTTCCTACATCTCCTTGGTCGCTTGGCAATGTGACATTATCACAAATTATATTTCAAGAAACCTTTCCCTAAATACTTATTCCTGTACAAAACATTGCTTACAAAAATATCTTCTTTCACACTTTTAGAAGAATTTACAATTTCATTTTGTATACTTATTCATACCCTGAAGCCCGAAGAAATAAAATGAAGAGGCGAGGAGAGAAGGGAGAGAAGAAAAGAAGACTGGCTTCTGGTCAAATCCGTTGAGAACCTCGCGTTTCAAATTATAACACGTCAAACCGGTTTTACTGGCCATTGGTAAGCCAATGAAAATTACCATACCATCCAGTACTCATGGTTGCACATGGTAGTAAGTAGATCAACCAATCAGAGATGAGTTTCAAATAGTCCAAGTCATAGTTCTTCAAAGGTAACCAAGACTTAGCCTCGCGTGGAGGATGGAGTTGACTCTGCTCTGATACAAACTCTCTTTCCACGAATATGGATAGATTTTGATTATCATGCTAACTAGGTACAAGCCTCTAACTAAGTTGTCTCAACTCCAGCCTCGATGTCACCAAAGAGACAAAGTGGACTATTCTGAGCCTAATATTTGCATGGAAGCGAGATCCTTAATCGATTTGACCATTGCCCTTACTTTATTTCTTCGGGACCCAGGGCAATTAACTTATTCAATGTATATGGAGTGATTCAAACAGGGCTGCACACTTTCCATCTTTCACCTGACCAAAGTGTATACGAACAGATAAACATCAGACAAAAGATACAAATGTAAGTATTTCAGTCCTGTTATGTTAACAAGTTCCTAATTAGACTTAATTGACCCTCAATAACATTTATCAAAGCATCTTAATATCTAAGGATATGATTTCAGATTTTAAGACTTCTTATAAAAGAGAGCGGTTATTCTATCTGTGAATCATTTGTTATCAAATGGCTGATTTAACGATAGCAAACAATATTCAGTGCTATTTAGCACTATTTAGTGTTAAACTTGTCAGTTCCACGAATACAATGACTGCCCTCTAGCAACTAATGGATATATATAAATAGATTACTGCATACATTGTAAGTCAATTACATTTTCAATAATATCCATGTGGCCAAGCACTGCAGGGGCTTAGGGAGGTCCTGAAAATTGGGGAGGCCCATCTCGACACCACTGGTGCACTGTTAAAAAGTCAATCTAAGGAAATGTATTTCGTGAAGATCCCAACATGCAGTTTAAAAGGGAACTTTCACTGAAAAAACGATGTTTGCTCTCAGATGTTCCTTTTGGATGCCTAAATCTATTGCTGTATTTATTTCCTGTAAATTGTACTCTGTGTGTCGCCATCTTGGATTGGCCCAATAGGCCTTATGCATGACGATGTCATGATCACTACCAAGCCTCACTTTGATACAATATTTCCTCTCCTCTGAGAATACCAAGACAATGGTCTAAATTAGAGTAACGAAAGAACATTCTGGTAGTGTACGTATCATGCATAAGGTCTATTCTCTCCTCTGAGAATACCAAGACAATGGTCTAAATTAGAGTAACAAAAGAACATTCTGGTAGTGTACGTATCATGCATAAGGTCTATTCTCTCCTCTGAGAATACCAAGACAATGGTCTAAATTAGAGTAACTAAAGAACATTCTGGTAGTGTACGTATCATGCATAAGGTCTATTCTCTCCTCTGAGAATACCAAGACAATGGTCTAAATTAGAGTAACAAAAGAACATTCTGGTAGTGTACGTATCATGCATAAAGTCTGTTCTCTCTTGTGAGAATACCAAGACAATGGTCTAAATTAGAGTAACAAAAGAACATTCTGGTAGTGTAGGTATCATGCATAAGGTCTATTCTCTCTTCTGAGAATACCAAGACAATGGTCTAAATTAGAGTAACAAAAGAACATTCTAGTAGTGTAGGTATCATGCATAAGGCATATTGTCAGAAAACAAAAGCTCTTTTGTGGAGTAACAATAGAAGCAACCATTAAAAAACTAAGATGGCGATGTGCGGGAAATTTAAATGAGTTGTATGGACAGGAAAATGAGTCCATAAGTGGCATCAATTTACAGGAGACAAATACAGAAATAGATTAAGGAAGCCATAAGAAACATTTGAGAGCGAACATTTTTCAGCCGAGGATCCCTTTAAGTTGCCAGGATTGTTTACTGTGCTGCATGCTTCAATATACTTGCAATTACAAAGAAATAATTAAGACTTCCATGAAACTTTCCTTAAAGTTCAACAAATGTCTTAATGAGTATTACTGTGCATCATCAAAATTAAGTCTAATTGCATTTCATGCTAGGTGTAATTAAAATTATCATTTTACCAAAACCCATTTACACGAGCAGAAGAAAACGGCACGGCACCCAAAATATTGGCACGAGACTACCTACAAGAACCAGTGCCTTACTAGACAAGGGAGTGCTTTGTTTACACGTTTAAAGTTAGGGTTGCCGTGCCGCAATTTATAGAAATCGTGCCGAGATTTGGGGTGTCGTGCCGTCCATTTTTTGCGCGTGTAAATGGTGTTGAAGTGTTATTGTTTAACAACTCCATCTAATTGCTGTGCAAGTCCTAAAGCATTAATTCATAGTTATAATAGTTGTGATAAATTTACACAATAAAAAAGAACTACTAAAAAAGGATACAAAATTACGTACTGTGTTCACTTATACAAGTTAAACATCAATAAAATAATCCCAGTAAGAGTATTGCAATTGTAAAACTATAGACAATCAAACATTTTTCAATCACCACACAAGTGTGATTTCACATATCCTGTCCCGCATTACATGGTATACAAACATTTCCGAATGCTTACATCTCTTATTGGCTCCCCTTGCTTTATGTAATGTTTCGTGTATCAAAGAGTATAGATACCAAAAATCTTGCACACCAAGAATCCTCCACAGGACAGACAAATATTCAAGTTGCAGACTGTTCAGGTCAAAAATAAGTTTCTAAGCATCAGTATTGATGCAATGTCACAAACTAGGGCAAAACACACTACCTGGTAGTGTGAAACTATCTGAAGACATCTCATCTTGAGTACTGCTGTCCTATTACTGCAGCTGCTATTTTACTTAAGTACTGGCTATCTTTCTTCTGCATGGACGACTCTTGCTTTCTTATGGTGAAAACATTGGATGGTGGCCAGCACCAAAATGATTTATCATTAGTGTCCTTGCTTTTCTTGTCGGCATTTGATGTCATTGTCGTCGTCATCATCATCATCAATAATATGCTGTTTATATTGCACATGGACACCCAATAACATCATCAATGTCATCATCGGCACTTCTCTATTTCCTACATAACCTTCGTTGTTAGTCTCTTCTTCACATTCCACTCAATGGATTATTCCAAGTTTATCTGTGGTGATGCTCCTTTCCAACGTCCATAACTACCATTGATCTAATCAACATCCTCTACTATCTATACAATCAATCACTGTTGATGATGTTATCATCATTGTTGATATGTTATCATTATTGTTGATGGTGTTCTCAATCGGCAGGTATCACTCTAAAGAGGGTCATCATGAACTCTCCTAACCCATGATGCTTATTGCGCTACTTCCTCAAATGGTAATCGCTATTTCCTTGTTTATCGTATTCATTTTCTTTGGTGAGCCATGAATCATAGGCTTTTTTCACAAGATATCGCCATCCAATAAAATGTGGACTTTGGCAATTTCGAGCTATACATAAATTGTTGGTAAATCAAAATGGATACAATATGCCGATTTTGTTCACTTTCTCCTTAGCAGATGCACCCTTTTCACAAGATATCACGATCCAAAACTTTAAATTTTGGCAATTTTGAGCTACACATGCATTGTTGGTACATCAAAATGCATAGCAGATGCAACCATGTTGGCTTTTCAAGATGGTCTAAACAGCTTCTTTATATACATCTAGTTGTGGACTACTTCCTAAAAAATCCTAGTGCTGAGTTATTCATGTTGTTAATGTTTATGTTGAAGATTTCTGCGACCACCAGGAAGTGCCGACCGCTGGTCGTCCATTCTGTTGGATTGTAAGCGAAGTATAAGGCCAAAGAAATCCTCATCTGGAACTGTGGGGGCTTGCCGGTGGAGTGGTGGGTCACTACGCTGGTCTTCTATCCTGTGTGCCTATAGGATAGTTCATCATGTTAACACTTACAGGCTTTTTCATTAAGGATTAAACACGGTAGCATTAATAAAGTGAAATATTAAGGGCCCATCGACATATTTAAATCGGCCGTTGCTAGGGAAAGTTTGCAGCCTCGTAAAACCCGGAAAATTAAAGAGTGGGCAATAATTATTGTCAAGGTGACTCCTAGGGTAAAGTATTATAGTCTGATGACGTCATCAAGTGACGTCATTATGACGTCATCAAAATCAGAAAAATTCTAAACTCTCCATGGATTTTTGATCTACTAGTAATTTATGAATATTTTCCGAACCTACGAATTAAGGCGCACAAAACCGAACATGCGTTTGCCATTAGCGTTTGCCATTAGCTTTAGCTTTTTTGGCGAATGAAAAGCCATAACTTTGGCATTTATTGTCGGTTTCCAAAATCCATGCTCGAATTTGTGGAGAACATGGTCTACAACATTTTAACGGGAAAAAGTTTGGTGTTTAGTGAAAGCGCGCAAAATGTTTAGGATCTTTAGAAACCGGAAGTGAAAATTTAACGCATGCGCAAAAGTGCCTGTTTTGTAGACGTGGAATAGTCGCAGAACTGTTGTTGCAGTAAAGTCTACAATAATTGGTCGAACAGGATGTGCATTTTCTCCTATTTCATCCGACAATGGCCAGTTTTAGGGCTTGGCTGAATACTCCAGTCTGCAATGAGCTAGCTTGATTGTCTGCAATGACCTTCGGACTGTGTGGGGGCAGTGGAGCACATGCCAGGAACCCATTTCGCGGCAAACCGAAGAGCCAATAGAAATCAAGCTAAAATTAGACCGATATTCGACAACCTTCACTTGAAGTTGAATCTCATGGCGTTCACAACAGTTTGTTTTCCGACATCAAAACTACTTTTTTAAGGATGAAAACTGACCTGTATTTTAATTAGTTGCACTGAGGTTCAATCACAACTTTAGCAGGAACCCGAAAGCATTATCTGGAAACAAAAGTGTGCATGTGGAAGATTTGAGTTGAAAACCTGCTGGTCGAAAATCACTTGACTTCTCAGTTGAGTGGCCGTACTTTTCTTCGTGTTTTTAGAAGCCATGTTCTCGCTGGAAGCAGCCATTTCATCTTCTATATCTTTGACAACTATATATACTATTTACAAGATGTTCTTTCAATCTATCAACAGCGGGAAGAGCTCGGCTACATCTGAGAATCCAATACAAGTTTGCTTTCCCATTCATCGGCTTTCACTCATCACTGTGTTGGCGGTGCCGTTTCCCTGCTAGCAGAGGTCTCTCTCTCCGTCTTGGTTACCAAGACAGAGAGAGACCTCTGCTAGCAGTGAACGGTGCCGTACGCTTGCCGTTACTTTTTTGCTCGGTACAAATTATTAATTATTTCTCTTTCTCTAAGTTCAAGTACAGTTAGGTGCCTTTTGAGTCCTGAACGATTCCTTCAAAATTATCGGATTGAGTTTCTTGTCAAGTATTATCTTCTTTCACACGATAAGCCAAGCTTTTTATTTTCCAGCGATAAAAGCACCCGCTACGCTCCACCTGCTTGCTCCGACTTTTGAACACTTTACTTCATTCATTCGTGAAAACCTGTCAGGTAAACCACGAATACAACTTTAGTATAAACATGTGTAAGTATTAAAACTATCGGGTGGCCGGTGGCCACGCATAAAACTAGCCTGAGAAAACAACCGACTCATATTGCCTCTCAGGCTAGCGTAAACCGGAAGTCAAAATCGCATCTGCTCCTGTGAGCGTAGCAACGGAATATGTCAAATGGGCCCTTAAGGATCAGTGCTGGTGATAAACAAAAAGCATCATGATCGACAGGTCTGCAAAATTGGTCTGCAAAATTGGTCTGCAAAATGCTGCTCATGTCAGTCAGCGGTAGAAATCGCGGGAGCAACTCTAATTGGTTTCTGAACCGAAAGTCGACACATCGCACAAAAGACCGAGGGTTAAGAGTTAAATCGCAACGGCTACGCCGTTACCGTATCGTAAGGTACGTAAGGAATTTTTAGGACCGCGAGGAAGACAAATATGTAAAGATCGATAGCTATCCCATAACCATGCCATGATTTCACCGCATCGTAATTCTGCTCCACGAAACAATCTCCAGTATAGGTCAAGAGCTGCACATCGAAACGTACTTTTCACAATTGCACGAAATTTACTCTATTGGTACCTCGACTCCTAGAGCATATTTCGTATGAGTTGGAAAAAAATAGCGGCACGTCCGTAGCCTTACCGTAACCGTACTGTAACTTACTGTACCGTAACTCTGTAATTTGATTGTATCAGTATGGCAAAAACAATGGGAAACCCTTTTAAATTTCACGGAATGTCGTACAGTAACCGTGCCGTAAGTCGTAAGTCATTGCGGTAACTTGCCCATTCATACGAAATTCACTCTAAAAGTCTTAGGGAAGATATTTCAATATTACTCGAGGTAGAGTCGTATCCGGAGACCGAGTGTGAGTGGTTATTATTTCCCGCCGAGCGGCGAAAATACCAGTCTGGTGTGCGGCAGGTTGTGGGTTCGATCCCCGGACGGCCCAACAATGAGACTTTTAAATAACTGAGGAGGGGAGAAGGTACTGTTTTGGTGAAACAATCTCCTATTCGAACTGCTAACAGCTAGACCTTCACGTCTCCTCGGATAACGATGTTAAACTGTAGCCTCTTGTCAGCCTCGAATTTATCAGTCCCAAACTGTCACGAGTTACAGACGTTAAATAAGCTTTAAATCACTGCTTGCAAAACTCAAACGGCACCCAACGCCCACACGGGTCCCACTACTGAGCCGTTCTCTGTCACCGTCACATGTAATATCTTTACCTGGCTTCGAAGGACCATTTCGTACAGATCATCAGACATAGCTGCACTTCCTTCCTGTTTCTTTTTACTCGACACTGGCTTACCTATTAGGTAAATAAAAATATCCCGATTTACTACATATAATGTATCGTACCGATTTAACAAAACACACAACGCTGTACGTCTAATGTATACTTCTTTGTGACACCTTGGCCAAGTTTGCTAGACATAATAATAGATTTTGCCCATCCAGCCTGGCATGCGCACTTAGCAGGTTCAGAACGAGTTTGGACGAGCAAAAGCGAAGGTTTGTATTCTTCCGGGACTGTACGTGGTTAAGATGTCTCAAGAGTACTTTGCACCACTTTGCGAGTTTTCCTGCGCCACTTGACTTTTATTTCTCATCATCTTTCAGTTGCCCAGATCAAATCACCCTTCCCTCCTTTCAACACCGCTTCTTACTAACATGGCGAAAACTAGTTGAACATCTCCCATATATCTCTTTACTGCTAGTCAGCAAGCTAGTCAGCAAGCTAGTCAGCAAGCTAGTCAGCAAGCTAGTCAGCAAGCTAGTCAGCAAGCTAGTCAGCAAGCTAGTCAGCAAGCTAGTCAGCAAGCTAGTCAGCAAGCTAGTCAGCAAGCTAGTCAGCAAGCTAGTCAGCAAGCTAGTCAGCAAGCTAGTCAGCAAGCTAGTCAGCAAGCTAGTCAGCAAGCTAGTCAGCAAGCTAGTCAGCAAGCTAGTCAGCAAGCTAGTCAGCAAGCTAGTCAGCAAGCTAGTCAGCAAGCTAGTCAGCAAGCTAGTCAGCAAGCTAGTCAGCAAGCTAGTCAGCAAGCTAGTCAGCAAGCTAGTCAGCAAGCTAGTCAGCAAGCTAGTCAGCAAGCTAGTCAGCAAGCTAGTCAGCAAGCTAGTCAGCAAGCTAGTCAGCAAGCTAGTCAGCAAGCTAGTCAGCAAGCTAGTCAGCAAGCTAGTCAGCAAGCTAGTCAGCAAGCTAGTCAGCAAGCTAGTCAGCAAGCTAGTCAGCAAGCTAGTCAGCAAGCTAGTCAGCAAGCTAGTCAGCAAGCTAGTCAGCAAGCTAGTCAGCAAGCTAGTCAGCAAGCTAGTCAGCAAGCTAGTCAGCAAGCTAGTCAGCAAGCTAGTCAGCAAGCTAGTCAGCAAGCTAGTCAGCAAGCTAGTCAGCAAGCTAGTCAGCAAGCTAGTCAGCAAGCTAGTCAGCAAGCTAGTCAGCAAGCTAGTCAGCAAGCTAGTCAGCAAGCTAGTCAGCAAGCTAGTCAGCAAGCTAGTCAGCAAGCTAGTCAGCAAGCTAGTCAGCAAGCTAGTCAGCAAGCTAGTCAGCAAGCTAGTCAGCAAGCTAGTCAGCAAGCTAGTCAGCAAGCTAGTCAGCAAGCTAGTCAGCAAGCTAGTCAGCAAGCTAGTCAGCAAGCTAGTCAGCAAGCTAGTCAGCAAGCTAGTCAGCAAGCTAGTCAGCAAGCTAGTCAGCAAGCTAGTCAGCAAGCTAGTCAGCAAGCTAGTCAGCAAGCTAGTCAGCAAGCTAGTCAGCAAGCTAGTCAGCAAGCTAGTCAGCAAGCTAGTCAGCAAGCTAGTCAGCAAGCTAGTCAGCAAGCTAGTCAGCAAGCTAGTCAGCAAGCTAGTCAGCAAGCTAGTCAGCAAGCTAGTCAGCAAGCTAGTCAGCAAGCTAGTCAGCAAGCTAGTCAGCAAGCTAGTCAGCAAGCTAGTCAGCAAGCTAGTCAGCAAGCTAGTCAGCAAGCTAGTCAGCAAGCTAGTCAGCAAGCTAGTCAGCAAGCTAGTCAGCAAGCTAGTCAGCAAGCTAGTCAGCAAGCTAGTCAGCAAGCTAGTCAGCAAGCTAGTCAGCAAGCTAGTCAGCAAGCTAGTCAGCAAGCTAGTCAGCAAGCTAGTCAGCAAGCTAGTCAGCAAGCTAGTCAGCAAGCTAGTCAGCAAGCTAGTCAGCAAGCTAGTCAGCAAGCTAGTCAGCAAGCTAGTCAGCAAGCTAGTCAGCAAGCTAGTCAGCAAGCTAGTCAGCAAGCTAGTCAGCAAGCTAGTCAGCAAGCTAGTCAGCAAGCTAGTCAGCAAGCTAGTCAGCAAGCTAGTCAGCAAGCTAGTCAGCAAGCTAGTCAGCAAGCTAGTCAGCAAGCTAGTCAGCAAGCTAGTCAGCAAGCTAGTCAGCAAGCTAGTCAGCAAGCTAGTCAGCAAGCTAGTCAGCAAGCTAGTCAGCAAGCTAGTCAGCAAGCTAGTCAGCAAGCTAGTCAGCAAGCTAGTCAGCAAGCTAGTCAGCAAGCTAGTCAGCAAGCTAGTCAGCAAGCTAGTCAGCAAGCTAGTCAGCAAGCTAGTCAGCAAGCTAGTCAGCAAGCTAGTCAGCAAGCTAGTCAGCAAGCTAGTCAGCAAGCTAGTCAGCAAGCTAGTCAGCAAGCTAGTCAGCAAGCTAGTCAGCAAGCTAGTCAGCAAGCTAGTCAGCAAGCTAGTCAGCAAGCTAGTCAGCAAGCTAGTCAGCAAGCTAGTCAGCAAGCTAGTCAGCAAGCTAGTCAGCAAGCTAGTCAGCAAGCTAGTCAGCAAGCTAGTCAGCAAGCTAGTCAGCAAGCTAGTCAGCAAGCTAGTCAGCAAGCTAGTCAGCAAGCTAGTCAGCAAGCTAGTCAGCAAGCTAGTCAGCAAGCTAGTCAGCAAGCTAGTCAGCAAGCTAGTCAGCAAGCTAGTCAGCAAGCTAGTCAGCAAGCTAGTCAGCAAGCTAGTCAGCAAGCTAGTCAGCAAGCTAGTCAGCAAGCTAGTCAGCAAGCTAGTCAGCAAGCTAGTCAGCAAGCTAGTCAGCAAGCTAGTCAGCAAGCTAGTCAGCAAGCTAGTCAGCAAGCTAGTCAGCAAGCTAGTCAGCAAGCTAGTCAGCAAGCTAGTCAGCAAGCTAGTCAGCAAGCTAGTCAGCAAGCTAGTCAGCAAGCTGAAGAACTGTCATTGTCAAAGATCAGCGCTCACTCCAGAAATTGAATGGCCATGTACACCGGAATATCCAAAGAATTAAGAAGTCCAAATTCAACTTTCCATGTCCACTAGAGATACAACTCGTTAAATTCAAGCCTATCTTTTCCAGCCGTAATTAAGCAGTCAAAGCCAACCAAACACTGATGCAGCCGAGTTTCCTTCAATTTTGATCCGAGTCAAATGGCCATGTTTTGATGTTCAGCCACAAACATTGACAGAGTTCTTTGTACTTGTTGTACTTGCAGATCTTCCAAACTGCCCTACATTTGGGACAATATTGATAGATTGTCTCAAAATTTGCACGCTGCTTATGAAACCTCTTCCTTTGAGCAAAGTGTGAACTTTATTATGCCCTGTTGTTTATGTGTGGTCCAATTAAACACTCGCTTTTCACCTCATGAATATTAAATATACAACGTTTGTTCGAGTTTTTGTCTGTATTATTAAAACGAAATCATATGGTATTCTCGTACAATTCGGGATAAATTCGAACTCGTGAGTTTTCAAAGAGCTCAAATTGCTTTGCTACACAACCTTAAGAACTCCACTAGAACTCTTTCAGCACCTCAACAGTTTCATTCTTACTTCAGCCCTGTTCAAATGACTTACTTTCTGCTGTGGCACCATAAGTGTCCTCGGAATCCCTCAGCTCACTTCTCTGTTCTTCCATGCGATCCCCTTGCAGACGCGCTATCATTTCCAGCAGGTCGTCCGTACTCCTGCTCCTGCTGATGTCGACTTCCTCGGGAGCATCACATCTCTGCTCATCCATCCGACTTCCCTGGCAGCGGCTCAGAAGCTCGAAAAAGCTGTCATCCAACGAGTCTGCGATATTACCCTGGGTATGCTGCAAAGCACGGCACTTTTAAATGGCTTTGTTAGCTACATAGTAAAGGGTATATGTGTAGGAGGTGTTTATATTCAAAGTTATATATATTCAAGTTCGGGCCGGACACAGTTATTTTCGGCGACTTTTATATGAACTGACGAACCTCGCGTTCACATGTGGGATGGTTAAAATCAAAGCAAATATGCGGCAAAAATGACTAACAAACTGTGAATAGACGTAGCCTTCAAGGGAAATATTGTGTACCATTTCGATGGAGGAGATTTGAAATAAACTGTCCGGTCAGGAGAGCGACTGTAAAGGCCTGTTACCGTAACACAGCCCATTAAAACAATGAGAAATCTTACTCAACTAATAAAAACCTGTTCAAAGTAATTTTAACTCTGTAACTAAATGCATTCAAGTGGCGGATTAGAATTTCGAAACAAATTTCACAAACTCAGATAGTATATTAAACAGGTTAAACAGGTTAAACAGGTTTGGAGAATTGCTGTTGAGTTATAGGTATTTCAAATGCAGAAAAACACGAAAGCGATGCTAGAAAGGCCTCCGTTGTTTTTCTCATACAAATCTCTAGTTTCCAATGGCTGTAACTTCATTGCTTTTTCAGATACAGTATTCACATTTCACAAGATCACAAATAACGACATGCTCTTTCGCATGGTAATTACAAGGTTTTCTGTACAGTCATGTGGATAAACTAACGAAACAGAAATACACTTTATGAATAAGGTCTATTTCGTCAGTTATTTTAGGAAGAGGTTGGCAGCAACACGGTGTGACAACATCACTCACCTCTGTTGGAGTAGACACACGTACTTGTACTTGAGCGGCATCCACGGGTTGACCTGAAGGGAAGGACGACTTGCGACTACGATCCTTACCCTGATGAAACAAGGGAAAAACACTTAAGAACGAAATACACAATATCCACCACACAAAAAAGAGATGGTGGGTTGTACTTTCACACACAATTCTTTGCGTGCGAAAAACCTTAAATCTCTTTTTCAATCGCGGTAGAGAGGTTTAGAATATCAAAACCAAGCAAGTAGAATGCTATGAGCATGCAAGGCGTGTTATTTGAACTATGTCAGGTTCGAAGGGATTGTGTTTAAATGTCATTACAGGCGCCATCTTTCCCGTATGCTGGATTGAGGATAATTGAATAAAACCTTCAAGTTTCAAAACAAAACTACAAAAACAACACCCTGAGATAGAAGAAAAATACCATATGAATGCCCAGATGTGCTTTTTAAACGTTTTCGAAAGAGGATGGAAAAAATCAAGTGGATTACAAAAACTTATTCTAGAAACTTAGTTTCGGTCACAGCCTGAATCGATTTCAAGTTACGCTAAATTTCTCATTTTTTCATCCACTCGAATCATTGCAAGCTTCATAAAAATGCTCTCAAATTGTTTCCAGTATACCTGGAAAGAATAGGCTTGCTAATTTGAGTAGTTATTTTTATATTTCGTCAAGAGAACGTTTATTATTTGGGGGTTGACAATAGCTCCTTTAAAGTACCCATTTCAGTAATATGCAGGTAGACTAGCGCACATATCTCACAAGCCACGAGTCTGAGACTAGCCTAGCCAACTGTTAGTTCTTTTGATTGAAGCGAATGTCATTAATTTACGCTGCTTTAAAATCCGAAACGCAGAATTTTCAGCGTTTTTAGAAGCCGTTCAGACGGCAAGTTGTAGTACGTCGAATCGCCGTAAACTTTACTCGGTTTCAAACTTACCAGTAATTCTTTAACCATGGTGAGAGCGGCAGAGAGGAAGACTACAGGTTATGGCTTTACTGATGCTTCGCTCGTCTATTAAATTTTCTTGGTTTTCGTGAAGTTAGAGTGGCACACTCCCACATAATAATCGCCTGATTCAGTGTGATATTCGCTTTCACGTTACTGCCAACACACTAGGGGCGTCAGTAAACAATTAACTGATCCATTTACCACACAGGAACCATTAAAAACTCTTCTAATGGTTTTGTTCTTTACATTTGCAAGGACTGTTTATCCAATATCGGCGAACAGTGGTTCGCAGATTAATACGTGATTTGGGCGATATTTACATTGAACTGTGTTAAAAGAATAGTGCTATTTCTTTGGTCACGAACAATGTAACTTTGGGGTCGAAATTTCGTGCAGTGCAGTCTTAACCACCTTATCTAATACAGATCATGCTAATCTCTGCATATATGGCATGAAACGCAATACTTATATTAGAACTCAGAAATTACGGAGCTTTTCAGACATCGTTGCGTCACGGTTTATTTGATGCCCTAGGCGTCAACCTTATTATCGAAGAACAATATGCGCCAATAACAACAATATGAGGGCTGCAAACCTAAAATTATTGTGCCGCCCTTAACTTTTTCAACGTTTTCAATTCATAGGCAGCCCAAACTCTTAGTATGTCTGAGTGGCACTGTGTTACACGAAAATTATAAGGCTTTGTATGTATCAGTTTCAACCATAGTTCCCTAAATCAAGAAAAGAAATTGTCCTTTAATATATTCTGTTGTCCTTCTGTCTCTCTGGGGTCAAGAAATGGCGTCGTTCGGGTGATTCTCTTCGACGGAAGCCGCAACAGTTCTAAACCCCAGAGTCAACGGAATACTTTAAATTACTGGCTAAATACGGTATCCTCCCGAGTTGTTTTTTAATCCAAATTCCATACAAAGCCTTGTGATTCTCACGTATCACAACACCACTGATACATACCACGCGCTTGGATTTACAACAACATTGGGTCTATTTTTCATTTTACTCTGATAAAGTAGAAATCTAACGGATGTATTTATGATTTATTCAAGCCATAAAGTTTAATTAGGGACGTTCCATGCGATACTGATAAAACACTATCACAAGCTTTTGTGATCTCAAGCGGCTCCTGTCTCAAGTTAATAAGAGACGCGTGACTTTCCCCCTGATAACAGAAGTCTCTAGAGACCACAAGTGTTTATTTCTTTTTCAATCAATTTGCTCTGCCTTTGGCCGGCTTGAGTTTCTGGGTTCTAATGCTAAGGTTTTCTTTACAGTAGGCCAGGCATCCATAAGGCGGGACAAGTTTAATTGATAGTTCCGTCAGCCGCATGCAACAAAATCAATATGGAGATTGGTGAAAGTCTTCGTAACTGTCCGAATCCAACCTTGTGCTAAATTTCTTAAATCTTTGCGAAGATCTCAAGTTCAGTTGTGTTTTCATCTCATCGGACGAGCTTGTGGGACAAGATGGCGGCCGTATTTTCCCGGGGAACATTGCTGCATTGTGATTGGTCTAAATTATTTTTAATCGACTGGTTCGGAAATATGAAATTGCGTGCACTCTTGTCATCACAAACAACGTACAATTCCCCAGCGTCAACTGATAACAATGTCTTTGTTAAAAATAAGGATTGGCTTTTGTAAAATATTTATTCCGCCTTCTATTCTCCTTGGCTAATTAGACATTCACTGTTATCTGAGGGACATCAAAGCAATTTCATTTCGATACCTGGGGTGCTCCATTTACATCAATCCATGTGGTTGGAAAATTAAAAATAAAACAAAAATGGGAAATAAAATTTTAAAATATGTATGAATGGTACGTGCGTCCACCGAAGAGACCGAAAAAAGCGGAAAAGTGATATGCGCGTCCACAGGAGAGACCGAAAAGAGCGAGAGAAGTAGCCCACGTTTTCCAAAACTTTCCGAACGAAAAGACGCATACCATTTAATTTTCCAACCGAAATTTCTGGTTTTCGGTGTAAATGGTAAACACCCAAGCCTTTCTTCTCGCATAACGATAAACAGGCGAAAAGTTTGAACACAAACATGCAACAATTTTCATCGCGTTTTTATTGAAAAATTATGCATTCTTGTTTGTATAAAATAAAAATAAAAATTCAACCTGGGTAGGTATCTGTGGCCATGGGGACTGGACCCAGAGTTATTGCGCAAACAAACTCGCATTTTCTCCCTGTGCGATTATTCTGAATCCTTATAACTCGGAATTCGAAAAAAAAAGAAAGGAAAAACCCAACTCGAAAATCTAAATTAGTTACCGCTGCACATATACAGACAGACAGACATATAGACTATCGGTATATATTACGTCATAAAGCCGCGACTACCGCACATAAAAACTGTCGAATGAATCCTCGGTAGATTAACAGTTTCGGTACATTCTTCATAGCACGTTTCTTGGAGTAACGGTTCTGGAAACAGCAACGTCGACCAGAATAAAAATATGTCTGATTTATGAAGACTTCGCTATCAGTGAAGTGATCTCTGTATGCAAAAGGGCCTGTGATCTGATAAAAAGACTTTAGTTGAGCGTCAAACGTATTTAGCATGGTATTGCTAATTGGATATAGAGTTTATTAAAATAGTGTCTCCACTGAGATGGTAAATAGCAGATATTTGTTTGCGTTCTCAGTCTACGCACATTCCACCCTCGTTAATAGGACATTTTCATTATGGCGTCATTTTAATAGAACTACCAGAATCTTTTCAAATTCTCTTTCTGATTCAGATTTTTAAACTCCTTTGGGAATTCTAAGACAATGGTCCAAATTAGAGGAACAAAAGGACTCGCGCAAAGAGTTCTGGTAGTTGTAGTATGTGACGTCATCATGCAGTATCCTAAACGGAAGCCGTCGGAACCACAGAAAGTTTCTGCATTGATGATGCTGCATTAATGATGCCGCATTAAGCAGGTTAGTTAATGACAAATGTATCATCGTCAGTCGGGAGCGAAAAGCGAAAGCGTCCGTAATAACGAACACAAACTGTCGCTGTACTTTTTCTTGTTCACGGAGAAGGATGGCAATCAATATTTTGCAAAAATCTTTTTCAACCAAACAGTGCAATTTGGGATGAATTGCACTGCTCTAAGCCAATCAGAATCGAGACATTTTGTTGAGTATGTGATTGTATAAGTAATGCTTCGGCTAATAACGATAGCATGAACGGCAAAAGACTGTAAAAGGTGCTAATTTTCTATTCTTCTTTCTCGTATTTTATTGGTTGATACTCATAAATTCAATAGAAATCATAGAAATAACGCATTGTCATTCGATCATTTTTGAAGTTTGAATCTACTTTTCATCAAACTAACTTGGTTTCATTTCGAAGAACATCGTACGTTGAGACTGATAGATATTCTATGTTCTCCCTTTCAGATTGGCTGGATGGTGGCTTCTTTGAGTTTTCACAGTAAAAAGAACCCATAGCATAAAAAAAAGCACTATATTTTCTGGGTGAAGTTGAAGTTTGGATTGTAGACATCTCATACAGCACTCATGCATATTCAAACAAATACTCATCGCCGCAGCATATTCAAACAAAATACTCATCGCCGCAGCATATTCAAACATACTACTCATATTGCCGCAGCATATTCAAACATAATACTCATTGCCGCAGCATATTCAAACATAATACTCATTGCCGCAGCATATTGTCTTTTGCTATAGTTCTTAGCTGAATCATTACATAATAAAAAATATTGCTTCCTAAAAGGGCTTTTGAGCAGTACTTTAACATACACCTAATACCATAAATGTTGCAAAATTAAAAACAAAACAAAAAAACAAGACAATGTAAGGGATCAGCAGAGCACGTCGCTTTGTTTCTATTTTCTGTTATTATTTTTACAACTGCTCAGTTCCTCGTGTTCTGATAATGGCAATAAGGACATTCACTCGCGCAAGATTGATTACGTGATAGAGCGGTTTTCAATTGAGCGTAGTAAAACCAAACGCAAATTACCCACAGCCAGCCAATCATAGGAGCGAGTAATCACAAGTAACTCGTAAATGGCTTCCCTGTGAGCCAATGACAAACCAAAACAAAACCAAAATCAATTTGCGTTTGGTTTTACTTTGGATTCTTATTGGTTGGTTTACTTTCTCAGCCAATAGGAGAGCTCAGTAAACGCAAAACCAAAACACTTCCAACACTCAATTGAAATCCGCTCTACTACACTCAACTGAAAACCGGTCTAGCGCGCTAGAATCACTTTTTTGTCGTTGTCCTCTTGCTCGCTTCACGATTTTTAATTTGTCACGTTTTGCGTCATCTCACGGTCAATACAACGGGAAACTATCGTATAGAGCGGATTTCAATTGAGTGTCGGAAGTGTTTTGGTTTTGCGTTTACTAAGCTCTCCTATTGGCTGAGAAAATAAACCGGCCAATCAGAATCCAAAGTAAAACCAAACGCAAATTGGTTTTGGTTTTGCTTTGGTTTGTCATTGGCTCACAGGGAAGCCATTTATGCGTTACTTGTGATTACTCGCTCCTGTGATTGGTTGGCTGTAGGTAATTTGCGTTTGGTTTTACTACACTCAACTGAAAACCGCTCTATTTGTTAAACGTCAACGTTATCGAAATTAGGTGTACCATACAAAATAATTTTCAAAATAGATACGAAGATACAAGGATATACATTGTAAGGAAAACGACTATTCATAAATATTTCTTCCGCATGTTGTTGCGGTAGGCTTAGATTTACATTGGGTATTATGTAATATTCAGCCGGGCTACATTTAGAAAATCAAAGTGGAGCGGAAAAAAACAAAACTTATAGGGTCACTGTCAAATGATCAACTTTCCCATGAAGAAAGACATAAATAACTACTCAGACTTGCACAGTATGCTTTCCAGGTAGACTGGAGAAAGTTATACACAATTTTGATGAAGGATGGCAAAAAGATGAAAAAGACTGTTTTTACGAGAGATTTAGAGCAACTTGAAATCGTTGTAAATTTCTAGAATAATTTTTTTTGTAATCCACTTTAATTTTGCCATCGTCTATCGCCGGACAAAGTCTGAAAATCATATCAGGGCATTCACATGGTATTTCTCTTTTATATCAGGGTGTTATGTTAAAGAAACTTGAAGGTTTAATTCCATTGACACTGCCCCTTTAAACCAAGAGAAAATCGATTTTTTGAAAACAGCAACGAAGGAACAGCTGTCTCCGCTGTAATCAGATCACCTTAATCTGAGTCTAGAATATTCAACGACAGATAGCACGCGATCTAACGTTTAGGAAAGGACACTTGAGAGTCCTTTTAAAAAGGAAGAAATGGAACCATCTTATACCATTTAAGACCGCCAGAATTAACCATTATTATTGTCGTAATTTACAACTTCGTAAATCAAAGGATACCGAGGCTATCGACATCAAATCGAGGCAGGAAAATCCGAAACAATCTTAAAAACACCCTAAATAACTGAGCAGGTAGATGGGAATGGTTTGGAACTATTCTTTTTACTGAGAATTTCTTTATACTATGACAAACATCAATCACGCGCAAGGCTTGATAGTTCCAGATTTTCTAAGCAAAAATAACCAAACACGTCCGAGGGTGGGTGGGGTGGGGGTAAAAGTTTTCCATCTGTACACAAATTGCCATCACATCAATTTTTGCCTGAATATTGACGGATTTCAAATCGTGCTAGGACGCTCGCGGCAAAAAGTACGTTTATTTCTGCGGCATTTTGAACCCCAAAGAACAACACGCACATAATCGCTGTTCTCAAACATATGCTCTGAAAAGGAACGACATTAACGTGAGCTGCGTAATATTGTATATACTAACCTGGCCGTCTTTTCTTTTATCTGTTGAAAAAAAAAGACAGTAGATTTAAAAATCGGTTTTTAATGTTAAACTCGAGGTAATGCTAGTATCGACAGGATTACAACACGTTCAGAAACTGAGGGATTCTTACTAAATAAATAAAACAATTATAATGAACGCCCTCGGTTCACAAGAATGGAGGAAGACACTGGAACAACTTTACTAAGTGTACTCTAGTTTGAAGCGGAAATACTTTTTTTTACAAATGGAATAACAGATTTAATTGCTTCCTTCACTAATTAAGGGCGCGTCAGTTTGGAAGCTATTCTGGAATAAGAATAGCCAGAATAATACGTGTAAGCGTTCGTTTGGGAGCTGTTCTTATTCTGGAATACTTGAAATACATTCTGTGTAGTCTGCTCCTGCAGGTAGAATAACAAGAACATACATATTCCAGAATAAGAATATCCCAAATGAACGCAACCTAATATTTACAGTAGTGTGTTCAGGGATAAAGCTGCTGGCTTAACACACACGCACGCAAGCCCAAGGACGCAACGAATATCCGCGATATCCTGTAATAATGACCGGTGCTCTGTGCTAAGTAATAATTAGACTGAGCTCAAAGTGTTTATCGGCAGATGAAGCATATTCATGCGCAGTTGTTCAAGTCTTTTGTTTCAACTGGCGGTCACTATTGTCTAACCTCTGCCTACCCGACAAATAGTCGTACTTGAAGAAACCTCTCGACTCAGGTCCATGGTAATGAATAATGGGCTTCTTCTCGACTCAAATGATGAGTTTTCTAAAGGTACTTAGTATACACCAACTAGTGGACTATTATAAATCCTGCATTCTGATTGGCTACCCTACTATAGGTCTATTTGTAATAGCCCATGGAAGAGAAAAACCGCACACATTTTCACAAAATAAAAAATAAACTTCAATTTCTTTCTTTCTATTATTTTCTACTGTCCGACTAGTTAGTTTATGCTAAAACAATTAGACCTCTCGCCCTCATGGGCTATTGACTCGTAGCCCATTCGGGCTGCGGGTCTAATTGTTAAATAGACCCATTGCATAAATGGCGTCCAATTTAAATAACCACTCTTAGGAATCTTTAGTCTTACATTCTTGTGAAGACACTTTTGTGTGGCAAAGTGAACACGAGGCTAAAGTGGACAATACCTATTTAAATTGGACGCCACTTATTGAATGGTCCATGCACAACTAAACCACATGTAACGCTACATTGTGCTACCTTGCTATACGTGATTATACAATAAACAGCGAAACGCACTCTCTGATTGGTCAACAGCCATGTGTCATTAGAGTACAGAAGCACATGACGTCACGTTTATAAAATAAACAGTGTGAAACATGCTCTGATTGGTCGATAGCCATGTGTTATTAGAGAACAGATGCACAGATGACGTCACGTTTTGCATAAAACCATTTCGTATTCTCCTTTGTTCACTAACTATTGTATAAAACCAATATGTCACTCTGTCGTGGGTCTGTCCTCTTATACATACACAGATGACGTCACGTTTTGCATAAAACCATTTCGTATCCTCCTTTGTTCACTAACTATTGCATAAAACAAATAGATGTCATTCTGTCGTGGGTCTGTCCTCTTACAGATACACAGATGACGTCACGTTTTGCATAAAACCATTTCGTATTCTCCTTTGTTCACTAACTATTGCATAAAACAAATAGATGTCATTCTGTCGTGGGTCTGTCCTCTTACAGATACACAGATGACGTCACGTTTTGCATAAAACCATTTCGTATCCTCCTTTGTTCACTAACTATTGCATAAAACAAATAGATGTCATTCTGTCGTGGGTCTGTCCTCTTACAGATACACAGATGACGTCACGTTTTGCATAAAACCATTTCGTATCCTCCTTTGTTCACTAACTATTGCATAAAACAAATAGATGTCATTCTGTCGTGGGTCTGTCCTCTTATAGATACACAGCTGACGTCACGTTTTGCATAAAACCATTTCGTATTCTCCTTTGTTCACTAACTATTGCATAAAACAAATAGATGTCATTCTGTCGTGGGTCTGTCCTCTTATAGATACACAGCTGACGTCACGTTTTGCATAAAACCATTTCGTATTCTCCTTTGTTCACTAACTATTGCATAAAACAAATAGATGTCATTCTGTCGTGGGTCTGTCCTCTTATAGATACACAGCTGACGTCACGTTTTGCATAAAACCATTTCGTATTCTCCTTTGTTCACTAACTATTGCATAAAACAAATAGATGTCATTCTGTCGTGGGTCTGTCCTCTTATAGATACACAGCTGACGTCACGTTTTGCATAAAACCATTTCGTATTCTCCTTTGTTCACTAACTATTGCATAAAACAAATAGATGTCATTCTGTCGTGGGTCTGTCCTCTTATAGATACACAGCTGACGTCACGTTTTGCATAAAAACATTTCGTATTCTCCTTTGTTCACTAACTATTGTATAAAACAAATAGATGGCATTCTGCCGTGGGTCTGTCCTCTTATAGATACACAGATGACGTCACGTTTTGCATAAAACCATTTCGTATTCTCCTTTGTTCACAAACTATTGCATAAAACAAATAGATGTCATTCTGTCGTGGGTCTGTCCTCTTATAGATACACAGCTGACGTCACGTTTTGCATAAAACCATTTCGTATTCTCCTTTGTTCACTAACTATTGCATAAAACAAATAGATGTCATTCTGTCGTGGGTCTGTCCTCTTATAGATACACAGCTGACGTCACGTTTTGCATAAAACCATTTCGTATTCTCCTTTGTTCACTAACTATTGCATAAAACAAATAGATGTCATTCTGTCGTGGGTCTGTCCTCTTATAGATACACAGCTGACGTCACGTTTTGCATAAAACCATTTCGTATTCTCCTTTGTTCACTAACTATTGCATAAAACAAATAGATGTCATTCTGTCGTGGGTCTGTCCTCTTATAGATACACAGCTGACGTCACGTTTTGCATAAAAACATTTCGTATTCTCCTTTGTTCACTAACTATTGTATAAAACAAATAGATGGCATTCTGCCGTGGGTCTGTCCTCTTATAGATACACAGATGACGTCACGTTTTGCATAAAACCATTTCGTATTCTCCTTTGTTCATTAACTATTGCATAAAACAAATAGATGTCATTCTGCCGTGGGTCTGTCCTCTTATAGATACACAGATGATGTCACGTTTTGCATAAAACCATTTCGTATTCTCCTTTGTTCACAAACTATTGCATAAAACAAATAGATGTCATTCTGTCGTGGGTCTGTCCTCTTATAGATACACAGCTGACGTCACGTTTTGCATAAAACCATTTCGTATTCTCCTTTGTTCACTAACTATTGTATAAAACAAATAGATGGCATTCTGCCGTGGGTCTGTCCTCTTATAGATACACAGATGACGTCACGTTTTGCATAAAACCATTTCGTATTCTCCTTTGTTCATTAACTATTGCATAAAACAAATAGATGTCATTCTGCCGTGGGTCTGTCCTCTTATAGATACACAGATGATGTCACGTTTTGCATAAAACCATTTCGTATTCTCCTTTGTTCACAAACTATTGTATAAAACAAATAGATGGCATTCTGCCGTGGGTCTGTCCTCTTATAGATACACAGATGACGTCACGTTTTGCATAAAACCATTTCGTATTCTCCTTTGTTCACTAACTATTGTATAAAACAAATAGATGGCATTCTGCCGTGGGTCTGTCCTCTTATAGATACACAGATGACGTCACGTTTTGCATAAAACCATTTCGTATCCTCCTTTGTTCACTAACTATTGCATAAAACAAATAGATGTCATTCTGCCGTGGGTCTGTCCTCTTATAGATACACAGATGACGTCACGTTTTGCATAAAACCATTTCGTATTCTCCTTTGTTCACAAACTATTGTATAAAACAAATAGATGTCATTCTGTCGTGGGTCTGTCCTCTTATAGATACACAGATGATGTCACGTTTTGCATAAAACCATTTCGTATTCTCCTTTGTTCACAAACTATTGTATAAAACAAATAGATGTCATTCTGTCGTGGGTCTGTCCTCTTATAGATACACAGATGACGTCACGTTTTGCATAAAACCATTTCGTATTCTCCTTTGTTCACTAACTATTGTATAAAACAAATAGATGTCATTCTGCCGTGGGTCTGTCCTCTTATAGATACACAGATGACGTCACGTTTTGCATAAAACCATTTCGTATTCTCCTTTGTTCACAAACTATTGTATAAAACAAATAGATGTCATTCTGTCGTGGGTCTGTCCTCTTTTAGATACACAGATGATGTCACGTTTTGCATAAAACCATTTCGTATTCTCCTTTGTTCACAAACTATTGTATAAAACAAATAGATGTCATTCTGTCGTGGGTCTGTCCTCTTACAGATACACAGATGACGTCACGTTTTGCATAAAACCATTTCGTATTCTCCTTTGTTCACTAACTATTGTATAAAACAAATAGATGTGATTCTGTCGTGGGTCTGTCCTCTTATAGATACACAGATGATGTCACGTTTTGCATAAAACCATTTCGTATTCTCCTTTGTTCACTAACTATTGTATAAAACAAATAGATGGCATTCTGCCGTGGGTCTGTCCTCTTATAGATACACAGATGACGTCACGTTTTGCATAAAACCATTTCGTATTCTCCTTTGTTCATTAACTATTGCATAAAACAAATAGATGTCATTCTGCCGTGGGTCTGTCCTCTTATAGATACACAGATGATGTCACGTTTTGCATAAAACCATTTCGTATTCTCCTTTGTTCACAAACTATTGTATAAAACAAATAGATGTCATTCTGCCGTGGGTCTGTCCTCTTATAGATACACAGATGACGTCACGTTTTGCATAAAACCATTTCGTATTCTCCTTTGTTCATTAACTATTGCATAAAACAAATAGATGTCATTCTGCCGTGGGTCTGTCCTCTTATAGATACACAGATGATGTCACGTTTTGCATAAAACCATTTCGTATTCTCCTTTGTTCACTAACTATTGCATAAAACAAATAGATGTCATTCTGCCGTGGGTCTGTCCTCTTATAGATACACAGATGACGTCACGTTTTGCATAAAACCATTTGGTATCCTCCTTTGTTCACTAACTATTGCATAAAACAAATAGATGTCATTCTGCCGTGGGTCTGTCCTCTTATAGATACACAGATGATGTCACGTTTTGCATAAAACCATTTCGTATTCTCCTTTGTTCACAAACTATTGTATAAAACAAATAGATGTCATTCTGTCGTGGGTCTGTCCTCTTTTAGATACACAGATGACGTCACAACGTGACGTCACCTGTGCATCTATTTAATTAACAAATGATTTTGTCTGTCCTAATATTGACGATTATTTTCATCATAACATGGACAAAATAGCTGTGGATCCACGAGGCGTCCTGTTTTTTTTTATAAGACCATGGAAAACGTAAACGACTTCGGCTTTATGCGGCCGCGCGCAACAGCATTATTGTCTGTCTTTTTACTGATGATAAAAATTAGCCAATCAAAGAGCGAGAAAATGGGCAGTTGTTGTAAAAAGACGGACAGGCACACTGCAAAATAACATATATTTGTTTTATACTGCATCTAGACTTGGATTACTCTATCCGTATTCAACCCAAAAGCAGCATTTAAGAGGTGCTGCTTTTGAGGGTGAGGTGACATTTCAGACATACAGGCTCTATGTTAAAATGTTCCCCTTTTTTAAATGGATGGCCAAAGCTGATGAATAAATTACTACATATTATCCGGGCGCAGGCTTTCGCCTTTTCCCTTCTACAAGCCATAGCTGAGCAAGAAATCAAACATGTTTTAACCCACCTGCATCAGAACGGCTGTGTTTTCGATTAAACAATTGCTTGATGGATCCTGGACTGTTTCTGTGAGGCAACTCAACGTTAACTTCACTGAAAATGATAAAACAACAGCAGGGATTTTGCTACTGAAGTGCAGTTTTGTGTATTATTATATGGCAAGCCACTCTCAATGTTAAATCGAGTGTTTTGACTGGCTGGTGCTCGGTCGGGATTTTGCCGTACGGACCGTTACCATGCTAACGGTCACAAAGTCGCATATTTTGGTCTAAGCTCAGGAAATTGAAAACTCAAATCGAGCCGTGTAAAACAGAGATAACTCGGCACTTAGTGGAGCAGTTTAAGAGCACAAACATCGTAATAATACCGTTTTTAAAAGAGAGAAAGACGGCCATCAAAAACTGTGACCTGTAAATATAATTAGAAAGATTACCTCCAAAACGAACTTGACCATTTGTTGTCCGCAAAAATTACCATTAAAGGACAGGAAAGAACTAGTTGCAATACAATGCCGTTCAAAGATCTATTCTACAGAGACAAGCCGATAGATGTCTTGTTAGGTTCTGCAGAAGTTTCAGAAGTCACCGTCTAGCAGAGTTCAATGTACGGAAGAATCATTTTAATTTTCCTGGCCGTCAACTACAAGCGAGTTCCAAACGGCGACATCACATGAAGTCTCCACTCGGTAGAAACGATATTAGAACATAGCTTAGTAATGTATCAGGTAATGCAGAGATCAAACACCCCAACAGCGATATAACTGAACAATCCGACTACAAGAGCAGCGGTGTTTTATCAGATTTAAAACACGAGGGTGCAGCCCGAGTGTTTTAGATCTGATTAAACACTGCAGCGAGTTTTGTAAACGGCTTAAAAAACGTCTAGATTTATAGTCATGTAATTCAGTTATTTTGGCGATACGACCTACTTCGGCGGAGAAAATCCAAGTTAAAGTTTATGTAAATTAGGATGAAATCTTTATCACATTTAAAGATCGCTTCTCGCTCAGTGATTTCCTTTGTTTTTGCTTCATTAATTATTCATGAGTATTTTGAGGCACTTTGATATGCACTGTCCACATACATCAACTTCTGAAAACGGACACATAAATTCGTGGAAGATCGGATAGATAGTAGCAGAAAGAACAAACATAAAAGGATTGCTTGACCTTACTTTTGAGCTCGTTCCACTGGTTTGCTTTCATTTAGCCCTAACAGGGATTTCAGATCTATTATGTTCATCTGAGCAGTGATTTGACCAGTGCGGTCTCCAACCTGCAAAATAAAAACAGAAAAGGAATTCAGTCTTTTATATCTAGATAATCTTGAGTTTTTAGACATTAAATTATCCATGGCTCTTTAGGGACTGTTCGTTATTTATGGGTAGATAGATAGATAGATAGATAGTTTTTATTTGGAGTCGTATACATCTGTACATAGACATTTATCCAAATAAATGTGCACTTCACTGTGCTACAGGTGTTTGGGGTCTTTCAGAATTATGAGAGTCGAGGCAGAATCGATCAGAGTTCTTTGAGGCCATTGTCTCTATACATAAAACATTCGTATATGAATTTTGCAACTATAGCTGCTGTCCTATTGTTGGGGCTTAACATTATTTTTAGCCGACTTTCCTCGGATAACTTTTCTATGTTTATCTGAAATTCATTTTGTATTGAAGCATGGAACGCATTTCGTAAATGGTTATATTTATTGCATTTTACGAGGAAATGAGCTTCATCCTCAATCTCCTTTCTAGGCAGGCAGAATTTGCAAAGTCTTTCATCGACCTTTTTAAATGGCCTAGCATGTCTTCCTTTTTCAATTTCTAAATCATGGTTGCTTATCCTAAGCTTTGTTAGAGCCGTTCTATGCTTCAAGTTTCTTAAGCGTAGATAGTCTTCGAACTCGTAATTTACTTTAAAATTTCTGTAGGTCCTTAGCTTATTTCTCTGATTGGCATTTCTTCTTGTATCATTGTAAATATCACTGTGCCAATTTTGGAACTCTATGTCGCATAGCCTTTGCTTAAGTTTCTTGCAAATTATTGATGTGTTATCGGCGATAGTGTTTGAGGGGACTAAGATATTTCCAAATCCGAGCTGGAGGACTATCCTCCTTTTTTTTTTGTACCAACTTGGAGGATTATTTAAGAGGCTTGAGTCCAAAAAAGCGTCCACTGCAAGTTTGTCGGTATCGCAGACTTGCAGTTTCAGCCAGAACTTTAAACTCCTGGATATTGCTTCTGTTTTAAGAGGAAATCTTCCTAATTCGGCTCGGCATGCATTGTTTGTTGCGTATTTGGACACTCCTAAAATCCATTTACAGAATTTAATATGTACTAGTTCGATAGGGTCTCTTGTCTAATTTGTTGTTGGAGTCAACCCCCCATACTTCGCTCCCGTATAGTAGAATTGGCTGAATTAAGGAGTTGAAAAGTTTGAGCGTTAGCTTTATATCTGTTCTAAAGTGATCTCCCATTTCTTTGCGGAGTTTGAATAAGGCTTTTAACGCAATTTTTTTCAACTCCTGTTTAGCTAAAGTGAAGTTTCCGAATGCACTAAAGGTTAGGCCCAGGTAATTATATATGAGGTCACGTTTTCCAGAGTTATATTATTAAATTTAAAAGTATAATTATTCATGCTTTTCCCCGTGTTATTAAAAATATTTTTTTTAGTTTTATCCATATTAATTAACGAGTTCAAAATCAGTTTGCAAGGGGGGTAATGTTTTTGATTCACAGATGAAGAAGGGGGTACATGTTTATTTCTTGTTTTTATGTATACCGCAGTTCTGCAGTTCAACTTTTACCCTGGGCATTTTAGAGGGTGGCACATTGTTTAGATATGGCAATTCGGGGGGAGGGGAGGTGGGTAAATTATTATATGTGCTTGGGTTGATAACTAAATACCGGCTCCCCCTTATCCATAAATAACTAACAGTCCCATACCTCTTTGGAGATTTCCAGGTGCTTCTGGGCATAGTCCAGCGCAACCTTGTGATTTCCAAGGGCTGTGTGCGCATTTCCTAAACTCCAGCACGCTCGGCCCTCGCCGACCCTGCGAATTCGAGACATAATTAATAAGTATTTTGCAGGAAAGAGTTATGTGCTGATATAATAAAATTGGTGAAATTGGCCTTTGCAAGACTAGACTAAATGGCCGGTGAAAACCCTCAAGATTGGCCCGGAATAGGCCCTTTGCAGCTAACAGTCACGTGCTGATATAATACTTCGTTAACGAATGAATTGAGCTCGTGATCCCCATGGGAAAGGCGTTGCCATGGATGCTAGAGGGCAAGCTATCTTTAAAAATACTGTTTTAGAAAGATAGACAATCGATTGGAGGCGGAAAATAGCATTTACATATATGTTTGGCTAACACTACCGATCTCTTACAAGTGCCTTGAAATATTTGAATTGAGATTTATTTGCCCTCCAGTACAACCACGTGCTTGCATTACTGCAAAAGGCCTATTAAAGGCCTCTATCTCAATTAGCAGGGACAAAATCTAAACTAAGTAGGAATGCAGATTACTGTAGCCAGAGGTGTTTGAAACTAATTTGAACAGTCTCATTGGTCAGCAGTTAAACGTTGTAGTCCAATTTACATTTCTAACTTTTTATAGCCCTGTATCACTCCATATGCCATAATGTAGTACAGGATTCTTATAATAGCCGCTACCTACACAACTATTTTTCTTTTACTACTTCTCGCATTTGGAATCAGTCTGACCTAGTTGGCTGCCAGTGCAACAACTGCATATAATTCAAGGGCACCCAGCGAAGTTTTCGGTTAAAAAGCTGTTCGGGAGAGTAAGTTAACCTAAAACTTTCGGATTTGAAAAAATTGTCCCTAGAAAATTGTTTTCTGAAATACTGGCTAGAAAATTTGTTTTCAATCCCTCGAAAATTATAGAAGAAAAGGGAGACTAAAAGGTTTCCCCTAAAATATTCGTACGTCCCAATTCGTCTGATCAATAGAGTCAGAACAACACATTTTCATTCCCTAAGAATTGCCTAAAGGCAAAAAAGAATCCCTAAAAAATTCGTACCTCCACAAAACTGTTCTAGACTACTAACAAATTCGTAGGCCAGGAATATTTTGCCATAGTATTTTCGGTTGACGCGATTTCCACCTAGAAAATCCGAATAGCTAATAGCTTTCTAGAATACGTCAAAAGACATAGTAGGCGCCTTAAAATGGCTAAATAAGCTGCAGACAACTGGTTTCAAACGAATTTCAAAAAGTACTCGTTGGGTGCCCTTGATAATTTAGTGGTGGTTAGTGGTATATCAACATTTTTTTCATATTCCCAGATCTAACCTCTTATGTTATTATCAAACTCATTAATAATTTCATGAAGCAAAGACAAAGGACATCACTGAGTGATCAGTAAATCTGCTAGAGATTTCGTCCTGATTTACATAAACTTTTGCTTCGATTTTCTCGGCCAAAATAAGCTGTATCGCCAAAATAACTGAAAACAAGACTTTCTACATCTAGACGTTTGATAAGTCCGATACAAAATTCGTGTCCGTGCTTTATGGGATTTACTCGCTTTCAGCTCGAGTTTGAAAATCCCATAAAGCACGACCACTCATTTTGTATCTATTACTTTAAATTCGCTTAATTATCTTACATAATTATTATATAGTATTTACTCTATCTTCATAAATTTGAAGTAGTAGTATCTCAATATATTCTCACATTCTTAGATCTAGTCTCCCATTATTAATTAAATTCGCTGAGCTAGTCACATATAGTCTTATCGATGCATTTTAAACACATTATCCTTATAATTAAATCCATTACTCAATCTAATTTCCTCATACCTTACTCTAGGTTTAAAAATTAACTCACATAATTACTACATAGTATTTACTGTATATATATATTTCCATTATATTCTATTATTATTAGTTTTGTATTTTCAGTTGTCGAGCCCCTGGCTTGGGTGAATGAGCAACCACTCCCTGTGTAATCGACTTTAAATACATTATTGTATTGTGGACATGCGCAGTTTGTGCTAATATACATTGGGGAATTCCACCGCGGATTCTGAAGAAAGTAATCTATTTGCCAAAGCTCTTCCTCGCGCTATGGGCTTTTATCGCACGGCGGCCATGTTGAGTCCCAGGAGAATAAAAACCTTTGTTTTCGTCCGGTAAACTCGTTCTGAAACCAACCAGTGCGAGGCTACCTGGGCCAAAACTATTGTTTTATCCAAGATGGCCGAACTGCGATAACAGCCCATAGAGGCGAGAATGGAGCCAGCTGTCGTGTTCAGTTTAACAGGGAATTCAAACAACCACGACGGCAACGTCTAGGTTTTCGAAAAATATGATGAGTTGAGTTCCATTCACGCCGAACGAAAAACGAATTAATTTACTTTCGTACGTTCGCGTTCTCTTCAAAACGTACAATTTGAGGTTTCCACGTTGTGTTTTTGCAGAGAAATGCCAAAAATATCGACGACTGCATGCAGTTATTGTATTTTGTAATTAAGACTATTGTTTTATGTCGTCGTCCTTGGTCGTAAAAAAAACAATTAAAGGCGAACAAAGGAAATAGTAAACACCAAATTTCGGGACAAAACATTCCGGGAGAAACATACGTCCCGTCGTCACCCTCCTGGGCCGGGTTGTTCAAAGCCCGATTAGTGCTAATCCAGGGTTAATTTCCATGACAACCAATAGGTTCTGTGTAGAGTTAATCCAGGATTAACACTAATCGGGCTTTGAACAACCCGGCCCAGGTTGCTTAAGGTCCTGTTAATAAATACAGCAGGTAATGAGGTGGATGGGTGGGAAAAGCGGGAAACCCAACTGAACTACAACAACAAAAGACTGAAATCAACTATGCAGTGAGAACGATTCGTGTGGGCTCATGGGAGACCGCTGACAACTAGTGTAAAATAACATCCATGCACCAAAAGCATGTGAGCCAAATTGCTGTCAGCGGTAAACTTCATGAATTAATATCATGTCTCTAAGGTAGAGTATTATGAAGATAAACATTTGTCGCTCCGGTAATGGCCTCCCGTCGACGTCACCACAGTCCAAGCGTGGATGGTCTGCGTAGTGGTTATGACGTAGTGGTTATGACGTAGTGGTTATGACGTAGTGGTTATGACGTAGTGGTTATGACGTAGGGTCTTATGACGTTTGCCTTACATGCAGGAAGTTATGGGTTCGAATCCCAGTCGAACCGACAATTTGTTCTCTCATTTATATTCTCTTCTTGTTTACCTGTGAATTCACGCCACAAATTAGCCCTAAAACCTCGTCGTTTACGTGGGAATTTGTTCTCACAGTAGTTATGGTTTGTGTTAGTGTATTTTAGTACACCACTAATCCGTAATGTTAAAAGCAATTCAATATGATAAGCTTATAGGCGCATATTAATCCCATCCTTATAGCCCTCCCTATTTCGCTATGACGTCAGACTTTGTTTACTCCTCGCCTTTTTCTCGGACCGTACCTTGATAATAACATTGTTATTCTGTAACGTAATGGAATTTATTCATACGGCGACCATGTTAATCCCAGGAGAATAAAACCCTTTGTTTTACCCCATCTAACCTCGTTCTGAAACTGCTCAGTGTGAGGCTACACGTGTGAAATCTATTGTTTGTAGTCAACAGGCCGCCGCGTGATAAGAGTGAACAATGAACAAGTCCAATTACTAGAATTTCCGAAATTAATGCTATTTAATTAATTCATGATTGAAGACACCCTTAATTTCGCACGAATTTGTCAGTTGTCTTGCCATGGTCTCGCTAATAAAAGTAAAATAACCAAAATTTCTTGTCAACTGACTTTAACGGCAACTTGGGTACGGTAAGCCGGTTACGGCAACTTGGGTACGGTAAGCCGGTTACGGCAAGCCGGTTACGGCAAGCCGGTTACGGCAAGCCGGTTACGGCAAGCCGGTTACGGCAAGCCGGTTACGGCAAGCCGGTTACGGCAAGCCGGTTACGGCAAGCCGGTTACGGCACGCTGGTTACGGCACGCTGGTTACGGCACGCTGGTACGTTACGCTGGTACGTTACGCTGGTACGTTACGCTGGTACGTTACGCTGGAACGTTACGCTGGAACGTTACGTTTGGAACGTTACGTTTGGAACGTTACGTTTGGAACGTTACGTTTGGAACGTTACGTTTGGAACGTTACGTTTGGAACGTTACGTTTGGAACGTTACGTTTGGAACGTTACGTTTGGAACGTTACGTTTGGAACGTTACGTTTGGAACGTTACGTTTGGAACGTTACGTTTGGAACGTTACGTTTGGAACGTTACGTTTGGAACGTTACGTTTGGAACGTTACGTTTGGAACGTTACGTTTGGAACGTTACGTTTGGAACGTTACGTTTGGTACGTTACGTTTGGTACGTTACGTTTGGTACGTTACGTTTGGTACGTTACGTTTGGTACGTTACGTTTGGTACGTTACGTTTGGTACGTTACGTTTGGTACGTTACGTTTGGTACGTTACGTTTGGTACGTTACGTACGTTACGTTACGTACGTTACGTTTGGAACGTTACGTTTGGAAGGGAACTTGGGGAAGGGAACTTTGATATGATAACTTATGAATGAATTACATGTGTGGTTAATAATAGATAAAAGAATCAATTACAATACTGATATTAAATAATGCTAATTCTAAAAACTAACCATAATAACTAATGTAGATATACAGTAATAAAATAGCAATAAAACTTATAAAATATCTAACTAGGTTGCAGCGTAGGGCATTATAAACGAGTTCTTAACCCAGGTGATCAACTCCAATATTCTCATGACCTGCACACAGATCGAGATTTGGATCTCTCATTTTCTGTCTATCGGTTTGAATGATTTGAGCCTGCAGTATCAGAAGACAATGTGCGCATGGCAAATGGCATGAGCTCGCCACGCACGAGGTCTTCGGCCGAACAGTGAAGAAAACAGTAAGAAACATATTATTTTAATTTGCTCAGTCATACATCATGTCAAGTGCAATTATTTGTTTGCGGAAGTATTCATCAGGCTGACGAATATTTTAGTGACGTTTCAAGAGGAAGGCAATGTGCTTTTATGTGCTTATTGGCGTTATGTGGGCAATTATTTCCACCTGTGGACCTCGACTTAACAACAATGATAGAGATAGTTCTTAGTATTTTTATCACCAGTATGACACACAATTGTTTCTTTTCAGTAAGTGAAGTGTCAATGGTTGAACTACTTCTGTTAATGCCCAAAGTGTACATTACCTTAACAAAAATGAAAGATGTAGTTCTTAGTATTTTTATCACCAGTATGACACACGTTTGTTCCTGTTCAGTTAGTGAAGTTGTAGTGCTTACATTATTTCTTGTAAACAAAAACAGAAGTACATCGTAAAAATCACCTTTTCCTCCTTGTGGAAAGAGAAAAAGCCTGGGAAAACTCTCGGCCCGGCATTAAAAACTATTCAAAGTACTTTAACAAAACTTATTCAAAACAGAAAGTTCCCTTAAATAAAGTTAACGTTTTATTTTTACAAATTGCCGTTATCCATGTCTCATTGACTCTTAACGACCGTCTAATTATACCTTGGCTGTCTGTGTCCTACATGTAAGAGGAATTAAAGAAATATTTATAACTCTGAAACAATTCACTGACAGCTGTAGAACCATGCCTAAACAACATTACATTCTAACGAAAAAATACATACGAATTTCCTCCATTTTTTCATTCACTACATTTGTGCGTCATCCTAAAACCACAAATTCTCTACCAACAATTCGGCAGCATTTCACTTGCCATTGGTAACTCCTAGTTTTAATACTACCCTTCATACAGCTCCCAGTAATTAAGTTGTATGAACGATAGCACTTAAGGAAGAGCATGAAAGCTCGACTCCACTCAACTTCCACTCTACGAAAAACCATTCACACAAACACAGTTTAAGAAAATGTTCTCCAATAAATTGGTTTAAAATTATTCTATTACAAATTTCGCATGCTGAAAGACACCCAAATATATTACGTGTCTTAGACGCAACGTTATCGCCGTCATGCTTGTAAAATGTCATTACTAAAGCCATGTAGGTGTCTATTGCCTGCTGTATTCTGTGCACCTGTCAAGTATATCAATTTACTTTTTCTGTGCTTACATTTTTAACAATACAAAATATATTTTCGCATCCTTTTTGATCGTAAGCCAATAGCTCGCATCCTCTCTGATATAGCAACATAAGCGATATCAAATCGGCGTGTAATGATTCCAAAATAGTGTTAGTAAGCCATGAAGTAAGCGATGAGAGACAAGCAGTTACTAATATATCATGCAAGAAAGGTCACTCGAACTGGCAAGCTAGCTATTCCTGGTAAGCTAGTTATTCCTCCTAAGAGAAATTACATATTGAAGGCATTCGCTCGCGCCGATTTTCTTACCTCCGCAGACACGGCATGGTTTCGCCCTTACACAAGTCTTCAAAGGTTTTTTTGCCCCAGTTGACAGGCTTTAGAAAATCAATGTCTACCTCGGAAAGAGGAGCGACAGTGTACCTTCGTTTTAGTCTAAAGACTCGCTGGCGAGCCTCGCGTACAAAAGCAATCATGGAACCTTGTGCCACGTTTACAAGGTGTCTTTTCCTTGAAATTTTGAAACCCCACTGATACAGTTCTTGTAATCAATTCTTTCCGCTATTCAAAACGTAATGACTTCTTCGGCTGGTTTGAACAGCGCTAATGGGAATCAGTGCCAGAGTTCTTGTCGATAAGCTACTCGTTGCATATTATATACTGATAATATTTCAAAGATAAGGCCTGGGGCTTGTTCTAATCGATATGCTCAGATTCTCGAGTCGTATTGAGATTCTGTTTGGAAACTAAGACCACGGCAACATCATGCACATATCCGCTGCACTTATTGCTGGCGTGCACGTGACGTCATCGCCGCCACTTGGTCCCCTTTAACAAAGGATTCCTCGTTAGCTTCTCTTGTTAGTTCATCCATGTTGGTGTACCATGTTGGTGTACCTTTAACAATAGATTCTTCGTTAGCTTCTTTTGTTCTATACACCAACATGGCCGCCATGCCCTTTGTCATTTGAATCTCTGGGGATTGAGTGCAAACCATCTATACAACAAGAAGGCGACCTTATAGACCCTTTCAGCTTGCCTGTTTGTTGCCCTATTTCAGACTACATGCAGTTCTGCAGACGATTCAGTGCTTTGTTTTCCAATTACAGAAATTGGTAAACAGAAAAACAAAAACGCATTACTCAAGGAAAAAGTCACGTGGTCTGAAATGGGGCAACAAAGAGGCAGGCTGAAAGGGTCTATTGCTTCGAGTTCCAAATTAATTATAAATCACGTGATCAAAGCTATACCATGGTAAAAGTGGCAATCAAAAGCCTTAAGGACGGCTATCTCACCATAATCTTTGAAGATTATACAAGTCCATTTTAACCTAAGAAACTAACAGGATGTTTAGAAATCTGTATATCAAACTGATATATGATATGGCTAAAAGAATAAAGCTGTCACTTTTCTAGCAAACAACTTTGAATTATTATTATTTTATTTAAAAAGGCGTATTTTTTGTTTTGTTTATTACAATGAGCACTTACTAGATTCTATTTTAATACGCTGAGATAGTAGGGACCTTAAGCAACAAGGACGGAAACGGCAATGACGACGGGACGTAGAAAAAATTTTCTACCGAAATTTGGTGTTTACTATTTCCCTTGTCCGCCTTGAATTGTCTTTCACAACCACATTTTCGAAAAATATAATGACTATAGAGGTCCGTTCACGCCGAACGAAGAATGATTTGATTTACTTTCTTACCTTCGCGTTCTCATTAAAACGTACAATTTGGGGTTTTCACGTTGTGTTTTTGCAGAGAACGGTTGAAATGTAGGCGACTGCGTGCATTTTGACGTGCAGTTATTGTATTTTGTAATTAAGGCTATTGTTTTATGCCGTCGTCCTGGACGTTGCCGTCGTGGTGGCTTAAGGTCCCTAAAAAACAATTTACACCTTCTTCAGAGAGCCTTTGTAAACACAATATTGTACTTTACAAAGATCCGGCACATCACGCGATCTACTTACATGTAATTGATAGAGTATAATTATGAACTACGAATATTTACGTACATGGCTCTATGCGCTCGTTCAACTACCGAATACAAATCGTGTTTACGTAAGATTGACATATAAACAAAGCACCAACATTAAACCTACTACTTGGATTAAGGTGTAGCTTGAAGCGTGGGTGATTCTTGGAACTCCTCGTTTTCTGGGTTGACAGATCGGCTTGAATTGGTACGAATTTTGAAACTTTATAAAGCCCTTGATAAAAGTCGAGTAACGATTACAAAGCGAGTGCTTTTCGTAAGACAAAACGTGCACTCAGAAAATAGTTCTAGCTATATGGTGGTGTTTTAAATCGAAGAAGAAAATATTTTCCAATAACTTCCTTGGCACAGTTAAAACGAATGAAAGAACTGACATAATTACTGAATTAACGTTTTACTTAGTTGTACTAAGTAATGCGCAACATCTATTTACCTGGCATGTCATCTTAACTTCTCTTTTAATCTGTCTGGAGGAAAGAATAACCGGCTAACTAAAACCTTTAACGGATTGGACTGTTGCAAGGTTGACACGTCTAAAGCCGTTGTCTCATGTAGCTCGTACCCCCTCCCCCTCCCCCCCCCCCCCCCCCAAATGCAATTTGCTTCAAATGAATGCAAAAAGCCCGTGGGAGAAATACGCCATACATGTAGCTTAAAGTGCCCCTAAACCCTTTTGCAATATTTATATATATGAAACTTTGAAAGGCTTTGAATACTTCTGCGAAGAAATTTGTGGCTTACAGAGAATACTCTATGTTCTAGGCTTGTTTGAAATGGTGAAAATGTGACCTCTCCTGACCCATGACCTTGTAAGAAAAAGACTGGGTCGATTCCCTATCTTACGTCATCCAATTAATTCGACTTTGCAATAACTTGAATAAATATTTAGCATTTTGTCTAAAATAGCTGTTTTCTTTACTAAAATCTCAGACTGTGTATATTCTCTATATATCGATGCTGTTGTGATAGAAAGGTGTCATGGACAATAATGCATTAATGAGGTGACGTAAGATGAGGAATCGACCCAGGCTTTTTCTTACACGGTAATGGGTCAGGAGAGATCACATTTTCACCATTTCAAACAAGCCTAGAACATAGTGTATTCTCTGTAAGCCAAGAATTTCTTCGCAGAAGTACTCAAAACCTTTCAAAGTTTCATATATATAAAAATTGCAAAAGGGTTGAGGGGCACTTTAACACATAACAGTACCGCCCACACAGGAAACCTAAGCCTTTACTGAGGTATGAAAAATAAAGTAGAAATCTACCGAATTCACTCTTTTTTTCAGAAAACAAAGGAGGATTCATTTCATGATAATGTCAGATCTGTCAGTATGACTAACTTCTTTTAAACGGCGAGCCTTTTCACTTTCTTTTATGCTCGACACTTCAGTACGTAATTCAACAAAACAAGATTTATTGAAAGACAAATCCAGAAATGGATCGTACAATTGCAGTGTCAAATATCGTGGTGTTTAGTTTGGTTAAAGTCCTCGAAACCTATTCATATAACGGCGTATTTCTGCTTCAATAGTTTATTCACATGAACAGAAAATATTATCATTACCATGTGAATGAGATGTCGAATTAGTGATCTTGTGAAATTTGAGTGTCGAAGCTTAAAAAGCAATGAAGTTACAGCCATTTGAAATTAGAGATTTGTATGAGAAAAACAACGGAGGCCTTACCAGCCTCGCTTGTTTTTTTATGCCATTGAAATATATATAACTCAACCGCAATTCTCACATTACTGAACACAATTACTAGTTTTAATATGATCTTACATGTGGTAGAATTAGTTCCCCTCTACAGATTTATCTTCCAAATTATGAGGCGGCCATTATGAATTCGGGGTCAGAAATATCAGTGAAACATAACAGCACTGATAAAACAGTAAAACGTTTCAAAATGATTATTCTAGAAGCAGTAAAAAAGTATAAATAGTACTGATTTGTCAACAATTAACTAATGTCTTTGTCGTAAATCCGGAAAATGCTGAGAAGAAAACCAATGCAATACTTATTTCAGTGGTAAACTGAAGTGACACTAGAGAATAGAAGCTGGTAAGAGATTCGAATTCTTTATTGACTACTAGAAGCTTCTAGAATATGTTAGTTTCGCAATTTAGTGGATCATTCGAAATTAGGGGAGGGGGGATGGAAAGCCGAACACGCAGTCGCCTACATTTCCACCGTTCTCTGCAAAAATACTATGCGAAACCCCCGAATTTCACGTTTAAAAGAAACGCGAACGTAAGAAATTTAAATACTCCGTTATTCGTTCGGCGGAACTCTACGCTTTTCGTATTTTTTCAAAAATCTGGAGAAAAAGCGACAACAGGCGAATAAAGGAAACAATAAACACCTAATTCCGCGAGAAAACACTTTTTTATGTCCGGTCGTCACAGCCATTGCCGTCCTCGGTGTCCCTTTTATTAACGAGGAGAGAAGGAGAGAAGGAGAGAAGGAGAAACAAAACAGTTGTAGTAAAACTGCGCTAGTGTTTTCTACTGAAATGTGTTTACTAATTTATTTTATTCGCCTTTAATTACTTTTTACATCCACATCTTCGAAAAATATGAAAAGCATAAAGTTCCGTTTACGCCGAACGAACTTGAAACGTTTGCGTTATTCTTGTTAACGTAAATTTGGGGTTTTCACGTTTTGTTTTTGCCGAGAACGGTCAAAATGTACTCGAATGCCTGTATTTCCACTTGCAGTTATCGTATTTTGTAATCGAGGCTGTCATTCTAGACGTTGCCGTCATGGTTGCTTAATAGGGAGCTTAAGCAGCCAGGACGACGACGGCTGTGACGACGGAACATAGAAAAGTGTTTTCTCCCGAGATTTGATCCTTACTATTTCCTTTAGTTGCCTTCAAGTGCCTTTTGTAACCATATTTTCGAAAAATGTGATCAGGACAGTTCCGTTCAGGCCAGTTCCGTTCAGGCCGAACGATAAACGGTGCGATTTACTTTCTTAAGTTCGCGTTCTCCTTTGAACGTAAAATTGGGAGTTTTCACGTTGGGTTTTTGCAGAGAACGGTCAAAATGTAGGCGACTGCGTGCATTTTCACGTGTATTTATTGTATTTCGTAATTAAGACTATTGTTTTATGCCGTCGTCCTAGGCCGCGTCGTCGTGGTTGCTTAAGGTCCCTAATGTCATAGGAGGCCTAATTTATTACAAAATTGTATTGGCGGAGAATTTTTTTTTTTCTACACATCCATGTTATATTTGGGCCTTATATCAGTGATTTTACCAAGCATTTTGTATAAATCAGAAAGTTTCATTCACAAGAAAGAAATGACCTTTTGTTGGCTTCCTATGACATCACGGCATTAGCATGTTGGAAATAGAAACCTCTAACTCATAGACGCCACACACAGATCAAGAAATATTTTACTATTCACACATTTACTTGATGTAGAATCGATTTTATTGATAAAAAGAATAGGCTTATAGGCATTTGTTCGCGTTACTGTTTCCCGCCAAAGACTTTATTCAACAAACAACAATATGGACAAGCAATTACCAGCAGTTTTTTTTAGATCAAACAAAGTATTTCCGTTAGCGCAAACTTACCTGCAAAAATCTCATAAAAAGCAAAATATATTCCAATTTCTACGGAAAACTTTAAATTCGGGCGGGATTCTAGTGAGGATTATATAGAAAGAGGCTTCGCTCATTTTCATTCTAAAGCAGTATCACGTTCCAACTATTAAAGTGGCTATATGCCTAAATTTTGTATCATTAAAATCGATTCTAAATCAAGTAAATAGGTGAATAGTTGAGTTCTAGAGGTTTCTACTTCCAATGTGCTCATTATGTGATGTCACAGGATGCCTCATTTATTATACAAAAACGTGCTGGCAAATTCTACACATCCATGTTATATTTGGGCCTTATCAGTGATTTACCAAATATTTTGTATAAATCAGTTCCATTCACAAGGAGAAAGAAATGACCTTTTGTTGGCGTCCTGTGACGTCACATAATTAGCACATAATTAGCATAATTAGCATGTTGGAAATCGAAACCTCTATAACTCATAAACACAACACTCAAATCAAGCAATATATTACTATTCACCTATTCAATTGATGTAGAATCGATATTAATGATAAAAAATGTGGGTTTGTAGGCACTGTAAGATCTTCTTTTTAACCCATTGTTTCTGTTGTTTCAGTATTATTCCGACGAGGATGTAAGACTGAAGTTTACAATATCTGACTCCATTTAACCGGCGTTCTCAAGCGGTATCTTTGTTCTTGGCTTTCTTAATAGCCGGATACACCTTCAGCTCTGCCATATGTATTTCAATTGTCAATTCCATTAAGGGTTTTTCGAATAAGTTTAAATAATATATAAAATATAAGATACACTCAAAATTAAAAGCTTACGATATAAGATAAACAACTCTTCTAACTTTTCTAAATCATCTCTTCAACTCTAGAAAACATATCTTCTAAATCATATCTTCTAACTACAGAAAACATCTCTTCTAACTTTTCTTATAAGTGGTCTTAAATTTTTAGTTTTACCTTTGTACTTTGTAATCAATTATAAATAATTTAGTTTAATCAAATATCATTGTAGGTTAAAACCTGATGAATTTTACCGTGGATAAATAAAGATTTCAATTTAATTCAATTCTAAATCATCTCTTCAAACCCCCCAAAACCTCTTCTAACTTTTTTTATATATACCTTCTAATTCCGGTAAACATCTCTTCTAACTTTTCTATATATACATGTACCTTTTAACTCCAGTAAACATCTCTTATAACTTTTCTATATATACCTTCTAATTCCAGTAAACCTCTTCTAACTTTTCTATATATACCTTCTAACTCCAGTAAACATCTCTTCTAACTCTTCTAAATCAACTCTTCCAACACCCCAAAAACCTCTTCTAACTTTTTTATATAATATCTTCTAACTCTTCTAAATCATCTCTACTAACACTAGAAAACATCTCTTCTAACTCCAGAAAACATATCTTCTAACCTTCTAAACCATCTTCTCTATAACTCCAGAAAACATATCTTCTAACTCTTTTAAATCAACCGGCTCTATTAAACTCTTCTCAATCAACTCCTCTAACTCCAGAAAACATATCTTCTAACTCCAGAAAACATATGGCTTCTAACTCCAGAAAACATATCTTCTAATTCTTCTGAATCACATAACATACCGGGCCGTTAGACTGCAAAAGCGATATTTTCTCGAACAAAACACAAAGCCCGAATTACAATTTCCTTGAATTACAATTTCCTTGAATTACAATTTCCTTGAATAACAACATCCTTGAATAACAACATCACACTAAAAGCTGTCGACAACATGACGCACGGTTTTTAACACCAAAAACAGAATGACGGTTTCAAACGTCGAACTTTTGATGCGCCGAGCGCAAGTGTCAGCAAGTGAAACAAGAGTTGATTAGGCGGCTTCTTTTGATCTAATTAGGTTCGGCTGATGTAGACGTTTGAACTGCTGGTTTCCACTCAATCCCCAGCGATTCAAATGACAAAGGGCATGGCGGCCATGTTGCATTGGTGCCCCAACAAAATTAGCTAACGAGTTCAAGGGCACCAACATGGCGGCTATGACGTCAAGTGATAGCCAGCAATTAGGAAGCGAACATTGGAAACAAACAGCAAAACATTTGCGTTTGGAAATTCTCAAACTCATGAATAACTAATGAGCTCAACAGCCAATCGGGTCATCGCATTTAGGTCAGGTGACCTTATACCGTGTTTTGACATCAGCTCAAACCTGATATAAAAATGGCCATATTTATATAGCGCCATATCACCACAGTCTCCATATTACTAACATATCCCGCCAGTTATTTTTTTTCGGACTGCTTACGGCGCTAATAGCTGCCACGCAGTTTACAATGTTGAGTGGGTGGTTAGTACAATGGCCAGGCTGCTGATATCCAAATACGACGCTGTGAAGGACACGAAGTGTTTCTTAATATAAATATTCGTCACACTTGAAATTTAAGTAACAGGGATTACATCCAACTGTAGACTTACATAAGGAGAAGTAAAGGAAAAGCCTGATACAAATAAAAACCAGCGTACAGAGTATTACTCGAACCACCGACCTCATGAATACTTCCTACTTCTAGTCCTCCAACATGTCCACTACACTGTAGGAACGCTTGTTGAAATGAACCAGAGAAAATAACAATGACAAGCCTTGTGATCAATAACTGTATACAGCTACTTCCAGTCCTCTGACATGCCCACTACACTATACGAACACTTGTTGAAATTAACCAGAGAAAATAATGACAAGCCTTGTGATTAATAACTAATGCAGCAAAATACCAGACAAATATTTCTCCCTAATGATCTATGAATACAGGTATTGTTTGAGAAGCAATTTCAAAAACTCGTTCTGTGTATTTCATCAGGGATTCCAAACACCTCGAAAGCAATGTATCCCTCGGGGCTGCGCCCTTCGGAATCTAACGACTTTCTCGATGTTTGGAACACCTGATGAACACTTGACCTCGTTTTGAAATAGAAACTATTAATAATTAATGAATTCAACAGCCAATCAGGTCATCCCATTTTGGTCAGGTGCATGTACATTGATACACGATGAAACTCCACATGAAGGTCACAGGATGCATCTTGATCTCCAATCAAATGACAGATGCATCTTGATCTCCAATCAAATGACAGATAAATCTTGATCTCCAATCAAATGACAGATGAATCTTGATCTCCAATCAAATGACAGATGAATCTTGATCTCCAATCAAATGACAGATGAATCTTGATCTCCAATCAAATGACAGATGAATCTTGATCTCCAATCAAATGACAGATGAATCTTGATCTCCAATGAAACACCAGATCAAGGTTGCTCAGATTAGTTCAAAAACTGATAAGACACTTGCATTTTAATAAGCGTTACATCACAGGTATGGCGAGAAGTAAAGGAAAAGAAGGAAATACAAATGCATCTCGAACAATAAAAGTTGTGACTTAGCCTTTTTTGAGTGCACATCTCTGTGACGTATGGTTCAATAAAAGCACTCGACCGAAGCGGCCTCGTGCTTTCATCTGTTCTCGGTGTTTGGATCCCCTGGTAAAACACTAGCTCTCGTTTTTGATCTATTACTTCTCACTCGTATTTCCGGCATCTTAAATTAATCGGATTACGTGTACCCAATAGAACCGTGACTATAACTGCATGTGAAAATGCACGCGTCGCACGCATTTTTACCGTTTGCAAAAACACAACGTGAAAACTCAAGATTTTACGTTTCGTAGAGAACGTGAACGCAAGAAAGTAAATTACTCTGTTTCGTGCCGGCTTGAATGGAATTCTATGCTTATTCTATTATTTTTAAAGACTGAGTGGTAAGAATAGCAACAAAAGGCGAATAAAGAAATAATAAACACAGGATTTGACGTCCTTGTTCACGTCCTGTCCTCACAGCCGTAACCCTGGGCGACAGGAACACGAAGAAATAAAAGGCTATGAGATGAGGTATAAGAGGTGGGAAGAAAAATAAGACCTCTGGTGTTATCCGTTGAGAATCTCACTTCCATGCGAACATCAGGTTCAGAATTTGAACATCGTCCCTGATTGGATTGGTGCTGGATGTAACGGTAATTTTCATTGGCTTACCAATGGCACTGCAAAACCGGTTTGACTTTTTAAATAATGAACTTTTGCCTCTTAAACCAGTTTATTTCCCATTGTTGAACCCTTTCAGCCTCAAAAGTAACATCCAGGGCCGGGTTGTTCAAAACCCGATTAGTGTTAATCCTGGATTAACTCTGCACAGAACCTATTGGTTGTCATGGAAATTAACCCTGGATTAGCACTAATCGGGCTTTGAACAACCCGGCCCAGATTAGCTTTACTGATCTTCATACATTTCTTGTAGTGACAGTTAAGAGAATCTGGTGTCACATCAAACAGTTTTATCTCCGGCAATATTGGTGATAAACTCCGATATTCTCCAGACCTGCATGCCTTGCTTCACTTTGTTCTGTTATATGTATTTTTAAAAACACAAAAAACAAATTGTTTTAAATAGTTGACGTCGAGACACAGGGAGCCGTTATCGGGTCTCCCAGCCGGCCAGTGGCTTATGTTTAAATATTCATCGCATTGAATTTAGGTCGCTTTTTGAGGAGGGAGGACAACCGGAGAACCCGCAGAAAAACCCTCAATGCAAGGATGTCGCTCTTGCTCATACAGACCAACAAACTACTCACATATGGCACCGAGATCGGGAATGGAACCCAGGCCACAGAGGTGAGAGGCGCAGCATTTACCACTTAGCCACCGCGCATCTTAAAGAGAAGTTAGATGTCACGGACAAGCTGGAACGAGCACTAAATGGAGGCTCGTGCGGGGGATTCTTTTCTAATGCTAATTAGCTTATAGCAAATAGACAATATTCGTATTCTCACGGACAAGCTGGAACGAGTACTCAATGGAGGTTCATGCAGGGGATTCTTTTCTTATTCTAAATATAGCTTTTAGCAAATTCCCCCGCATTAGCCTCTATTGAGTGCTCATTCCAGCTCGTCCGTGAGAATACAAATCTTGCCTATTGTTGATGTCATGAAGTATGTAACTCACCTATCGCCCAGGTCCTGTGCTATAGCTAGATGCTTGATGTGATAGTCCACAGCCTCATTGTACTCTCTGAGTAAAGTGAACGTATTGCCGAGACTGTAACATGCCTATGAAGCATTGGAAACAAGACAACATAATCAACCCGCCATCAAAACCACGAAGGCAACGTCTAGGGTCGCGGCTAGATTCCATCCGCCAGAAGGTCGAATTGCAATTTTCTCAATGTTATATTTCTAGGGTACAAACTAAAGCGGCACTTAGAAATTTGGGCGAACAAGTACGCTTCCCTCTACTATATAAAAATATATTGGCTCCACGAAGACTCGAACCGAAACCCTAACCCATCTATTAACCGAAACCCTAACCGTCACTATCCCTTACGTCACGAGGGATATGCTGTCAACAACCGCTTTGTTAGAACTTTTATACTGCATGCTGTTTGATTAGCAGGCGTTACTTCATTAGACACCAGTTCCTGCTCTCAATGAAGTATTTTAGTGCAGTGCATTTTGGTATTACGTCCCCGCTCAGCGGATGGAATCAAGCCCTCACCAACGTCTAGGACGACGGCAGAAAACAATAGCCTTAATTAGAAAATACAGTAGCTGCACGTCATAATGTACGCAGTCGCCTACATTTTGACTGGCCTCTGCAAAAACACAACGTGAAAACCATACGTTTCACGTTTCAGAGGCTTGAACGTCAAAAGGTATATCACCATGCCTTTCGTTCGGCGTAATAAGTAAGTAAGTAAGTGACTTTATTTAAGTGTCAATGTATTTAGCTTTGCAGCTAATTGGGGACACTAGTCCTACGGATTTACGTCCTTATCCGAGAAGACGTGAAGGTCTAACCGTTTACTGTATTATGTAAAGGCAGCACCTTCTACTCAGTTATTTTAAGACCCTGAGTGTTGGTCCGGCCGGGGTTTTAACCCGCGACCTCCCGCTCGACATACCGGAGCTTAACCACTGAGCTAAGCGGGAGGCGGTATAGCGTGATGAGAACTCTTCGCTTATGTTTTTCGAAGATATGGATGTGAAAGGTAATCAAAAGCGAATAAAGAAAATAGTAAACACCAATAGTAAACACTTTTCTACGTCCCGTCGTCACTGTCGTCCTGGTTTGTTAAAGTCCCTTGATACGACGCAAAGAGGGCCACAATCACAGTCACGGACAGTACAGACTCAGATACACGCAAAAAAGTTACTCATTTCTCTGGCTTCTTTACGAGTACTGAACATCTCGCAATGTCTTTGCTGTGGTTACAAACCAGGGCTCCTGATTCACTTGTTTTATCATGCGTAACAGGCCGACACTTTACAGACTTTGGGAGCACCTGTCCCAGCTGCAAGCACCACAGGCTAGCTTCCTATTCCTGATAATATGCTAGGCGTTTCCTCGCCTAATTTTGCGTGGAATTATGGTACACTTAATCACCTTTTTGCTCGCCAAACAGAACAACCCGAGCAAAGCTGTTCTGTTCTGGTAATCGTGCCTCTGAGAAGCATTATCGAAGAACAGATAAAGTCCAACGACTTTTGCCTGAAAGAGAAAGCTTTCGAAAAGAGTTTTGAGGGATATTAGTGACAACAAATATCAAGTGATATACGCGCCGCCGAGCAAGTTCTGTCTACCGCCGAGTTCCTCGATTTGTTGAGGGACGAGTCTATTCCATTCAGCCAGAATCTGTAGTCAATAGTTAGTTGTAGATGAATGCCACACAGTTGGATAATTGATACCTGGTAAGTTGGATAACCATCTTGACGTTTTCTCCTTTCAAAATATGCAGTTCATGCCGGGAGTTCATGCAAATTAAAGTGACTTGAAATCTTGTGAGGTAATGTATAGAACATTTCCTAACTGCAAGCTTTCGCTTTCAGGCAAAAGTCGTTGGACTTTATCTGTTCTTCGCTAATGCTTCTCAGAGGCACGATTACCAGGACAGAACGGCTGACGAGAAAGCTTTAAAAAATTGATAAAAATCCAACCTGGAGTGGAAGCGCCGTCACAGATTTCTCTTGAGCGAAATGGAATATCTGTCTGACATGTCTATTGTTTAATTGACCAATCACGATTTTCAGTTGCTGGAGCGACTGAACGCGCCTGTGGGAAAAGGCTGCAGTCCCTTTATTTTTATTTTATCCCCCCTCCCTCCTACCCTCCTGGGATTTCGTTCGCGCCCAATCCGCGCTCGGCCATGCAGAACATCGTTTTTCGAGTTTTTCGTGACTAGAGACCAAGAAAAATAAAGAGACTGTTCCCAGTCTACAAGAACACGTATGTTACTTGCGCTTGACTCCTGCAGTTGCATCGAAAGTACCGACATGACCTCGGTGCTCTGAGGTACGAGAAGCAACGATTCGCTGCAGCTGTTATCCCGCGCGCGGCAAGCAGCCATTTGTAACAGTAAGTCACAAGGCTGGCTCACTCTAAAACCCCATTCACTCCGCCGCTCTGCTTCGTTTACCCGTTTAAACTTAAGGGTACTGTGGCGCAATTTTACAGGCATCGTGCCACCCTATGCATAAAGGACATTTTGATTACAACTGGATTTCTCGAGTCAGCAATGAATATTTGTGAAAACCAAAATTGTCACGTAAAAGAACATACAAAAATAAGTAATCCTGTGAAATTTGAGTGTCATAAGTTACATTGCTACAGAGTAATAAACTTTTGAAATAAGAGATATTTGTATGAAAATAGTTAGCCAGGCCCTACCAGCCTCGCTTTCATGTTTTTCCTGAGTCTTAAATGGTAATACCTTTGGAGAAATTTGTGATAAAACTATTAAATTGCACATGATGAATAACTTGTACTTGCTCTTTCAGGTTACAGTGTCAATTTTTCTTCAAATGATAAAATTCTGAAATTATGTAAATTAGGTTCCAGCTTTATGCATGGAGTCTATTTGCAGCAGCTGTTCTCTCGCGCACGTGTATGCAAACAGCCCACTTGAACCATCACACGACTGGTTCGCTCCTAAAGGAAACCAGTCACTAAATGGATACGATATTTTAATGAGAGCACGATATGTTAAAGTTGATCTTAATCAAAACAAGTGGTCAATTAGCTTAGAGGCAGCCGCAATAGGCCCTTTGCAGCTAACAAATCACGTGGTTGTACTGGAGAGCAAAACATTTCTGACTTCATTTATTTAAAGGCCTTGTACGAGATCGGTATTGATATTAGCAAAACCTGTTTGTAAATGCTATTTTCCACCTCCAATCGATTGTCGATCTTTCTAAAACAGCGTTTTTAAAGATAGCTTGCTCTCCAGCATCCATGGCAACGCCTTTCCCATGGGGATCACGAGCTCAATTCATTCGTTAACGAAGTATTATATCAGTACGTGACTGTTAGCTGCAAAGGGCCTATTCCGGGCCAATCTTGATGGTTTTGACCGGCCATTTAGTCTAGTCTTGCAAAGGCCAATTTCACCATACCGCATTATAATGGTTTCATATTTGTATTTGCGCGCTTGCGCACAGTCCATTTCACGGTGAAAGCACGTGCATGGGAGAATAGAGCCGAGTACGAATCGCTATTCCAACTGATTAGCTCAGTTGGTAGAGCACGGTCTAGAGTGCGGGAGGTCGCGGGTTCGAACCCCGGCCGCGACTTTGGGCAGGAAGGTATAAGCTGTTGGCCTTGTCTCCTTCCTCTTGTAATCAATATGAGAAGGACGTGAAAGAACCTGTTTTGCTATTTCATGAAAGAGTAGAGGATTGTCTCCGGTACTAACAAACACTCATGATTGTAAACTGCACGGTAGCACTTTGCGCCACAATAGCAGTCCAAGACCTACCATTTTCCCTTTTACCACCAGAGGTATAAACTGGAATAACAAGCCGAAGCAAGATAACAGTACACCACTCTTCCTGAGGCTAGACTAAGAAATTGAACTTTCATCTGATCATTTTATCTTAAAATTGATCGTCTACTAACACCAAACACACACGTACGAAACTTGCTGGATTTGTCCCCGATTGTATCAGCTCTATGTTGAGATAGGAAAGCCGGCCTTTCCCGGATTAAATAAACTGAAGTTCGTAGTTGTTTTCAGTGTTTATTCTAGAAATCAAACGAAGTGGGCATGTGTCCCATTGCATTTTAAATTTGGGGACATTCAGTCTCGTGTCATATATAGGAGACAATTTTCCCCAAACTTGATTGAAACAGAGAACGAAATATCTGTCTACTATAACACACAACAATAGTGTGGACATGCATTCTAGATAATAGCCATGATTGTGCTTTATAATTGGAAATGGTTACCCGACTCTGCACAAATTTCCTTCTATAACAATCAAAATATTATGACAGATAATGGGTGAATGAACGCGCCAGAGTACAGATGTGAACAAGTAGTGTCCCACGTAAACAACGTTTTGCGAAGGTAGGCAGTCAAAGCGCATAAATATCGCGAAATCATGCCCTAGAATGAACACTGTATTTTTATCAAGCAAGCGTGTCATTGGATCGACAGTTAGACGCCTGTACCACTAATGAAGACCCTGATAAATTAGTTCTTGTTGTTTTAATTTCTTTCTCGTTTAAAGTACTCGGATGTTTTGTCCCCTATCGAAAAAATACCAATTACTGCACCTTGCGGATTGAGTGAATCAAATACTCTGTTCTTGTAGTGTTTCCTAAAACCAAAAGTTCAACAGCGACGAATACACTACTGTACATAGCAACAAACTTAACAGATTATGGACTTCGCAGGAAAACTGAACCGCGGGCCAGACGTTCAATTTTTTCCCCGGTAGAAATCAAACATCTTGAATCTCAAACTAAAGATCAAGCTATATCGAAGGACCTAGAGCTTTCCAACTTAAATTTAACTGCTGGATAAAGAAGGGCACTCGGGAGATAAAGGCTTTGTAGTACCCAATTTTAATAAACACTTGAAATTACAGACAAAGCCAGGTTTTTGTACTTGTTAAATCGACACACAGATCTACAGAATCCATCTAGCCTAACAACAACACATCTATTTCTACAGGTATTTTAACATTACATTAGATCATCAAAAGAAAACGAAATATGTACTGTACAGCCACGTTTTTTATCGAACAGCAACTCACTCAAATTGGCTAGTTAGGTTCACTAAGCCGTGCATTTCCAGGGCTTAATATTTATTAGTTATTGTCTGTGTTGGGAAATCGGTCACAAGAAAAACAGGTGAACCTACCCGCAACTTTTACACACAAAAAAGCAACTAATTGATTGTTATTGAGCCTTGGGAATTGTAGTCCGTGTAATTTATGTATAAGACATGAAAACAAGCGGCCCTTTGTCAATTTTCAGTTTGTTTTACACGCTCACCTGCGCTTCGATCGCTCGATCGCCAAGTTCACGGGAGATCTGAAGAGTCCTCCTATCGAAGCAAGAAATAGTAGCGCTTGTTAGTGGATAGGAAGGTACGTAGGAGCACATTTGCGTCGACATAATAGCTTCTTGTTTCATCCAAGTCACAGTGCAGCATATGTTCAGCTATACTAAACCCAAATGGACAGTTAATGATATTTAAACCCCTGTATGAAAAGTAGATCTCGTGCATTGAAGGTTGGCAACAGCCAATCAGAGCAGCCAGGTTAGATGTTGACAATCTCCAATAGGCTGCTAGACGAACAGTGCACGTGTTCCGCTGCCGGCAAAATTACCAACACAAAATAGTCACGTTGTCAAAAGGTGACTGAAAAAGATGTTAAACTGTCGAATTCAATTCAATTAAGTTCGGCAGAAATGCGACAGTCGATTCAAATGTCGGCTTGAATCTGTCGCACTTATACCGCACTAAAAATTCGACGTATCAATCAACTGTCCCATTTCTGCCAAACGTAATCCAGCTGAATTCGACATGGCAGAAATTCGACGTTTGAACCGAGCTTTACAATTCAGTGTTGGTACCGTTGTTACCAAAAAATTCCTTCCCAACATTAGCATAACGTACGACAGAAATGCGTTTAAATTAGTGTCGCACTTCTGGTACGACAACGCCAGTCGAATGTTCGACACGGATTCGATTCACGGAGTCGAATTTCTGTCGAATTGAATTCGTGACGGCAGAAATTCGACGTTTGACCTCTATTTTCACGTACTTAGAAACTTGGGAGTGCATTCAAGCTTGTTTTTCGTTGCTTGGGTTTTTATTTGATTTATTGTTTTACCACTCGAAAGTGGACGGAGAACCTCAACAGGCTTAAAGCTTTTCCAGGCGCTGTGCGTCACGAGATTTCACGAATTTTGGCCAATCAGCGAGCTCCATAACAACAAAGTCTTGGTGTTGAGAATGCAAAATTTGGTCGACTAAGTTTATTAAATTTCTCCATTTTTGATAAGGTCTTTGCCTATTTCGAAAAAAACGTGTTTCGGAAATTGAAAAGAGACATGTCTGCTGTGCCATAATAAGAGCAACTATTTACGTTTGAGTTATTTCCCTACCATTAACATGAGCCTCTGGCTCGGATGTAAGGGTAACTTATCCCACGTTTCGACATTAATAAATGGTACCAAGAACATCTCAAAGTAAAGTCCCTGCCATGTTCTCATATGAAGCCGCTGTTGTTGTTTTTATTTCACACGAAATCAACTACTTCAAATTCGCTGTACTTATTGTCTTTGATCAGTCTGTATGGATGTGTATGGATGTGTAGTTAATTTAACCCTTCTCTTTTAAAATATCGGGGTCTACCCGGGTTTTACCAAAGTGGTTTTCGTGGTAAAAGCCAATGAAAAGATTGTCCTAGCTCAAGCTGCACCGTCATTTTGTATATTCGGCCGGGCACTCGGACACTGGCGCACGCGCTCTGTTCGAAAATGGCGTGATAATTGCATCAGCAGCGCGCACGAACAAAAATTGGAACTTTTACTAACTGTATCACAGGAAAATTTCTGCAGTTTCCCCCCTTTTTCTTTTGCTTCAATATTGTATTTTTATTCAATACAAAGGTACATTTACGTCAACATCTCGACAGAAACTTTGGTTTCGAGATACTTTAGTCTATTTTGGCAGCTGACATGTTCACTCGATCATTCTAAATTTTCTCCCAAAAATGCATATTTATGAGGTCTTCCACAAATTTACCCATGATGCTGTGGAGAGCCTACTATTTATCGTCCTTGTGCCCCTCTAAGGAGCTCTCCGAGAGCCTACTATTTATCGTCATTGTGCCCCTCTAAGGAGTTCTCGGAGAGCCTACTATTTATCGTCCTTGTGCTCCTCTAAGGAGTTCTCGGAGAGCCTACTATTTATCGTCATTGTGCCCCTCTAAGGAGTTCTCGGAGAGCCTACTATTTATCGTCATTGTGCCCCTCTAAGGAGTTCTCGGAGAGCCTACTATTTATCGTCATTGTGCCCCTCTAAGGAGTTCTCGGAGAGCCTACTATTTATCGTCATTGTGCCCCTCTAAGGAGTTCTCGGAGAGCCTACTATTTATCGTCCTTGTGCCCCTCTAAGGAGTTCTCGGAGAGCCTACTATTTATCGTCCTTGTGCCCCTCTAAGGAGTTCTCGGAGAGCCTACTATTTATCGTCATTGTGCCCCTCTAAGGAGTTCTCGGAGAGCCTACTATTTATCGTCCTTGTGCCCCTCTAAGGAGTTCTCGGAGAGCCTACTATTTATCGTCATTGTGCCCCTCTAAGGAGTTCTCGGAGAGCCTACTATTTATCGTCCTTGTGCCCCTCTAAGGAGTTCTCGGAGAGCCTACTATTTATCGTCCTTGTGCCCCACTAAGGAGTTCTCGGAGAGCCTACTATTTATCGTCCTTGTGCCCCACTAAGGAGTTCTCCAAGAGCCTACTATTTATCGTCCTTGTGCTCCTCTAAGGAGATGAGCCTACTATTTTTTGTTCTTGTCCAAGACGTGAAGGTCTAACCAAGGCATCTGCAGTTCGATCACAAAGGCAGCACCTTCTACTTTAAAATCCTGAGGGAGCAGGTCAAAACACATGCCCTCTCGACGGACCCATTTTGGGGTAGAGGGGTGGGGTTGCTGCCAGCCATCTCCTCTGGAGAGAAAACTCAATATTAAAAATAATTAGTTCTTAAATATATTCAAAGCTAAAAAGCATAATATAGAAATAAATGCACTGCATATTTTGTCTGACGTTATCATTTCATTTTCTGTGTTAAAATTAACACTAGGCCCCCCAGAATGGAAAATAGATGGTCAAAAATGGGGGATGGGGTGGTACCCTGCGCTGACAGCTGTGTCTGGTGAAAAAAAGGATCCCTATCTGGGGCATGTGTTTTGACCTGCTCCCTAAGTGTTGGTCCGGCTGGGGTTTGACTTCGCGCACAACAGACAGGCGCTTAACCACTGAGCTAACCGGGAGAAGAAAACAAGGAAAAACGTAAAAACAAAGTGCCTATGGTTTCTTATAAATCATCGTTGTAGCCAATCAGAGCGCGCGTCACGTGGGACTTATTTCATAATGAACTCGATGTTTTGTTGATGCAAATGAGATCGATAACACCAAATATGGATGCCAACCGGCTGTTGCACATGTTAACTTACATTTGTATGTTTCACATGGTTCGGTTTTCTTTGTTCTTTGCGGGGGAATATATATTTCCCCTTGCATTTTAACAATGAGTTACTATCTATCCCTTTTGCATTTTAATATATATTCCCCTCGCCTTAATTCCTCGCACTTTTCATAATGCTTAGAACTACTGACGTATTCTTTACGTACGGAGAAGTAAAGGAGAGACTATGAAACAATACAGCATCGGCCTTCCGCTCGACCCCGTACCCTTACATATTTTGATGACTTCGATTGCTCAAAGGGGTACTGTCAACCCCCAAATGACAAACTTTCTCATGACGAAAGACGAAATTGCCTGCTCAGATTAGCAGAGTATGCTTTCCAAGTATACGGGAGAAAATTCGAGACAACTTTGATGAAGCATGGCAACGGTTGGAGTGGATGAAAAATACTGCATTTAAGAAAAACTTAGAGCAACTTGAGATTGGCTCACTGTAATCAGAAATCAAATTTCTAGAAGAACCTTTTGTAATCCACTTTAATCTTTGCCATCCTCTATCGAAATAGTTTGAAAAACATATCAGGACATTCACATTATATTTCTCTTTTATCTCAGGGTGTTATTTTTGTAGTTTTGCTTTAAAGAAACTTGAAGGTTCAATTCGACAGACAGTGCCCCTTTAATGTGAAATATTAATCCAATTATTGATTTTCAGCTAGTATTTTTCAATTGCCAAAGTATAAAAAAGCTACCTGGTAAAATCGCAAATCTAAGCTAAGTAAAAGGTTTATTGAAACGCTGATAGATGGAGTCTTTTTGAAGCAGCTGCGGTACTTTCGTCGTTGCCTAAACAAGACTTTTTAAACGACCTGCTGATCGCTAAAACAAAAAACAAGAAATTGTGTAAAGAAGTGAGACCCGCTACTTTATTTAAACACACTCAAAAATATGTTTGTTCAACAACCTAAGCATACTTCACCACTGACGAATTTCCTATCGCTTGCATGAGTGTAGCTGATGCCGAAATTGGAAATCCCCGGTTTTTCTTATGTTAAATAATCCGGCTAGAATTTCACAACGGGATGTTCGTTCTCAGAATACAGTAACTTAATATCCAATTGTTGTGAACCAAAAAGGACTGCCATGTTTGTCAGTTCTAGCTAATTTATGTTAAGTTCTGTAAACATAAATTGAATAAGGTAACTTTATACACCTAGCACCAGGTCAACCGGGACGGCCTTCACCTCCTCGGAACCTGGAATAGTACTGGCTATCCAAACAATAGCCTTCCCTGGAATAATACAAACCCTAACAGTAACACAATGGAATTCGTTCTCAGTACAATCCAAATGGGATCCAATAAAATGCAGGGCTTTGAGAGGTGAAGGCCTCCTGGGTTAACCCCCTGCATGTAAACAGGCCCACTAGAGAGAAATGTTGCATATAAATGTTGCATATAAATCTTACCACCACAATCCCTTGCGAATCTAACAGTCGAAATAACACGTATAAATCATCTGTTCCCTTCAGCGGCAGTATATTGGCAACAGCACTTGTACTGTTTTGTTTTTAAGATTTATAACGTCTCTACCGCGATTTTATAACGGATTTTAAGTTTTTCGCGGGCAAAGGATTGTGGGTACAAGTACAAGCCGCCATCTTGTTTGTGTACGGTTGACTGAGGGCTAATGGCAAGGAAATCGGATGATAGGTATTTCAAATAATTGTTTATGGTTGTTCGACGACAGTTAGGCTGGACATTTAGGGTACATCATCGCAACCTACTCAAGCACGCGGACGTATAATTGCTCACAGAACCAAGCAGCTTTGGAAGCAGATGTTGTACGATTCTTTAATTAGGTTACAGTAGACCTTCAGGGTACGTTTTGGGGGAAACGTTATAGCGCTCCCTCCGTTTATCGCACAAACCAAAACTTTCGCTTTTAGCTTTTTAAAGTTCTTTCTGTAGCTCAAAAAAGTTTGCCGAAAGAAAACCACGTTTCACGCCCCCATATGTCTAGCACCGCCTCCTCGACACTTTCTCCAGTAGCTGGCCAATCTAATCAGATCAGATTTTAATTGATGTCACTTTCTTTCAATGTGCCTGTGTTGTGTTGCGTTCCGCTCTGGATCGGCCCGGAGAAGTGATCCGATCATGGAGAGAAAGGAATTGAAAAGTATATCAAAATCAGGAATAGTCGTTCAAAAGTCTAACCATTATAACAAAATTCCCAGCCGAACAAGTTGAGGAGAAACAATACCGGTACTACGAACAAGTTGAGGAGAAACAATACCGGTACTACGAACAAGTTGAGGAGAAACAATACCGGTACTACGAACAAGTTGAGGAGAAACAATACCGGTACTACGAACAAGTTGAGGAGAAACAATACCGGTACTACGAACAAGTTGAGGAGAAACAATACCGGTACTACGAACAAGTTGAGGAGAAACAATACCGGTACTACGAACAAGTTGAGGAGAAACAATACCGGTACTACGAACAAGTTGAGGAGAAACAATACCGGTACTACGAACAAGTTGAGGAGAAACAATACCGGTACTACGAACAAGTTGAGGAGAAACAATACCGGTACTACACGGCCATGTCAAAGTAAAGCCCGATGTAGCGGAAGCAATTGCCATTGAACAGATTGGGCATTTCTTTTTATTTATTGTACGTTTATCGAAACTGTCGACTACTTTCTGTCGCTTCTAGAATCAATGTGTGTACAAGGACAAAGGTGAGACTTTGCAAGTAGGGGGAAATCTGAATTCTAATTGCGGGGTTTTGATTTCAATGGATTTTCTCACTATTCATGTCGCCGTTTCCTCAGATATCTTCAAATGACATTCTCGAATGATAAAGTAAGCCACATATTAATACGTTTTTGGAGAAAAAACGTAAAATGTCAATATCGGAGCTGATTTGAAAGCTTTTATTATTTTGTGCTAGTTTCGTGGGAATTTGTTACGGCTGAGTAATTCTACACTTCGCATGACACTCTGTCAATCAAACCTTGCAAATTTAATTCCGGCAAAATAAGAAATCGTTTTTTTCCCAATGAAATATAATTTCTTTAAAAAACTTTTTTTGTATCTGGAATATTTGATCAAATACTACATTACAAGCGGGAAAATTTTAACAAATCTCTGCTTCTGAAGGTCTACAGTAACCTTAATTTTCCCCGGTCCGGAACCACTGAAATCGCGTGCTTTGATTGGCTGGTGACCCAGTCCGATTTTTTTCTCATCCGACCCGGTTAGTCTCAAACTAGTGTTTTTCAAAATCAAAGTTGTTGATGAGATTCTTACGTAAACGTACCCTAACAATGAACATCTTGTGTAGAAAGCCTTGGAAAAAGGGGGAAAATGCAGAAAACTGCCAGTTCGCTCAGACTGACAAAATGTATCGCTTCTCTGAAAAAAAAAAAACTCTGAATAGTCCAGTTTCGTATTCGAAAATTACCACTGAATGCAATGACTACAGACGCATGTACGCAGGGTTAGCCTCATTCTGAAGTTAAACATTCATAAATACCAGCGAGAAGGTGCAGAACGCGAAACTAAACAATACGCAGAGTTGTGAATAGCCCACCTTCTCGCTGGTATTTATGAATGTTTAAATTCAGAATGAGGCTAACCCTGCGTACATGCGTCTGCAAATTACATAAAATAAACTGATAAGGAAATCATTAAAAACAATACTTTGGAGAAGAACTTTGCCAAAGGTCTTGAAAACAGCCATCGGCCATACGTACAGGCGAATGGAAGTATGAACAGTAGTGTTTTCTAATAAGAGACTTATTATCAGTCAGAACAAGGTGCTAGTACAATATGGATGCCAGAAATAGAAAAAAAGGGCGCATTTTTGAAATCTCCAAACTTAATTAAGAGAGTTATGTTTTGATCTCTATATGGATGGTAAAGCTCCCAAGAATCAACATTGAAGTGACTTGTTCAGTACGGTCAAGGCATAGCTGTATTAGATATTTAAGACATATAAAACGTTTTCCGCGTTTACATAGCCTGATGCAAACACGAGGAGAAGTTTCCCAAATTTCCAGGGTGTTTGCATCAGGCTATGCATGTAAACACGGAAAACCTTTTATATTTCTTTGTAAAATACACGCAAGATCGAATGCAAAGAGTGAATTTATGTTTACGTCATTTTCGTGTTTACATAGCCCTCATGCAAAAACGGATTGCAGGCAATCAGAGTGCGCGTACTTTCCAATCTCTTTTTAATTAGTGATCCCTGTCCGTGCTCTCTTTCGGTGGGCATCAGAACAAGACCTGTTCTGGATTTCTTCTTGGGTATAAGCCTGCGTCGCATCCGAACTGAACACCGGTTAAGACAGTCTGCGAAGCTTGTTCTGATTGCTCATTCTTACACGTCTTCTGAGTGGCCATTTAACTGTCACCAGCCTGTCACCAGTGCGACTTACGGCTAATTTACATTTCAAAATATGGCGGCTTTTATACACGTCGAGAAGAGCAATGATATTTGTACAATATCAGTTTGAAATCGAGATTCGTTTGCTAGAACAAGAGCAGTTGACCGGAGTTGAGTTCGGATGTGGCACATACTAGATCTTTCCAAGCTGCATGGGGGATTTGTTTGTGTATTCTTCAAACGAGCATTTTGTCGTGACAGATTCTAGTTAATGTGCTTTCATCTGGCACTAAACCACGGGCAGCCTATTACGTTACATTACTTCAAAACCTGACCCGAAATTGAAATAAACCTAACCTTCTCCGATAGTAAAACCCAGGGAAACGACGACAAAGCTCGTCTAGGGCGAGAAATTTCAAGTAAACACCTGACTCACGTGCAAACGAACAGTTTCAACCAAGCGGCCTCTGACATGAAATGCCCGTCATAACAATCTCCGAGGCAGGTGACAGTTGAATGGCCCGTCAGAAGACGTGTAAGAATGAGCATTAGTAAAATCCAATCAGAATCGACTACATATATCCTGGTACTTCGTTGGGGGTCTAGAACAAGCTTTATGTCGCTGTTTCGCAGACGGACTTAACCGGGGTTCAGTTCGGATGCGACGAAGGCTACTTGGGTATCGAGTTTGAATAAATGCTTACAGAGGTCGTGGGTGTAAAGGTATATATACAACTAACTGATTTCAAAGAAATTGTCAAAAAAAAACTGAAAAATAACTATTATAAAATAATCCAAATGGCATGCGCACTCTGATTGGCTAAAAGGCATATTTATATAAGAGCGCATACGCGCCGGCCTCTGGGGCCTGGGTTCGATTCCCGATACGGCGCCATATGTGAGTTGAGTTTGTTGGTACTGAACTCGCCCTGGCTCCGAGGGTTTTTCTGCGGGTTCTTCGGTTTTCCTCCCTCCACAAAAACCAACACGCTCAATTCCAATTCGTTCTTTGATTTAGCCGGGTCCTCACTTTGATCAGCCCCTATGGTTGTTTCAGGTCCCCTTACCATTCAGTGTTATCTCCTTTAAATGTTGTTGTTATTTCATAAAAGCAATATAACAAACTTTCCACGTCTTTGTGTTCTGTTATAAACTCTCGAGATATGTTGGGAGAATGCAGAAAGCCTAGCGGCTCGTGATTTTGAAGTTTTTGTTTGTTCTCCCAACATATCCCGAATATTTATAACAGAGAACAAATACACGGAAAGCGTGTTATATAACAATAGAATAGGTACATTGTCTCATTTCTTTCAAATAAATCACATGATTCGCAACCAAATGACCGTCCATTGTAAGGGATCACAAAACACCGAGTTTTAGAAATCAGAAGTATTAACCGCCTCCTGGTTAGCTCAGTGGTTAAGCGCCGGTCTGTTGTGCGGGAGGTTGCAGGTTCAAACCCCGGCCGGACCAACACTCACGGTCTTAAAATAACTAAGTAGAAGGTGCTGCCTTTGTGAAACAATCTCATTCTCAAACTACAAATGGTTAGACCTTCACGTCTTCTCGGATAAGGACGTTAAATCCTAGGTTTCCCGTCGGCCTCAAGTTTATCAGTCGACGTTAAATAAGGTCGCTTTTTTCTGTTTTTTTTTATTAGTCAATAAGTATATATTCAATTAGAGTAATTAAGTTAAAAAAAAAGAAGTATCAATTAACTTTAAAAGGTAATATTAGTCTAGCCTAGTGGGTTTTTAACTACGCTTTTTTCTCGGCATATCAGTAACTCGTAATGTTAGGGGCCTGAACAGCCTCACCAATCCGAGGTAAAATAAAGCTCTCTATCTAACTGCCATTTGAAATCTGAATAACGAAATTTGAAAAAAACAAACTGTAATCTCTCTATGTGGAATCTATGTGGAATCTATGTGGTTTTCTGTGGAATCTCTCTCATGCCATGTACTGATGACGTATTTTCGCTGACGTCAATGTTTAATAGTTGCCGGATTAGCATTATTACAGAAATTCACCCGACAAACAAACCACTCGAGTTTTTCTTCAACAATTTTATGGACTTACAAACACGTATAATCCCTTTCTAGTTCTTAGCAACACACGCCGTATATGTAAGTCCCAACACCAAATACGGCGTACGGTTCCTACAACTCTTACGTCGCGCGCCATGATTGACAGTTAAGACCCACACTTGAGCAGATTTCGTATGAGTGGGGCAAACTACGACAATGACTTACAGCACGGTTACTCAGTGTTCGGCATGCCGTGACATTGGAATGGTTTCCCTATTGTTTTGGTCTTTCTGATCCAATCAAATTACAGAGTTACGGTACAGGAAATTACAGTATGGTTACGGTAAGGACATGCCGTATTTTTGTCCCACTCAAACCAAGTCTGCTCTATTTGTGAATCTGCCTACACGACGGTAATCTAACGGAAGGGAAATGATAAAGGGCGGTAGTTTTACGTTAAAGATGAGTCTAGACGTTAATCTTACTTGTAATATTCAGCTGCGATCTCGAACTCTCCTAAAAATACGTGTGCGTTACCCAGGTTACTGCATGCACGTCTCTCGGCAGATTTGTCATTGAACTCTCTGGCAATCGATAGACGCTGGAACGGAAACAAATAAAAAGGAGACATCAGCAGAGCAAATGGAGTGTTCCCAAGCATTTATATAAATTGATAAGTTCGACCAAACCGCGGTGTGTGATTTGTTTGAAATTCATTTTGGTAAAAAAAACTAGACTGTAAAACAGTCCCTCAGGGCTCAATATTGGGCCCAATACGGTCGCAAATGACACCAAATTAATGTCACTCGCGACTAAAACGTTTCTGGCAGTTTTCACCTAAATAAATAAATAAATGAAAGAAATGTTGAGCAATCTTGTGTATTATGCTTCACTGGGATTTTACAATTTTCAGAAAAATCATGCAGGCACCATTTACCTTCATGTTCACCTTTTTATTTCCCTTTAACTAACTGAAGTGACACGAACCTATTTAAAAGCGGTCTCTTTTAAAAATATATCGCGGGCGCAGCTTTTTGTCGTAAGACCGCTGGATTCTGTTTTTAGCGACTAAAACTGATAACTAGCGACGAAATGTTTATTTAATTTCGAGCCCTGGTCCCTTTAGTATCGCAAAAGTCAGTCGAGAAACAGGGCTACGAGCGCGGGCAGAAGGACAGGTCTGCAAAACGGTTGCGCGTGCGTGAATTTGCCCTTTTGTTGGTAAATAACGTTTAAAGCGACCTCCAAACCAGAGGTTCAATGTATTGCCCTTTGTTGGTAAATAACGTTTAAAGCGACCTCCAAACCAGAGGTGCAATGTATTGCCCTTTGTTGGTAAATAACGTTTAAAGCGACCTCCAAACCAGAGGTGCAATGTATTGCCCTTTGTTGGTAAATAACGTTTAAAGCGACCTCCAAACCAGAGGTTCAATGTATTGCCCTTTGCTGGTAAATAACGTTTAAAGCGACCTCCAAACCACAGGTTCAATGTATTGCCCTTTGTTGGTAAATAACGTTTAAAGCGACCTCCAAACCAGAGGTTCAATGTATTGCCCTTTGTTGGTAAATAACGTTTAAAGCGACCCCCAAACCAGAGGTTCAATGTGTTGCCCCTTGTTGGTAAATAACGCCGGTTTAAAGCGACCGCCAAAGGCAGTTTGAGTTTGGCGAGCGAGACGACAAATATTGAATTTTTGCCATCCGTGCGCTCGCCAAACTCCTCGCGCCTAATCGCGAATTACCAACAAAGGGCAAACATTTAACCCCTGGAATCCAGAGTTTTAAGTGCTTATCATGAACCAGTCCCATATTTAATTGGCTTCAAGACTCTTAACTTTTGCGATGTTCCCCTTAACCCCTTCCTTAGGTATTGGTTTCACTAGAGTTTCAAAAAGATGAATTATTACTTCCACGTGTAGACTAAAGTTAACTTTCTTTTAAGAGAGTATAGTGTCCTCAAAGATTAATTTATTTACCGTTTCGCTAGATTAAATTTTAATAGATGTTAAGTAAAATTGGCGATAAAATGTAGCCTTGTTTCACTCATATTTAACTGGTGAAAGATTCGGATTTGTATTTTTTTATGCATGACTTGTAACATGACATGACATTCTTTTTTGCAAGAACTTCAGTTCGACAGTCTCATCAACTTCAACTTTTTCCTGATTAGTAAAAAAGTAGATCTACTAGTAGAGCTAGTAGAGATCGAGAGAGAAAGAAAGGCAAGAGATCTCTGCCGGTGTAGGATGCTTTCTTTGCTATACCGCCGTCCACAACCGTAGACGAACCAAACGGTTTTGAAACCGGTTTTTATCAGAAATGCGTGATGCGCATGGAAAACACGACACGTCGCTTACACTATTTGAGCCCACGTTAGTTGATTGACATCTGGTTTCAAACTGAGTCACGTGGAAGATTATGACAGGTCGCTAGGTAACTCAAACGCATGCGCAACAAAGAAATCGTCCTAAAACGGCAGAGGTTTCTTCCCTTTCTCTCTCGCCATGGGAAGGAAGAGATCTCTGCTAGCAGGGAACCATCGTGCGCCGCGACGGTTCCATTAAACTTTTCCGTCTAATAATACGAGGTCTCTCTTCTACTGATCTCAAATAACGGGAAAACTCAGTGAAATATTAATGCTACTGTTGATTTTTGTTTTCAGATACAATTTAGGGCTCAGAAATACTAATACTTAAAAGTACTCCGAGGACCTAACTTTTCCCCAAATTCGCAACTGTATTACAGAAGGATATTTTACTACCGAATTTCAATTGAAGTCTTCACTCAAAAATTAAGGCCGCTTGTTACACCGAAGTTGCTCAGTAAAATTGACTTTGTTATAGCTAGAGGATTCCTCAAACTGGTAGCCCCAGCTGTTACTTCAGAAGAGACGTGTTTTTGCCTGCCGAAGCTATAAGTAATACATCATTGAACTGGTTCTATCGGCGACCCGTCACAACACAACGTAACACTGAGGTATTTCCATTTACACGGTCACATCGCAAATAGTTTGCGATTAAGCGGCCATCGCAAAGTGTTTGCGAGTGTCTGCGATGGCTTTACGTCGATATGGAAAACAGTCTTAAAATACTACATTGATGTGTCCCCCTTTTCCATCCACGATTTTTCGATTGCTTGTAACATTCTACTTTGAACTGGGGAAATTACGAGCAATTTTCAAGCATCTATACGTTTCCTAGATTGCTTCCAACTATTAATTAAAAATATTCGGAAATTCTTTTCCCAAATTACCAGTGTAAACTAACTACCGCACTCACCTCTTCATGGAACATTATCGCCAGATCAAAATTACCAAGCAGATAATGAGTATTGCCAAGATTTCCACAAGCTCGACCCTGGGCTGCTCGATCAGCGAGGTGTTTAACTATGGTCAGGTTAGCCCTAAAAATGAAGCGCAAAAATGTCATGTTAAAACAAGGCTGTCCTAAGGGCCGGTCATTAATGTGTTATTAGCGAATTTAATATAAGGCGACTACGGACTACGACTACGGTTGGACGTGCCTAGCGGTCGGCTAGAGTACTGGGCCGAGTAAGCAACGAATGGCGCGAAAAGTTCAACATTTTGGCGAGACGGAGGTGAAGCCATCGTTGCCGACCGAATTGACCCAAAATTCCCACATAAGCTAGGCCCAGAAATGCTGTAAACTCGAACAGAAAGCAATTAATTGTGTATTTTAAATGTTTGCTATTGAAATATCCAAGAGTGGTGACTTTCCTACATTAAATCCGACTAACGTACTCTGCATGTTGTGGTGATACGAAAAACACGCTGACTTCTCACCGTCGTGGAGAATGAAACCAACACGGGTGTCTCGTTCCAGTCCTTTATTGGCACGCGTCCGTAGTGGTAGACCGTAGTAGTCGTATCTTAAATTCCCGGTTTGGGGGGAGGGGGGGAGGGGGGGGGGGGAAGGTTCTTCATCCACCGCATCCCTCCCAGTATTAATACGCGCCCCTAATGACAGGAATCGCTCAATAGACTTCAAACCCGATCTCAAACACTAACCCGAACCGTAAAACCTACCCTAACCACTTCAAAAACAAGTTCCCAGGTAAACGACGAGGCTTTAGGGCTAGGGTTCCAGGGTTCACAGGTAAAGAAGAGAAAAAAGTAGAGTGAAAAAAATCATCAGAGCCAACGTGATAACCATTATACTAAGCGAACATCCACCCTCCACGTGTGACAATTTCTCAGCTCAGTGCCAGCCTTTAGCGGTCAAGGGCAGCTTTGGTACTGTTGAGCAACGACCCCTGTGCTTCGTGTAGCGTTTGGATTAGTTTTATTTACGAGTTGTCGCTGGAATTTTTCAACTTTTCACACCTTATTTACATCAAAACTGCAATACATAAGAAATTATTTACTTGGTGTCTTTCTCGACTTTTCAAAAGCATTTGATACTGTGAACCATAATATACCATTAAAGAAACTTGAAAAATATGGAATAAGAGGACTACCTTTAGAATGGTTTCAAAGTTTCTTGACTAACCTAACCCAGTTTGTTCAAATTGGCAACTTTAGATCAAGCACGATGACCATGACATGTGGTATACCACAGATCCACACTTGGCCCACTTCTCTTTCTTATATATATAAACGATCTCCCAAACTCATCTAACATTTTAAGTTTCAGAATCTTTGCTGATGATACTAACATTTTTTATTTCTCTAAAAACCAATTAAGCTCTCAATAAATTTTAAGAAGACTAATTATATGCTAATTAAATCACCTCAAGAAAAAAAAAAGAAACAATCGATATTCCTAATATTTCACGCAAAAGCTGCATTAAATATTTGGGAGTTTATATTGATGAATAAAGTTGCTCAAAATTTAAGTATCCTGTACAAATTAAGGAGATATCTCAACTTACGTATGCTAACAAACTTATATTATACCCTTATCTACCCTTATTTTAATTATGCAATTATGAGCTGGGGGATTACATACAAAACAAATATCACCAAATTGTCGTCGAAACTTAATAAATGTATAAGATGCATTGTTTTTGCAAGTGGGCATGAGGATCTTAATCCGTATTACAAATTGCTCGGGATTCCGAAGATTGAGAACATAGTAAAAATGAAAATAGCTATACTTATACATCAAATAAGAAGTCATTCTATAAATACTCCTGATTATTTTTCTGAATTCCTGGTACCTGTATCAAAAATACATTCTTATAATACGAGATATGCAGCCAATGACAACTTTTATAGGCCAAACGTTAGAACCAACTATGGTAAATTCACTTTCAAATATTTTGCCTCAGAAATTTGGGAAACCATACCTTTACCCCTAAAATCTTTCTCTTTTTATTCGTTTAAAAAACAATGCAAAAAAAATACTGATTAGTAGACAGAAATAATTTCTCTTTATCCTTTTACTCCAGTACCTGACAGCTTTTCTCTATTCTTCTTTTTATTCATCCCATTTTGACTTTTTGTTTTTCTTTTTTTCCTTCGCTTCTCCAACATTTATTAATACTTACTGTTTGAGCTAAGTCTGATTACTACACAAACATTGCGGCAGCCAACTCGAAAGCTTATGCTAATTTGGCTGCTGCACACTTACCTTTTATAACCTCTGTATATTATTTTATTTTCTTTATTCTGCTGTATGTTTACCGTATGTCTATGTAACTAGTGCTTATAAATAGTGTAAATAAAAATTGAATTGAATTGAATGAAAATCGAAACAAAATTTCACAAGCCATTCATCGACGCTCTTTTCCTAACTTCCCCCGCCAATTTGTACTGCGAGCGTTGAAATCTTAATTTTACAGTCTATAGTACACCAAGAACCTGGTCCAATAATAGTAACCAAAAACAAAAATAATTTTCTGATTGCGGAATCAAAAACCCCTTTACATGTTTGCCTTCTTTTCTATGTAATCTAATGGTATAAAATAAATGTTTGTTGTTGTTGCTTATGTTAGGTCCACAAAATGTTTTGTCAGAATCATGACCCGGCTGAACCACAGATCGAATTGGAATTTAGCGTTTGTGGAAGGAAGAAAACTGGAGAACTCGGAGAAAAACCCTAGCAATTAAAATCTTATGAAAATCAAAACGGCCTTCAGGTTAACGATACCAGATCTGCTGTAGTTTTTTAGGCTTGAAGTTTTACAACTACATTTGACAAAACATCAATTACAGTATTCCCGATACCTTCTTACTATTAATAGTCGCGGTCGCAGTCCAAAAGTGGCTAGCTTTTAGGTTACTCACGTAGATTTCAAAATCGTTTGAAGAGCGACTCGTGAAGATGCCGTATCAGTGTTCTAGATGAACGGAGATCCTGGCGTCCAAAGCATGAACAAAATGACCGGCCGTTCCACGGCTAACTCTGATTATTATACATTTTACTCACATTTCGATTCTGATTGGTTGAGAACACGCAACTAATTCGATAGCTTGCTATAGCACTAAGTGCGCATGCGTACAATATTATCAGCTAGCAGATAATACTTAGCGCTCGATAAGCAATTACGACAATTTTACGCTATAAAGCAGGGCAATTATTTCGTTATTTGGAGCCATTTCGCTATTCTAAGCACTGTGCTATGTTTCTAGTCATTCCTTTCTCCTAAACTCGTAAATTAAATGCGATTTTTAGCTCGAATAAGAAAGAAAACATCTTGAATCACAAAATTCAATCGTAAACAAACCAATTCATTTAGCTTCGTCTTCGACAGCTTTTTGTTTCGCTAAAACTTGAACTTAAAAATGTATAATACAACAATTATTAAATTCGGTTTTCGCATGATAGCGAATACTATCAAGACCTCGGTCTTTGTTATCATCCCGCTCAGCCTTCGGCTGATAACACAGACTTCTGTCTTGATAGGCAGATAACACAGACCTCTGTCTTGATAATTTTCGCTATCATGCTCAACCTCATCCAATAATTGCTTAGTGTCTGAGGGTAAGATTGAAACCCTTTCAATGTTAGGTAGATTTTGTGAAAGGAGCGAACCATTAGAACAGTGATTATTTAGCGGGGGTAGGGGGGGGGGGGGGGGGTGTAATGACCTAGTGGTTGGATGAATAACGAACTGAATAAAAATGAGCGTTTTAACGCGATATCACGGCATTCAACTCGATCAAATAATAATGGCGAAATGACCGTGTAATTACGACGAAAGAGCCCGGAGCGAGGGCAGACCATTAAAAAGCTGTTAGCACGCTGATTGGTCACGAAAATATTCTCCGTTCAGCTGGTAGCTTATCTAATCTAACATTAAAAAAATTATTCCAAATGGGAATGGATTTAGAACACTGACTCACTGCAATCTCTTGACTAAATTTCTTCTCAGCTACTCACTAGTTCTTGCGTCACCGTCGCTTTATTATCCTGTCAATCGAATTGAACCTTCAAGTATCTTTAAAACAAAACTACAAAAATAACAACCTGAGATCGAAGAGAAATATCATGAGAATGTCCTGATATGCTTTTCAATAGAGGATGGCAAAGTTAAAGTGGATTACTAAAGCTTATTCTAGAAACTTGATTTCGGTTATCAAGTTGCTCTAAATTCATCCACTCGAATCTTTGCCATCCTTCATCAAAATTGCCCCAAATTTTCTCCCGTATACCTGGAAAGCATTCTCTGCTAATCTAACTAGTTATTGTTTTCTCCAGTATACCTGGAAAGCATTCTCTGCTAATCTAACTAGTTGTTTTCTCCCATATACCTGGAAAGCATTCTCTGCTAATCTAACTAGTTATTTTCGTCTTTCGTCATGAGAAAGTTTATCATTTGGGGGTTGACTGGGCCCCTTTAATAACTCTATATGCATATATCTAAATCTCTCTCTTCAGATATCTCTCCCTATGTTTTTATAAATACGCTAATGGGAATTAGTTGAAACACTGATGGGTATAGTGATGATGTGTAAGATTCCCGTCGAGAAAAGTAAAAGGACTCCATCTTTATGATAAGAACATAGGATATTAATCAACTCTTGAGGGCCGAAAAAAAAACAGAAAACAAGAATTAACTAAAAACAAATCTCTCAAAATCTGTTTTCCTTCCTAAATGGCTAAACATGCTTTATCTTTGCTAAGCTTACAAGATGAACACTGAAAACGGAAAGGTATTCTGTGGACATTTGATATAAGAGGGAGTCTGAAAAGCCACTTAACAGATTAAAGAGAAAATTATCACTTCGAAATCTTCGCATACAGGATTCACTGATAACCTCCTGATATTTAAGTTTTGAACTTTAAGAACAGATTAAAGCTAAAAACACGAGAAGGTGCTGACGAGAAGGGGCTGCCTTTGCTCTGACATCTGTAAATGGTTAGACCTTCATATCTTCAGACCAGGACGTTAAATCATAAGAACGCAAACAAATATCTGGCAGTGACCACCCTCAGAGGATATACATGTACATCTGTTGACATATATAGAGGGTTTATTAAAACAGTGTCCCCAATTAACAATACCATGCTAAATACATTGACACTCACATAAAGTCTATTATTATTATTATTATTATTATTATTTGATTAATATTATTACCATCATATCGCTGCAAAAAACTGCTCGATGAACGTGTTAAAACGTCGATTCCTGCAATATGCATGTAATTTGGAATAATAATGCTAGAATTGCGTCAGGAATGTTTTTGAGCAGCTTGAAAGTTACTGCAACATGTTGAACGAAGTGAACAGGCGTTCACTATCTTAGCCTACGTTGTATCCGCCTCTCTTCTGCAGGCTCACTGACTACTCTCTCTCGGGTGGATCAGTGAGCCGGCAGAAGAGAGGCGGATACAACGTATGCTATCACTCTCTCCAAGCCTACAAACTCGAACGTAATCGAACAAACCTCGACTCTAACTGAACATTTCAATTCCATGAAATTCGGTCATCGAATGAAATCGAACCACAGTAATTTAAAAAAAAATGTTCAAGAGAAGTACAAAGTATAACCTCCCTACGCCTCTGTAGCCAAGTAACTGCCACCAATCAAACATTAACTCCACACACGCGCAAGACCATGACATAACCCCTTTAACTTCGATTATCGAACGTTGAGTTGGTAGGCCATAACTCTCTGCACTGCAAGTAATTTTGACTTGTTGCCACACCCGGGGAGGGAAGGGGGAACCCCCCGGAATTTCGGGTGGAGGTCTTTTTCAGACCAAAATGCATATCATTTTCCATACCCTTTTTCAGACCTGTCACCGTAAATCTGTACCGTATTTCATATGAATCCAATGATATTTCTCACCGTGGTTTGTTCTCTTCCTCGATTTATTTAGATAACAAGACCGAAACTAAGAGAAATCAATGAACATGTACCTGTATGGCTTATATGTGGGAGTATCCCGGCACCCCTCCTCTCCCCCCGTCGGGTTGCCACATATTCAGCAGCTTTGCGTGTGGCGTGGTTATTACTGCAACCTTAAAGTTGAACAGGTCAGAGAACATAAACGGGTTTTATTGGGGCCTTTGAAAACTAATTGGAAACAAAAACTAATACCATGACTGGAGAATGCACATTAAAATTGGCACAGTGCAGCGTTTCCAGTAGATCTCTTACTTTGAGCTACCGACACATTTATGGACACACAAAGATCGAAAACGTACAGAGAAACGAGTTCAACTTACGTTTCTTCTTATTCTTAACGTCCCACTTTGAGAGAGCAAACATAATCTACCATAAACGAGGCACGTGTGCTCTTTGAAGCCAAACTATTTGTTTTGTCACCGTTTAAATGTTTCGAATACTCCAGGTACATAATATAATACCTATCTGCAGCTTATTGGCTCATATAACACCGATTTATCCGGGCTTACACTGCACCAAAATGCAAGATTCACAAGCCATAATTTGCTAGCTTTTCTCTTCGATAGTCCGGCAAGATATTGAGTCGTCCTCAAAGGATAAATGGGAAAACTCGATAACATGCTTTCTGATTTTAAATGTTCATAAAGTTTGTTAAAATTCTCGGTGCAAATGTATTCAGAAACAGTTAACTAGAACTCAGTGAACGTTTCTATAAACTGGACAATCTTTTCGAGGATTCAAAAAAACTTTAATTATAGCTTTGAATAGAATTTCTGGAAACGATTATCAATGACATTGAAACATTTCGATACCATTATTAAGGTCAATGTTTTGAACTCGTGCAATAACCACAGCTACTATCATCAGGGGTTCTTTGAATTGCATATAGATATCTGTACTAGTTAAAGTTACACTGATCTGGCGGATTTTGTCCAAACGAAAACAAGGACGATTCTTTAAGTCGTTTACAAGTACCACAATTTGAGATATATACTGTATGTAACATACAATATTCTTAGTTGCTAAACATGCATGCCTAGAAAGTAAAACAATAGTTTAACTGTAAGTATAATCAATCTAATGTTTGCCACTTTTTAGATCCAGACGAAATATTATTATAAATAGTAAAGCGTTTTGACTGAGAAATTAGATATAAAGACACATCTCACATACACACGCCAAACCCTAAAGGCAATACTAATCATAAGCATATTTTAGGAATGAATTAACTAAACAAACTTTAGAGTTTTCCATGACATTATGGAAGGCTCTTTACCTTGTAACGGAAAACAGATGAAACCTTTGGTCTCTGATAATGAAAGAGTGGCTCCAACAAAGGCGAAGTCTGATCTAAATTCTTTATAGTATCTGAAGACCGAGAACAGAAGTAAAGCATCAGCTCTTCTTCAAGTGCACTGCGTCAACTGGACTTATCGCGTTTCCAATACAAGAGGGCAAAAATTCGTCGCATTTTTTTAGTGATAATCAATAGAAGCACGTTGAACTATTGGCCTGATCTGTGATCGTTACTAGCTTACGCAATTTGTCACTCAACCATGTCCTCTAAACTTTGGTTAAGTAATCATTACATATGTTTGTTACATGCAGTGACTTTGAAAAGCAAAACACACCAGAGTATTCGCTGGTAATTAAAAAATAACAAAATATACCGTAGAATTCAGAAAGAAACGGCCCCCAGAAAACAGCGTTAAATTTTCGACCTGTCTAAGATTCCCGAAAGTAACGATCCCCCCCCCCCCCCTCCCCCGAAAGTAACGACCCCCCACCCTCGAAAGTAACGGCCCTTTCGAAAGTATCAGATCTAAAGAAGTCATTGAAAGAGAAACTTTCTTCCTTGAAGAATGCTATGGAACAACCTAAGGGATGAGTGAAGGGCCGTTGAATCATGCATAGTTTTATTGCATTACATAGTCGTTGACTACTGATAACGTTTTAAAGTTCGGTGCGGTATAATAATAATGATGCTGATCCTTTATCGTTTGCTGATTTAGAATTAATTACGCAATTACGTATATTCAGTTTAGGAGTTTCTTTAAAACGGTGGCTATATATGTAAGACAGTCAAGACACGTACCTTATCGTAATGAGCATAACGTTTTTTACCTACCCGAAAGTAACGGCACCCTAGGCCTGCTAAATCCGAAAGTAATGGGGGCTGTTCAGTACTTTCGGAATTCTACGGTATATGACAAGCCTCTGACAGCCACCATAGACGACTAAGGCTAGTTTTGGATAATATATAACTAGCTTACATGTAGCTTAGAGTCTTGAAAATCCCAAGTGGAACCAGGATGCGATCTGTGCTTTGGGGAGAGTTCGTTGAAGGAAAACAAATGGTTACACTAAGGTAATGGTTACACAAAAGTAATGGTTACACTAAGGTAATGGTTACACAAAAGTCGGAAATGTTTTGCAAAGCTTCTCAGAGACTCCTTTATAATGAATTATTGATGAATGTCCTTTAATTACCATTACTACAATGTATTTTAATTAACTATCAGAATTATTAGCTTCCTACCTTCCTACTGCCATATCTTAATTTTTGTAGTTTTATAATACTTATGTACTGTAGCTCAGTTAAACATTGTTGTTCTTGTCCCCTGGCCTATCTTGTTTCAAATTTTTCCAAGCAATTTTTAACGCTACTTAGCTCGAATAGCCCTCATGGTTAATCTAAGCAGCGTTTACTCTATATAAGTCTTAAGTACCATCAGCAATAAATTATTTTCTTTTCCTATATTTTGTTAGTTTTGTAATAATCCTTCTTTGTAAATGTACGAGTATAAATAAAAGCTTGATTGATTGATTGATTGAAGAAACTTGGTTGTCGTTTTCTACCAAAGAAATAGCAACTTTTTAGGGAGAAATCTATAATGAAAAGGCATACGCTTGATTTTAGTGTCAAGAAAAGAAGCACCTTTGGGTGTTTTGATTTTGTTGTCTATTCGCTCGCTTTGACCTTGTTGACAAGTTTGATAAAATCAAAAACTAATCAGCAATCATACTGATCATACAGAAGTAGTGTGACGTGCGAGTTCAACTCGGAATCATATTTTAATGGAAATGATTGAGTTCTCGTACCGAAACACGTCGCATACATGAGATATCTTAATAACCGTTATCATTCAACTGTGGTAGAAATAACAGGAAAACCAACTCATAAGTTAAACATGCAAGTGCTTTAAATATTTATCGTGTTTAAATAAAAAGTTTTTATTATTATCAGTTTACATCACAAGGAATATCGCAAAAAAATGACTGAAACGCTAACAGGGTTCTCATAGTTTGCACGTTTTTTAAATCCCTGACTTTTCACTGGTCATGAAGCATTTTTCACTGACCTGTAGCGTACGCTCGTATTTTTTCAAATATCCAATCGTTACTTTGTGAGAGAAACATTGAACAGAACAGCCGAAAGAAATAAGTATGTGAAGCCTGGAAATAAAATTTCGACTTTTCACCGACTTTTCATAAAAAAATCGGATTTCCCTGACCAAATCCTAAATTCCCTGACCTTGAAAAATGTTTGCTTCCCCGGTGACCGTAGGAAACCTGGCAAACAGCTGCAAACACACTATAGCACTTGTGCAAAGTATTACCTTAAGAGTAAGGATTTCTTAAAGGTTTAAAACTTACTTAGAAAAACGAAGAACGCCTTTCTGTGAAGAAAAGGGCTGAATAAGTTCTAGTTCTTGTATGAAGTAATTGTAGCACGTGTAGCGTTACATGTACTGTTTCAGTTTCAGTATCTATATAGGCAAGCATAATCCCGAGACTGGCATTTAGTACAGCGGTATGGTAAGCAATTAAATAAACAATAAACAAACCACAAAACATTCAAGCGACAAAAAGCTAATCTACATATTAAATGAGTTCCTTGAACTGGTTAATGTCAGCAATAAAATATAATTAACAAAATGTTAACATAATGGAAAGAGACGGTTGAAATGAATTGAAAGACTTGGTACTTATTACATGTATGTGGTTATGAAAACAACAATTAGTCAACATAAAAAAATCAGTGCAAAACATTAGTTCAATTAAAAATACATGCATCTGAAACTCAGAATGGAAAAGTTTCTTCTTAAAAGTCATGCCACTTTTAAAGGGGCTATCTCAACCATAAAACGATAAACCTTTTCATGACGAAAGACAAAATTAACTACTTAGCTAGATTAGCAGAGTATGCTTTCCACTGAGGTATAGACTATAGAGAGAGAAACCTATATTCCCTGTAACAGAAATCAAATTTCTAGAATAAGCTTTTATACTCCATTTTAATTTAATCTTTGCCATCCTCTACGAAAAAGTTTGAAAAGCATATGAGGACATTCACATTATATCTCTTTGATCTTTGTGTTATTTTTGTGGCCTAAAAATCAGCTGCCTCCTCAGCTCGAGAGAGATAAAGTGGACCCCAAAATGAACTGAGGCAACAGCTAATTTTTAGGCAAGTAATTTTTTGTAATTTTTCTTTAAAGTGCAAGTAGCGTCATAAAACAACATGAACTATTTTTGCCCCAAATTCTATTTCTGATATACTTCAGTTGTCTAACTTAGTTTACTTTGAGGCAGGAGCAGAAATTAAACTAGAATAAATGCTACCCGAATTGTGGGATAGATTCATCTTGTGATGTCACAATGAAAACCTATGGGATTTTATTGTAGTAGTTTTCTCTAGGGAGGGAGTTGATTCATCTTATGACGTCATAGGATCCATGAAAAGTAACCAAAATTAGGGATTAAATGCCAGAAATGTTACAAAATTGCAAGATTAATACCTTTTTGTGAGAAACAAACACAATAGTACAATATAATTGTTTTATTTTTTTGGACATGATACTTGCACTTCAAAGAAACTTGAAGGTTCCATTTCATTGACATACAATGTAGCCCCTTTAAATGTTTTCTCAGCAATTTGCAAAAAATATGGCACACTTTGTTCAATATAAATATATATCAGAAACAAAAATTATGGGATGGAGTTACTGAATATTTTTCAGAAGGCCTTAACACCATCCCATAATTGAAGGGCTGTGTGCAAAAATGGCTTAAGTGATTACTGGTCAAGTCTCCTTCAATTTCTTTGTTTTCAAAGGAGAATATAGAATGTGATCAGGAGTCACTAAAGCCGTTTTTGCACACAGCCCTTCAATTTTAGATAAGTTTCTGATATATATTTATGTTGAACAAAGTGTGCCATAATTTTAGCAATTTGCATAACAATCAGAATAAAGGTAAAAGAGAAAAATATGCCCTGAGTGGGATTTGAACCCATGGCCTCTGTATACTAGTCTGATGTGTTAACCACTACAGCATCAGGATGACTACACTGGCAATGCAGCCGACTTATTGGTTTTTGTGGTAACATGAGTGATATACATGTACATGTATAATATGAAATTTACACTGCCACTATACTACATGTACGGTATTACTGAAGTTGTACCTTAATTAAGGAAATCTGTTAGCATTTTGTAAGTTTCAGCAGGAGCATTAATTTCAAGCACTGGGTGCACCTATGCAACTGACTGGTCAAAAATTAGTCAGAAAAAGCAACATTTTAAAAACAAGACATACTATAACTGACTTTTCCTCTAAATCATATCACAACACAGAAACTGTGCGAAACAAAAATGTGGAAACACTTTGAAAGCTTATTTAAGATAAACAAGTTAATAATAACTACATGTATGGGATTTGGGAGGATACCAAGTAAGTAATAGATGAGCCCTCTGATTCTAAAATGAGATTACTGCAGATGTTAACTAAACTACTGCAGGCACCTGGAATTTGGAATATAAAATTTTAAATTTGGTTTAAATTAATTTTTATTCTGATAAACACCTAAAACCATGGAGATGCATCTTGAAGGAAAATTTGTGAAGAATTACTACATAACTTAATAAATAGAAAACATTTGTTTCCATCAGGGCGACAAGAAAATAAAAGACGATGCTAATGCCTTAAGGGAAAGCTTCAACTTTACTTCTGTTGCCAATCGCCTCCCTTGTAAAGGCAAGACAAGAAAACAAGATTCAGTCAATCCACATTTTGTTTTAATGGAGCCAACTTGCTCTTTTATTCTCTCACAACTTTCTCTTCGCAACAATAATAAAAACTACCTACTCATCACACCCTTAGTAAACACGAGTTGACCTCTAATGCTCGATTCTAATTGGTCATCTCAAATTCCATCTACTTGACTCACTTCCGCTTGCATTTATGTCTCTATTATTATTGGCTGACTTAAATTCATTTCATATTGTTTATTCTTCATTCATGTGTCATGCACACAAACCGATACATAGATAAATTTGGACCAGTCTCAGACACTTCACTAGCCCATGTGTCTATCAAACTAGCCCAAATTTTAATATTAATCAAATTTCATTATAAAATAATTTAGATAGTACACACATTCTGATTGAAGTTGAGCCATGTTTTCGTTAGCCTGTGCAAACATGAAAATGACATCTGGGATGCCTGACTCGATTAGTTTATATTACTATTTCAGGTGTCCCAGTACTCTTGCTATTTAAATTTTTCTATATAATAATAATAATAATAATGTATTTATATAGCGCAATCTCCATAAATGCCCGAGTGCGCTTTACATCAAGTAAAAATCTATAACTATACGTTTATCACATAAAAATAATAAAACTCTATGCAACACAACACAATGTTAAAATATAAAATAAATACTAATCTAAGATAAAAAAGGTAATACTAAAAAGAGTCAATAATAAGCTAGTTTAAAAAGATGGGTCTTAAGTTTACACTTAAAAATAGAAGTGGAAGAGCTACTCTTGATTTCATGGGGAAGCGCATTCCAGAGGCTAGGTGCACACACCGAAAATGCCCTGAGGCCGTACGATTTCAGCCTGAAGATCGGCTGCTGTAGCAGCAATTTATCCGCAGATCTGAGAGCACGCCGAGGAACATAAGGAGTTACGAGCTCGCTAAGATATGATGGCGCCATACCATTAATTATCTTATATGTGTACAGCAAGATCTTAAAAATAATGCGTTGCTCTACCGGGAGCCAATGTAGTTGCATTAATATTGGCGTAATATGTTCAGCTTTTCGTGTTAGTGAGACAAGCCTAGCAGCAGAATTTAGTACGTATTGCAGCCTCTGAATTAAACAGCTTGGAAGACCGTACAAAAGCGCATTACAGCTGTCTATCCTTGAGGTGACAAAAGCATGAACAAGAGTCTTCGTAGAGTCATAGCTAAGAAATCTCCTAACTTGAGAAATATTCCTAATGTGGTAATAAGCTGACTTGCATATTTCATTTACGTGTCTGTCAAGATTCATAGTGCTGTCGAAAACAACACCAATGTTCCGTGCAGCGTGAGTGGGCGGAACCAGGACATCGCCAACGGCAACAGACTCTAATGATGGCCGAGCGCGATACTTCGAGTGTAGAACCAATAGCTCTGTCTTATCGTTGTTTAACTTAAGGTTGTTAAACAGCATCCAGCAATTTATGTCGCGTAAACAGGCTTCGATTCTAGCACGAGACTGCTCCATATCCCCCAACACAGATGACTTGAAGGTGAGATATATTTGTGTGTCATCGGCATACATGTGATAAGAAATACCATGACGACGCATTATATCACCGAGAGGGGCGGTGTAGATGAGATACAAGATCGGTCCAAGGACCGACCCTTGTGGGACACCACAGGTCAAAGGACGACTTGAAGACCTTGCATTCTCGATGCAAACAAACTGCTTTCGACCAGATAGATATGACGTAAACCATGCATGTACTGTGCCTTCTGTCCCGGCGCACTCAGACAGCCTAGACAACAGAATATGGTGGTCGACCGTGTCAAAGGCTGCCGAGAGATCTAATAACAGCAGAATAACACATATATCCTCGTCGATGGCACGAAGAACATCATTTTGGACCCTGATGAGCGCAGATTCAGTGCTGTGTCCAGACTTATAGGCGGACTGAAAAAGTTCTTCGATATTGTTGTCACGCAAATGACGGTTAAGTTGAGATGCAACCACTTTTTCACAAGACATTTTTCACATTTACATGTAAATCATTACTATAAGAGTACGAATAAAGTTGTTGTTGTTATCACACTGTACTAAGACAAGCACCGTAAGTGCTTCTTTTATAAAAATAATTATTTTTATAAAAGAAATGAAACAGTTTTTCCGTGTTTGCACAGGCTCATACAAACCTTGGTAAGTTTGGGAGAATTCTCGAGCAGGTATAAACATTCTACTTGCAGTCTTGTGTTTGTTTGGCTCTCGAATTCTCCCAAACTTACCTCCGTTTGCATGAGCCTGTGTAAACACGGAAGATCTGTTTCATTTCTTAAGTTCTGATCATTATTTAAGAAGTATATTTCGGCTCCTTGCACATTGTGCTAGTTGTCAAACCTTTCTACCTGCGCCTTGCTCGATTGCCGTAGCGTGCCATAGTGCACACGCAGATTTGTCGTTGTTTCGTGCTCTCGATCCCACATGGAAAATTGACTAGCCATGGACTGTTGTTGCATCCTGGCTTCCATAGCATTATACAATTAACACAAGTTGAAGTTTAGGAGATGAAATGGTTGCGGGAATACAATTTAACCCACAGCTATTCTGAGTTCTCCCAAACTTCCACATCTGTCAGTCACTAACTCTATGGAAACACAGCAAAAATGTTTTATATTCCTTTAAATTTATAAAATAAATTAAGATACTGGGTACAAAAACGAAAAATTGCTTATTATTAGGGAGCTTAAAGGAACAGTACCATGCTCAGTGCCCATGCGCGAATGTTTGAAATTTGGTTGGGTTGTCCAGAAATCAAAAGATGGGGAGAGATTTGATACGTGAAAGAAATCCTCTTCCATCGGCTTCGCCTAAGTTTCATTTGACCTTATACCTATTTGGAACAGTAATTTAGTTTTGTATCCTAGGATTTATGATGTTATTTCGTTCGTGTCTATAATTTTTGCGAGTATTTTTGACTCTGAATTCAGTGCCCTTGGACGGTTCGTCGAGCGGAGGAATTAATGAATACGGAAGAAAACTTCTGTCTCCTGGTAGTTTCATCCAAAGCATTGAGAGGGGGACAATGGACGGCCTAGGAAACTTGGAGACAGTAAGAATGTAGGGGAGACATTTACTCTGCTTGTAAGACGCTGAATGTTTGCATGTATTTATTGCAGTGTCAACACAGCCTTCGCTCAGTACAGTTCGAGCTTGCTATTTAACAAAATCGAACTCTTTTCTTCCCCAATTTTGTAGTGGAAGTGCTCTTATAATTGTACAACAACTATCCTAAAAATCACAAAGCCCCAAAGCTATGAAGTCAGAACATTAGTTTCCCCGTAGTTTCGCTTCGCGAAACTGCAGTTTAGAATGGAATATTATAATTCCCACAGAAGTTGTTGTTTGTTTGTCAGTCGGCATTGTCGAGTGGATTCCTAAACTATTATCCCGAATCCCATACATGCAGATCTTCGAAGCACTTATGTCTTGGTCCAGTGGGGAGTTTATACGATTCTAAATCCTGAACTTCTCAACTGATACAAATCACAAAACTATAAACTCTAGATTTCGTGCTAGCGAAAATTCCAAAGGTCGTTCCAGATCAGTTGAGTTTTGACGTGACGTGACATATAACAGCGTGATTTTCCATTGTCTTTGACATTATTATCAATCACGTGTTACGCATGTGCATTACCATGGCACTGTTCCTTTAAGCAACCACAACGATGCGGTCTAGGACGATGGCTTAAAACAATAGCCTTAATTACAGAATACAATAAAAGCACATGAAAATGCACACAGTCGCCTACATTTTGACCGTTCTCTGCAAAAACACAATGTGAAAACACCAAATTTTACGTTCAAAGGAGAACGCGAACGTAAAAAAGTAAATCACAGCGTTTATCATTCGGCCTTAACGGAACTGTCCTGGTCACATTTTCCGAAAATATGGCTATAAAAGGCACTTGAAGGCAACTAAAGGAAATAATAAACATCGAATCTCAGGAGAAAACACTTTTCTACATTTTGTCGTCATTGCCGTCGTCGTCCTGGTTCCTTAAGCTCCCTACTATCTCTTGACTCTTGAATACAATTTGAATTTTTGCTAATTGTAGCTTACAATTTCTAACCTAGAAAATATTCGAGTACAATAATTAAAAGAATGATGCTATGTGCACAGAGTTGGTGTACATTTGCATTACATCAATCAAACGAAAGTACATGTACATTGTATTTGGGAAACTTTTCCACCCTCAAGGGTGTAAAAGGCTCCACTGAATGCAGCATTTGAAGAAAGCAGTGTTAATGCACGATTTAGGATGTTTTATAGTGTGATTTAAGGCACATTAAGGTGCCTTTTAGGGTGCCTTTTAGGACACGTAATGGTGACAGTGTTTTAGGGCATGTTAACACAATGAATTTCTCCTCTTTGAGTGATTGAATCCAGTTGATTTTGCTGCAATGAAAATTATTTTGCTGTTGGCTTAGGACACAGTGGTTTTGGAAATGTTTAAGATCGAGGTTCCTTGAAAATGTTGTTAGCTAATGAGGGAATAAAAGCAGAGGAATTCTGAAGTAATTTAAAGACTGTTAAAATATACACAAGAAATGACAAGACAAGTTATAACTTACCATATTCAAAGTTGCAATATGACAATCTCTTCTGAAGACTTTCTGGTTAAGTCAAAGTGTTTATGAACTCGAACAAAAAAATATTGTTGCTGTATTGTGCTGCGGCTCATACACAGAAAAGGCTTATGTTTATCAGGCTGAAGTAAGCGGTGTGGCTTTATATGTGATAAAATATGGTACTTACTCATAGAACTCAACTGCTCTCTCTAATGAACTCCTGACTTCATCAGGGAAGTCTCCAGGATCTTGGTTAAAATTTCTTCCATGGTGTTTCCCTTTGGCATGATAGACGTTGCCAAGGTTGTACAGTGCCCTGGCCTCCCCAATCTAAATATAAATGGGGGGAAATAGTTACTTAGGCACATGATTACAAGGTTGATTAACAATAATTAGTATTCAACTCCAAGTGGAGGTGACAAGTGGTGGATATTTACCAAGCCACACCACAAGTCGCTGATACTGAGGGGAATAATTGTTTAGGACAATGTATATGTTGTGGTTCAATTTTATGTTTGGTTTAATTTTTTTTAACTGGTTCATTTTTTCCAGAATAGTAAGCACTTATTATCACTGATGTTAGAGTTTTTTTTTAATGTTGGGTAAGGGTTTGGTTTAATTAGTTCACACGTCTATTGAAGAAGGATTACAGTTTGTGACTTAGCCCTAAAAACCATAAGTTAGTGACTTAGCCCTAAATTAGTGAGCACCACAACAAGCTTTACCCGAGTTAGGATTTTGGCTCCCCACTGCTTAAGACAATAGGAGCTGTAATCTGAAACACTGGTACATGGTTTTATAGGAATGTTGTAATTGGAAAAGCTGTCACCAGTCGAGAGCGCTAAGTAATTAAAATATATCAACACAATACTTAATCATCTGTTACTTTATTTAATGACCACAACTACACTTAATTAGTTTCTATGTATGAGCGCACTGGAACACTTGAAAACGGAATTGTTTAGGGCTCTCGGGTGAGGTTAACATGACCCAATATATAATACGTGCTGCGAAAGGTTAAGGAAGTGTATGGGGAGTTTGCCAGTCACGGAAAATTAAATGTTTGTAGCGATAGGAAATAGTATTAGAGATTCATTCAACTTTTATGGAATTCGAACGAATTTTAAAGCGTTTAGAACTTTTTTTGCCGATACTCGGGTGAATAATATTCATAAAGTCCCGGCAGGACAAAAACCTCCAGAAAATATTACCCATGAAAACAACAGACATAAACAGGCAGTAGAGAGGGGGGGGGGAGGGGGTAGGGGGGCGGGGCGGGCTAAGTTCTGCCCAGGTTCAGCTGTGGAATTCAGGTAACGGATCAAGTGATATCCTAACATGCTAGAGGAGAAATTGAAGGGCTGTGTGCAAAAAGAGTGCAAGTGTATCCTGGATCACATTCTAAATTCTTTAAAGTGCCCCTCAACCCTTTTGCAATTTTTATATATATGAAACTTTGAAAGGTTTTGAGTACTTCTGCGAAGAAATTTTTGGCTTACAGAGGATACTCTATGTTCTAGGCTTATTTGAAATGGTGAAAATGTCACCTCTCCTGACCCATTACCGTGTAAGAAAAACCCTGGGTCGATTCCCTATCTTACGTCACCTCATTAATGCATTATTGTCCATGACGCCCTTCTATCACAACAGCATCGATATATAGAGAATATACACAGTCTGTGAGATTTTAGTAAAGAAAACAGCTATATTAGACAAAATGCTTTTTCTTACACGGTAATGGGTCAGGAGAGGTGACATTTTCACCATTTCAAACAAGCCTAGAACATAGAGTATCCTCTGTAAGCCAAAAATTTCTTCGCAGAAGTACTCAAAACCTTTCAAAGTTTCATATACATGTATATAAAAATTGCAAAAGGGTTGAGGGGCACTTTAATCATTATCAATTTAAGCAAAATTTATTTTCAAAATTTTCATATGTCATACATGTAGGTCGTTTTCATTCCGACACATTCAATTATTCCCAGAAATGGAGAGGACTAGTACTGTGGTGGATATTTACAATGTACCAAGCCATGAAGTTGTGAGTAAATATCCATTGTTTGTCACTGACACTGAGACTTATTTTGACTCATCCTTTTTGGTCTGCAACTTATACATGTATTTTTATATGGGAAGAGTCCTAAGGGCTCATCACATGGAGTTTGTAACAAAATTACTGGAAAACAGTAAATTCATGTAATAAAATTCTCCTGGGATGGAAATAATGGCCCTAGTTCAGTAATTACCAATCTATTTTTGCCAGCCAAATCTCCAAAATTATCTTACCTATGGCACTCTGCCCCACCTTCTCACTTTAGAATCATTTCATTTTCCTTTATTTACATCCCAGTGAGTCTCCCTTCCATGCCCCTATCTACTGTATTTCATCATCACATACATTGATCTGTACTCAAAAGTAACCATAGCCACAAGAAATGTGAAACCTCTCTTATAATAAGTGGCAATGATATCTGATCGAAATCTTAAAAACAATTTTATCAATCAATTTTAGTTATTTTGCATACAATCTTATGGATATTTACATGATAATAATAACAAATGATAACATATTATGCCAACCAGGGCTGCGGCAGTAGAAATTGAAGTGGCTACATAGTACATCGTTTACAAGTTAGAATAGGTTCCAACAGACCAGTTTACGGTTAACATGCACAGTTGTTCAAGTTTTTTGTTTTACTGGCAGGCCACCATTGTCTATCATCTGCCTACCTGCCAAATAAACAAAGGATGTGTACAACTGCGCAAGAACCGTAAATTGGTTTATACCACAAACGAAGGGAAATTTGGCCAAAAAAGGTGGTTACTTTAACCCAGCAGCCAGTGAAAATCATCCAGTTGCGTGGCTTCTAACTGACAACCCTGACAACAGTTTTCACTAAAAAATGCAACTGATACATTGTATCTTTCTGTGACTTGAGATAAGAACCATTATAATTCCCTTGTGCACAGGTAGTTTAAAATATTTAATGTATCTACCCTTTTGTTTTATTAATTAATGTTGGTGAACAGAAGTACAGGTAAGAGTAGTGAATTTTAATACAGTACGATTTATTAACAATTAGGTGTACTTCAAAATTACCCCTGGAATATCAATCATTGAATTATAAATATAAAATATTCAGTAGCCACCTTGTTATTGAATGTAAGACTATGGTTGATTATGATTACTTATTTGTACAATCACAGGGAAAATTCCATGTACCGTAATTGAATTAATCAGTGTACTCAGAGGGTGGTACAAGCATTAAGTCCTACGAGGCAACAATTCCCTCTTACTGAAATTTTATGATAATCATTATGATAACTTATTTGAAAAGCGAAATTCCACATGCATATTTATATCTTCAAATTCACTTTCAATTAGAATCAACACCAAGAGTAGTACAAAGACCAAAGTTCAGGGTGCTTTTAAATATGTATACAAGGTGGAAATCCACTCCCTCATTCAAATATATAGAAAACTATAAAGAAAGAGTTGTTAGGCTAGGCCAACATATATTAAAAAAACTCAATTTCTAATGGGATCTGAAACAACAATTGGGGCTGATCAAAGTCAGATAAAGTCAGGACCTAGACTGCTATATCAGATGTTTTTTTCACCCTCAGGACCCGGCTAATCCACAGATTGAATTGGAATTTATAGATGTGTCATGTACATCAGTCCTTTCCCAAGGACTTGCAATTGGTCAGGATTTGATCTCACAACCTCCTGTTTTCATGAACAATAGTGACTAATGGCTTACATGTGTAAAACAATCTGCCATAATTAACATATTTCATTTATCTTGAGGTCAGACAGTAGCCACAACAACAGTTCACAGTCACATCAAATAAAACAATATAAAATTATAAAGTTGTAAAAGGGGAAAAACAAAATAGCAATTAGAATATATCAGATTTAAATTGGTAAAACCATCATGTTCATTTGCATACATGTATGATTCAATTTTCCACATTTAAGCAATAATGCAACATCATTTACTAAAAATAAATACAATGATATTGTACAAGGCATGAGACAATGCCAATCTCAATTCCAAGTTTGAAAAGATGGGGACATATGCGAGAGCACTGTAACAAGAGCTTTCTTGCAGCTATTAAAAATGTAAACCTACAATGTACAGCCATGGTATAAAATGTTACCATACATGTATAAATGCATTGTGTCCTAAATGTAATATTGTATGTATAGCTTGAATCTACAGGAGCATCACTAAGGATGCATTTTTTTTGGAAGAATCCGAATCCAGATTCTTGAATCCAAAAATGGATTTTGCATTTCTTTACTTGAATCTCAAAACAGATTTAAAATTCGTTGAATCCATGTACTCAGTCAGAATGATTCGATGGATCAATCTAAAACTGGATTCTTAGGATTCATGATCCAAGCCTTTCTTTGGGAATAGATTCAAACAAAGTACACATGGCAAGCGGTCATCATCTTGAGAATAGCACAGTCAACATCCAGAGTGAACCACAAGTGGCTGATTTGTCTTTAAACAATCAAGAAATATCTTGTTGAGTTTAACTTGCCAGAAAATATCTACTCGAAAAACAAATACTAACTTGCCGCCATTTTTGTGTGAACTGCATACTGGAGTTCTCACATGAAAATAATCCATTTTGGGATTCTTTGTTTCTTCTGGTAATGGATTCTGGTAATGGATTCTCCAAAAGAAATGCATCCTAATCAATTGTTTGCTTTAAATCTTAATTTCTTGAAGCTACATGTATCTATAGTAGATGCATTAGTGTCAGCATGTTTTTAGTTTCTGAAAGGAAGAGGTGACAATTATATTGAAAAGGACAGAGTTTCTGTTAGCCTCTTCAATCAGCCAGTACTTTGTACCGGTACAAAAAATGATACAGAGCGACATAACGAAAGCAGCAGTTCCAGTTTTTTTTTCTGGTAAGTTTTTTTTTTTTTTTATTAGTCAAAACCAACATATATGCTGGTCTAAGAGAATCACCAAAAGGATATGAGGTGTTAGACCAAGACAAATGCTATTATTTAGTAAGGGAAGAACCCTTAGTTTAATAACTTATAATGTTCTCATTTGTCATTTTGGCCATTATGAATTATATTTTATCTGGTTTCCAGTGACATGATGAGCTAATGTATGATTCCAACAAGATACTAGTTACTGACCATGGCCACCAGTAACTTTATGTTGGCAATTCATAATTTCAATTATACAGAAACTATGTGCGGGGGTACTTACATGAAAAAAAAACTGATTGCCCCTTCTTTAAATAAAAATGAATGGGCCCTGTGAAATATATTGTCAACCTGTTCCTAACTGCCTAAAACATACTGAACCCCGACCCTGACTGCACCCAAATTATACTCAAATCCTGACCCTGATCTGCCCAAATCAGGTCAAAATCCTGACCAAACTGAGCTCAAACCCCTAACACAAACAGGAGTCTCCCCCTCCACTCCCCCCCCCCCCCCCTCCACTCCCCCCCCCCCCCCCCCCTCCACTCCCCCCCTCCCCCCGGACTTTGGCTCTCTGTCGTGAAACTATCTACTAGCCCAATATGAAAATTCACTAGCCCATGGGCTATGGGACACAACTTTTGTTGTGCCCAGATGTGCATGTGTGTATGTTATGTACATGTACATATATGTATGCATGAGTATGCATATGTGACAGTATGCATTGTGAACTAACGTGTAGTATGTGGCGTGAATATATGTATGTATTTTGATTGCAACTTCTGAATATGACAACACCATGCAAATTCATTTATCTTACAATGTATATCAGTCTTTTACATGGCCACATCATTCAGCTATGCTGTACAACATATTGTTTAAATAAATATTATTAAGTGGCTTCAAGTGAAACCTCTGCATAGATCTGTCAAAAGGTATGAATGTGTGTTATATATGGCTTCTATTTGTCTCTTTCAAAATTCTTTTAGGGTTTTCACAAAAATTTAAATAGATCTCCAAGTTCTATAATTAAATAATTATGTTTAAAGCACAGAATGTGCATCTTTTATGCTTTCACAATGAAGATAATCGGGCCTTTAAATGGATGTAACACCTGCTGGGTTTTGTGAGTAACCATCAAAGTGGCAAAATATATACATGACTGTACATGTACAGAGCTCATACTTCCTGACACCTTGATAATCATATCAGCTAACTGTTATCCACAAAGATAGTTCATTAGTGACAAGTGATTAGACTTGAATGAAAGCTTAATTGCTCTGATCTCGTGCATGAATTAACTTTCTTTGAGGCTCGATATTGCTTAATATTAAAACTATTTTCACAGTTGACTATTTCACTAGGAATCTGGTTTGAAATTTGGGACTGTGAGGATGACACTATGGTTGATATTCCCTAGCTATAGACTTAGCTTTCTCTCTACTTTGATATGTAGTCAAACTGGTACATGTACATGAAGTATTTTGAGCCATTTGCCTTTTTTGGGTTCAATTTGGTTTTATCAATAAACGCCATTTCAAAACCCCCTAGCAACTGGCATACAGCCTACAAAGTATTTGTGGGGGGAAATGACAGAGATATTCACTATAGAAGTCTGTCAGAAATCAAGAGAAATGCCTAAATCAAAAGTGGTATACATGAATAGAGTAGCCCAAGGGTTTCCTTGAATTGGATAATAGAAACCGGATAATATGAACATAGCAACCCGATGTACAACATGCCACAACTATGTTAATAGTAGTGTTACACAACAGTATTTTGATATCAAGTGTAATTTGTTGGGAAATTCTATATTGTTGGGAATATAAGAGACATTGGCATTTAATAATCATCCCTGTTTAGATTTAATCTTCAATTCAGAATGGAACCTATAATACATTCGAAGGAAAGTATACAGTAGACAGTACTCAGTAGTAATTCTCTCTCTCTCATGATCGGTCGCATGTTTATCGAAAATTTCGAAACTTCCATGGGACAAGGAAACTCAACCACCAAACGATATTACACGTAATATTACATTTATTTGAATTTGTACTGTTAAGTAGTATAAAACGAATCTAAATTCTAAGTTTCCAAGACTCGGCAAGAGCGAACTAAGGGGACTTGTACCATCGCATAGGAACATGACATGATCACAATGTCTCCCGAGTTCGCTTTCGAAAGAAGTAAAGCGCAAATATTGACCACCGTGCCAGCATACATACCTTGTCGCCAAGTTCTCTCGAGATGTCCAAATGTCGAGTGCAGCAAACTATTGCTTCATCAAATTTACCCAGAACTTTAAGAGTATTCCCGAGATTACCACTTGCTTTGGCCTCACCAACTCTATCACCCAAAGTTCTTGCGAGTGTGAGGTCATGGCGGTGAAATTCGAGGGCTTTTTCGTACTCCTGAAGGTAAAAATAAGCATTGCCTAGCTGGCTGTAAACAGCACTAAGAGTTTTCAGATCTTCCGTGCCAACTTGTACTGCTGCTTCGAAGAAGCTTACTCCTGCTCTGCAGTCACCGGCCTTGCACAAGCGTTCTCCTTCCAATGCAAGCTCCATACACGAAGCTTGGACGGCCATATCTTGAGTCAGATTGACTCTAGTTTAGAGTATTTTCGTCAAAGTATAAAAATCCACGGCATCGACTGGGTAATTTGCATATGCGAGGTGAGAACCGTCCGTCTTTCACCTTAAAGAATGTGAAGTCGTTGAGTTGAATCGCATGCTGTCCGCGGTTGGCGCGTAAAGTAACTTTCTAAATTGTGCTAAAAATAATGATTACTTTACGTTGTTTAGTGTCCAGGGGCTACAACTCCTATACAAGTTGCCTCTAAACGGGTTAAAAAAGCGACTGTGTATTTCATAGTGAAGGAAAGTGGCCTCAAATTTGCATTTACTGATTTAGATGCTCACGGGTTGACTGTTGACCCTTACAATATTTGCATATTATTTCGAACCCAGGTCAAACTTTATCACGTACGTACAACGGGCGTAGAACGCCTAGGACATGTCACTGACGTCACACAAAATGTATTTAACAATGGGCCCTTTGCAGCTAACAGGCACGTGCTGTTAACGAATGAATTGAGCTCATGATCCCCATGGGAAAGGCGTTGCCATGAATACTGGAGAGCAAGCTATCTTTAAAAACGCAGTTTTAGAAAGATCGGCAATTGATTGGAGGTGGAAAATAGCATTTGCAAACAGGTTTTTCTAATAGCAATACCGATCTCGTACAAGGCCTTTAAATAAATGAAGTCAGTTATTTTTTGCTCTCCAGTACAACCACGTGATTCGTTAGCTGCAAAGGACAAGTGGAGGTGGATAAATTGTTTTAGTATAGACCACACTGCAGGTGAATAGCCAACACCAAATAGTTTTTTTATTTTCTGTCAAATGGACAAAAACTCGCGCGAGGTGATCGCTGCTTCGCTCGGAGGTGAATATCAAATCATATTCACTGTTTGAGTAGCCAATCAGAGCGCGCGAAAAGTGATATTCACTGGTGTGGTATATACTAATTGTAAAATATTTGAAAATTTGCGTATAGAGCAGATAAAAATATATAAATTACCGAAACTTTGGAGCAACATAGTACTTCGTAAACGAGCTGTCCGACAAATATAAATATTCGAATAATTTCGTGTAATTAGTATGCAGCGGCCATGTTAGCGCCAATGGAACACCCTCAGAAAGTGAGCGACGCGACGTTCGACAAGTTACAATAGCCGACGACGGACATCAAGCTACAGTCGTGATCCCCGCCCGCTGAGTTGTACTCGGTCGGTAACAGGAATCGTAGACTAATATGATACCGTAATCCCGGTTGTAAGCCCTGGGCTTATACTCATTCGTATGCCCAATCCCGCATCCCGAAAAACCTATCGTGGATCCTCCTGATAGTCTCCTTTCAGTAATTGAAAGCCGTGAAGGGGTGTTCAGATTGACCGTATTCCAACCTCGTGACCAGTGTCTTCTCGGTTAGATCCAAGATAGCCGCCATCTTGGATCTGACCGAGAAGACCCTGGTCACGAGGTTGACCGTATTCCGCAATAAGAATGCACAGAATGATCAGTCATAATTTTAGTCACTGGAATACCAAATGTTCCTGAATATCATATGTCTGCAAGCGTTCAACAGCGTATGTACAGTGCAAAATGTGCCTTCCCATATATTCTTATACTCGCAACGAAGTTGCACGAGAAAAATAGCAGTGTTTGCAGCAAGCGTTGCGCGAAGTAGTATATCAAGTTCTACTTTTCCGAACGATTGCGGCAACGCTGCAACACAGTTTTTAATCGTTGCCGAATGTAACGAGCCAGACAGTACCGCTCGACAAGAGCCACAGTATCGTTACCCAACCACACAAAACACCCTAACCTGAGAACGAGCAGTACAAAAACAATAGAGCTACAGTATAATGGTCCAATCAGAATAGAGGCCGCGAGCGGACTTTATCAGAGCAACACCCTCGTGCAACTTGTCTCACAACGATTATTTTTGTGCGACGAGCCAATAAATCCGGCCATCCTCTGCGGCCACCTTCGCAAGAAGTTGCCGTGACATGTATCGTTGCCTAGTGCGTGAACAGTCTCTGTTCAACAAAAACTGCGAGAGAACTTGCACGAAGCATTGCCTAATGTTGCAGCGCGACCCACAAGCTGCAAGCTTTAATATTGATCTATCTGTCTATCTATCTATCTGTATGTATGTATGTGTGAATGTATCTATAAATCTATCCATCTCTCTATCTATCTATCTAGCGCCTTTATTCCAAAATACGGTCAAGCGAACGCGCCCGAAGCTTACCGCAGTTAAAATAAAAGGCGGTGGCGGGAAGCAGTTCTTCATATTCCCCCTCAGATCAGCCGTTCAATTAGCGATAAAATTAAGAAGACCGTTCCTGTGGGGACAAAAGGAATGAATTCCAAAGACAAGTCCAACAGTATATTTAGCAGTTCAAAAGAAAAGTGACTATCAGAGTACTATAAGCACCAAACACTCATTAAAGAGCTAATTTCTCATCTTTATTAAATATTTTACTTGATATGCTCCCTACCGCGCTGATGTATTAAATAAAATTGTCGTTTTAAAGAAAGTTTATGTTTGTGTCATTAATATAGATAGCGTGCGTGTAAGCAATTGTTTCATCCCCCAATAATGATAATAATAAAAAACTGACATAAGAGCATAACAAGTTTTCATGTAGATCCCAGTGTTGGCTGTCGCCCGCTATCAGAAGTAAAGAAAAATCTAATTAGGCTACGAAGTGACTGATTGGTTATCTACATCCCACACGCGTGGGTAGTTTCAACTCGATATATTTTGCTTTTGATAGACTAACGAAACTTTAAAATCATCCGGCATGTCTCAAACTCTCAGTCGTGCAATACAAAATGGCCTTTAAGTAAATTTGAACCTTTGATTTCAGTAAGTAAAATCAATTCATATCGTGGAAGTGCGGCAATCAGGTGGTTGTCAAAACTGATTTCGAAATTTCCAAATACTTTCTTTTTGTGTTAACTGATGTCGTCAGTGGCTTGCCTAAGTTGTTAATTATGATTTTGGTGATATTCTCCACGGCACCCCAGCGCAAAATTAGTAAACGACTAAGTAATGCGAGGCAGGTGAAGTGAAATTCATTTCGGTATGGAAATACCCTAATGCCTTATTACCCAATACCCTATTCCCTAAAATACCCTATTCCCAAAAAAAACCTATTCCCTAAAATACCCTATTCTCTAAAATATCCTATTCCCTAAAATACCCTATTCCCTAAAATACCCTATTCCCTAAAATACCCTATTCCCTAAAATACCCTATTCCCTAATATCCTATTCCCTATCTCCCAGCACGGTGCTCCCAGATAGCCTGAAATACAGCTGCCTCCTCAGCTCGTTCCAGGTTCGGGGAGTGGACCCTGCAGAAACGAGCTGAGGCGACCGTATTACGGCTGTGACGACGGGAGGTGAAAAGTATCATCTCGTCAAATCCTGCTTTCGTTTCTTTTATTCGCCTTTAGGTGCTTTTCACAACCAGATTTTCGAAAAAATATGATAAGGATAGAGTTGGCGGAACGGAACTGAAACGATGAGATTTACTTTCTTAAAGTGCCAATGACATGAAAAAATCGATCCCATTTTTATTTCATTTTATTAAAATATAGGCTTCCCTTAGCCATTTTGTGCAATGATAAATCAATTTGGAGATCGCGAACATAATTTTATTTCGTATCGAAGTCAGGCATAATTGCCAAAATTAGGCGACAATTTTTATGCCGTTAAAGATATGCTAATCACATGCGTGACGTCACTACGTCCGACATTAATATTCACAAAAGTAAAAATATGGCTGACTGCAAGGATTCTATTAGAACAATTATGGCCATCGTCAAGGTTTCTCAAAGTATTACATATTTAAATTGAAAACTGGCCAAAAATGTACTTATTTTGTAGTATTTATGGAGACGAATATAAATGCGCAGACCTAGTGACGTCACGCATGTGATTACCATATCTTTAACAGCAGAAAAATTGTCGCCTGATTTTGGCAATTCCGCCTGACTTCGATACGAAAAAAAAATATGTTCGCGCTCTCCAAATTGATTTTTATTTGCACAAAATGAATAAGAGAACTCTAGAATTTAATAAAATAAAATAAAAACGGGATCGAATTTTTCATTTCATTGGCACTTTAAGGTCGGCACACACGAAGGGACAAGTCCCAGGGACAAGTCCCAGGGACAAATCCCTTGTTGCTCGTGTGAACTACGAAAAATATTGTCAGTTTGTCCCTGGGACTTGTCCTCTCAAACTTGGGACTTGTCCTCTCAAACCTGATTGATTTGAAGGGACAAGTCCCGGGGACAAAATTTTGTCCCCGCGACAATATTTTCCCTAGTCCCAGGGACTTATCCCTTCGTGTGTAGCGACGTTATGTTTTCTTTTTAACGTAAACTTTGGAGTTTCACATTGTTTTTTTTTTGCGCACAATGGTGAAAATGTAGGTGACTGTGTCCATTTTCACGTGAAGTTATTGTACTTATTTCGTAATTAAGGCTATTGTTTAATGACGTCTCCTAGACGTTGTCGTCATCGCTACTCAGTAAGGTTCCTAATAGGCATTTTGTAGGAATGCAATCACGTGGTTGTACTGGGTGGCAAACAAATCATTTATTTTAAGGCACTTATACGTGATTATTAGCAAAGCCTGTTTGTAAATGCTATTTTCCACCTCCAACCTTATATACACAAGGTATGCATATTCAATGCTGGAATATACAAGGAAGACTAATGAGTTATCACTTCAGTAAAGTGACAAAATAGCTACGAGCCGAAACGAAGACGCTTTCCGACTACTACGTCGAAAGCATCTTTTCCCAATGTATAACTGAGATATCCATTCCAGAGAGCATCGCATACGATCCAATATGGCAGACAAGCGACATGGTCTATGGTGCTTGCACTTATGCTTGCGATGCTAGTGTGAACCAGGCTTAAGCCGTTATTTCCTTTAAAAATATCATTTATGCAACCACACACTGTCCGCCACTTCGTGGTCATAATTCCGAACCCACTCCCACAACATCGCCGTGCCGTTAACAACCGTGGCTCTACCGTACCCATAATGCAGTGCGTGGTATTTAGACCACTCCTTTTTTACCCATGGCCAAGGAAAGATTGACAGTACGTACCCGGCTGTACCAACCACGATATAAGTAGGAGACTCTGGAGTACATTTCTCATGGTAAACGGGACAAGTCCTTTCATAGCTGTGGTAATGTCCCCATAATGTTAGGTCCACCTTGTACTTGAAGAGTAGATCTTCCAATTCATCTCGCATGTGGCTTGCTACGATTGGGTCTTTATTCGGTACCTATGGATAAAGCCGAAAGTAAGAGATTATTATATCGGTAGGAATCGGTAGGAAGTAAACCCTGGTTGAGAGTTAGAGTTTTGTTTGGGGTCACGGTTATGTATTATGGTCGTAGGAGTATGACGTCATCGTAGGAATCCTAAAATTTCTACCGAAGTAATAATTATGTTACTTTTATAAAGATAGTGTAGAACATGTATACTTTTAGAGGTATCATCGATGATAACTTTGAAACGGGGACCGGATGTTCTGGATAACGTCGGCTGTAAACCAGTTTCAAGATCATGCGCAGTTGTACAAATCGTTTGTTTATTTGGTGGGCAGGTACACGTAAAAGGAGCTGTATCACGGAGAGGGACACGCTTTTGTGTTCCGGGCCCGAACACAATTATTTTCAGTAGTTTTCGTATAAACTGACGACCCTAGCACGCGTGTGGGATGGATGAAATCAAAGTAAATGCCCTAAGCCCTCATAAAATGAATCGCACAAAAATTATCCACCCGGGCCGTGTATTTTTCAATACAACTATAAATTTTATTTCAAAGTCAAAAGTGTCATAAGGCAACAGTTCTTGAAAGAAATGCTCATTGGAAGCTTTCATATTTTCTGTCTACGAAGTTTCGCCGAAGAAAAATAACAGCTCGCGCAAAGAATGCCAAAAAAAAAACATGCAGTTAAATGGTTTCCCGCCAGAAAGGTAAACCACAACTTGATAAATAACGGAACAACTGAAATCAATTCAAGAATGAGACAAAATTAAAACTAGCAGTATAAACTTGGTCAGGAAAACTCGAAGGAAAATCTTGCTTTTAAGTTAGGTACTGACTGGTTTCTGAACTGGACATTTCGTTCTTCATAAATTGTGAGCTTCTCAACTCAGTTATGCTCTTTCGTAAACAACGCGCAAGCTCTTTTCACTTGCCTCAACTATGATTTCCTTTGGAAGTGATATCTCTGAAGCATAAAAATGGATTTAATTCACTGTTTAGAATTTATTTGATATTATTCATGATTGCATTTCAGTGGGATAAGGATTTAACTGATTTAACCCTGCTCAAACCATGGCCTGAAAGTTATACCCGGGTTAGCGCTATTTAGATACCACTGCTTCGAGTAACGCAATTTTACCCCGGGTAAATTTTAACCCGTTGGGTTATAATAATAATATTTATTTACCCACGATAAATTTACAGCGTTGCTGATGTGGTCGTGCTTATAACTACGCTATTCTACCCTAATAAAGTTCAACTACATCCAAAGAAATGTAAAGAACTCTGTATTTCATTTTCACGTTCTCCAAAAGTACATAACATGCTTGGTCAATCTTGTACAGTCTGTTAAAATTTTCGGTGTAATAATTCAGAGTGATTTAAAGTGGAACTCTCACATTGATTACATTATAAAGAAAGCTTCCAGGAGACTTTATTTTTTTAACACAATTAAAACGTGCAAACGTTCCAGCTAAGGACCTAGTTAAATTCTATGTTGCTTGTATACACTCTATTTTACTCTACGCTTGTCAAGTATTTCATTACAGTTTACCAGAATACCTTAGTCTTACCTTAGAACGCATACAAAAGAGAGCAATGCGTATTCTTTATGGCTACGACTTACCTTACAAACAAGCTCTTGCTTTGTCAGGCCTTACTCAGTACTAGCCTTTATCATCGCAGATCTGAACTATGTCATACTCTTTTTCGTAAAATCATATCTAATCCTAATGGTAATTTATATCATCTTTTACCACATAACCTTAGTAATCCGACTGTCACACTACGGTATAAGAGGTCTTTCACACTTCCGCTTTGTAAAACAAACCGATTCCGGAACACTTTCATTAACTCTAGTGTTCAACACTATAACTCACATCATTTAAGTTAGTACACAGGTCTTGAATTAGCATACCGTAGACACCCGTGTATAAGCCGCACCCGTAGATAAGCCGCACGCCAAGATTTAGGAAAACAAACTTTTTTTGAAAAATACAAAAAATTATTAGAAAATCTTTTGTCCGAGTTCATAAACGCTTGTACTTGATGCCAAACTTCTTCCAAAAAAAAGAATAATCTTTTGTTGGAGTTCATAAACGCTTGTACTTGATGCCAAACTTCTTCCAAAAAAAAGAATAATCTTTTGTTGGAGTTCATAAACGCTCGTACTTGAAGCAAAACTTCATCAGATTGTCATAAATACATAATCGCAACTTTAATTCGATCGAATATGGTTCAACTTGCCTTGTCATTTCTTTTGTATATTTAAACCTGCAGTCTTCAAATCACTCGATTCCAAGGAACCGCTTTCCTTTAATCGCTAGAGCAAGAAAGGTTTTCTGGCGAAACTATACTTGCACGAGTAGGTCTGAGGTCCGCCATCTTGGATTTTCATTAACTAGTGCCAATCACCCACGTGTAAAATTGCGAAGAATGCCTGGTTATTTAGATGCCTGCTTTGACAAGCGCTGCGAATCAGCGTGTTTTGGAAGGTAAATAAGCTTAATCACGTTTAAATATTTACGAAATTATAATATATTAGGTCTAAGGTGGGTCTTAGAAGAGTTTTTGCTTCAAGTCTTTCAAACTGCGTGGTTTTTTTTCGGCATGTTTAAAGTACAGGTCACAGGTCAGGTCACAGGTCAGGTCACGTTACAGGTCACGTTACAGGTCATATTACAGGTCACGTTACAGTCACATTACAGGTCACAATTAAATCGCGTTTTTCGTGATGCCATCATTTTCCTACAACTACCAGAATTATTTTCAGCTTATTGTTTTTCTTATATTTTTTATTCCTTTGAATACCTACAGCAGGTACAAGAGAAACCGCATTTAACACCGCTTACAAACCAAACGTGCATCAGATTGCAAAGAGCATCTAAACTGTAAAAAAAATGGAGGGGAGGGGGTCTCCTTTTCCCCCGAGCTATCAAATAATTTTCTAAAGATAGGAGGTACAATCAATGAAGTATCACAAACATTTAACAAATAAATGTTTTTGTTTTTTAAGTTTTTAAAGTTATGGAAATTTATTTTAATTTTAAAATCGAATTCAAATCAAAATAATAAAGTAATGTAGGCCTCTCCAGGTGCCAAGAGTTGAAAGCAACAGCAACACGAGCAGTCATTGCTGAGCGGGTTTTAATATCGGCGATACGATAGTATTGTCGTAAAAGTACTGGTAATTCCATACGTCCAAATGTGTATTTGTGTTACATCTTGAAAACTCCTTTCCCAACTTTCTTGGCGTTGTCTGTGCCGTTTTTGCTATTTCCATAAACGAACGCATAAGGCCCTGGTCAAACGGTTTCAACGTCGGCTCAACATTGGTAAAACATGCTCTCTAACATGTTTTCAATATCTTTCAAAAACCACTTAATAATTCCCGAGTTAATTGGCCAACCAGGGGTCTCAATTTGTACCACGTGCAGTACTTTGAAACCCCGTCAAAGTACTCTCTATGGTACTTTGAAATCGTTTTCTAAGAAAACGATTTCAAAATACTGTAGGCAAATACCTTGAACAAAGGTAAGTCTCACGACCGATCAGTGACTTTCCCCAACGAAAAAAAGTTTCAAGGTACGATACCTGTCTTGATGCATACAGACCGTCTCTCCAATGTGTAACCTGGTTTTTTTTTTGCACACTGCCCCGACACTGCGCATGTCAGCAACTCCAACTATAGCGCCAAACTACGTTTTTATCAAATTTCACGCCAGGTTGTAAACACGTACTCCCACGAGAACAAGCGCATAATTGTTAACATTCCATCTTTTCATTAACAATGGACGTTTGATTACTTAAGTCAAACAAAGTATATGTAAATACGCAAGTACAACCTACAAGCCTGAAATATCGAAACTCTAAACGCATGAAGTTTTAAAATCGTTGTATTGTTTATCCCACAACCACCAAACAAGCATGAAATTATTAAGTAGCGTTTTTGAAGTCGTTTCAAAGCCTCCAATTCGGCTGCGCCTCGGACTGGAACTAATTGCGCGGACTTTGAAATCCCGTCAAGTCCTCGAAGTCGGCTTTGAAACATTACTTCAACGCCTTTCAGCAAAGTTTTCAGACCATTTCAAACAGTTTCAAGCTCTGCTTCAACGAATATTGTACCCGCGATGTTGAAACCGTTTGGTTAACAAAGAAAACAGATTTACATCTATTTCCATAGAATTTCTATCGACGGATTATTTGATATTGGGGAAAGCGTCAGTATTTGCTTTTTATCGGGTAGCCAAGGCCGGTAAGGGGTTTAAAAAGGGTAAAAAAAAAGCTTAAAAACTTAAAAAACAAAAACATTTATTTGCTAAATGTTTGTGATACTTCATTGATTGTACCTCCTATCTTTAGAAAAATATTTGATAGCTCAGAGGAAAAGGAGAACCCGTCCCCTCCAATTTTTTTACAGTTTAGATGCTCTTTGCAATCTGATGCACGTTTGGTTTGTAAGCGGTGTTAAATGCGGTTTCTCTTGTACCTGCTGTAGGTATTCAAAGGAATAAAAAATATAAGAAAAACAATAAGCTGAAAATAATTCTGGTAGTTGTAGGAAAATGATGGCATCACGAAAAACGCAATTTAATTGTGACCTGTAACGTGACCTGTAACGTGACCTGTAACGTGACCTGTAACGTGACCTGTAACGTGACCTGTAACGTGACCTGTAACGTGACCTGTAACGTGACCTGTAACGTGACCTGTAACGTGACCTGTAACGTGACCTGTAACGTGACCTGTAACGTGACCTGTAACGTGACCTGTAACGTGACCTGTAACGTGACCTGTAACGTGACCTGTAACGTGACCTGTAACGTGACCTGTAACGTGACCTGTAACGTGACCTGTAACGTGACCTGTAACGTGACCTGTAACGTGACCTGTAACGTGACCTGTAACGTGACCTGTAACGTGACCTGTACTTTAAACCTGCCTGTTTTTGTTCAATGATATACAGTAAAAACCCGCGTATAAGAACCTTAATTTTTCAATTTAGCCTAAACAGGTTCTTATATAAATGGTACTTAAAGCAAATTTAGGCTACCAAGGTTCTTAAAATAGGTTCTTATACTGTACTGTATTTTCATATGAATTTCACTTAAATATATTATAAATATCATCTCGTAATACATATCAAATGTACAGTAATCATTTATACCATAATGCCGAAAGGCTGTATGTCCTTAACAAAACATATGTTCAAACAAACTCATGTAGTCAGTTCTCTGAAATGCCCTTTCAAAGTTGATACCAAGAAAACTAGTTCCAAGCTGCCATTCTAAATGATTATGATTATCCCAATTCATCAGTTTCTACCTATGCACTTTTACCACAACTCCACTGATAAGAACCTAACTTAAAATTTTAGCCTTAATAGGTTCTTATGTGGAGGGTGCTTAAAATGAACATTTTAGCCTAATAGGTTCTTAAAACCCAGGTTCTTATACGCGGGTTTTTACTGTATTACACGATCGGATGCAATTTGAACCTGATTGTAATATACGCACCATCGCATAATAAAACCTTCATACAGGTTCATGATATGTAAATATATGTTAATGTTGGGTCCCCTTTCTAGGTGTTCCCGTAGATAAGCCGCACCCCCGATTTTGAACGAAAATTAGGTGCAGCTTATATACGGGTGTTTACGGTAATAGCTGCTTTTAATATCATAACATTTTATCGAATTAGTTTATAACTATACGTAACTAATGTTTAGAATTGTGAACCTTAGTACTTCAGTTATACTGTAAGTAAGGTAATTATAATAAACGATCTATCTGTCTATCTGGATGCTGACTTTTCTTTAAGTTTTCACAGTAAAAAAATAGCCAACAGCATAAGTTTTCCTTTATTTTCTGCTTAAGTTGTGACTGATTGATTGTGGACATCTCAGACAGTACTAAATTAAAATAAAGACATTCAAGCAAATCGTATGTGAGGATAGAGCAGTTTTCAGTTGAGTGTAGTGAAACCAAACGCAAATTACCCACAGCCAGCCAGCCAGCCAATCATAGCAGCGAGTAATCACAAGTAACTCATAAATGGCTTCCCTGTGAGCCAATGACAAACCAAAGCAAAACCAAAACCAATTTGCGTTTGGTTTTACTTTGGATTCTGATTGGTTGGTTTATTTTCTCAGCCAATAGGAGAGCTTAGTAAACGCAAAACCAAAACACTTCCAACACTCAATTGAAATCCGCTCTATGCCCATTGCCACAGCCTATTGTCTTTTGCTATAAATTGACCACTTTAATTTCATTACTGGCCTCCGACTAATTTGCATAATTTGGAAGATTAATCTGTAAAGGGAATCTGATGCTACCATATGAAAGATCACATTAAAACTAGTAATCATTGGATTCAGTTTTATAGAGCAATGTAGACAATTGCTGTTGATCGAGTTATAGGCATTTCTAAATAAATGCTGGAAAAACATGAAAGCATTAGGCTAGAAAGGCCTCTATTGTTGTTCCCATACAAATCTCAAATTCACTGCTTTTTATGCTACAGTAGTCTATAGTTCCTATTTAAATAAGTGAATCATTACTTTATAATTGACTCACCAGCTGACTTGTGTACATTGGTCTGTGTCCCATGAACACCACCCAGGGAGTGATGGAATGATCAACATTGGCAAGGTCCCTTTCTAACCACTTGTACTGTGTCGAACCTCTGGTAAAGTTATGTTCTGTGCTCATCATTACAAAATGCACACTGCCGTAATCAAAGCTGTACCTACAGGTATCAATATAATATAATTTTTTTTTTTAAGACTTGTCCCCTATAACACGTTGTAATGGTGAGACTGCCCCCATTCTGGGAAAACAAATTCAGGCCACCTCCTTTTTCTCATCCACCCCTCTCATAATATTATAATTAATGACCAGTTCCTTATTTTCGGTAAGAAAGTTAAAGTTTCACAAAGGCAGTTATATTTTAGGAACAAAAGTTTGGTTCATCTGAGGACTGAACCTAACTCCTGACTGACATTATTTTTTTTACTTACCACCAAAGAGCATTGCCATTTTCAGGCATATGAAAGCGATGGTACATTGGCACCCCACACTCCCCTCCAGAGTCATCACCAAAATTTCCCCAGGAGGGGTGGAAACCCTCACCCGCAGCATGACTGGGGTCTTTTGCACCTCCTTTGTTATGGTCCTGTTCATGGTTGCCAATACCCACCATATATGGTACCAAAGTTGCATAGGGTTCGACCAGAGCATGCCATTTATCCCACAAGTATGCCTGATGATCAATGCAATGAAAAAACTTGAAAACAAGGATAATAAAATACTAATTTCTAACGGGACCTGAAACAACCATTGGGGCTGATCAAAGCCAGGACCTGGCCAATTCACAGATCGAATTGGAATTTCGCATGTTGGTTTTTGTGAAGAAAGGAAAACTGGAGAACCCAGAGAAAAACCCTTAGAGCAAAGGTGAGATACCAACAAACTCAACTCACATTTGGTGCCACGTCCATGGATTGAACCTGGGCCACAGAGGTGAGAGTGCGAAGCGCTTAACCACTGTGCCACCCCAGTGGTACTTGTCAGTCTATATACATGTAGTACATGTAAGTCAACATTTAACTCTGGCCATAAATCCAAAAAATTGTATAAACTCTCAATAACTTAGAACCAGTTTATACTACACAATCAAATTGCACATACTGTATATTACTCTTCAATGTGAAAGCATTCTGGCCTCATTCCCAGGCTGGATATTGTGACATCACTGCTTCAGTTTAGCCCCAAGTCAAGAAGCCAGGCCAAAACCTCTTGAAAGCGAAATCGAGATTTTTGAGAGGTCTATGGAATATACCTGTGAAACATAAGTCGAAATACCTCCCAGCCTATACTATAGGGTATGGTTTTCAAGAACTCTGTTTTAGTCTGAAATAGGGTTATTAGTTTTGCCTGAAATATTTAGAACTGAAAAAGGATATGATTTTATTTTTTTATTTAAACATATTCTAGGACAACATTTACCCCAAGAGTGAGCCATTATGCTCGCTCATCAAGGGGGTTCACCTATGATTTTGACAGGGTGGTGATGTAATATATTAGCTGGACCACATATATTTGTTTTCTTGTTATTTTGACATTGATCTTCAAAATAAATTGAGAAAGAGAGAGAACCACTGTCAGTGAGAAAATATCATCATTAAAGGACTAAATAACATCATTAAAGGACACTTTAAATGGTGCACTGTGCAAACAGAAACCAGTCCCAACAAAACTAATTAACCCTCACCTCCCTGTCAAAATCATAACTTAACAGACTAAACAGGGAAGGCTGAAATAGGTGTGGAAAATCATACTACATGTAACAGTATACTGCCTCACAGTTTAGCTCAGTTGGTAGAGCACTGTCAGTCTAGAGCGTGGGAGGTCGCGGATTTGAATCCTGGCCACATCCTTGGGCAGGGACGTATATACAATGTATTAAAGTCGTAGGTCTTTTCTCCTTCATCTTCTAATTTAAAATACAGTACATGCTTACGAGGAAAAAATTGCGAGTTCATTTATTTTTACCAGCAAATCGAAAAATCAACTTGCATTTAGCAAGTTAGCTTGTGCGAATTTCGAGCCCTGACCTTTTTTACCTTAGTTTACATTATTTGGTCTGAAATAGAGTCAGGGTTTTCCCGGGACTCTATCCCATTAAATTATGGAACAATATTTATATCAATATATTTTTATTGCACACCGTACAAGGAAATGACTTACATATCCCCTGGCATAGGAAATATCTCCCACATGGAGCACCAGATTAGCACCATTCTTAACCTCCTGCAATGAATATCTAGCTGTGACCTCGGCACCAGGAGTAGGTGACACACCCATATCACCATAGGCTACGAACTTGAATGGAACATTAGGGCCTGGTATGGGAGCAGTAGTAAAGTTACATACTGGGCTCATGGCCTGCAAGAGGAAAAACATTTGATACATGATTTTCAATTGGGACTGAATGAATGATTGCTTTACAGTACAACTACTGAAACTGCATGGGGCCACTTAGAAAATGAGAACCAATCACATTGCAGAACGAAAACAAAGCAACTTGCTCAAGCTTCGACCAGATAAATGGCAAATTTGGTTGACTATATATAGTCCTGAAGTCAAAGTCTTTCAAATGAAGAAAATCACATGGATATGCTAGGATTTATACTTTGGAATGCTTTATTCTATTTTTGCAATTTGTGTTTAGTTCAAGTTGTCTAAGTGGCCCCGGTTTCAGTATAGTTGCACTATAATGCTAATCATTGCTGAGAGCAAACAAAATAATATAAACAAACCTCCACTGAGCCATACTGATAGAAATATCTAGTGCCTGGTTTAAGGTCCTTTAGCAGTACATCATGGATGAAGCCTGGATTGCGGAACCCAATCCCACTGGCTGGCTCACTACACATGTCCTTTGCTACATATGTTGATGATACACCAGTGGCCTTGAGGGTCAGTGTCTTGTTCGTACCATACAAAACAACTGGTGTGGACTCTGTAAATGGTGCCCAGTGAAATAATATTAAAAGATAGTGTAAGCTATTGTTGTTAGCAGTACATCAAATGTTGTTATGTAATATTTCCTGGTTACATCATTACATAACAAAATATTAGTTCAATCTTATATAATAATACGCTAAGTGTGTGTATGTCAGTCAGTGTGTGTGTGTGTAACGCTCTTTCCCAGGGTCCCTCGATCGATTTCCTAATATGGAGGACGCGCGCACGCTCGCGTCCTAAAATGGCGCCAAAAAGTGACGGCCACAGGTATTCCAACGAAGACGACAAATCATGCAAAAAGTTGCTTTCTGTTCTTGGTTGCATTTGAGGAATGAATGTTAAAAAGAAATGAGTTTTCTCAAGTTCTACACTTAGTTGGGCGAGCGAGCCATCGAGCTTACGGGAATCTGTTTTAGGCAAAACCTGGGCGAGCAAGCCATCAAGTTTACACGAATGTTTTACTTAGAGTTTAGGGAAAACCTATCGCCAAGCGAAGCGGCCGAAGTCAAACGACCGAACGAGGTAAGACCAGGTATTCAAACACAGTTAGAAATGTTGTCCATGGAAAAGGCTGTTTTTTTTTTATCTTACAACTCTATGATGTGTCTAATAGTAAGATATTTTGTCCATGTCTGTTTTCTGTATCCAGTTTCCTGTGTTCTTAGATATAAAAGCAACTGTTTTGGCGGCCAGATTTCTTTTCGTCACACGCATTCATGTCTCGAGCTGCCTGTGACCGTCAGTTTTGGCACTTTTTCGACAATAATTGTGCTCATCGGTTTAAGAAATTAACTGAGATCCGTAAGATATTATTCCCTTTAAAAAAAATCGAAATACAACCTTGAAAATATCAACACGCTAAAAACATTGTGCCAGGAGTCAGTCAGCCGGCTAGACTATGTTACTATAATTTATCATATTTGTTGATTTCATGTGAGTTCCCACGGGTCCCTGCTAATTAAGGTCAAAAGTATCAAAATTCCCCACCTTACTGCCTCTCTAAATAACCCCATCCTGGGGCAGGTATACTATGTCAAAACCCTCCCCCTTGGGCTAACCCAGACTACCAAGTCCCCACCCCTTGTTCCCCCTCCTCAGGATTAACATTCGCCCCAATCCCCAGTGGCCAATTGATAGGTTCATAAATGAGAATCTTATATTATGTAGTACATTTGTACATGTATTGTTATATTTGTTTGTTTGTTTTAATAATCTTAAAAACTCATAATTGTGTCCATATACTCAACAAAATTTCTCAATTCTGATTGGTCGAGAGGATCTAGTCAAAGTTAATTCCAGTTTGCACTGTTTGGTGGAAATTGCATTCAAAATCCAGAATTTGACCATCTCTAAATCAAAAACAATTAAAAGCCCTAGAATGAAATTAAAGTAAAGTTTTTCACCATTATATTGTTTTGGTAGAGGATTTTCCCAAAACAAATTCTGGACTGCCCTGATACAACGATTACAGCAAAATAAACATGTCTAACACTGTAAATAATTACAGTACTAAAATTACAATGCTAAAAAATATTACCATTTTTACATACTAAACATTTCAGATGCAGTAGTATATTACTTAATAAAGGATTGTCTGAAGATTAAAGTAAATTTATTGAGTATAATATACATGATTGTGTATATATATATGAGTGTTTTACAAACAGCTCAAATTGCATTTACCCTACAGGCTCACGTAATTACGATACTCTTAGAAAAAGACTCTTGAATTAATCCCAAATTGCGGTAGTATCGTCGTGTACCGTTGAGATCCGTGGGGAATCACACCTCGCGCGCTCGGTGGGTTGTCGTACCGCTATTATAGTACTATAATTGAATATTTTATGAACATGCTAATGAAGTTGATACAAATCTGGTAAAAGAAACGACTCCAATCAGCGAATTCTCTCGTGGTCTAATGGTTAGGGTTGGGGTTGGTGGTGGGTAAGCCATTGCATTGATTCTTAACCGGCCCGGGTTCGAATCCCGGTTCAGGCGGTATTTTTTTTATAGTGAGGATAACATATAATCGTTCTAAAATTTCTAAGTGTCGATTCCGATGTTCGTATAAAATTTCTGAGTCTCAAATTATTCATAGCAAACGTGGGTAACAAAGGGAATTTTATGACGCAGTTGGTTTAACGGTACACGACGATACTACCCAAATTGCACTCAAAACCATATGATTATATTATAGGTATATTGATAATAGAAGCCCACCATCCGTCAACTTGCCCGTCGAGGTGGAGTCAAGCGTATTTCCAGCCTAATCTATTATTAATACCTATAATATTTAACAATACAAACCGATTCCAGAAGTCCACATAACCCTCATTTCCGTAGAAATTCCTGTTAGTGCGATGTGACCTTGTAAAGGCACAGACAGAGCACCCTTAAACTCAACAACGTTACTTCTTGCCAACAGGTCTGCCTGGTTTTTGCCATCATACCCAAAATACCGCATCTCACAAGCCACCCTCAAATTGAACAGCTTAACTTTGCAATACCCTTCTCCTGTCTTATATGCAGCCTCAGTCTCATTCATGAAGAGATAATCCAGATATGCCGAATGCGTGTCCCCTGGAGGGCAGTACAGGGCAACGAAATCAGTCAAGTTAGCATTTTTCACTCCAGACCAAGAAACTGTCACTTCTTCTCCGTTAACAATGAGTTGCGGCTGGACTTTTAGTGTAGCTTGGTAGCTTTCGGGATTTCTTAAAGGTTCCTCGGATAATGACTTGAGTTTAAGTCTGTACTGAGGGCTGAGAACATCCATCAACGAGCCATCAGTGTTTAGACGACTGAAGTAAGTCGGAACTGGATGAGCACTGCAGAATTCAAAAGTCGACAACAGTACCACGGCCACGGGAAACAAACCAAATATAATCGACCATAGGTTTTTACCCTCCATTCTTTTCCCGAAGGCAAAGCTGGAGATTTCCGACATTTTCAAGTAATATGTTTTTCTGCGGATTCCAGAGTTTGTTTTGCCAGAACCTGTCTCGTCTGACTCGAGTGACTGACAGTCGCTAGTAGATATATTTCTTTCAAGATTTTGGAATCTCGTGACTCCGGGCCGGCTGCGCTTCGTGGTGTCACTCGCCCCGATCAATTTGTTAGCACCAAAGCGATCTTGTGTTCTGTTGATCCCAATATTTCATGCTATCCAATCTACTGTGGAAAGTTATAAAAGGTACCGGTTTTTAAAAAGTTATCGGTGTTTCATGAAAAAGGCACTTACTAAAAAAGCAGCCGAATTTGTGCAGTGCATGATGGGATGTGTAGGTCCCACAGGCAATCCAGAGACTCTGAAATAGGCCATTTTGACGATGTTGCGCGCGCATTGAGAACAATTTTGGCGGGCCACATGCTTTTGTTTTCAATGCGTGCGCAACATCGTCAACTTTTAGCAGACTATTAATTAAAGAATCTGGTTAGTTTTAATAGCATATTCTATTTCACAACACTCGTAACTCAACGCCATACCAAAAAGTTGCTCAAGAGCTTCGATCAAGAGAGCTAGAGATGGTGCTGGACCAACCCGTTCTCGAGGTTTAAAGTAATGTCCTGGTAATGTTATCAGGTACTTGTCAATCATTCAGTGAGGCCCTGTTAGGGTTTTAGGATTATATGGATTATTTAAAAGGTTTTCAGAGAAGGGATACGGATTATTGGCAACTAAACTAGTATACCTAAAAGGTAGGGAATGCTGCTCCGCTCAGTTAAAGAAGTGTATTAGAAGAGAACCTACAGTAGCACTTTGGCAGGAAAAATAGATTACTGGGTGATAAAAATGCCAGAGGAATATATTTTGTAGTTTTGGCGAATTGTGGTGTGTAACTCAAACGTTGTCGCGATTTATTTTTATTTTCATTTTGTCCCGACATATAATCAACGATCTCCCGGTAAATTCCCTGAGCCTACCAATTCCTGACATTTTCTTAAGATTCCCGGCACAACAAACTGCTGTTCTCCCCGTTGAAGTTTAAACACCGGAAATCAACTCTAATTGAGAATGTAATTGTAAATGCTAATTTTGAACCGGCTGCTTGACTTTATCGAAGCCAATAGAAGAAAATTATTTGCTGCTCACCATCTTGATAACAAGAGAGATCTTGCTCTTTGGAAACTGATAGTTCACACAGAGTTAGAAATAGTTCGCCTACACGATTACCCAAGGATTGCATACACAGAAAACGTAGTTAGCTCAATAACAATGCAGATTCCACCTCGTGTAATGTCGCGTGACGATCAGATGCGTGGAAAGCAGTGTGGTAAAAAAAGACAATAGAAGTGATGCATTGTGGTAAAAAAAGAAATAGAGATTTGGACCCGCTTACAGACTAGTATACCTAACAGGTAGTGAATTTTGCTACACTCAGTTAAGGAAGTGTATTAGAAGAGAACCTACAGTAGCACTTTGGCAGGAAAAATAGATTACTGGGTGATAAAAATGCCAAGGTGTTAGATGAATATATTTTGTGATTTTTGTAGTTTTGGGGCTATCGTGCGACTGAGTGGTGTGTAACTCAAAAGTTGTCGCTATTTTATATTTTCATTTTGTCCCGACATATCAACGATCTCCCGGTAAATTTCCGGCTGAGCCTACCAATTCCCGACATTTTCTTAAGATTCCCGGCACAACAAACTGATATTCTCCCAGGTGAAGTTTAAATACCGGAAATCAACTGTAATTGAGAATGTACGGTTGTAAATGTTTTGACTTTATCGAAGCCAATAGAAGAAAATTATTTGCTGCTCACCATCTTGATAACAGGAGAGATCCTGATAGTTCACACAGAGTTCAGTAGAAATAGTTCGCCTACACTTCAACAAATTCATGATTAAACAAAGATTGCGTACACAGCGTTGAACGTATTCTCAACGATATACATTTAGAACGAAAAATTACTCTTAATCGTGAAACTTCTCAAAACCTCTGGCACCCAGGGTACGTTGAACGTAGTTAGCTCACAGATTCCACCTCGTGTAATGTCGCGTGACGATCAGATGCCTGCAAAGCAGTGTGGTAAAAAAAAGACAATAGAAGTGATGCATTGTGGTAAAAACAAAACAAAATCGAGATTTAGAACTCACTTCAGGCTCGCTCGCTGCGACAGCAATTAGAACTGCTGCCTTGCTCGCTCGCTTCAGGATCGCTCGCTGCGGCAGCAATAAAAGGATTACGGATTATTTGGGTTGGAGTTTAGGATTAAGGATTATTACCACATCGTATCGATGATTTACGGATACTTGCGTTTACAAAATAACGATACGGATTATTTCCAAAATTTACCCAGGATTACGAATTATTCAGACCATAGTTAATAGAGTGGAATGGTTATGAAACCCGGCAGACTTCAAAGGGGCTAACAAACGCGCTGCGATTTATGTTGGAAGGGGGCAAGACAAATGATTTTGCAGGGTCATAGTTCATTAGCGTCCCCTAAACGACTGAACTCACACGTTTCTATTGGCTGATTGATTAACACATTGGAATTTCTATTGTGTTTTGTGCAGGGTCACGGTTGAAAAAAGCTAACAAAGACATATAACAAAGAAGGTCGCTGGCTTTCATAACCATTCCACTCTATTCTATGTTCAGACCCACCTAACAGGGCCTCATTGCTCTTAGATAAATCCTAACCCGGCCTAACCATGGAACAAGTTCACGGGTATTAGGTAAAGGAGAGAAAAAGTATTTTGAATGGTCCTACTGGGGCTCGAACTCGTAGCCGTTTGCGTCTACCGCCGTTCGCCTTGACAAATCTTTATCTTTATCCTTGACTGGTTTTAAGAGGAATTTATCTATATATCTATGTATCTACGTATCCATGTAACCATGTATCTGTTGTAGGTTGTTTCCGTAATTTCAGGTTGTTTTTCTGGTCATTTTTTAAACAACCTAGGTTATTTAATTATTTTTAAAAATTACCTAGGTCTTTTAAATGTTGGATAGCATTACATTTGTCTGTTATTTAGTAGCCTGCGAACAGCATCCCCTACTCGAGGGAGAACGGCGATTTCATCGTTTCCGTTTCTCCCCACGTTTCTCCCTACATGGGGAGACTGGAAACGTTGAAATCGCCGGCGTTCTGCCTCAAGTAGGGGATGCTGTTCGCAGGCTAGTTAATTAGTGACTTAAACCTAAACACCCAAAATTATTGATTGTAGCTCTTAAAATATACCTAAAGTGAGCAGCCCTTGTTGACGGTTAGGTTTTTTTTAAATGTAGGGATAGGTTTTGGATTAATTAGTTCACAGGGCCATTGAAGAAGCATTATACTTGTCTGCTGTTTAGTGACTTAGCTCAAAACACCCAAAATTATTGACTTCAAAGTGAGCAGCCCTTGTTGACGGTTATGGTTTTTTAAATGTAGGGTTAGGTTTTGGATTAATTAGTTCACAGGACCATTGAAGAAGCTAAGCATTATACTTGTCGTGATGCAGCGTTTTTCCAGACCGGGTTATTTTTAGATTTCTCATCTCGTTCGCTTTCTTCGCGGAATGTTGTCAACAAAAGTGCCTCGTTAGGGTACATACATACATAACGAATGAAAAGTCCGAAGACTACAGCAAAGCTGATATACATACATACACTTTATTTATACACGAGTAAACATCAGTAATAGCATAAAACAATTACAAAATACAGAGATTGTAAAAAATAAAATATGCCTACTGTTTTACATGAATGTCGTGTGTTGAAGTATGGTAGTTAAAAATAGGGAAGTTAGGTTACAATATAGATAATCTTTTCTTAAAATTACTTATTTTATCGGGTATATACTTCATGGTAGTGTTTCGTTCCATATAGTCTCCCTGCATAATCATTTTCTCTACTGTTTTACAGTATTATGCAGGGAGACTATATGGAACGAAACATTACCATGAAGTAGTTAGCTTCTCTAGCTTGTTTGGTCAACCAACATTGGCTGCAACATAATTAATCATTTGAATTAAAATTACGCAAACGCTTGTGATTGGCTAACGGATAATGGCTTTTGATAAAATAGATAATTACATTGAATCGAATTGAAGCGACAGTATACAAGAAAAGAACAACGGAATTTTAGGGGGAAATATTACTTATCATTAATTATTACTCGATCAACATGGACACGCCAATGTAAGGTTGACGCGGCGACATTTGGAACAAATTGCTTTATATGATTTGATTTTGTCGCCATCAAAAACATTCTGCAAGCTCATATAATAAAATGACTTAAGGAAGTGAGAGATTGAGCATCTTTAATTGGCCGGTAACAAAACGAGCAGGGGACTGGGACCGAGTTTATCAGAATTACTCTAATTCTAAAATGAAGTTCATCACATGATAGAGCATGTTGAAATTAGCATGTGTGCCAAGTTTGACGTGATTCAAGTGAATCTTGTCCGAATTATAAGCAATTGAAATTTCTTTGTCCCTCCAAAATTTTACAATGAATGTATGGTTTGGAGGGACAACGTTAAAATATAAGAGAGTTTGTATGGGAAAATTGACATATTTGATGCCTTCTAGCATCATCAATATTGAGCCAAAGTTCACCAAACTTTCCAGACTAGGTAAGTTTGATCTGTTCTTTTGGAAAATAATGCTCACTTTGACTAGTTATTAATTGAATTAGTTTACTTACTCGGCTCCAGTCCCCCGCTCGTTTTGTTACTGGCTAATAGTAACAGGGATGCAATTCCACAAGTTACGCCCGATTCAAACGTCGAACTTTTCATGCGCCGAACGCAATTGAAACAAAGGATAATTAGGCGGCTACTTTTGATCTAATTAGGTTCGGCGCATGAAAAGTTCGACGTTTGAATTGGGCTTAACTATTCTATTGAAAAAAAGAGTCACGAGGTTCTTGCGCCCAGTTTGGTCATGGCGGGAACGCCCCTGACTGTATGAAATATAATGATTGATATCCAGATTAACGATGCCTGATTTGCACTTAAAGAAATATTAAAATATCTGCGGTACGAAGCTGATATTTGTTTTCTGTACGATTCGTATGGAATTTGTCGAGTAGTGTTCAATAGTTAGTTAACGCTTCGTCAGTCACGCGTTGCCCATGTGAGTATAAATACCACGAACGTGTTAGCGTTCGTCCTTTGCGTCGCTACACTGTGAACGACTAACTATACTGAACGCGAGCTACTAAGGCGAAATTTACCTTTGTCGAGGGTTTAATTTCTTTACCATCATCTTGTATTTTAGTGTGAGCACAGGCAGCCCAAGCTAATGATTTTTACAAGGAATGTATGGGAATGTTTAGAAAAAATCTAAAACTGTACTAAAATGATCAATAAAGTCATAAAACATTACCTGTGTGTTGTGAAGTTGTTCCTCTTCATCACTGATGTGTTTATTTCTGTTTTGAGGCACTTCTGGGATATATTTTTTCCTCCCCTATATAAATATTGAGAAGGCAGGAAACACGAAACGCCATTAGTCCACGTGGCGACTCTTCGAAGCCTTGTAATTCTTCGAAAATCCAAACTTTCAGCATTTTACCTCCAGAAACCCTTTCTTACATTCCTCTAGCACTCATTCAATCGATCCATCGCTTATTTCCTCGCTTTGTAAGTACTCAAATTCGACAGTTTCTGCAGCCAACATAGCCTGTAACGAGCCGGGGTTGGATCACACAGGCAGCCTGTGGTTGAACGTGGCTTTTCTTCGGAAGCAGTGACGAACGAGTGCCGAAGGAATTCAACACCTCGTGTATTTTCGAAGAGATTCGGAGAAGAAAGTCATTGTGCTCAATCGACCAATCGCTGTCTGGTGAAATCTGCTGGGGAGCTAGACCCACGAACTTTTCAGCAAACAATAGGTGAAGTAAATGTCAAATAGAAATGTAGTCGATTTCTTGATTTAGTTTTCTTCAAAAGCTGTTTCAAATGTAAAATAACCAAAAACGGAACTGACCAAGGTAAGTTGTACAAGAATTTGTTATAGACGATTCCGTTGAAGTGACTGCAATATGAGAGTGAAAAAATACGTCCGTGTAGCGGATAGAATATGGTGTGACAAATAGGTCAGTGAGAACTCGTATTGACCCTTATCTTTCCTGGAGCCTAACAGATGAGCAAAGAGCAGTTAGAACTGCCGAAGCAGGACTTATTAGGGACTTTAAGCAACCAGCCGACGGCAATGACGACGGGACGTATAGAAAAGTGCCTTTCTCCCGAAATTTGGTGTCTCACGCCTACTATTTCCCTCGTTCACCTTTAATTGTTTTTCGAAAAATATGACCGAGTATAGAGTTCCGTTCGCGCCGAACGAAAAACGGATTGATTTACTTTCTTATACGTTCGCGTTCTCTTTAAAACGTACAATTTGGGGTTTTCACGTTGTGTTTTTGCAGAGAACGGTGGAAATGTAGGCGACTGCGTGCATTTTCACGTGCAGCTATCGTATTTTGTAATTAAGGCTATTGTTTTATAATGTACTGAATGCAAGGACCAATTCGGACGAAGTGCAGGAACCGGATCACCTTGGATGGGATCTAATCAGCAAAAATATACGAATATCAAGACAAGATGAAAGGCTGATTGTACGGTACTGGGAATGTATATAATTTCTACCGATATTTCGGTTGGCACGGCCAACCTTCCTCGTCGTCGAAGACATTGCCGACGTGTTTTGCTTAAAGTCCCTATTAATATCATGTTGAGTAAACGAAACCGTAACGCGTCTGAAAAGCCTTGGACGAAATGTTGTAATGGTGTGTTCTAGTGGCATTTCCGCTACTGTATTTGACGATTCAAAGAAAACTGTCCATTCCCATTACGCTCTTCTAATGGCTGATATGCCTTCTGTTCTGCATATTTCACCGTTCAGCGATTGGTCGATTGAGCACAATGACTTCGTTCTCCGAATCTCCTCGAAAAAACATGAAGTGTTGAATTCCTTCGGCACTCGTTCGTGACTGCTTCCGAAGAAAAGCCACGTTCAACCACAGGCTGCCTGTGGTTCAACTAGCACAGGCAGCCCATGAAAAAAGGCTATGCCGGTCCAACCCCGGCTCGTTACAGGCTAGGTTGGCTGCAGAAACTGTCGAATTTGAGTACTTACAAAGCGAGGAAATAAGCGATGGATCGATTGAATGAGTGCTAGAGGAATGTAAGAAAGGGTTTCTGGAGGTAAAATGCTGAAAGTTTGGATTTTCGAAGAATTACAAGGCTTCGAAAAGTCGCCACGTGGACTAATGGCGTCTCGTGTTTCCTGCCTTCTCAATATTTATATAGGGGAGGAAAAAATATATCCCAGAAGTGCCTCAAAACAGAAATAAACACATCAGTGATGAAGAGGAACAACTTCACAACACACAGGTAAGATTTTATGACTTTATTGATCATCAGTTAGTACAGTTAGTACAGTTTGTAAAAATCATTAGCTTGGGCTGCCTGTGGAGACAGTACAGAAAGTAACGCACGCTTATTGCAATAGCAATTCACTGGCAGTTATTCGATTTTTATTTATCTTCCTTGTTGGCTATGCTGGCTTTTTCCGTATAGATGAAATATTAAACTTGAAGATAACGGATATTTCAGTTTTTAGCGATCATATGTCAGTTTTCGTCCCTAAAAGAAAGTACGGTCAATATAGAGAGGGGCATACGTCTCTGGTCGCTAGATCTAGTAAAATAACTTGTCATATTGCCATTACAGAAAAGTTGATATCTTTATTACCTGGGAAGAGTGACAATTCGCCTATACTCAGACGTATAATTAAGTCGAAAGCTTCAGAGCGATTTCATGAACAGAATGGAATCAGTTATGCAACTATAAGACAAGACTTTCAGAAATATCTGTCTCCATTTGTTGACGACATTAGTGAGTTTGGGTTACACAGTAATAAGGCCGGAGCAGCTTCCAATCCCAGCTGCAGAGCAATTGACGGTGATTTATTGGAAAAGCACGTAGGGTGGAGAAGCGCATCCACTAAGTCTAGATACATTAAGTACTCAGTCCAAAGACGATCTGCTGCAAATCGTTAGGTGTTTAATTTTCTTCTTTCGCTGGGGAGAGAACGTGTCTTGGCCCCAATCCAGGTTTCCTCCTTAAAGAAAGTGGGTTTTTCCTGGCCTCCCTGGCACGCCTCTGGAAGTTTTTGGAATTCTGCTAAATATATGTTCTGGAGTTTAATTTTAGCTAATAAAGGCTGATTACTCTTTACATATTGTCAAAAAGTTCATTTTGAATGATGTCTCATCTAATGATTAGAGAATTTACATTCATTGGAATGATTTGTGATTATAGGCTAGTCATGATCTAGCAGGTTAAGTCCCGATGTTAGCCGAATTAAGGCTTGTTTTCATTGTAAACTTTAAATAATAAATGTGCAGTCGTTCAACGACCTATATGTTCACAATTCATAACGTGTTTGTGTGGTTTATGTGTATGAAATTCAAGGGTATATAGGGCGGAAAACACTTAGTCTAACTATTCCAGCCAGTAATTAAGAGGACGCAGATTATTAATCTTAATTAGGTGATCTTTACAAGAAAGATCACTGTTCTTACAAATAATACATGTGGCTCTTCTCTGTACAGTGTCTCTATATAATAACTATCTGTGGTGCCCAAACCTGAGAGCTGAAGCATATTAAGTGTGAGCGCACCAGAGATATATATATAACAAGTTGAGATTAATAACACCTGCACATGCAGTACCAAGCATTCCTTTTGCCTTAGCTACTATCGTTGAAGTGTCTTTGGATCGGAGATTATGACACCGAGGTATTTCTCGGTTGAACAACCGCTCTAGACCATTAAGATTATAAGAGGGGCTGAATGGGGGGGGGGGGGGGGGGGGGGGGTACCAATATCAGTTAACAGCTAATTTTTTAGCTATTTATCAGTTATCAGTTAAATTTTGCTGTTATCAGTTACGTTATATAAAAAGACTACCCTAACCTGATTTGAATACATATTTGCTGGTATGAAATGAATAATAACCGCTAATTCAACATCAAACACTACATTTTGTCTATTCAATAGATTTTTCTAGTATCAGATAACTCTGATGTGTCATGTTTAATATTTGACTATTATCAACTGGATCAAATCTGTCGAAAACCATCCGAAAAGCCAATAATAGCATGTGACGTTACGTCATTTTAATAAAAAATAATGAAGTATCAGGTAACAGCTATCTCACAAATATCAGCTAACAGCTAAAAAAAGGTAAAATTCTCAGTTAACAGTAATATTTTTGGCCATTTCTCAGTTATCAGTTAACCCCATTCATCCCCTCTTATAACTACGCTGAAGACTATAGATAGCTTTCTTGAAATGCGCAAATTATCGTACTTAGGTGGCTGAAAGAAAAACTAATTTTTGTTTGACCATTCGCATAAAGCATCCAAATCCCGTAAAGCTATACAATCAGATAACGAATTGATTACGCCCGTTCGTAAACATAGCTAGCCTAGAGTTTGATACTACCTCGGGCATATCATTGACATAAAGGAGTAATAACATTTGACCGAGTATCGATAAATTTATTATCATTTAAAGCGATTTGATCATGAGAAGTAATGATAAACTTCGAGATCGTGTTGAACTGAGCTGCGGAGCAGAAATGTTCGGTCTGGTATTTATTTATACTACCCAAGGGGGTAAGAACCCGTGGATATGTTATTTAACAATTATATATTCACCGAAGTAGTGGAGGTGAATGGTGGTGGATATTTACCGAGCCGCTTAATTAATAATTGTTTTAGTATGTAGAGCAGATTTCGTATGAGTGGAACTAACTACGACTGCGACATGTCCGTAGCCTTGCCGTAACCGTGTTGTAACCGTGCTGTGCCGCAGTGCTGTAGTTTGTCCCACTCAGACGAAATCTGCTCAAAATAGTTATGAAGCTAGGAGAATCTAAGCAATATCTCACTTTAGAATAATTATCCAGTCGAACATTTATCCACCTATTTTTATATAAGTACTTTTATTATTATTATTATTATTATTATTATCGTATTGTTGTTATTGTTATTTATTTTCTCTCCACGCGTTATACTCATAATGGTCATTACTGCAGATGGCAGCACCAAATAGTTATTTTATTTTCTGTCAAATGGACAAAAACTCGCGCGAGGTGATCGCTGCTTCGCTCGGAGGAGAATATGAAATCATATTCACTGTTTGAGTAGCCAATCAGAGCGCGCGAAAAGTGATAACTGGTGTGGTATTTACTAACAAGAGCCCATCTGGGCTTTCACTCGGGCCACATGAGGTTGAAGATGAAATACACTTTCATTTGAAATCCTTTTAGTAATAACCGAAGGGAAGAATTATTAGCTGAATTTAGCAGTCTTTAGGAGTGGCCGGTAGCGCGGTGACATGCATTCTCTGCTCCCCTAGTATATATATTTCTCGTGTATGCAAATTAAAGAAGTTGACCTCTACTTATTCATGTACCGCACGCTTACAATTTAGTCTGCTGTTCTCCAGGTTCAGAGTACTAATAGATGAGTGTCTCAAATATATGTTTATATTTGTCCCATATTATAAGTTGTATCCTGTCCACCTATGATGGAGCTATCATATGATATATTTCTCTACTGTTCATTCTACCCTGCGGCTCTTTATCGCAGCTCGCGTCCATATTGGTATTTATTAACTGAAATGCCTGTTGGTTATATACCCTCCTTCCCAAAACTGGTCTGCCCATTATATTACAGAACTATAAAGGGAACTGTTGGAAGCCTTTAATTTCTCGAACCAAAACCTCGGCCGTGAGAGGATTCTTGTTTAAGTTGACCTTGAGAGTTGAATATTGCTTCGCTCATCATAAATTATTCTGTGCGAGTGTTTATTTCTCCGGGGTATTTCTGACAGCCAAAAACACGCTCAAAATTATTTTAGTGTTGGCCTACAGATCACGGTGTTTGCACTGGTATGTATTATGACCGAGAGTAAAATGAAATGTGGCATAAAACCTACGAAACGTACCTCAAACAAGAATACCGTCCGATGGCAAAATCTATCAGCGCCACGAGGTCAACAAATCGACAAAGAAATGCAGATTATAAACACGCAATGATTTCAACCTCACCGTACCTTAATTCATGACCTGACAAGACACTGTTCAGTTTCACTTTCACTCTCAGCTTTGCTCTTGAGTTTGAGTTCGGCTTTGTTAAAGACTTCTTATTCAGTTGTATGGTATTGTGCAGTATATTTGAGTATACCAATCCACAGAGATTCAAATAACAAAGCCGTGGCGAAAGAGAAGCTTAAACGAGAAATATTTTGTCCTCCTAGAAAAACACAACATCTTGCCCTTTCTATCGAAGAAGCCTTTGGTTTCAGCAGAAAGGAAAACGCTAAATTCCAATTCGATATGTGTGGATCTTTGAGTCCTTCAGGTCCGGCGTCGTGTCGTATATAAAATCACAGGCCATCTGGGTAAAAAACGCGGTCCTTCGGCTCCGACAAGAGCGCCAGTTGCAATATCCTGAGCCTGTTGGAAGGCTTTCGCACGAGTGAAGTTAAATAAAACATTAAATTAAACTGCTTACATTTGAGAGATGGGACTCCAAATTTGAGAGAGATTTGCTCGCGGATCCACCATTTTGATTTACTGTATTAAATTATGTAAATAAATTAACCTGGCGAGTGTTACGTGACCAGCACAGTGCGATCTGATTGGTGTGAATTTGACCTTTAACGTATGCGCAGAACGCTTGCTACACGGGCAGCCCGAGTAATTAGGTGTTAGAGTTCGCGCGTTGACATGAACTGCACTTCCGGTTCCGGTGGAGTTTCGCAAATTATGTGTGGTTACCAAGCCACTGGTCCCCATAGCCATCCCGTCAAAGACGCGCTTCGTTCAGTTTTTCTCATGAATTTATGCATTTTTTCATTAGATTTAGGGCTCCATGGAAATAGCTTTTGTAAATTATGACAAGTGAGGTGGCAGCCTTTGATACTGAAACGTTGCAGGAGGAAAACCTCTTGGGAATCGGCGAGGAACTTACGAATTCCAACTCCAAGCCAGGAAATTTACTACAGCCAGTACAGGTAGGTTGATACTGTAGTCTGTAGTTAATTTATTTTACTTTTAGGTCGGTACTCAATTATATCGTATCAAAAAGCGGGAACATTCACATTGCCAAACCCAACAATCTACATTGTATGCCATGTGTGCTTTTAGGCATGACTGATGTTCAATTCACGCAAGGAAACCAACGATGTTCGTTCATCATATTATGAAACTGGCGCCAAGTATAAAAGTTGATTATATATAACTTAACTACTTAAAAACTGAAACGAAATCTTATAAAATACATTAAGCTGCAAGAGATTCCATTTTTCGAATAGTTTGATCTGCACCACACACTTTAGTTGAACGTTTTAAAAGGTGAAGCAATTTGCCCTCACTTTTATGATATAATCCCAGACTGACTTTTTCAGTTTTTGTTAAGTTTAAAAGATTTCGCTTGACTCGACTCGAGAGTATATGTCGACTCCGTTTGTTGTTAACAATAACATCCCTAATAAAATACGCGTGTTGACTAATCTACGATTGTTTGCGTCCAAGAAAAATCTAACAATTTTATGAATTGCTGGTGAATTAGAACACAGTCAAGATTTATCGACCCATTTACTGTATATAAATTATAAGCTTACACCAACAAACTTTAGTTAAATATTACCTTGTTCTCGTATGTAAATGCCCGGCATTTACGTATGTAAAAGCCTCGCATTAACAAGCCATTACTGTTGTCGTAAACTGCTTACATTAATTGCTTATTTTAGTTCTACATCTAGCTCTAAGTTATCCATAGATACGTGAATGGGTTTGATCACTCAGCCAGCAAAACTGAGTAATATTTCAGGTGGTCATTATAACGTTCAAAGGTTTTGTATTGTTCCTTCTCAAACTCATTAATAATTCATGAGATAGTCATCCAATGGAGGAACTGCATTTGGTCACATGCATGGGTCTTGATACCAGGTGAAACCCTTGTTCGAAGCTTCGTCAGGTGGATGCATCTTGACATCCAATGAAACACCAGTTCCAAACGCACTAGTGTTTGATCATATTTCCAACCCTAGTGATCAATATTTCTTAATCATATTCATGAACCACTAACTAATTACACACTGATAAACTACAAGTAAGGAGCGAAGAAGTAAAGAAATAAAGAATGACATAGAAAGAAAAAGTCTGCCTCCACTGGAGTTCGAACCATATGACCCTTCCGACTGCTTGTACTAACTCTTGTCCACTACGTACTCTACTAGTACGCTAGTTGAAATCACTGCCATCAAAAAAGAATAATAAGCCATCTATTGAATAATTGGATACAACAGTCAAATGGTAAACAATACTTCATTCAAAGCAATTCTAAGAAAGGCAATGATAGAAAATTTTCAAGCCCTTTTTTGAATTTATCCTTAGATTGTAATTGATTTTAATAGATACTTGGCTTTCCAGATAAATTATTATTGGTATATTCTTTGTATAATAACAGGATACACAATCCTACCATTGCTGTTAATCAGTTTATTCTCCTGTCATTATACTGAATTTTTTCATATTAAGTTGGTACACATTTTGTTAATCTGTTCAGATATATTGATCACTAATCTGTCATGTACACATACATTTATGGATCCTATTTATTAGTTTATATGTGACAATATTTCTGTATGGTATGTTTAACTAGATTTTGTTTTTAGTATTCCCAGAAGGTATGCCACAATAGCTACACCATGACATGCAAAGCATAACAGTCGACAAAGTCTTAATATGAACCACATTAATTTTTTTTCAGGTTAATGGTCATACTGGGAAAGCTGAGAAGGTCCTAATAGCAAACAGCCAATCATCATCTGCATCTGCACGTCCGCTCATCATGAGCATGCAATTGAATGTCATATGGACAGTCCTGGTTGGACTCTCCTTTGGAACAAGACTGTGGCAACTCTCTGTACCTAAAAATGTTGTGTAAGTCAAATTTTATTGAATTTGAATATGAGTAACATCCAGGTAAAATTACCATTTGACAACAACTGCCCAGTTTCTCATTGGCTCTTAATACAGTATACACTTGACTTGTGACTATTAAAACTGAACACAGCTGGAATGTTAGTTAGAAAATTTTGCATCACTGCAATGGCCTTGTGTATTACTGGGCTTATTACTTATAATCCGTACTTGGTATTTCTTACTAGGGTATTTTGAGGCCATTAAGTCATTTTTTAGGGTAGTTCACGTTCTAGGTGGAGTATTTTTCCAGCTTTTCTGACGAGCATCCTCAACCTTTTCACCACAAAGTACACCCTCTCCCCCCCCCCCCCCCCCCCAAGTTACAGATCTACCTAGTGAGTAATAAAACTCCCCCATTCCTATACATGTAACTCCTTCCAGCATGTACATAAAATATTTCAGCGGGTTATAATCAGTAACTATATCTTAGGGAAGCAATTTTCAATTAAATATTTTCCCATGACCTTGGCAAAATGGTATATTGATATAAGTGTTTGCATGTACTTCGCATATCCATTTTATTTTTTGGGAATCATACATGTACATAAAATTGGGGTTAGTTTTTGGGGGCATTATAGTTATAAAGTTTTGAACTTCTCTACATATTCTTCTATCACACCCCTCCTGCACCCACACTCCCTAAGGGACTGGTCATTATTTGTGAAGGAGGGGGGGATATTATTAAAGAAGTAATTCACTAAAGCCCCCCCTTCCTCAGGCCTGAAAATGACAAGCGACCCCCCTCTCAAAGTACCACCCCCCCTCCACACACACACACACACATCACACATCGTCCAGAGATCCATTCTAATAAGTATTGGGCACGTGGAGCAGGGCTGGCACTAAGAGACCAAGTTGTAAGCGATCTAGTATACGTAGTGATCTTACCTGTGGGACACTGTTGGAATATGTAAATCTACAGTCTGTGTTGATAGTCAACTAAGTTTACTACTGCACATAATCTGTGTATCGTGTGGACCAGTGTCCCGTTATGCATCCACTTCGGGTTGTTTACTCTGTTGGTGGTAATAGGATTTTGCAACACAACCCCCCCCCCCCCCCCCCTCTTCTTTACTACTCAGAATAACATGACCCACCCCTTAATTATTGACTAAAGAAAATGCACACGACCTACCCCTATTCCTCCCCCCCCCCCCCCCCCCCCCCCGCCACTCCTTCATAAATAATGACTGTCCCTAATGCCACAAACTACAGTGTATCTTGAATAACATTTTTTTCCAAGATCTTACAAGAAATTCCAAGATCCTAACTGCCTCTGATTAGCACAGTGGGTTAAGCTCTGATCTGTTGTGCAGGAGGTGCATACTTGTCCAATACTCTGACAAATTTATGCATAGCACTGTTTTGTATTTTATTGTATCTACTATTGTATTGTATTGTTAAGCTATTGTTATGTTGATATAATACAATGCTATATATGCATAATTTGTCAGAGTATTGGACAACCCTCGGTAGGTGGATGGCCAATTACCTGAACACTCAGGATCTTATAATGACTGAGTAGAAGGTGCTATTAGCCTGCCTTAATTTGTGAAACAATCCTCTTCTCAAACTGCAAATGTCTTCTTGGATAAGGATGATAAATCATAGGTTACCCATCATAGGCCTCAAGTTTATCAGTGTTTCAAGACTGTTACGAGTTTAATATACCAACATTATAAATAAGGTTGTTTGTCTTAGTTTACCTTTTTTAGAAGAATATGCAAGATATTACAAGATCTTTCCAAGATTCTCAACCTGGGGATAATTGGCCAACCTTTTTAGCCTACATACTAAAATTATACTGGTATGCCCGCCTCATATTTTTCTTACAAACTAATTACCAGTAATTGTTTTGTAACTTTTAAATAAATATTGACTATAATAATTATTTTTTCAACAGCTTTGATGAGGTACATTTTGGTAAATTCACCAATTTCTTCATTCAAGGCAAATTCTTCTTTGATGTTCACCCACCATTTGGAAAGCTTCTGTTTGCTATTACAGGTAAACAGGGTGAATCTGTCATTTGATCAGTTTCCAATTATAAGGGATGTGTGCATAAGCGCATAAAGGGCATAAGTGACTACTGATCACATTCTAAATTCTCCTTCAAATTCTTTGTTTCTAAGGGAGAATTTAGAATGTGATCAGGTAACACTCAGCCTTTATTGGTGCACACAGCCTTTCAATTGAGTGTCAAAAGTAATATATGATTGGTTTGGTTTTGCATTTGCTTATCTTTTCTACTGGCTGTTAAAAATGCCAATCAAGTTCTAAACTACTGTAATTATTATAATTTAACATTGTTTTGGTCTGTCACGCAATCAATATTGTCGTTTTAGCAAGAGTTACATGCACAGTTTTGTAATGATCAGTCAATCAAGTTCTAAACTAAAATTTTATAAAACCAAACATTGTTTAATTTGGTCTGTCACAATCAATAATATTGACATTTTAGCAAGAGTTATTCACCATTGCATTTACTTTTCCTTGTGATTGGTAATTACATGTTCTTCAGTTAGTGATTGGCTCACTGCATTTTTATATGCTCCTGTTATTGGTTGTGTGATTACTAACTACTTTCAGTGGTTTTGGTTTTACAACACACAATTGCCCTATATCATTATGATGTCAAATCAAAACAATCTATTGTTTAAACGCTAAGGATCACGGTCGTGGGAGGGGGACAAAACAGCAACAACACAAAAGAAATCGCTATCAAATGCATTTTTTAGAACGTAGAATAGCGGTAACAGCCACCAAATATGGTAAATATTGTGGGATAAACATTGATACAGTTGATATCTGGAAACCAGACAATACGAAGTTAAATTTTCCTCAGCAGAGCAGATTTAGTTCAAAATTATATTGTTTATGCCGATTCTGTCCCCCTCATAAAAAAGCTGTGACATAATAATGATATAGGGCAATTGAAACCTGTTAGATGTAGTACATTATTTTAGTAAGATAATTATATGATAATTATCTAGTAATGATTTGTTGGACTACATGTACATGTAAGTTTCATTAAATATTCCTATTTCCTTTCCAATCAGCTTATTTATGTGGATATGATGGCAGCTTTACATTTGATGAGATAGGACAAGGTAGGTATAATTACATGTAGCAAAGTCATTTGTACTATGTAAAGCACTCTGACTAGAAAATTATGCTAATTAATATCCCTTGTAAAATTGAAAGGTGCATCACAGGGACCCCAACTTACATTATTTTTCATCCTGGGATCCCAAGTGGGAATTTATGAGATCCCATCTGAGATTATTGGACATCCCACCTCACAAAAGCTCACCTGGGATCCCATCTGTCCCAACAGCTATTCCAACTTTAGAGCTGGGATCCCAGTTGGGATTTTGTTTTCATGCCAATGAGGCAGGATATACCTGGGATCCCATCAAGTGACATGAGATCCCACCAATCCCACCTGGCAATTCCCAGCTCTACACCCACCTCTATTATTTGTTATGTTAAGTAAAATGAGCTTCTTTTCTCAACAGATCTTGGTGAACACGAGTCTTACATCTGGATATTAAGATCTGTACCAGCTTTTCTTGGAGGTCTTCTTGCTCCATGTATCTATGAGGTAATGCTATACCAAATTAAGTCACCTTAACTATACCGTAATAAAATATTTGAATTTGTACATCATTTTCAACGCTGTTGCTTAGAAGGCAGCTACTGGCAATTATCACCAGTAACTATATGGTGATTATCAAACCCAGAGTAACTTATAGTTTATGGCACAAAAAGACTAGCTATTTTTCACAGTTTTCCAGCAAATAAAAAACTTTAATTATAATGACAGCCATGATTATTTAGTAACTGGCACTATAAACATTAATTTATTTCTACATTTCAAGATTTTACAAAAATCCTTTATCTGTGTCACAGTGTACGTTGCATTCAGTTGCCATTATAGTATTCAATGGGAAAGCTGCATCAGAGAATGTTTCAGCTTTTTTGCTACATTTCTTTACAGATTATATTAGAGCTTAACTGCTGTCACTGGACTGCTGCATTTGGAGCTTTTCTAGTTATTTTTGGTGAGTATATTGTATTAAACTAGTCAAAAATATTCTGTATTATTGTTATTAATTAATCACCATGTGATAGCAGTGGAGGCTTCCTATATTTTATTTGAAAATTAATTTTAAATTCTTAGTTAAAAGAATTATAATAATTTATTTCTTGGAGAATCCAAAGAAGTTTAAAGTAGGTACGAGAAGCCTTGATCTTTTTGGCAACCATTGCACATGTGCAGTGGAGCCTAATGTTATACTGTAAGCAGGAACGTTGTGGCTGGCTGGTGGGGGTGGCATCAACCACAATTGCAGACAACTCAGGGGGGTAGGATTGGGTTTAAAAAGGAAAATCTTGCTATACAGACACAGGATGCTTTAAAAATATCCATCCTTTAAAATAATAATCAGCCAAACTTAAATTTCATGCTTTTCAAAATCTTCATACATTGTAGTGTGCTGGCTGTTTCCTGTTTTCCTGTTTTCCTATCCATTATTGTGATTATCTGTCCAATGTTCGCTCATTCTGTTTCTTTCTTTACTGTGCCTTCAGTATACTAATATGATCTAAGATGACAAGGCTAACCGTAAAATTTGAGCAAGTTTCAAAAGGACTCTTAATATTTTCAGTACATTGGAGTGTCAATTTAGTACTTGGCATTTAAGGTGTCAGACAAGTGCACGTACAGTGATAATAGATATATACATGTAACCAATTGGATTCATGTTCTACTTCAGTTTGTCAAGATTAGCTCATCAGGTTCTATGTGAGCACAAGAACAGGAACATTCAATTTTCAATCACATTGTAGAAAGAAAACAAAGCAATTTCTAACTTACAGTTATTTTACTCATGGCAATCAGTGTTGAGTACAAGACAATATCATTTTCAACTTGCTCAAGCTTCAATCCAGTAAAAGGAAAATTTGGTGGACTAGCTCTGAAGCAAAGTCTAATTGAATGAAGAAAATCACATGGACATAGGATTTGTAATTTGCAATGCTTTATAAAAGAAAAACGTGTTTAGTTCTCGCTGTCTAAGTTGCCTGGGTTACAGTAGTCACACTAATTTATTAATAATTATATTATAATGCAGTACTAATAACATAATGATTGTGTTTTTATTTATAGATTATTTAATGCAAATTTTGATCCATTTTTTTCAGACAACATGCTGATTGTCCAGAGCAGGTTCATGTTTATTGATGCACCATTACTGTTCTTCAGTGTAGCTTCCATTTTATGTTATTTAAAATTCAAGAAACAAACAGATAGGTAAGACTTTAGAGTCCCAAAAAGCATCTTTTATCAGTTAGAACATATATTTTTTCCAGTTCAGTGGTTTTGGTAGGCACCAGTGATTTTATCAGTCTACTTGATCATGACTATTTCACTGCCTAATTTTGCAATTTATTACACAACATTTAGTGTAATAAATAATTGTTTATTATTAATACATCAGTTAACACACACAAAAAAGTTTAGTTTAACTTTAACCTTACAGCTTGATCTTGAGAGCAGAAACTATCAGCTGTTTTTGTTGCCAAATGTTTGGGGCGCATGTGCTGAAAAATATGTTTTTGCATGCTAAAAGCTGATTGGCTGATTGTGAACTTACAAAAGTACCTCAAAGTGTTGAATTTATAAACCTGTACAAACCTGTTTGTGACCTGTGTCGTACACATGCATATTTATTTGCAGTCGTTTTTATCCTGTATTTGCACTCGAAAACACAAGTATAGATAATAAATACATTAATTTTATGTTTTCCCTCTGAGCTATATCATACAGAACTTAAGATGATTGATTTACTAGTCTAATGACAACTTATATTATTTTTAGTGCTGCATTGACTGGGCTAGTTTACTGGGCATTGACTATAAACAAAGCGCACACACCAAATATTTGGAGTAAAATGGCTGGGAGCAAAAACCCAAAGCTGCTTTTAATAAATAACCAAATTATCATTCGATAAATATTTACAATCTGGTAAATGATTTTCGCCCAGTAAAGGTGAGGGCCACAAAAACGCGAAGAACATGGTCTGGATAAGGGGAGGACGTGGGAGGTAAAAACATCTTCACTCGATGAAAATCTGAAGTGAATGACCGACCGACAGCGAGGTCACGTGGCAACACTTCTAAAGTGGGAGCACAATGCATTTTGGCTCCCCAGCTCCATCACACATGCCTTGTGTTGTTACATAACAATGTTACATGTGACTTTCTCAATTAAACACTACAATACTACAAGTCAGTGGAAAAACAAAAAAATTCTATTCGCAAGCAAATATTTAATTTATGTTTTCCCTCTGAGCTATATCATACAGAACTTAAGATGATTGATTTACTAGTCTAATGACAACTTATATTATTTTTAGTGCTGCATTGACTGGGCTAGTTTACTGGGCATTGACTATAAACAAAGCACACACACCAAATATTTGGAGTAAAATGGCTGAGGGCAAAAACCCAAAGCCGCTTTTAATAAATAACCAAATTATCATTCGATAAATATTTACAATCTGGTAAATGATTTTGGCCCAGTAAAGGTGAGGGCCACAAAAACGCCAAAGCATCATAAATATAATTATGATGCCGCCCCACCCAAAGGAAATGCAGCACTAACATCCGAGCAAAACTTTGTAAAGTATGAATATCAAGAAACAAATAGCAAAATTAGACTGCTGACAACTATGATCATTCACCAAATGCAAATGGGAAACTGTTATCCTTGCTATACATTACAAAGAGCAGCCCTGAAGCAATTGCTAAATCACAAAATAATGGAACATGGGAACTGCTGCCCTTGCTAATCAGTCCCATAAATCCCACAATTTATTGGTAAATAAAAATTAGGGAAATGGGAACTGCATGCTGCCCTTGATAATCAGTCCCATAAATCCCAAAATCTATATGTTAATCAAAATAAAAGATAATGGCAATGGGAACTGCTGCCCTTGCTAATCAGTCCCATAAATCCCACAATCCATATGTTAATCAAAATAAAAGATAATGGAAATGGGAACTACTGCCCTTGCTAATCAGTCCCATAAAATCCATAGGTTAATCAAAATATAAGATAATGGAAATGGGAACTACTGCCCTTGCTAATCAGTTCCATAAATCCCACAATCCATATGTTAATCAAAATAAAAGATAATGGAAATGGGAACTACTGCCCTTGCTAATCAGTCCCATAAAATCCATAGGTTAATCAAAATAAAAGATAATGGAAATGGAACTTACTGCCCTTGCTAATCAGTTCCATAAATCCCACAATCCATATGTTAATCAAAATAAAAGATAATGGAAATGGGAACTACTGCCCTTGCTAATCAGTCCCATAAAATCCATAGGTTAATCAAAATAAAAGATAATGGAAATGGGAACTGCTGCCCTTGCTAATCAGTCCCATAAATCCCACAATCGATATGTTAATCAAAATAAAAGATAATGGAAATGGGAACTACTGCCCTTGCTAATCAGTTCCATAAATCACACAATCCATATGTTAATCAAAATAAAAGATAATGGAAATGGGAACTACTGCTCTTGCTAATCAGTCCCATAAAATCCATAGGTTAATCAAAATAAAAGATAATGGAAATGGGAACTGCTGCCCTTGCTAATCAGTTCCATAAAATCCATATGTTAATCAAAATAAAAGATAATGGCAATGGGAACTGCTGCCCTTGCTAATCAGTCCCATAAATCCCACAATCCATATGTTAATCAAAATAAAAGATAATGGAAATGGGAACTACTGCCCTTGCTAATCAGTTCCATAAATCACACAATCCATATGTTAATCAAAATAAAAGATAATGGAAATGGGAACTACTGCCCTTGCTAATCAGTCCCATAAAATCCATAGGTTAATCAAAATAAAAGATAATGGCAATGGGAACTGCTGCCCTTGCTAATCAGTCCCATAAATCCCACAATCCATATGTTAATCAAAATAAAAGATAATGGAAATGGGAACTACTGCCCTTGCTAATCAGTCCCATAAAATCCATATGTTAATCAAAATAAAAGATAATGGAAATGGGAACTGCTGCCCTTGCTAATCAGTTCCATAAATACCACAATCCATATGTTAATCAAAATAAAAGATAATGGAAATGGAACTTACTGCCCTTGCTAATCAGTTCCATAAATCCCACAATCCATATGTTAATCAAAATAAAAGATAATGGAAATGGGAACTACTGCCCTTGCTAATCAGTCCCATAAAATCCATAGGTTAATCAAAATAAAAGATAATGGAAATGGGAACTGCTGCCCTTGCTAATCAGTCCCATAAATCCCACAATCGATATGTTAATCAAAATAAAAGATAATGGAAATGGGAACTACTGCCCTTGCTAATCAGTTCCATAAATCACACAATCCATATGTTAATCAAAATAAAAGATAATGGAAATGGGAACTACTGCTCTTGCTAATCAGTCCCATAAAATCCATAGGTTAATCAAAATAAAAGATAATGGAAATGGGAACTGCTGCCCTTGCTAATCAGTTCCATAAAATCCATATGTTAATCAAAATAAAAGATAATGGCAATGGGAACTGCTGCCCTTGCTAATCAGTCCCATAAATCCCACAATCCATATGTTAATCAAAATAAAAGATAATGGAAATGGGAACTACTGCCCTTGCTAATCAGTTCCATAAATCACACAATCCATATGTTAATCAAAATAAAAGATAATGGAAATGGGAACTACTGCCCTTGCTAATCAGTCCCATAAAATCCATAGGTTAATCAAAATAAAAGATAATGGCAATGGGAACTGCTGCCCTTGCTAATCAGTCCCATAAATCCCACAATCCATATGTTAATCAAAATAAAAGATAATGGAAATGGGAACTACTGCCCTTGCTAATCAGTCCCATAAAATCCATATGTTAATCAAAATAAAAGATAATGGAAATGGGAACTGCTGCCCTTGCTAATCAGTTCCATAAATCCCACAATCCATATGTTAATCAAAATAAAAGATAATGGAAATGGGAACTACTGCCCTTGCTAATCAGTCCCATAAATTCCACAATCCATATGTTAATCAAAATAAAAGATAATGGAAATGGGAACTACTGCCCTTGCTGATCAGTCCCATAAAATCCATAGGTTAATCAAAATAAAAGATAATGGAAATGGGAACTACTGCCCTTGCTAATCAGTCCCATAAAATCCATAGGTTAATCAAAATAAAAGATAATGGAAATGGAACTTACTGCCCTTGCTAATCAGTTCCATAAATCCCACAATCCATATGTTAATCAAAATAAAAGATAATGGAAATGGGAACTACTGCCCTTGCTAATCAGTCCCATAAAATCCATAGGTTAATCAAAATAAAAGATAATGGAAATGGGAACTGCTGCCCTTGCTAATCAGTCCCATAAAACCCACAATCCATAGGTTAATCAAAATAAAAGATAATGGAAATGGGAACTGCTGCCCTTGCTAATCAGTCCCATAAATCCCACAATCCATATGTTAATCAAAATAAAAGATAATGGAAATGGGAACTACTGCCCTTGCTAATCAGTCCCATAAAATCCATAGGTTAATCAAAATAAAAGATAATGGAAATGGGAACTGCTGCCCTTGCTAATCAGTCCCATAAATCCCACAATCCATATGTTAATCAAAATAAAAGATAATGGAAATAGGAACTACTGCCCTTGCTAATCAGTTCCATAAATCGCACAATCCATATGTTAATCAAAATAAAAGATAATGGAAATGGGAACTACTGCCCTTGCTAATCAGTCCCATAAAATCCATATGTTAATCAAAATAAAAGATAATGGGAATGGGAACTACTGCCCTTGCTAATCAGTCCCATAAAATCCATATGTTAATCAAAATAAAAGATAATGGAAATGGGAACTGCTGCCCTTGCTAATCAGTTCCATAAATCACACAATCCATATGTTAATCAAAATAAAAGATAATGGAAATGGGAACTACTGCCCTTGCTAATCAGTCCCATAAAATCCATAGGTTAATCAAAATAAAAGATAATGGAAATGGGAACTACTGCTCTTGCTAATCAGTCCCATAAAATCCATAGGTTAATCAAAATAAAAGATAATGGAAATGGGAACTACTGCCCTTGCTAATCAGTTCCATAAATCCCACAATCCATATGTTAATCAAAATAAAAGATAATGGAAATGGGAACTACTGCCCTTGCTAATCAGTCCCATAAATCCCACAATCCATATGTTAATCAAAATAAAAGATAATGGAAATGGGAACTACTGCCCTTGCTAATCAGTCCCATAAATCCCACAATCCATATGTTAATCAAAATAAAAGACAATGGAAATGGGAACTACTGCCCTTGCTAATCAGTCCCATAAATCACACAATTTATGTGTTAATCAAAATAATAGATAATGGAAATGGGAACTGCTGCCCTTGCTAATCAGTCCCACAAATCCCACAATCTATATGTTAATCAAAATAAAAGATAATGGAAATGAGAACTGCTGCCCTTGCTAATCAGTCCATGTATATACATTTTGCTGTCTTTCAGCAACCACCCCAAGGCAACCCTGTTTCACTGGCTGACCTTTATATTTCATATTATTATAAATACCTGCATTTAGGCTGCACAAACACAAAACATCGACCACCACAAGATAGTGTTTACAGCAAAATTCCCACCCATTTATGTTTCAGCTCATGCATGCACCATATAGTTATATTCAACTCTGTAATAAAATACAATCCACATGCTTGTACCTGCATATACATATAAGCCACGTCTCAACATTGGCCCTTGTTTTTCTCCAAAAAAGTGTTGCCTACATGTATACGCGGGTGTTTATGATAACAGCCCTTATAAAAATGGTTTTGAATTCAGTGAATTATCGCCCTGCTAAAACTCTGTTGACAGGTCTCTTTATTCATGTATATATATATACTACATCTGTGTATAATTTTGTTTTTTCCCTGCAGGGTTTTTACATTTTCTTGGTGGATGTGGTTGACACTACTGGGTCTATTTCTTACAGCAGCTTGTAGGTAAGAGTATAGTTACTTAATAACAATCATTCCTGAATACAGCTACTGTACTATATAAGCCGCATCCTGAGGTTAGAACATTGGGGTTGGGAAATAACTTTTTTTGGGGGAAAAATCAAGCATTTAACCATTCATGGAATGTAACTTCATCAGGATCGAGCTACCAAACTTGCAAAAGCAATGACCAGTGCTTAACTTTCTTTTGGTTTCATGTAGTATTTATTAGTGTAGCTTAATATTTTCTTTAAAAATGTAAATTTATGATAATTTCTAAAGATTGTCCTATAGGTAAGCCAAAACCTGATCTTGAGTAGTATAAGGTGTGGTTTATCTATGGTTTTTTATGGTATTTCAAAAGGTTTCTCATGCGTATTACATGTATATATTAGCATATAATATATTATATATTAGTCATACCTAAATGCCGAACAAATTCAGGGCTTCGCACATTTCATGCGAGCGGCACTAGATTATGGAATGCTATTAGTAGCGATGCGAAAAACATTTCCCAACTAAGTAATTTAAAAAAACATTTATTCAACAACATTTTATCCAATAACTTCAAACATAAACATTTTTACATTACAAGAACATTTTAATTCAGTATTCAGTCTACTTTTAGGACAAATTGCAATTTACAAATTATCTTTAACAATTAATATTACTTATCTAGTTTCTATATTGTAAAATTTTCTTATCTAGTTTTAGTTTTTATAATGGTCAGCAATGTAAACTACTGGGTCACCAGTAATTGTGTTTCTTACCCAATAAAATCTATTATTATTATTATATTGTATTATGCATTCATTCATGGAACCTTGAATGGAAGAAATCAGAAGGCAGTCAGAACAGCGTCCTGCCATGTGGAAAATCTATTGGACAATTTTTGGGAAATGATCAGTAATTAAGTCCTGATCACCCAGTTAGCTCAGTGGTTAAGCTCCAGTCTGTCATGCAGCACACCATGGCAAAACGTCACGCACATGTGTACATGTATTTGCTATTTCTTGTAATCGCATGGCTGCCCCAAGTTTCGCGCGAAAACTGAAAGGAAACAACAGGCACATACATTGTACATACCTGTGATTTTAAAGTTTCTGCTTAAAAGTATCCATTTGTGAACTGTTTTGTCAAAAAATAAGAAAACTACTTTTCTACTAAAAGATAAGACTAAGACTTTAACAAGTTGAAGTTTTCTTAATTTGTAATTCACTGTGAGTTTACTAAGTTATAAAATTATTTACTAAAAAAAATCCTCAGCAATTTGTATTTGACACATTTATACCAGAGCCTTATTTCTTTCAGCCAGCAGAGCATACCGTTTTGCCACAGCGTGGTCATGTAGTAGGTCACAGGTTCAAACCCTGGCTAGACCAACACTCAGGGTCTTCAAATAACTGAGTAGAAGGTGCTGCCTTAAATTTGTGATTGAACTGCAAATGGTTAGACCTTCACGTCTTCTCGGAAAAGCACAATAAATCATAGGCCCTCGTAGACCTCCATAGAGGGGCTTTAAAGTGCAACCCCGGCGAAACTTTGATGAACAATTCATGAATGGTTCACAAATTTATGTGCATGAACATTCATGAAATATTCATGAACTGTTCATGAATGGGAATGAACATTAAATGGCCACATTCATGAAAGATGATTTTCATGAACATCTCATGACCTAAAAGTACATGAACATTTCATGACAATGGTTCATGAACAGTTCATGAATCAGGCATGAAAATTTACAGGCACTGTTAAAATTAATTTGTGTAGATTCATGAACAGTTCATGAATAAGGCATGAACATTTACAGACACTGTTCAAATAGATTTGTGTTAGATTCGTGAACAGTTCATGAATCAGACATGAACATTTACAAGCAGTAATTCATAAAATTCATTAGATTTGGTAGATTCATGAATAGTTCATGAATCGGACATGATCAGACAGCAGATTTGACCATGATACAATTATAAATAAAGTAACATAAAAACAACATCAATAAAGAGTTAATGCGTGTTTCATGCTAGTCCAGCTTTTAGTTTATTATCTATAGCATAATTTATAGTTCTAAATACAAGTGATTCGGTGTTTTAGTCACTACATGATGTGTACTGATGCATTTGGCTAATGCCCCTGTTTATTTCAAGACTTGGCAAGCTTAAATGGATCTGCAACTCCAAGACCTGCAACAATATAACAAACAAATCTGGAATTATGATTAGAATTGCTTTTAAAATTGACAATTTAGTAGGATTTGTTGTACTGTGAATCCTGTAGGCTGGCAAGCAGTAATCTCTTGGTTTGAAAATTTTACGCTGCAGGGTTTAGAACTTCGATTCACGTATACAAAATATAAACTTTATTCCAAACTGTAAGATCTACAAAGTCACCACTGAAATATTTTCGTGGTAAGAACAGTTTTACCAAAGATTAATGCGAATTTTGCTGAACGAATACGGGGGCCCCAGATATAATAACGTCAGATAATGTCAGATAAAATAACGGCCATTTTTGATGACATGTTCGGGAAGTATATTACCACATTGACATTGTTATTTGAAGTATATTCTATGTGAGCAATAATCTATTAAAAAAAACTGAATTACTTGAAAACTCTAAGCTATAATAGTGGTTTTAGGTAGTGACTGTTGCGTGAAACTGAAAGCACAATATATCGTATTTCCAGGTGGTAGTATAAAGTAAGACATTTTAAGCTTACCTACTGGGCTACTGTACATATTTCTCCATTAAATTGTGTCATCCAGAACTAGTGATGCCTCTCAGTTGCAGCGGTTATTATTATCATTCCATCTAAAGAATATTGTGCTTGAAATACTCTTTGAATTGACCTTTCATTGAGCTTGTAAAACTCTAAGTCCAACCGAGCAACACACATCCCTTCAAAGAATAACCGCCCCTGGAGGCCTGGAAACTCTGCCAACCAAATATGGTCAACTTGGTTCCAGTCTTAACTCATAAAGATCGAAGGTCCTACGTTCTTCTGTTCTAATTTCTTAGCATAATACACATCTTCAAAGCAGCAGACAGAAATACTTTGCTTATATAAACAATGGGAATTTCCTTTTTGAACAAGCCAGTCAAATTGGTAAGTCAACTCTTAGTCTAAAATAACCAGGAGAATGATGTGATGCTTAATATTATTTTAGTCTGAGCCCTCAGCCTCCTGACACATGACTGCTACCTTACTTTAACTTATTTTATTTCTCATTTCATTGTATTTATTGTGATGTTTATCCTGCCTTCAAATAAAATAATTATGTAGCCTTTCCATGCAGTATTTATGTCTCTGTTCCTTAAGGATTCCCTGAGAAACCTGGCAATCTATTTCGCAAGGGGAACTTGGCTGAACAAACTCATTTGAACCGGAAAAGACAGAATGCATTGTTGTTTCATTGATTATGTTGTCTGCCAGACGGGTTCTACTTCTGCTTTATTAACTGATAAAATGGTGTAACCATATCATATCAGTGTTTAATGTTGAAATTTTGTGCATTGTACAAAATCCAAGCATGTGATTGGCTAATGAGCGTGCATTATTGGTGACCACAGCACTCGACCCAGACCCTCTCTTACCTAGGGAAAGGGAGACCTAGTCCTTCGCTTAGTTACGTGTTTGGACGGCTTGGAAAACCTCATCGCATATTAAACAGTGAAAATGCAGACAATTACTAGAAAGGTAACGGCAGGATTGAACTCTGTTGCCTGTGTGACAGAAGATATATATTTTGAGGCGAACATTTGCATAATTGCTCGTTGGAAATGGTTGATTTGCGAGTGCTGGTAGTACAACTTTACAACTACAAGTCAACATGTGTCCGAGTGAACAAAGGTTTCTACAACACTCTAGCAGTCTTACTTAAGAAATGGATTGTATTTCCGAGACCTTACTCTGTCAATAAGAGGAGAAAATTAAGCGAGAATTCAGTGGATGGTTCGAAAACCCAGGATATTTGATTTGGAAAATGTTTGCATCGGAGCCGAGCACATGGCCGGAGGCCGGTTTCGAGTCAAGATTTAAATTCACTGCCCCACTGGTATCTGCAGGTTAGTTATTTTCGAATGAAAGAAACTATTAAAGAAAGCAGACTATCTAGGAGTTAAGCCAGCTAAATAATTGATATTTGAATACATGGCTCCAAGAGAAACGTTTTCGAGTTAAATGTACAATCATACTATTCGCCTCACATTATGTTTTCAGGCAAACATTTGCATAATCGTTCGTTAGAAATGGCTGATGCAAGCGCTGGAAGTACAACAACTAACAAGTCAACATGTGTCTGAGTAAACAAAAGTTTCTACAACACTCTAGCAGTCCAAACTGAAGAAATGGATTTTATTTCTGGCGAGACCTTACTCTGTCAATAAGAGGAGACAATGAAGCGACAATTCAGTGGAAGGTTCGAAAACCTAGGATATTTTTATTTGGAAAATGTTTGCATCAGAGCCGAGCACATGAAGGCCGGTTTCAAGATTTCAATTCACTGGAATCTGCAGGTTAGTTATTTTCGAATGAAAGAAACTATTAAAGAAAGTAGACTATCTAGGAGTTAAGCTGGCTAAATACTCGATATTTTAATACATGGCTCCAAGAGAAACGTTTTCGAGTTAAATGTACAAACATGTACTCGCAAGGCGTCAACTAAACTGACCGAACACCAAAGTAAATTATTCTTTGCAAACTTATCTACTTCTGTTTTTATTCATTGTCTATTGAAATGACTTTTCTTTGTGGAGATATTTACCGTAAAATGATTTAATTCATGCAAAATATTTGACTTCTTTATGAAATTGTCATTGACAACTGATTTCAATTGAAATTCACGGATTCGGCCTTCGGCTTCATGCAGTATTCATTATTTTTCGTTCATCGTACAGTCAGCGCGTGCCTGTATTTGTCGATAAAGAACTCACAAGCAGTCTCTAACCCTTACATATTAAAAAAACAATTTACAATAATAACAACTAGGTTAATAATAATACCATGATAAAAAGAGACATACTTAGTAATATGATAACATAAAACAAATAAAAACCATTCTTCTGATTCAATATTATGTTGGCGTACAGCGGTCTTAAATTCGTTAGTGTCATTATTGTTAACTATGTTCGGGGAGCTAATAGACCATGGAATAAAGCTATTGCTATGTTGATTACAGTTTGAATGTGGTCTCAAGAATAATATAGGGTTCGTAAAAGTTCATCAGAGGTTATTAATGTTGCAGTTGATGAATTTCTTGTGAACTCTCATGAACTTTCTAGCATTCTTAAAATGTTCATGAAAGGTTCTTCAACTTATTTATTTTGTGAAATTATAACAGTTCATGAGTTCATGAAAGGTCATTAGAGATTCATTATTGTATTTCATGAATTAATTATGAACTCTCCTGAACCATCTTAGGTTCTTGAAATGTTCATGAAATGTTCTTGAAATAATTCAGTGAACCTTTCAAGAAAAATTGTATTTTGTTCCATACATGAACAATTCATCATAAGTTCATGAACGTATTTGGTATTTATCAGTGACCATGAAATAATCATGAACAGTTCAATGAACATTTCATGAATTTTAGTTCATAAACTGAGACAATTGCCAGTCAAGAACATATCAAGAACTATTCATGAACTTTCATGAACAGTTCATGAAATCATGAACATATTTTCGCCGGGGAACTAACCCCTTTTGCAATTTTTATACATGAATCTTTGAAAGGTTTTGGGTACTTCTGCGAAGAAATTTTTGGCTTACAGAGAATACTCTATGTTCTAGGCTTGTTTGAAATGGTGAAAATTTGACCTTTCCTGACCCATGACCGCACAAGAAAAAGCCTGGGTCGATTCTTGATCTTACGTTACCTCATTAATGCATTATTCTCCATGGCGCCTTTCCATCACAACAACATCGATATATAGAGAATATACACAGTCTGTGAGTTCTTAGTAAAGAAAACAGTTTCTTCGCAGAAGTACTCAAAACCTTTCAAAGATTCATATGTATAAAAATTGAAAATGGGGTTAGTTGCACTTTAAGTACATTGAGGTTCTCTGTGCACCTTCGAGTGGTAAAACAATAAATCCAACAATAATCTGAATCCCTGTGGAATAGCTGCATGCATGGCTTGTTGTGGTAAGACAAACCCAATCAATTGCTCATTAATTAAGGGGATGGACTGGACTGGGTGTACTGATAGCTGTAGGTGTGTGGTGCAGTGGGTTAGTGCACAGCACATTGCAGTCCCAAGTTCGATCCTGCTGTGGACTGGCACATCTGTACCAATCCTTCTTCATTAATCTCTGTACAGCTTTTGAATTCCCTTAATCGGGAGCTCTGAAGGTGGGAAAGCTAGTGCACCATCAGCCTCTTGGGAGAACACAATCTCTGATAAAGTGATAGAGTGAAGGAGTTACCGATGTTAAATAAGGGGCTTTACTTCACTTTACTCTATCATTTGTTTACTATTTTACAGTACCAAGTACACTGGTGTAATGACCCTGTTGGTAGTAGGAGGTATGATAGCCAAAGATTACTGGAGATTAATTGGAGATGCCACTGTATCACCTGTAAGTATACTGTCAGTGAGTTTCTCACAAGTGTGTTTAACAAAGCCGTTTTGGTATTCAAGTGTTCTAGAAGAACCATATACACCCTATGCATAAAGGACATTTTGATTACAACTGGATTTCTCCTGTTGGCAATGAATATTTGTGAAAACCAACATTGTCACATAAAAGAACATGCAAAAATAAGTATAATAAGTTACATTGCTACAGAGTAATAAACTTTTGATTTGTATGAAAATACTCAGCCTGGCCCTACCAGCCTCGCTTTCATGTTTTTCCTGAGCCTTAAACGGTACTAACTTTGGAGAAATTTGTGATAAAACTATTAAATTGCACATGATGAATAACTTGTATTTGCTCTTACGTGTTACAGTGTCAATTTCTCTTCAAATGTTAAAATTCTGAAATATGTAAATTAGGTTCCAGCTTTATGCATAGGGTCTATACTGCACTTAAAGTGCCAATGAAATGAAAAAAAATTGATCCCATTTTTATTTTATTTTATTAAAATCTAGGTTTCTCTTTGTCATTTTGTGCAATGAAAAATAAATATGGAGAGCAATAATTATTTTTTTATCAAAGTCATGTGAAATTGCCAAAATCAGGTGACAATTTTTATGCCGTTAAAGATATGATAATCACATGCGTGACATCACTAGGTCTGCACATTCATATTCGTTGCCATAAATACTACAAAATAAGTGCATTTTTGGCCAGTTTTCAATTTAAATATGTTAGTATTACTTTGAGAAACCTTGAAGATGGCTTTGTGAATATAAATGTGCAGACTCCGCATATCTTTAGTGGCATAAAAATTGTTGCCTGATTTTGCCAATTATGTCTGACTTCGATACGAAATAAAATTATGTTCATGCTCTCCAAATATATTTTTAATTGGACGTAAAGGCTAAGGGAAACCTGTAATTTAATAAAATAAAATAAAAATGAGATATATTTTTTCATTTCACATTTGGCACTTTAAGGGGGAAGGAAGGGGCAAGCCCCTTTCATTTCATTGACCCCCCTAATTTAAGTTCAGCTGTGTCCACCTTTCTGAATCAATTTTTATACACAACTGAGGTAGCAAGTTAGCTTTAGTCCATATTCATTGTAGCTTGCATGTCAAGGGGAGGGGGAGGGGGAGTGAAGGTGGAATGAGGAGAGAGGAGGGGAGGGGGAATGGTTAGAGGAAAGGGAAGAGAGCAAATCCACTCATAGATAGATAGATAGATAGATAGATAGTCTGATATTTTCTACTGAAAACTGATAAGAATAGTCTGACTAATGTGCATAAGCATTCGTTTGGGAACTATTCTTACCGTTACTCTGGAATACTTGGAATGCATTCTGTGTATATTCTGCTCCTGGAGGCAGATAGCCATGCTAATAAGATATACATGTACTAGATAATCAAATAATGCGACAAGATCCTGGCTGTGGCACATCACCAGTATGGAATTTTGTGGCCCAAATCAAATCAATCTTTCTCAGGAGGCGCATTTTGAGTTGTGGCTCCCGAAGGAAGATGCTACATTGTATATTAGCAGAATAACCAGAATATTGATATTCCGAAATACATTTGTAAGAATACTTTGGAGTATCACGATTCACTGATCATTTTGTTTACTTTTGAGACACCAATATAACATGGTATTGGCGTCTCAGAATACCAGCCTCTGATTGGCTCTTGCGCGAGCCCTTGCAGTTACATGGGTTCCAGGTCAAGTTCAAAAGTCGTTTGTTCAACAGCAAGATTTCTACAATTTCACCTTCAAAACACTGTAAATTACAAGATAAGAATTATTCAATCCTAAAGGTAAGGTTGGCATTGTAGTTTCCGTCGGAAATCTAACACTCTTATCCACTAAAAGTACAATTTTCACAATTTTTGAGGAGATTTCAAAACACGTCGCGAAAGTTTTCTACACTCAAGCCGTGAAACCGTTGCCATAGATATACTAGGCACCTTTTGAGAATTGAAATTACGATCAGCATAAGTTTGGTGTTTCATTCTCTTCTTTCTTTTAACAATTCCCGACTTAACTGTTGAATCGCGATACAAAACTAATTACGATTTTGAGACGCCGATACCAAATTATATTGCGCGACTCCGCCCAATACGAAATATATTTTCTCCCAACTGGCCGGCAATATAATTCGGTATCGGCGTCTCAAAATCGCAATTAGTTTATAATATCCCAAACGAACATGCCCTAAATTATGATATTTCCTATTTCTGTTGTTTTTCCAGAGGGCTTTGTCCAGTCATTTGATGGCCAGGGCAGGCTGCCTTGGTGTGATGCCTGTAGTTCTGTATCTTCTTCAGTTCTATGCAATGTTTGCTGTACTGTACAAAACAGGGCCTCATGATGACATGATGTCCAGTGCATTCCAAGCCAGTTTAGAGGTACTTACTTATTCCTTGCACCCTTGGCCCCTGTGCTGCTCATTCAGCACTTGTTCTAGATTTGTTAGTTAGAATTGTACTCATCTCCCAAATAGTAGGAAAAAGTAGAGATGGCATGCAGTCTAAGCTACTGGAAAAACTTCAATAACTTTAAACTCATAGAAATACGACTTTCCAATTTTTGTCACATACTAGATGGTTCATACATGTACTCACTCATGGCTTCTAAATTGACACAAAACATTTAAAGTAGACAACTTGCTCTAAGAATAGTATAGCATTGCCTTTGAAGTCACCAATCAATACCAGATTGTTTATTTACTACTTAATGTTATATTTTAGGGTGGCCTGGCAAGAATAACGCATGGGCAAGCTGAAGGTAAGAGGATTATATGAAATAATTTATGTAGTAAGGAGTGTATGTGGAATGCAAACTTGCAAACTCAAAAACAGTTCCATGCACTCTTCAGTTGAAGCTGTAGGCAAAAATAATTAAAGTTTTCGTTGATGCTTTTGAACGTCATAATAAACAATGTATTTCATGGAAAATTTTGCAATATAGCTGGGAACTTTTACTCTAGCTTCAATTTTGTATTTTCACGTTAAAAGAAATCACAAAGTCACAAACATACCTGGCCATATTGCACAACTGTCTATCTACATTGTTATAACATAGTTATAACTGCAAAATTAACCTTTATGCTCTTAGTACTGTTACCTCTACATACCTCTACTAACTGAGATCTTGATAGCTTAGTACCATTTTATGCTATCACCCCTAAGTATTCAGTGCTAATCATGGCATACTCTTTAATGTGGTAGCATTCAACTGTTATTTACTGCAGGATTTACCATTTTAAAATATGGTGTATGGAAATTCAGATTTCTATGGTATTTCAATTCTATACTATGAGAAATAGAATAATGTTGGAAATATCAGCCTTTGTCATTTATAAACAGTCTGCAGGTGTCAAAAATGAGAAAACAATATTTTACTTCTCTGTTTTTGCCCCAACTAAAAACATTACTTTCCCATTCCGTTGCTTTATCAATAGAAGTTGCATATGGTTCCCAGATAACATTACGCCACACATTTGGACGTCAGTGTTGGCTGCATTCTCACCACCAGACGTACCCCATTAAGTATCCAGATGGGCGGGGCAGCTCGGCACAGCAACAGGTCACATGCTATAGCTTTAAAGATGTTAATAACTGGTGGATTGTCAAAGACCCACACAAGTAAGTGGTGAAGTTACTAAATTCAGTCTCAGAGTATTGATGCTAGAAGGCAGCAAAATCTCGTCAAAAACGGGACCATCCTTCAGGCAACTTTTTGTCTAATAATCGCTATTTAATGTTTTCAGTGACAGCCTGAATGTGGCCTTCCCACCACGCCCTGTACGCAGTGGTGACGTCATACAGCTTGTTCATGGGATTTCAGGAAGAGCATTGAACAGGTACTGAAATAGACTTGCTACAAGTCTACCTCTTTTCCTCTGAGCCTCTTAGAACGACGTGATGCGCGAGTTGAAGCGAGCGACGAAGTCGCGAGAGGTCGACTTGTTTCACTTGTGAGGATTCGAATCTAATTAAATATTCTGGCGCGAAAGTTGATTGACATATGTGATATGCACGTGCGCATCCGGCCCGTAAAGCTTTATTTACAAACAGTCATGTCTTGCATGATTCTATTGGTCAGCTTTCTTTACGTCACCGGTGGACTTTTCCACCGGTGAATTGGGCGCGAAACAGGTAGTAGAAGTCCCTTAAAGCAGAGAAGCGAAGGAGGGAAATGAAAATCTTGTTTTAAGAGAAGCGAAGGCGGGAAATGAAAATCTCGTTAGCGAAGGCGCGAAATGAAAATCTCGTACTGAAACTGCTAATGTACTAGAGCGGTTTTCAGTTGAGTTAGTAAAACCAAACGTAAATTACCCACAGCCAGCCAATCATAGGAGCTCGAGTAATCACAAGTAACTCATAAATTGCTTCTCTGTGAGCCAATGACAAACCAAACCAAAACCAAAACCAATTTGCATTTGGTTTGACTTTGGATTCTGATTGGTTGGTTTACTTTCTCAGCCAATAGGAGAGCTTAGTAAACGCAAAACCAAAACACTTCCGACACTCAATTGAAATCCGCTCTATCACAGGAAATGCTCCTCCCCTTTCTCTCCCTTTGGGATTCGAAATTTGAAATTCAATTGAACAGTAAATCAAGGGATCAATCTCTGTTTCTGGGTAACCCCCACCCCTCCCCCACACTTCACCCTAACTTTAATGGTTAATCATTAATAGAACGATGCATATCCAAGGGAGGGGTGGGTGGGTAGTTTCCCAGAAACCGGGATTGAGCCAAAGCAAGTAAGCAAGGTTTCAGTTTTCTCCTGTTATAAAACTAAATTGCTGACACGTAAATACACAAGCCAAAATAAACAGCAGGAAACTACAGTAGTTGCTTGGTAAATGCCTGTCGTTAATGTTTTAATGTTTTTACATTAATCAATTTAAATTTCATGCTATAACAAATGTCAGAGATCACACAAGCAAAACACCATGTTGGAGCTTAGAACAAAGATGTTCACTTGACAAAGGCTGAGTTAAAACCAAAGGTCTTTTCAAGCTGGTTCAGGACCTTTGTTATAATGCATGTCCTTGTTTGAACTAAAACAATATTGAGCTTATTCTTATTGTATGTTCTTGAACTTAGCCAAAAAAGGTTTGGAAAACTTGAAATAAAATATTGTTCACCAAACATTTCAACCTAAAATTGTCCAGTTAGCCGAGTTCAGAAAAACCCGAAATGAATTTATGTTTGTAGCTGAAAGTACGGTGAATTCATTTTGTTTTTTTGGGGGGGTTAAAACTTTAAGACGAATATTAATGTTCTCCTGCGAATCGTTTTCAAATAACTCTGTAGTTTATCCGTCTCACACAGCTGCACAGTTATAACCACAATCCAGTTCGGTCGTTTGCCATTTGTCCGGGACAACCTTTGAAATAGCTGTATTTTAAAAGGTGTGTTATCATTTCAGTCACGACGTAGCTGCACCACTGTCACCCACCAATCAGGAGGTCTCCTGCTATATTGACTACAACATATCAATGGTTCCTCAGAACCTTTGGAAAATGGTACGTTTATCTTTGACAAAGGCATATTTCCCGCAGAAGCTGTCACAGTTCTGGCCTGGTTTACAATAAAAAAAATTCAGTATTTAAACATTATACGTTCTTAGTGTTTGCCGCCTCAAGAGGATCTGGTACTAATCTAGGAAGTTTACACTACAATTACAACTTTTACAGTGCTAAAGTGAACAATCTGCACCGCCCATTTACCCAAACACTTACTGACCACTTATGGTACAGATTGTTCACATTAGCAAATTGGGCGAGTAAGGTAGAGAAAAATAAAATAAGCAAACGACTAATAGTAGGAATAGATGACTAGTAATAAAATAATGATAACAACAAACGAGGAATGGCAACACACAAAGCAGGAGCTAGAGATGGGAATAGGTAAATAACGAAATTAATAGGTTTCTTTTATCTGAAAGAAAAAATGGTAGATACTTCAAATTTGCGTGCTCACAAATCTCATGTTTGTTATGCAGGAAATTGTCAACCCAGACGGAAGCGGTACTTGGAAAACTATACAGTCTCAAGTGCGTTTTATCCATATTAACACTTCGCAAGCAGTGAAGGTAAAAAGACCAGCTAAAAGGTTATCTATTCATTTTGTGAACCTAGTATGTTGGCTCATATAGACTTGGAAGTAATGTTATTTAAGAAATGCATTTAAACTACAAAATGTTATCACCGTGATATGATCCATACGCCCCCCCCCCCCCCAACGCCCATTTACAAACGTCACGTGATGGGGGCCGTACTTGGTTGGGAGTGGGCCGGAAAAAAAGCCGTCCGTCTCTGCTCGATTTTTTGCTTGTTGTTTTTCAATTATTAAAACAAACTAAGTGGTCATATGATAAAAATCTTATTGACTGAAGTAAAATATGACCTCGAGCTAAATATTTCCCGTCTGGCCCTCCCAACTCAGTCAATAAGTACCTAATATTTACTAAAAAGAGGAAATACCACTAGGAACTGTTGCTAGTTGTCACAATTGTTTTTACTAGCAACGTGATCTGATCCACTAGCAATCAGCCATAAAAGCACAAATAGTTCAGCAAGATTCTACTAGCAGAAGTTGCGAGTTGTCATGAGATTTTACTCACATTGCTAAAAATCTACTCGCACCCAAGTGCGCAAGCCTAATTTCAATCCCTACATATACATTGCAACACTAGAGCTGCAGATTTCGTATGAGTGGGACAAACTACGGCACTGACTACGGTACGGTTACTGTATGGCATGCCGTGACATTGAAATGGTTTAGAGCAGATTCGTATGGGTGGTACAAACTACGGCACTGACTACGGTACGGTTACTGTACGGCATGCCGTGACATTGAAATGGTTTAGAGCTGATTCGTATGAGTGGGACAAACTACGGCACTGACTACGGTAAAGTTACCATACGGCATGCCATGGCATTGAAATGGTTTAGAGCAGATTTCATATGAGTGGAGCAAACTATGGCACAGACTACAGCACGGTTACTGTACGGCATGCCGTGGCATTGAAATGGTTTCCTTAACCGCCTCCCGGTTAGCTCAGTGGTTAAGCGCCGGTTTGTCGAGCCTGGGGAGGTCGCGGGTTCAAACTCCGGCCAGACCAACACTCAGGGTCTTAAAATAACCGAGTAGAAGGTGCTGCCTTTACATAATACAGTAAACGGTTAGACCTTCACGTCTTCTCGGATAAGAACGTAAAATCGTAGGACTAGTGTCTCCAATTAGCTGCAAAGCTAAATACATCGATATTTAATAGAGTCACTTACTTACTTACTTACCTTTTCCTGCTGATCCAATCAAATTACAGAGTTACGGTACAGTAAGTTACAATTTGCCCCACTCATACGAAATCTGTCGCTGATCTAAGCACGAGTTTGGTATGTACTACATGGCCATATAAAAAGGAATCTTATTCTCCCTCGAGAACTGAGGAGAACTGACTTAAATGGGAAATGGAAACCCTAAATCAACCATCGACTATACAGAGATGTATTCTTATTCTGCAATACGGTCAATCGAGTGCGCCCTAACATCTAATTCTGTTATTTTATCAAACAAAAGTTGATAAGACTGCTAATCACGGTAGTAAGCAAGTTGCAGCGGATATTTCGAAAGACGACGCAAACAAGTTTTTACACAAACTTGGTGTCCATTGTAACATCTAGATTCTCTGGGAAACAAACTCTGAACTCAAACAGGACCTGAAACAACCCTAGGGACTGATCAAAGTCATGACCAAGCTAAACCACAGATCACATTCGAATTTAGCGTGTTGGTTTTTGTGGAGGAGGAAAACCAGAGAACCGGAGAAAAACCTTTGGAGCAAGGGCGAGACGCCAAAGAACCTCAAAGTTCGCACACACCCACACCGCGGCAAAACGTTACGCGCATGCGTATTTGCTATTTCTTGTCGGCGCGCGGCCGCACCCAGTTTCCCGCGAAAACTTAAAAGAAACAACAGGCACATACCCGTGATTTTAAAATTTAAAAGCATCCATTTGTGAACTGTTTTGTCAAAAAATAAGAAAACTACTTAAAAGCTAAGCCTAAGACTTTAACAGGTTGAAGTTTTCTTAATTTGTAATTCACTGTGAGTTTACTAAGTTATAAAATTATTTACTAAAAAAGTTGAAACCCTCGGTAGTTTGTATTTGATAGCAGAGCCTTCGTTCTTTTGGCCAGCGGAGCATACCGTTTTGCCGCGGTGGCGCACACGCCGCGATCGGGAATCGAACCCAGGCCACAGAGGTCAGCTTGAGATAAAGCCATAATTTTCTGCGATGAGCTCTGATACCTTATTAAAATGGAGAGTCGACTTCGTTCACACCAGTCACTTGATGTTCACAGATTATTACCCCTAAAGCAAACACGGCTGGTTGTTAAACACATGCAATTTCTCTTCCATTGTTTTCTATAGATAACAGGTCTTCAACTTCCTGACTGGGCCTTTAATCAGTTCGAAGTGGCTACTGATAGAACAGTAAACCAACAGGATACGATCTGGAATGTGGAGGAGCATCAACAGAATATATCATATCGTAAGTTTCAATTCATTTACATGCCTAAAATTAAGGCCTAAATGTCATTCTTTGTAACTTCCTTGCTTTCCCCACAGCGGTAAAACGTCACGCGCATGCGCTTTTGATGAGCCCAACGCGCGTCCCGCCAGTTTCCCGCCGAAACTGAAAGGAAACAAAGACAAGCACACCTGTTTCTGATTTTATGTACGTATGTGAAATGTTGCACGAAAAACTAAAAGCTACTTTAAAGGTGATGTTAGATGCGACGATTTATAACGATGCGTTTTCGCGATTTCTAATGCATGTTACACGAGACAACTTTTAGCGCAACATTGATACGGCAGCAGGTATGTTACACGGGACGATTTTTAGCGCAAATAATGCATTTCGCTAGTACCTAGGCTCCTACTCCGACACTCTCGTTAATAAAATGGCGGATGAGTGGTGTCTTTCTTTGTCGATGTAGCCTCTTTTCCGTGGGCCTAGCGAACAGATTTATGGGACGACGTTGTGCAAAAAGTCAACGGTGAGGGTGTTACACGAAGCAACTCCAACAAAATTCGGGCAACAATGCAGGTTTTTGAAGGTATAAAAATTCAAAAACTTGCAATATGTTGCAGTAACATAACCTTAAAGCTAAGCGAAAACTTTAATAGTGTGAAGTTTTCTTGATTTGTAATTCACTGTGAATTTACTAAGTTATACAGTTATTTACTAACAAAGTTTAAGTCCTCGGAAACTTATATATGAACTCCAGAGCCTTCGTTCATTGGGCAGCGGAGCATAACGTTTTGCCATGCGGTGTTCAGCCTAGGTAGTCTTGCAGTGGTTTCAGGTCCCTAAACAATTGCTTTATAGTCGTACTTTCTTGTTGGAAGAATGCATGGTAATGCCGCTGAGAAGAATTATTTCGTTCTTAAGAATTATGAACCTTAAGCTGTGGGGACGAAGAATCATAAAAACAGAATTCATCGTAACAGAACAGGGATCCCACGGTCAGGGAAAAGTCTGTGAAAAACAAAAACAATTCAAAGTTACGAATTGTCAGATAATTTAGGATTGGGTCAGGGAAATCCCAAATTTCATTGAAAATGGGTGAGAAGTCAGGGAATTTCTATTTTCAGGCTTCACTTAACTTCGTTATTTGGGCTGTTTTGATCTATTCTGTTCTGTTTCTGTCTCAAAATAACGATTGAATATTCGGAAAAATACGAGCATTTGATGAGTATTGAAAAATGCTTCTTGTTCAGTGAAAAGTATGATATCCCCTCCCCCTGCAGATGTGCGGGAACCCTGAAGAATATAAAATAATGTAATTTTGGAGTGGGAGCGAAACGGTAACAGTTAATATATATTCATTTTTCGTTTCAGTGATATGCTAACTTATGCCCGATTCAAACGTCGAACCTAATGAGATCAAAAGAAGCCGCCTAATTATATTTTGTTTCAATTGCGTTTGGCTCATGAAAAGTTAGACGTTTGAATCGGGCCTTAATGGAAGGAAAGAAATATTTTACCGAATTCACACCTTGAAGTACTTTTTCAAACACGAATTGGAGTGTTTTATCAGGGCGTCCAAACATCAGAAAACAAATGAAACCCGAAATGTATGGAATACCCTGATGAACACGAACGATGAGTGTTTGAAATGACTTCTCATGCGAATGGCTAAACCGAAATTTACATAGTTTTTTACGCTTCTTTTCAATATTGTTACCATTTGACTGCTGTATATGATTATTCGATATATGGCTTTAATATTATTCTTTTTTGCTGCCAGTGATTTCAAATAGCCTACTGATGAATAGCTCATGAATTATGAATGAGTTTGAAATATATTTTCACAGCTGAGGGTCACGTGCCCGAGGAGAAGAAGAAAGAAGAAGAGCTCCCTTCAGAAAAACCTGTAGTCAAACCAATGTCATTCTTTTATAAGTTCTTGGAGATTCAGGTGAGGCAAATAGACAATATTCGTATTCCCACGGACGAGCTGGAACGAGCACTCAATGGAGACTCATGCGGGGGATTCTTTTCTAATGCTAAATAGCTTATAGTAAATAGACAATATTAATATTCCCTCGGACGAGCTGGAACGAGCACTCAATGGAGGCTCATGCGGGGGATTCTTTACTAATGCTAAATAGCTTATAGTAAATAGACAATATTAGTATTCCCACGGACGAGTTGGAACGAGCACTCAATGGAGGCTCATGCGGGGGATTCTTTACTAATGCTAAATAGCTTATAGTAAATAGACAATATTCGTATTCCCACGGACGAGCTGGAACGAGCACTCAATGGAGGCTCATGCGGGGGATTCTTTACTAATGCTAAATAGCTTATAGTAAATAGACAATATTAGTATTCCCACGGACGAGCTGGAACGAGCACTCAATGGAGACTCATGCGGGGGATTCTTTACTAATGCTAAATAGCTTATAGTAAATAGACAATATTAGTATTCTCACGGACGAGCTGGAACGAGCACTCAATGGAGACTCATGCGGGGGATTCTTTACTAATGCTAAATAGCTTATAGTAAATAGACAATATTAGTATTCTCACGGACGAGCTGGAACGAGTACTCAATGGAGGTTCATGCGGGGGATTCTTTACTAATGCTAAATAGCTTATAGTAAATAGACAATATTCGTATTCCCACGGACGAGCTGGAACGAGCACTCAATGGAGGTTCATGCGGGGGATTCTTTACTAATGCTAAATAGCTTATAGTAAATAGACAATATTAGTATTCTCACGGACGAGCTGGAACGAGTACTCAATGGAGGCATATCAATAAAATAGCAAGCAAAAGTGTCGTTTTGAACTTCCCGCGGCCTCTTCCATATTAGGAAAATTCCATATTCCATATTTGGAAGAGCTGGAAGAGTGGAAGGACATTCAAAATGGCGGTTTCTAGGTCCCAGACCTCTAAATCGACACTCGTTGTTTGATATGCTCATGCGGGGGATTCTTTTCTAATGCTAAATAGCTTTTAGCGAATTTGCCCGCATTGAGCCTCCATTCAGTGCTCGTTCCAGCTCGTCCGTAAGAATACGAGTACTGCTTATTGAAAAAAGGACTGGGACGCATGTCCCTCCAATCCATACAAACGTCTCTTATTTCTGCGACTTTTGAAAGCTCACCACATGGTAAATACCTAATGAAATGTCCCCAAACTTGATAAACTTGCTAATTTTCATTTCCTTTTTCCATTTCTTAATTAGATGATAATTAGATTCACTTTATAAACTTGTTTCAGTACTTTTTTTCAATTTGGTATTGGCCAATTCTTTCTATTAAAGCCTGTTTAAATGAATGGACGTTCACCCTAGTGCTAGGACCAGCAAAATTGTTGTCGGTATGCAAAATCAATCAATAAATGTTTTGTGTTTATCCTCGGATGAATGGGGATGATTAGGCCTCAAGCAGATCCTGCTAATGATCCGAGAATTCTCCACACACACTCCTTGCTACATTCATATATTCTCTGCACTCAACGCTCAAGTTACATGTTGATTTTTATAGATAGACCCGAGTTTCCCGCATTCAATCGAACAATGGCACCAAGTCGAGATTGGGGTAGACAAAAATACTAACAGTAAATGTATGAAAATGTCTACTCCAATCTCGACTTGGTGCCATTGTTCGTGGGCGCTGGCATTGAAGCGGAATGCAGGAAAGTTCTATTGATATTTTATATAGTTAGCATACTAATTATTACTAATATTTTTGCTTTCATTGTTGTTGATTTTACTAGCCATAGGATAGTGAATTGCCATATTTATGTATGTATTGTTAGTGTCCCCGTTTAGCTAAATACATTGACACAAATATTTTAAATCAATCTCGGTTTCTGGGAAACCCCCACCCCTCCCCCACACTTCACCTTAACCTTCAATGGTTCATCATTAATAAAACGATGCATATCCAAGAGAGGGGTGGGTGGGTAGTTTCCTAGAAACTACTACTACTATTACTACCAAGCTCGAAAATGGCTTGCATACAACAAACTTATGTTATGTTTTAGCCAAACGTTGCTCAGCGATAGGTGCCAATACGTCTTGATCCATTGATCCTATCAGAACAGACTTGTGTACACATTGACAGCTATGCCAGGGTTTGAAATTAAAGGAAAATACCACGAGCAACTGTTGCTAATTGTCATTAATTATTAATAACAACATGGTCTGATCCAACAAATAGTTCAACAAGATTTTACTAACAACAGATGCAAGTTGGCATGAGATTTTACTCGCATTTTGCGAGTGCGCAAACCGGAAAAGATGGCGTGTACTTTTACCCACAATCCTTTGCGCGCGAAACATTTTAAATCCGTTATAAAATCGCTGTAGAGATGTTTTAAATCTTAAAAACAAGCCAGTACGAATGCTGTTGCTACTCGACTGTTATTGAAGAGAATAGATGATTTCTACGTATTATCTTGACCGTGTTAGGTTCGCAAGGGATTGTGGTCAAATGTGCAGCCGCCAACTTTTTCTTAGACTGCGAACAGTCCCTTTATTTTTCTTGGTCTCTTGTCACGAAAAACTCGAAAAACGATGTTTTGGCCGAGCCCGGATTGGGCGCGAACGAAATCCCCGTAGGGTAGGAGGCTCTCCTACCCTCAGGGGAGTTCGTTTGCGTCCAATCTGCGCGCGGCCAAAACATCGTTTTTCGAGTTTTTTCGTGACAAGAGACCAAGAAAAATAAAGGGACTGTTCGCAGTCTAACTTTTTCTGTACGGTGGATTGCCAGCGGTGTTTGTATTAGTGTCGTATGTAAATACCTGCCGTTGATAAGTAGTTCATGTCATAATCTTATATCCAAAATGGTTTAAAAAAAATAGATTATTAAATTATAACATGTTTTGTATCCAGGGCAAGATGATTCAGACGAACAAGGAACTGTCAGGTGAACACACATTCAGTTCCACTCCATTTGGCTGGCCGTTAATGAAACGAGGTGTAGCTTACTGGATACACAAAGATAAAAACGTGAGTGGGCTTCACCCGTATTTTACAGGAGCTGTGTCATGGTGTTGCGCATGCGTGAAGGCGATGTTCGGTCGGTGCCGACTGTTAATTGCCTACAAACAGTGAAAGTATCCCTTAATGCTTGATTGATGAAATGATACGCAATATTTTCCTTGAAGACTAGACCTACGCACAGTGTGTTACTCATTTTTGCATAGTTGCTTTGATTTCAACCATCCCAGCCATCCCTAGGGTCGTCAGTTTATATGAAAATCGCTTAAAATAGTTTTGTTCCGGAACAGAAATGCAGGCCCCTCACTGTGACAGAGCTTATTTAAAGTGAAACATTGATAACATTCTTTGTAGATTATTGGCATGTAGCTCAGGGGTTTTATTTCAGGCCAGCTGCCGGACAACACGCCGGTTGTCGGTCACATAGCGTCCAGTAACTTTGGGATTCCGGTACTTTGATAAACGAATAGTAAACATTACGACATTGAACGAAGACTACAAGGGAAATAAATATACACAAGAGAACAACTTGTCACATTGTGTCAAAATGCAGTACAAACACGATGCAATCTGTGTGCATTAATCGCCGGTAACAATGATCGCCGGCTATTCAATATTTAAAAACAAATCATGTCATCCTGGGAGCCAGAGTCGTACGTAGCTTCATTTCTTTAACGAAGCCCGGGCCTGCACTTAAATTCTGCAGTTTCTTAAAATAATTTCCCGTTTGAGCATTAAATGAACCGGTACTTTCTCAGTTATGCCTGTGAAAGCCACGTTTAACAGTCACCAGTCGACTACTGTTTACTGGCGATGTGGCTGTATTGGTTTACCACCGACGTTTAACAGTCACCAGTCGAATACTGTGTACTGGCGATGTGGCCGTATAGGTTTACCACGTTTAACAGTCACCAGTCGACTACTCTTTACTGGTGATGTAGCCGCATTGGTTTTCGCGCGGATTCTGCTGGGATTGCCTATCGATCGCGGGTAATGCTGGGATAGCTAAGCGTGCAATGCAGCCAGGGACATCTACGCATACAGTCCCAGATATTGGATTAGGCGTTTCAAAGCCCCACGTTAACGATGGCGAAACGGAACTTTTCCTATGTTCGAACTCCATAAGGAAGTATTTAAAATCCCAGGTATTAAAGGGGCTATGTCATGGTACTGCGCATTATCGAGTAATCGCACGGTTGGTGGCTGTTAATTGGGTACAAACAGTTAAACTTCACTTCCTCAATGCTTGATTGAAAGGATTTTCAATATTTTCCCTGGAGACTGTTTATATACACTGTTTGTTAGTCATTTTTGCATATTTACTTTGATTTTAACCATCCCACATGGCCGAGAGCTTCGTCAGTTCATATCAAAATCGGTGGAAATAGCTGTTTTCGGCCCGAAACGCGAATGCAAAGTCTATTATCGTGACACAGCCCCTTTAATGAGAAAAATAAATGACCTCAAAATGCACAAATTACATCACAATTTCCTAATTTCAATTGAATATTCATGGTAATAATTCCCAGCTTCGCCCCAAATATTCCTGAAACCATTGTATTAACGAGGGTCTACATTTTCAAATTTTATGATGTACTGGAGAGTTTCTTCTTTGGCACGGATATAAGTTTATTGGCACTGGATGACAATTTTCACATCTTGCCGAACTTGAAATGACGAGCGGACCGAATTGTAAACGCTTACCTGGTTAATTAGATATAATGGTGTTTAACAGTCATGTCACCGTCATTCCAGATATACCGTACGTTAGGGGCCATACTACCCACATTCCAGACGTGCCACACTTGTAATTGGGATATATCGCTCACATTCCAGAAATGTCATACCTGTTATGGGGGACATACTACTCACATTCCAAACATTCCATACCCGTTAGGGGGCCATACTAACATTCCTAGATGGAATACGGTTAGGGGGTATACCGCTTCCTACGTTCCAGACGTCATTGCCTTACTGTCAGGGACAATACTGCTCACATTCACTTGCATGCTACTAATGTTAAGGGCCATGCAGCGTTTTCTCAGACCGAGTTATTTTTATATTTCATTTTTCATTGTTCGCTTTCATCGCAGCATGTTAGTAAAAGATGCCTCGTTAGCTCCTCTTGTTTGGTCAACCGATATGGCTGAACCGTCCGGCATTTGAATTAAAATTACCCTAACGATTGTGACTGATTGGCTAGCGGAAGCCTAATTTGTGGGGAAACACATTCTAAAAATAACCCGATATGTACAAACGCTGCATCATTGACGTAGTATGGGAGATTTTCGCTCCAGATAATGAGCTCCTGTGTGCACTGTATGTATCCTTTGTTAGTTTAACTCTTGTTATTTTGCTTCAGTTTCAGATCTACTGTATAGGTAATCCACTCGTGTGGTGGGTTTCAACTCTTGCGATTCTTGCATATATTGGCCTTCTAATTCTTTATCTCTTGAGGAGACGAAGAACAGTAAATGATTTGGATGAAGGTGAGTGACTAAAGAATCGAAGGTCAATAAAGTAAATGATTGTGTTCAGCTGAACTAAGAGCGCAATTGCACCGCGGCAAAACGGTATGCTCCGCTGGCCAAAAGAACGAAGGCTCTGCTATCAAATACAAATTACCGAGGGTTTCAACTTTTTTAGTAAATAATTTTATAACTTAGTAAACTCACAATGACTTACAAATTAAGAAAACTTCAACCTGTTAAAGTCTTAGGCTTAGCTTTTAAGTAGTTTTCTTAGTTTTTGACAAAACAGTTCACAAATGAATACTTTTAAGCAGAAACGTTAAAATCACGGGTATGTGCCTGTTGTTTCATTTCAGTTTTCGCGGGAAACTGGGGGCGGCCGCGCGCGGACAAGAAATAGCAAATACGCATGCGCGTGACGTTTTGCCGCGGTGTAGAGCGCAATAGGCCTTTTGCAGGAAACTGTCACATGCTGATATATATCACTTCAATAACCAATGAATTGAGCTCGTGATCCCATGGGAAAGGCTTTACTGGAAACAGTCACGTGCTGATATATATCACTTCAATAACCAATGAATTGAGCTCGTGATCCCATGGGAAAGGCTTTACTGGAAACAGTCACGTGCTGATATATATCACTTCAATAACCAATGAATTGAGCTCGTGATCCCATGGGAAAGGCTTTACTGGAAACAGTCACGTGCTGATATATATCACTTCAATAACCAATGAATTGAGCTCGTGATCCCATGAGAAAGGCTTTTGTGGAGGGCAAACATTTTTCGAGTGCGCCGCCCTCGTTGAATATATCACAAACCCTCTGGCTCCAGGCCAATAAACCTTACGTACACATCTTGGTAAATAATATTTTCATTTTCCGACAGATTCCTGGCAGCATTTCGTATTCCTTGGCGAGATTCTGGTCGGTGGATACTTTCTGCATTTTCTACCATTCTTCCCAATGATGCGGACGTTGTTCATACATCACTATCTCAACGCATTATTATTCAAGATTATCTTACTCTCGGTTGTTATTGAACACTTATACAATCACGTCTTCACGTAAGTACTGTGAAGTATTTATTAAATGGATGTCATTTTGTTATGCTCCTCAGGGGCACTATCACTCGAATTGAACCTTCAAATTCAAAAATAACATCTTGAGATAGAAGAGAAATACCACGTGAATGTCTTGATATGCTTTTCAACTTTTTTGATAGAAGATGGCAAAGATTAAAGTGGATTACGAAAACTTATTTTCGGTTCCAGTGAATCGAATTCAAGTTGCTCTAAATTTCTCTTAAAAGCAGATTCTTTTTAATCCACTCTAATGTTTGCCATCCTTCATCAAAATTGTCTCAGATGATCTCCAGTATATCTGTAAATCATAGTCTGTTAATCGGAGTAGTTATTTTTGTCTTTCGTCATGGGAACGTTTGTCATTTGGGGGTTGACATTGCGCCTTTAAAGATGCTCAGATGACGTCAAAATGTGACGAGAAACAAAGAAGTACGCCACGATACGCAGTCGAGCATGCCAAAACCTTATTTCTTGGTTATTCTTTTTCCTCTTCACAGGCACCGTATTCTTCGCTACGCTATCTTATCAGGCTGTGTCCTGTTCGCCCTCGCGGTCATGGTGACATTCTATCTCTTTAGTCCATTTACGTATGGCAACGTAGCCCTAACATCAGCAGAGATCAACCGACGACGATGGATTAATACGTGGGACATGTTGGCGCATTCAAATACGTGACAGCCATGCCATTAGAAAGTATCTTAAACATACAACTCTTTACACACTACGCCGGTGGTTATCTGATGAAATTTCGTAGACTTATCCAACTTCAGGGCCGGAGTTGTTGTACGCTCTCTCTAAAACGATTCATGGATATCGCCACCGTATTTCAGAAACGTTAGTTATTGGTTCGGAACTTAATCAGCAGCACTTCTTACTTCGTCATGGGCAGAAATAGTCTGTCCCTTTACCAAAGGTGCAAAACGTTTTTATTATTAAACATTTAGAACATAGGTGTTTGCAATTTATTTCTCTGTACTTCATGACGAGACAGAAAGCAGAAGACTAAGACAGGAAGAGGAAGTCCCCGCGTGCTCATAAAAATATTGACACAAGAAACCCGACGTGCTCTGTATCAAAGAGACCATTTTGTTGGATATTTCAATAATACACCATTCAACTGAAGCCAGGCGCCCCGACCCCCGCGACATCGCAGGGATTAACCGAAGACCAATCTTCGGGAAATGTTCGGGAAAACTAGTGGTGATTTAACAATGTTTAGCTGTAACGAGAGAAGAGTTAATTTAACAACGCAGCACAGTTTTGAGCGAGGAAATTCTATAAAATAGCGCGGTTTTAACATGTTTCGAACTCTGATTTATTCTCGTTCCCAGTGCCTCCAAGTTGAGGAGTCTGGGAACGAGAATGACTCTGATTTGGCCCACACCGTGGTAAAACGCCACGCGCATGCGCTTTTAGTTACCCAGCGCGCGCGCGTCTCCAAAGTTTCCCGCCGAAACTAAAAGAAAACAGGCAATCACCCCTGTTTCTAATCTTTGGTACAAATGTGCAATGTTTCGCAAAAAAAACACAAGAAAACTACTTAAAACCTAAGCCTAAGAGTTTAACAGGTTGAAGTTTTCTTGATTTGTAATGAACTGTACGTTTACTAATTTATAAAATTATTTACTAAAAAAGTTTAAGCCCTCGGAAATTTATATTTGAAACCAGAGCCTTCGTTCTTTCGGCCAGCGGAGCACAACGTTTTGCCGCGGTGTTGGTTAGGTTATCTAAGGGAGGCAGGGGTGTTTTATTGTTTTTATAGGAACCAATGTTTTTTTTTTGTCCGTCCGGGGAAATACTTGGTAAGGGAAAATGCTAGCTGCGCCACTATGCCGCGGGGGTAAGGGGACGTGGTTTCGATTGACTGGTGCATAAAGTGCAGGCCTCGCCTTTATATATTACAGTGCTCACCTAGAATTACCGGCGTACTGCGAGCTTCACTCGCTGTAAAAACTGGACCTCTTCCTTGGGATAGAAATTTCTTGGAAGGTAGAGTTTCCAATAACATTTCCAAGGTGTTTCCAACATATTTCCATCCGTTGGAAGTGTGCAAACCTCTGAATTTCTAACGAGACCTGAAACAACCATGGGGGCTGATCAAAGCCAGGTCCCGGCTAATCCACCGACAGATCGAATTGGAATTTAGCGTGTTGGTTTTTGCGGAGGGAGGAAAACCGGAGAACCCGGAGAAAAACCCTCGGAGCAAGGGCGAGATACCAACGAACTCAACTCACATGTGGCGCCCCGTCCGGGAATCGAACCTGGGCCACAGAGGTGAGAGGCGAAGCGCTTAACCACTGCGCCACCCGAGCTCCCCATGGATTCAAACTTCCAACTATTTTCTAACAAATTGCCAACAATCTTCCATCCCATGGAAGAGGTGCAGTTTTGCCATTGACTGCTAGTAGTCATTAAAAGGTCAATGCATTGGAGGACGAGTGTGAGACATTAAATTATTTACTGTCTATACAAAGATAGCCAATTGTAAAAAAGATACATGAAATGATAAGATTAAATAAATAATAGAAATGTGCGCAGTGGTCGAAGGAGCGAAAGTTTTCGAGTCAACCACTGCAAATTTTAAGAAATACGTACAGTAATCAACAGATCCTGAACACCTTAACTTGTTACTCGGGCTGCCTGTGGCAGGCACGAGTCTAATTTTTTTTTGTTCAGTGCAGCAAAATTGTCTACTTCCGGTCCCGTTAACCAATCAGCTCACACTTTTCAAGTGCACATACTTGAACATGCACGGAGCCGCCTGGCGCCGCATAATGTAATGTCGATGATGGTAATCGTAAAAGGTCAACCGGAAGCCGCACAGACTGCGGATATAATTAACACAAGGTGTTTACTTTAATCGTACGGAGGGCTTCGGTGACAGCACAATTCCCTATCAGATTATTGGTACTTTCGTTCGAGTTCTCTCGCGGGCGAGGTTTTGGTTCGAGAAAGGCTTCCAACAGTTCCCTTTATAGTTCTGTAATATAATGAGCAGACTGAAGTTTTGTGAATGAGGGTAACGCTTTTAATTAGAGATAATCAACAGGCATTTCAGTTAATAATCTTTAATCCAACAAATACAAAATGGACTCGTCATGTTACTTATAACCATCCACGTCTACTTAACAACAGGAGTAGTTATATGCCAAGGCACTGAATACGAGGCATGGGCAAAGATTGAGTTTCCCAGATTACAGATGAAAGTAGAGAACTTAATGAATCTTAAAGATTGGATGAAGAAACGAGGTCACGCGCGACATGCTTGAGAACATGTTCAACACTTTGTTATACTAAGAAAACAAAACAAGTTACAGAGCCTGCAAGTTCACAAGTCAACATATCCTTGAAACTCCAAAAGCAACACGTACACACACACGTGAGTCAAATTCAAACCGGAAGAGACGGAATTCTTTAGATTCTTCACGAGGGTTGTTAGCCTGCAATAACAACTCTCTCGCTGATTTAAAGACCTTGATTTGTAACATGGAGGCTGACCTAACTGATATGCGTAATGAATTCTTACTCTCGTCGCGTCAAAACACGAATCAAGAAACGAAACTCAGTCATTTGGAAGACAAATTAGTGCAGCAAGATAATATATACAAGACCGAAATCAAGATGCTGTCATATGGACGGCGTAATGACTGTAATGATTCGTCAAGAACAGCAGCTAAAGTTACAAAAAGGCCCACAAATTGACCACGAATACAATTAACATGACTCCAGAGGTTTTATATAGCTCCATCGCAGGATGGACAAATATAAACATACATTTGAGACAATCATCTATTAGTACTCGGAACCTGCAGTATAACAGAACAGCAGACTAAATTGCAAACGTGTGTTACGTGAATAAGTAGTGCTTACCATACGAGAAAAAACAAAAACATTAAATTACATATATATACTAGGGGAGCAGAGAATGAAAGTCACCGCGCTACCGGCCATTCCTAAAGACTGCTAATATTCAGCTAATAATTATTCCCTTTGGTTATTACTAAGAGGATTTCAAATGAAAGTATATTTCATCTTCAATCTCATGTGGCCCGAGTGGAAGCCCAGATGGGCTCTAGTTTAGTAATGGATGCTAAGATAGATGGATGCTAAGTAACAATCTGAAGCTTAACGACGATAAAACGGAGATAATCGTTTTTCACGCTAAGCATCGCCCAGCTCCGTCCCTGGATACCATTCAAGTGGTGGACGTACCTGTCTGCTCCTCCTTATTACTCGGGCTGCCTGTGGCAGCGCCGAGTCTTAAAATGCAAGTCGTTTTTTTTTTTTTTTTTTCATGTCAGACGGATTCTGCGCATGCGTTAAAGGTCTAATTCAAACCATTCAGATTGCACTGTGCTGGTCACGCAACAATCGCCAGGTTAATGTATTTACATAAGTGAATACAGTAAATCAAAATGGTCGACCCGCGAGGGCGAAAGCCTTCCAACAGGCTCAGGATATTTCAACTGGCGCTCTTGTTGACCATAAAAATACATGAACAACCAGGAGCCGTAATACATTCGATCAGCGCTGTTTGGACAGATCCAATGTACATTTAGAAACGTAAGCGAAATACAATATCCAAACACGTTTGGATATCAACGGGTATCGAATTATAATCAAAGGTTAGATCTCGTCAGGCGCGCTCAGATAAGAAAGTTCAAAGCTCTCAGACTAGGCGAGACAAGGAGATATCACTTTCAATGAGTCATTGTCGGAAATCTATTCCATCGTGGGCGGTCTTGTACAGCTAAGGCATGTTTTACGACAGAATAACCAGAGTCTTTCTACTGGATTGAGAGCTCGAGACATTATACATGTCGGCTAATATGGGGAAAACTGAAACAAAAAATGAACTTTGACGGCAGAAACCCTCAAGTGTATGCCAACTGAAATGCGGCAACTACACGAACAAGAAGCATGAACTGCCAGCAACGAGAGAGGAAAAAGTATTTGAAATGCACAGCGCTAGCTGAAATAGGGCATATATATAATATCTGAGACGTTAAATTACGTTACTGTGAAGAGGATCAAAATTCAAGTTTTGTAGCTTGAGACTGTCTTCTGCCGTGACTCGTGAGAGAAATTGGAAAAGATCTAGCTGTTTCATTCAGACACTGGCAAATTTATTGAAAGCTACGGGCTTACTTTATGAGATTATTATTCATTGTGGAATGAAAGGAAACAGGTTAGCTGAAAGTTAAGTTCGAGGTAGGCTTCGACTTTCATTCCGATTCAGTGCATATGTGCACGAAGGTCATGGGTGCTGTCAACAACACTACCAAAAGATCCAAAACGAAAGTTCAGTTACGTAAGTACTGTAAGTAAACTCTTTTTGATTTGAATAAATTTCCTCTCAGTTTGTCTGTTAATGTACTTTTCCTTCTAATTATCGCTTTATTTAACATCTGTGATTTAGAGTATGCGTACCTCAGAATAAATTGTTTGAAAGGTCAACTGAATTCTTGTGTCGATAAGCGCAAATGTTTTTTTGTGAAACAGTCTGTGTATATGAGAAGCGGCTTAATAGAAGAGCTTTCTCATTTATAGGAATTACAATTTTTCTTCTTGCTATGAAATTTATGTTTCATTTCACATTTATTCATACAGTTTTAGCCGGACATTTCCCCGAGTTTTTGATCTATTTTCAATCAAATTCAAAGTCTGAATATGTCATTGTATTGCATTTATACACTTGAATTGCCAGTATTCTGTTGTTCGAATCCTGCGTTATCATAGTCATGCCATAAAAGCGATTAATAGACCAATAGACCAGTCTGTTTTTTTGACGTTCTCACTGGCGAATTAAAGCACGACTTGATACTAAGAGGATTTCAAATGAAAGTGTATTTCATCTTCAATCTCATGTGGCCCGAGTGAAAGCCCAGATGGGCTCTCGTTTGCTAGGAATATTGGAGTTGTGATGGACAATACACTAACATTAGACAAGCAGATTACTCAAATGCGTAAATCTGCCTTTTATTCTATTAGGAACATTTCTAGAATTAGGAAGTTCCTAAGTTTGAACACCACTAAGATTCTTGTGCACGCTTTTGTCACATCTAAGCTTGATCAGTGCAATTCGTTGTTATATGGCCTACCTAAGCATTTAATTCAGCGCCTGCAACATGTTCTGAACGCTGCAGCTAGGCTTGTCACACTTTCTCGTAAGTCCGATCATGTAACACCACTTTTAGTTGAGCTGCATTGGCTGCCTATTGAGCAGCGCATTGAGTTTAAGATCCTGCTCTTTACTTACAAGGCAGTTAATAATATTGCGCCTAGTTATCTTAAGGAACTTTTGGAGCCATATATACCGCAGCGCTGCCTTCGCTCTGCAAACAAGATGCTTTTAAGGGAGCCGTCTTATAATTTACAGACGTACATACGGTCACCGTGCTTTTTCAGTGTGTGCGCCGCGTCTATGGAATGCGTTGCCGTTAGAATTGAAACGTAGCCCCTCAGTTTCTAGTTTTAAGAACAATCTGAAGACATTTCTTTTTAAGAAAGCTTATTGCTGAATTTTCTTTTTTTTATAGCCAAATGTTTTTATATTAATTATATTTATCAAATTTTTATCAATCACCATTTCTTAACTTACAAATTTTAGCATCAATTTTTAACATTAGTTAGTGTGGTTTTAGATTATAGTTCTATATATTCATTTATTTAGGCAAACATTGTAAAGCGCTCTTGGACATTTTGGAAATAGCGCTATATAAATATTTTATTATTATTATTATTAATGAATCGCATAAGAACTATAGGAAGACAATAGACTGCAGCAATGAGTATTTCCTCTCGGACGATTTTGCTTGAATGTGTCTTTAAGGGGCTATGTCATTGTACTGCGCATGTATCGATTAATCGCTCGTTTGGTGGCTGTTAATTGGATACAAACAGTTAAACTTCCCTCCCTCAATGTTTGATTCAGAAAGGATTTTCAATATTTTCCCTAGAGACTGTTTATATACACTGTTTGTTAGTCATTTTTGCATAGTTTGCTTAGATTTTAAGCATCCCACATGGCGGAGAGGTTCGTTATTTCATATCAAAATTGGTGGAAATAGCTGTTTCTGGCCCGGTGTCACAGCGATTTGCCCCCCCCCCCCCCCCCAGTGAATTCGCCCCGGGGGGGCGAGATCGCTAGTGAATCCCCCCCCCCCCCCCCTCAGTGAATTCGCCCCCCGCTAGGGGGGGCGAAATCGCTAGTGAATTGTAGTCATAATTCTTATTGAAATCGCCCCGCCTCAGAAAATAGAGGCAGTACATGTCAACGCACTGAATAAAAAGTTTAAAAAAGAAATTAAGTGTAAGACCTCTTTAGCTACTATTACTACTACTGACTACAAAAATACGCGAGTCGATAACACTCCTTTTCTTCGGAAAGTCATTTCAAATTCTTTCCGAATTTGAGTTAATTACACTGCTAGAAAATTGCAAAACTTACCGCCGTTTTATCTTCTCATTTGTTAATAAGCTGTTTATCCAGAAAGGTTTTCCTAGTTAGAACTGATCTAATTACCGAATTAACAAGCGCCGTTTAGCTCAATTGAAATAGAACAAAGCACGCGAGTCGGTAACACTCCTTTATTCGGCAAAGTTCTTTCAAAATAGATGGATCGACGCGAGCATTACGGGTTATAAAAACTTACATACCACGATAATTACGTCAACTTCATTATGGTTTTCATGCATGTAAAAATCATAGTTGTTTCCAAATACGAGGCCACTCGCTGCAAGCAACGGTAAGTTTTAAAACTTCCCGCCGTTTTAGATCTTAATTAGTTCATTAGCTTGTTTATTCAGGAAGTTTTCACGCCAGTCGGTAACACTTGAACATTCGGCAAAGTCTTTTCAAAGTAGGCGGATAAACGGGTTATCAAAACCTTTAAGTATCCACAATAATTACATTATCTACATGTTGGCTTCAGGCAAGAAATACTAACTAATCATTGGAAGATTGACGAAGATTGTATGTTGCACTGCTCGCGCGAATGAAAATTGCAGCGTTTAGCGTAGCTACCAACACGAATTTTGTCTAAGAAAAGTGAAGCGTGGATTTTAAAACAAATTTGAATTGCATGCCTTTATACACATAACTGAAATAGAGGTTTTGCACCATCACATGACTTCCTAGCAACTGTTGCTACGCCGCCATGTTGGATGGCAGGCAGAACCAAAATGGCGTACTGTCAACCTCGTGACCAGGGTCTTCTCGGTCAGATCCAAGATGGCGGCTACTCCGAGAGAAGACCCTGGTAAACGCTGAATCACGTGACCAAAATCTCCAGAAATCCTGGAGATTTTAATCACGTGATGTGGGCATCCAATATGGCGGCCAAGCTAAATATGGAAATGTTAACACGTGCCTACAAACCATAGGTATCCCAATCCGGAGTGAGCGAGATGCGATTAACGGTATTTCCACGCGGCGAACGACGAAGTGAAAACAGTTCTACTAAACAATTCGAAATGGAGTTTACTTGGATAAAGAAACAGTGGAAGAGTATCACAAAGCTCTGTCGGACGACAGAACAAAGAAATAAACGATAATATTTGTATAAAACTATTAAGATTTTTGACACTTCTAAAACGTTTAGTTTCTAATACTTATAATATGTTGCCCAGGTTGCCCCAGGGGTGGGGGTTTTTGTCACAATTTTCTGCCCCACCCGAGGGGTTTTAGCATGTATTTGTCGTGGCTGCTGTGACAAATGCCCCTGGGTGCCCGGGGGCCGCCCCCTCGGGATGGCCGCTGATACCCGCATAAACCAAAACGTTTTGGATGTTTTCGAAGATCATCTTTAAACTAAATAATAAGTAAAAGGCTTTCTATCGATTCTTCAGAAAGATGCGATATGTATATCAGGCGAGGGGAGCAGTTGTTGACCATGACCTACCCATGTGGGAGCTCTAATCTTAGAATTTTGTTTAAAATGTGTACGTGAGAACCTGTTCCGTGGGTTCAAATTGCTCGGAAATTGCTTCTTGCTGCTCCCTTTTGGTGTCTTCAGTTCCTTTCAGTTGCCAAGTTTAGCTTTGCATAACATTTTTTCTTTGAGTCCGGGCCTAAAACTAATCGAGATATATGTTTACTTCGACCACAAATCCTTCGATTGCGTTTTAATTTGGCAACGAACGAATTTAGAAGCCACACTGATAAACTACAAGGAGTGAAGAAGTAGCCGCTCCGCCGTAGTGTCGTGACTCGAAAATAAGCTGCCTGAAAAGTACTGCACTCTTAATTTCTAACGAGACCTGAAACAACCATGGGGGCTGATCATGTTCAAAGTCAGGGCCCGGCTACCCTGGTTCCAGAGGGGCTCAGGTACGAATATACTGTAATGTGCCGCGATCGAAAGAGTTTTGATTCCCCGAACTTCGAGACTCGTGCTGCGGCTTGATTTCAGCTGGTCTCGCTTCGCTCGCCCCGACGATTTCGAGCCTCTGGTATCCAGGGTAGCCGTCAGTAGGCGCAGCTCTTAAACGTTTAAAACATTGCTAAGATCACTTAAAAGACACCAATCTCAGTATAGACAAGCCGATTTATGTAAAACTTCTACAATATTTTCATGTCTCTTAATTTTGACCAGATTCTATCACACGGTCTTCGTTACTTGGAGGAAGAAGTTGCGCGCTCAGTCATACAGTACGCCATTTCGGTTCTACCTGCCATCCAACATGGCGGCGTAGCAACAGTTGCTAGGAAGTCACGTGATGGTGCAAAACCTCTATACATTACAGTAATAAAAAGAATGAAAACATGTATTCATAACCTTTTAAAAGGTTAGAGGGAGGGGGGCGAAATCGCTAGAGGGGGGCGAATTCACTAGCGATTTCGCCCCCCGGGGGGCGAATTCACGGGGGGGCGAAATCGCTGGTACACCGGAACGCGAATGTAAAGTCTATTACTGTGGCACAGTCCCTTTAAGCGCTGTCTTTTTTTTTACACACAGCGAAGTGAAACGTTCAACCGGGCCGTTCTTTTAAAAAGACAATCTATAAGTTTATAAAAATGATGAGAATTAAAACTAGAGGCTTGGTAAGAATGTGCTCTATCTTTTATTTGACCGCTGTAAATGTTTAAAATAATTAAATTTCTGTGGACATTGAACTTTCGAGTAGTTACTCGTTAGACTCAGTTACGCGATTTACAGTATAATTTATTTGATTTGTTAGACTATCATTGATAAAAACTATACGTAACGACCAAAATAGAGGCAGATGAAGGTGTAAACAAATTACTTCATCGGATGGAAAATGTTTTACACACAGCGAACAATTAAGAATATATTTCAAGTTCTACGTGTAAAATAACTTCAGAGCTGTTTTTGAGCCGTCTCGGAGTCTTTGTGCTACAAATTACGAAACGGGACTGTTTGTGTTGAAACCACAGGCAGCCTGAACTTGGATTACGCGCCATTTATTTGCTCAAAACTATCACAAAATAGCCGAGAGAATAAAAGGAAACATACACAAAAATCAGTTTTCATTCATTCATTTAATTTTTATTGATAATGAACGAATAGAAACTCCACCTGCCTGTAGTCAAAACTGGCGATTGGGTTTCCAAGAGGGAGAGCTCATACTTTATAATATTGCAACAACAATACAATTACATACTATACTTTCTTCTGTGACGAATAAAGTGTATTTGTGTTGCAGCCTTTTTTACTCGCATAATTTTACTTCCTGTTCATGAAGAGCGGCAAAGCCAATGTTACATTGGCAGACCGTTGGCACGTGAAATTTCAATGTAGGGCGCTTCAAGCTTACACATCCGTTGAAAATACACCGTCAAAATTCCTACATTTCATAATTTATCAAATATCTCCTGCGTGATTGGTGGAATTGTCACGTGACCCGATATCAGCGAATACACCCCTGTGAACGTAGCGTGCAAGGGCTCCCTAAGAGAAAATATTTGAAGGATTATATGCACTGATATTTATCCACAAATATTTTCTGTTCCGAGAATCCGAAAACGAATATTTTCTCGTGATTGGTTGAATGCGACACGTGACCCGATATTTTCTCTCTGTGAGGGGGAAACATCACAGAACTGTTCACTTCTCGGATCAGATAATGAAATATCAGGGCATATTTCGACGCCACAAACGGGATATTGTATTTATATTTCAACACCACAAGTAGGTTATTGTTTATTTAATTTTAAATGCTTTGCCGCTGTCGGTCTCAACCTTATTACAGAAGCTTATGACTTTTGAAAGACGGTTAAACTGGTAGCGGTATTTACCTGTAATTACCGGTAATTACGGACACACATTGCACGCAACATGGACATTATTCACACGGCGGCCATGTTTAATCCCAGGAGAATAAAGACCTTTGTTTTAGACCCGTGAACTCGTTCTGAAACTGCTCAGTACGAGGCTACGCGTGGGAGATCTATTGTTTCAAGCCAACATGGCCGCCGTATGACAAAAACCCATTGCCGGCAATAGCCCATTGAGTTGGGTTTGCTAATTAACAATTAGCCGAATGGGCTATTTAACTCGTAGCCCATGAGGGCGAGAGGTCTAATTGTTTTAGTATAAACTAACTAGTCGGACAGTAGAAACTAATAGAAAGGAACAAATTGAAGTTGAAAAATGTTATTATTTCGTGAAAATACTTGTGGTTTTTCTCATCCATGGGCTATCACAAATAGACCTATAGTAGGGTAGCCAATCAGAATGCAGGATTTGTAATAGTCCACTAGTTGGTTTATACTAATGTTAAATAGCCACTTCCGCGATATGCTTTACTTGTCACGCACAAAGGCGGAAATGGGCTATAGGTCATTTTGACGATGTTGCGCACGCATCAGTAGAACAATAGACACAAACTGCTAAGACTCGTTCTGGTTCACCAGGCTTTTGTTATTTAAAACAGATACCCATTGTTCTAGCTGCGCGCGCAACATCGTCAAAATGGCCTATTGCCCACTTTAGAAATGAGTAGGGGCTGGGGCGAGGTCGGATTCGCAAAGGTGCTTGGGATCGCTACTGGGGACAGTTAATTGCGATCCCAAGCACCTTTGCGAAACCGAATTCGCCCCAGCCCCTACTCGTTTTAAAAGTGGCCCATTGCCTTTAAAAGGGGTTGATACACGCTGCAACATGTCCTGCAATATTGCACGTAACATTTTCAGAAGTGGCGACACGGAGCAATTCCACCATTGTCGGCAACATTGCGCGTCTGTACCTAGAGGTTTGTAGGGGGCCTTTACGCGTCCAATTACCAAAGACCCATGGGTAAAATGTTGAATTCGTAGAGACGGATAATCGAAACTGCTGACCTTATTCACAAAGGCATCAAAGCGAGGCCAGTTGCCCAGCTTGTCACAGGACGAGAACAATCTACAGTCAATGGCGGAAAATAACGTTAATTTCCTTATGACACAACAGACCACAATAGGGCAGTACGACAGAAACTAATAGATTTCTGGCCTCGCTCTGATACCATTGTTACCAGACTCCTTCCCGCGCGTGAATGAGATATGAATAAGGTACATACAAGTTCAACTGTAGCCTCGATGTTAAGTAAATAATTTGAAATTGAGAAAATAAACTACAGAAGTTCGTATCTCGAAATGTTTCAAACGACTTTCCGGCAGAACAGTTCTTCGTTTCTTTATCTTCTCAGGTTCTCTTCAGCTTCGAGAAAATCCCAAAGCCTGTGTGAAGACAACAAAATGTAATTAATTTTGGTTGGCAAAAAGTTGCAATAAAAACGTCAATGTCAAGGTATTGGTAGACAAGAGTTCTACTCGGCAGTCGTTTATTTCCACAATGGCGGCCGTTTTGACTCCCGAGTATTAAGACGCCTGGCAAACCTTCGGAGTTGACTCTCGCAAAGTGAAATATATGTATTTTTTGAGTCGACGGCAGACCTCAAAACTCTCGATTTCGCTTTCAAGAGGTTTTGGCCAGGCTTCTTGAAGGACGCAATCCTGAAATGCACTGCACTAAAATACTTCAGAGAGCAGGAACCGGTGTCTAATAAAGTAACGCCTGCTAATGAAACAGCATGCAGCACAGAAGTTGTTCACATCAAATCCCTCGTGGCGAGAGGGTTAGTGACGGTTAGGATTTCGGTTCGAGTCTTCCTTGAGCCGATAATTTTGTATATAGTCGAGGGAAGCGTACGTATTCGCCTAAATTTCTAAGTGCCGCTTTAGTTTGTATCCTAGAAATGCGGGTATATAACATCAAGAAAATAGTATTCTATTTATTTTGTGCCTGGTTAAAGCTATTTACAACCGTCTTCCCCATACTCCTTTGTCTAAGATTGGGAGTGGCAATCGCTAGGCTGTAAATGAATGGCGACTAACCAAAGGTAAAAGGATGACTCCAAACCAACACCACTCATACTTAAATCCTCCAAAATCAAACACGGCTGTAAAGGGTAGAGTAGAGACTAGGGAGGCCTGGCTGCCATCCCCTGGAGTGTCTCACTGGCTAGCCAACACGGTATCTCCCTTAGATTGACTATTATCATCAATTGTCAAAATCGCTAGAATTGATTATAATCCTCAATTTAACCTCGAGGTTAAAACCAGTCGAGTATAAAGATAAACAATGTAATATATAAAGTGGTAAGCTGTAGTGCTAAGTGTGCACGCCCTACGAGGGAAAGAGAAAACAATCTCTGACCCAAGTGGGACTCGAACCCAACGACCTCCAGGTTACATGTCTGGCGCTCTACCAACTGAGCTATCAAGTCAGATGAGAGCAATCGTGGGTATTGGTGCGTTATATGGGGTCACGGCGATGATATATGTATATGTTGTTATGATATTGAATCATGTTTGCCGCGTAGCACTAGTAAGTGTAAAGAATGTAATATATAAAGTGGTAAGCTGTAGTGCTAAGCTGTAGTGCTAAGCTTACCACTTTATATATTACATTCTTTACACTTACTAGTGCTACGCGGCAAACATGATTCAATATCATAACAACATATACATATATAATCGCCGTGACCCCATATAACGCACCAATACCCACGATTGCTCTCATCTGACTTGATAGCTCAGTTGGTAGAGCGCCAGACATGTAACCTGGAGGTCGTTGGGTTCGAGTCCCACTTGGGTCAGAGATTTTTTTCTCTTTCCCTCGTAGGGCGTGCACACTTAGCACTACAGCTTACCACTTTATATATTACATTCTTTACACTTACTAGTGCTACGCGGCAAACATGATTCAATATCATAACAACATATACATATATCATCGCCGTGACCCCATATAACGCACCAATACCCACGATTGCTCTCATCTGACTTGATAGCTCAGTTGGTAGAGCGCCAGACATGTAACCTGGAGGTCGTTGGGTTCAAGTCCCACTTGGGTCAGAGATTTTTTTCTCTTTCCCTCGTAGGGCGTGCACACTTAGCACTACAGCTTACCACTTTATATATTACATTCTTTACACTTACTAGTGCTACGCGGCAAACATGATTCAATATCATAACAACATATACATATATCATCGCCGTGACCCCATATAACGCACCAATACCCACGATTGCTCTCATCTGACTTGATAGCTCAGTTGGTAGAGCGCCACACATGTAACCTGGAGGTCGTTGGGTTCAAGTCCCACTTGGGTCAGAAATTTTTTTCTCTTTCCCTCGTAGGGCGTGCACACTTAGCACTACAGCTTACCACTTTATATATTACATTCTTTCACTTACTAGTGCTACGCGGCAAACATGATTCAATATCATAACAACATATATAAAGATAAACAATTGTCGAATTCCGAACGGCGGTAGACGCGCTTAGTGTAGTGGTCATGACGTCCGTACTACCAAGCACTACACGCAAACGGCTACGAGTTCGAGCCCGAGTAGGAACGCTCAAAAAAACAATTTCTCTCGTTTACCTTCCTTTCTTGTTTACCTGTGAACCCTAGCTCTAGGTGAGTGAGAACCCGTCGTTTACCCGTGAACTCGTCCGATGGTTAGGGTTTGTCTTGGAATGATGATTATAATCAATTCTAGCGATTTTGACAATTGATGAGCAAAAGCCAATTACTGATTATTGGTAATTCTAGAACGAGGATATATTGGGCTAGCTCAGTTGCTAGAGCACGATCTAGAGTGCGGAAGGTCATGGGTTCGAATCCCGGCCGCGTCCTTGGGCGGGGACGTATAAGCCGTTGGCCTTGTCTCCTTCCTCTTCTAATCTATACGAGGGGTGCGTGAAAGAACCTGTTGTGTTATTTTGAGAAAGAGTAGGGGATTGTCTCCTGACACAACAGCCTGGTATTCTGAAGTACTAACAATCACTCATGATTGTAAACTGCACGGCAGCACATTGCGCCACAATAGCAGTCCGTATCACAAAAATAACCTTGTGAAGCGCATTTGGATATATTCATATAGAATTTGCGCTATATAAATGATACCATTACCGAGATGGGCGTAAAGCTGTAAGTAACCCAAGATGGACGGGCTACCATTACGGCGTCCATAGGGAGAGAAAAACGCATATGAAGATGGCAAGCCTGAGCCCCAGTAATCCGAGAGGGAATGAGGTTCCCTTTCAAAGCTGCCATGGGGAGAAAAAGGGGAGAAAAATAGGCTTCCTAATGAAAACGGAGGTATAAATAAATGGTTCACCGATAAAATAGCTCGGGTAGTATAGCCAAACCTTACTGTACTATATAGTTCTTTGTATGGCTAGTTAAGGTACCAAAGTAATGCCTTTAACAAGCATAAATGGTCGGCTTACCGACGGCACAACGAAGCTTTAACCAGGCATAAATAGCTCGTACAACACAGCAAACATCTGAAGGACCAGGTAACGAAGAAGGGAAAACACTTTTGGGGCCACGCGGTCTTGGAATTTGAGCCATGATTTGGAAAGAGCATCCAGCTTGCGGAACGTCGCTTTGACGAATGTAAATGAGATGTATTGTTGTGTTATATATAAATATTGCGCTCGTATGGTAGCTCGCATTGGGTAAGACCGCTGTAAATAGTGCAGTGCATTTTGGGATTGTGACCTTCTGGCGGATGGAATCTAGCCGCGACGACAGGTCTGCAAAATCATGGTTGCCACAGAGATCAGACTTCAAAATGTCATGACTTTTCCCTGACTTTTTCCTGACTCAACTTCGATTTTCCCTGCCCAAATACAAGAAGAAATCACTTATAACAACGGCCCCTTACAGCCGTCCTCTCCACCATTTATTACCAAGTTGATCTTCTCTTCAACCTTTCCTTCTAACACTACTCACAAAAGTTCAATTTCCCCTGACTTTTTCCTGACTTCTAGTCAAATAACCAGTTTTCCCTGACCGAGATCAAAATTCCCCGACTTTTCCCTGACCTTGAAAAAAAATCCTTACTTTTCCCTGACCTGTGGCAACCCTGAAAATGCCGCTTGCGCATGCGTGAATTTCACCAGGGAAATCACGCTCGCTCGCATCATTTTGGTTGCATTTTCACTCGAAATTTGGACTTCAAAGCATCGTTACAGAAAAGCACACGCTTCGATTTTTAAGTCCTTTCATGGACCAGTCCCAAATTTAATTGGCTGATGACAAAACTAATAAAACACTTAACTCTTGCGATTTTCCCCTTAACCCCCGGTCTTTTTTGCGACATGTCGAGGTTTTTTTAACAAAAATCACTTGGGAGCATTTAGAGCTGCTCCCTCGATTTCTACCGCTGACTGGACATTCGAAGCATTTTGCAGACCTGTCAGCCGCGACCTCTTGGCAGGGGGCCTGGTGTGAGGTTAAACCGAAGCAGTGACGTCACAATATCCAGCCACGCGTAAAGGAAAAGCCTGAGGACGAGGCTAAAGTAGCAGAGTTCCTAAGGAGAGGAATCGCTCTCTCATTCTGATTGGCTAAAAATACATATATTAGCAGTGGTTTTAAAATTTAAAAATTTGACAGTAATTTGAGTGACGATGGTTGTTTAGTGTAGTGGTTGCGACGTTTGCCTTAGGAGTAGGAGGAGCGGGGTTCGAGTTCCAAAACATCTCTCAAATTTTTTTACCTCACCATTTTCTTGGTAGGTTTTTCTTGAGAACCCTAGCTCTAGGTGGGTAAGATCTTGTTTACTGACAGGTTAGGGCTTTTTATGGTTCAGGGTAAGGTTTTAGTTATATTGTCATTTCATGAATTAATGAAGTGAGCGATTCCTCTCCTTAGGAGCTCGTCTAAAGAAGTACCACAAACCTGAGGTTCTTCGCGATTTTAACATCTCCTTCTGCTGTGTTAAATCGCCGCAGCTGGATCTCTGCCTCGGTTCCATCAGCATATGCTAATAAGATATACTTAGTGAGCTTAGAAGAAACACATCCTAACGTATCATGATGATAATGTCTCTGCCTGGGTTCCATCAGCATATGCTAATAAGATATACTTAGTGAGCTTAGAAGAAACACATCCTAACGTATCATGATGATAATGTCTCTGCCTGGGTTCCATCCAGCATATGCTAACAAGATATACTTAGTGAGCTTAGAAGAAACACATCCTAACGTATCATGATGATAATGTCTCTGCCTGGGTTCCATCAGCATATGCTAACAAGATATACTTAGTGAGCTTAGAAGAAACACATCCTAACGTATCATGATGATAATGTCTCTGCCTGGGTTCCATCAGCATATGCTAACAAGATATACTTAGTGAGCTTAGAAGAAACACATCCTAACGTATCATGATGATAATGTCTCTGCCTGAGTTCCATCAGCATATGCTAACAAGATATACTTAGTGAGCTTAGAAGAAACACATCCTAACGTATCATGATGATAATGTCTCTGCCTGGGTTCCATCAGCATATGCTAATAAGATATACTTAGTGAGCTTAGAAGAAACACATCCTAACGTATCATGATGATAATGTCTCTGCCTGGGTTCCATCCAGCATATGCTAACAAGATATACTTAGTGAGCTTAGAAGAAACACATCCTAACGTATCATGATGATAATGTCTCTGCCTGGGTTCCATCAGCATATGCTAACAAGATATACTTAGTGAGCTTAGAAGAAACACATCCTAACGTATCATGATGATAATGTCTCTGCCTGGGTTCCATCAGCATATGCTAACAAGATATACTTAGTGAGCTTAGAAGAAACACATCCTAACGTATCATGATGATAATGTCTCTGCCTGAGTTCCATCAGCATATGCTAACAAGATATACTTAGTGAGCTTAGAAGAAACACATCCTAACGTATCATGATGATAATGTCTCTGCCTGGGTTCCATCAGCATATGCTAACAAGATATACTTAGTGAGCTTAGAAGAAACACATCCTAACGTATCATGATGATAATGTCTCTGCCTGGGTTCCATCAGCATATGCTAACAAGATATACTTAGTGAGCTTAGAAGAAACACATCCTAACGTATCATGACGATAATGTCTCTGCCTGGGTTCCATCAGCATATGCTAACAAGATATACTTAGTGAGCTTAGAAGAAACACATCCTAACGTATCATGATGATAATGTCTCTGCCTGGGTTCCATCAGCATATGCTAACAAGATATACTTAGTGAGCTTAGAAGAAACACATCCTAACGTATCATGATGATAATGTCTCTGCCTGGGTTCCATCAGCATATGCTAATAAGATATACTTAGTGAGCTTAGAAGAAACACATCCTAGCGTATCATGATGATAATGTCTCTGCCTGGGTTCCATCAGCATATGCTAACAAGATATACTTAGTGAGCTTAGAAGAAACACATCCTAACGTATCATGATGATAATGTCTCTGCCTGGGTTCCATCAGCATATGCTAATAAGATATACTTAGTGAGCTTAGAAGAAACACATCCTAACGTATCATGATGATAATGTTGATGTTGACGATGGTGCTTTTATTTAAAGTGTCATTAAAATCGATTCTACATCAAGTAAATAAGTGAATTGTAAAATATTTCTTAATTTGAGTATTGCATCTATGAGTTAAAATGGTTTCTATTTCCAATATGCGAATGATGTGATGTCAAAGGACGCCAACAAAAGGTCATTTCTTTTTACTTGTGAATGAAACTATTTCTGATTTATACAAAATATTTGGTAAAATCACTTATGTAAGGCCCAAATATAACCTGAATGTGTAGGAAAAAAATATCTGCCAGCACGTTTTTGTATAATAAATTAGGCCTCCTGTGACATCACATCATATTGAAAATAGAAACATTTATAACTCATAGATGCAACACACATCAAGTAACATTTTACTATTCACTTATTTACTTGATGTAGAATCGATTTTAATTATTAAAAATGTGAGCTTAGGTAGCCTCTTCCGAAGGCAACTCTATAGGAAAAGAAAATGGAGTTGGGTTACCTGTGGTGCTTATTTTACTCGACAAGCCCTGGACTCTCTGAGGATTTGCACCACAGGAAACCCAACATTCCATTTTGTTGTTCTCTTATTCCCACAATACAGTTGCCTGCGGTGGTGGAGGATTTATAGGTACAACGGTATTGATATGTTACGTTATTTAGAATAACTGGCAATTCATGGTAAATACAAAATTCAGAACGTTTTCTTCAAGGACTTTTCAAGGACTTTTCAAGGACTTTTCAAGGACAATCCACACTTTTCAAGGACTTGTTTTCTACAGGTTCACACATTAATGACCTCACAATTCTACACAATTTAGACCCAATGTAAGACCCTTTCTCTGACGTGTTTGCACGACGAATCATTCAGTGCCGCTGTAATGGTCTTTTGGAGGCAAAACTGTGGCTGTTTTATTGTCGTCTCAAACACCCAAGGAGGTTTCAACAAAATCCAAGAAGCTTTGTTAAAAATTGAAGGACTATTCACGGATAAAACCCAATCTGCTAAAATGCAAGGCCTTTTCAAGACCCTACCAGTATTTCAAGGCCTTTTCAAGACCCTACCAGTATTTCAAGGACTTCTCAAGGCCTGCGCGAACAATGCAATTGTACATACCATGTTTATAGAAACAGCTTGATCCAAACGGACACGTTCCTTTTCCTTCTGAAAAGTACCTACAAGGCTTCGAACTAACAGAAAAGAATAAAGTGAGAACTGATTATTATACATGAGACAAACGGCTTGAGAAGTACAATTTGTAGCCACACTACACTTCATTTTCCCTAAGTAGCTAGTATGGTCGCTAAAACTGTAATTTCTACGTTTCCCATCAAAATTTCATATATTATTTTTATATTAAATAGTTTCATTTCACAAGTAGTCCGTGTTGTATCGGGCTCGAGATTGTAAAGGCCGTTCCCAAACTCATGAATAATTAATGAGAATATTACAAAGAAAATCACAAGCGTGAAGGAGTCTGGATATGTGATGAAACACTTGCATAAATTATCCAAACTTTCTTCTCCGTTGTCTCGTTGGAGAAGCCATATACAACACTGTCAGCCGTGTTTCATCACATATCCAAACACCTCGAACTGAGTTTAAAAAACTCCGCTTCGCGTCGTTTTTCAAGTTCAGTTCTCAGTGTTTGAATATGTGATGAAACACAGCTGACAGTGTTGTATATATTACATACAACACTCCCGCTTATGTTGTAAACACTACTTGATATACACAATGATTACAGAACATTAGCTATTTCTGTTACCTTAATGCTCTCGTATATTCCTCAATCAGCTTAGCTTTTTCTTCAGGATCGTCATACCACATGGCACTCTAAATTAAAAAGGTCACTCATTTAAGATAAATGAAAAGTACTTTCTGTTTACGACTAAATCATAAATAAAACTGCCGGCCATACTAAGTAAATAACAACAAATACATGCTCAGAACATTACATACATTTTGACACTTATATGACCAACCTAAAAACCTGACACTTTTCAAAATAAGGCCAACAAAAATATGGGGAAATGTCTGGCCCCGAGGGAAACACTGAGTTTTGTTTCCCTAGATCTCGATGTTTCCGGACGGGAGACAAAGTCGAGGGAAACATCGAGATTCGAGGGAATCAAGACTTACTAGTTTCCTGAGGGACCAGTCATTTATAATAGGTGATTTGTTATATAGTTCAGAAATTTAAATTCCTATTGTCTTAGTTTTGGTAAACAAATATTCAATTATTTCCCGCCTTTTGCTTGGCAGTGGCGGGCGCAACACCTTTCACGATGTGATCACGTGGCGGAATAGGTTTGAATTATATCATGCGTGGGATACATTGGATTTTGATGACTGCACGTGTGACTGCTGATCAACCAATGAGAGCGCGCGAATCCTTGCTCTGTAGCAATGCACACTTACTAACATCAAATCCACATGTACTGTTCGGAGCACTTTAATAGCGTTCCCGGGTGGTAACAAAACAATAGTACAGCATGTCGTACCGGTATTACAAATCCTGATGGCGTCCGACATATTGGACACGCCCTAAAAAGCAATTATGGTATTAGGACAAGGTATGATAAGTGGAAATAAAGCTTACTCCACAGGAAAACGATAGGGGTACCAGTGCATGTTTTACTGAGCACCATTATTCCAAAAAGCAAATTCAGACAATATATATATGTAAGGGTTAGAGACTGCTTGTGAGTTCTTTATCGACAAATACAGGCACGCGATGACTGTACGATGAACGAAAAATAATGAATACTGCATGAGGCCGAAGGCCGAATGCAGTATGAAGAAATTTTGAGTTCATCGTACAGGCAGCAAGTGACTGTATTTTGCCGATAAAGCACAAACATAAAGTCTCTAACCCTTTTAATATTCAAACTGAGTGCACTGTCAGCCGTGAATTTCAATTCAAATCAGTTGTCAATAACAATTTCATAAAGAAGTCAAATATTTCGCATGAATTAAATCATTTTACGGTAAATATATCCACAAAGAAAAGTCATTTCAATGGACAATGAATAAAAACAGAAGTAGATAACTTTGCAAAGAATAATTTACTTTGGCGTTTAGTTTAGTTGACGCCTTGCGAGTACATGTTTGTACATTTAACTCGAAAACGTTTCTCTTGGAGCCATGTATTAAAATATCGAGTATTTAGCCGGCTTAACTCCTAGATAGTCTACTTTCTTTAATAGTTTCTTTCATTCGAAAATAACTAACCTGCAGATTACAGTGAATTGAAATCTTGAAACCGGCCTCCATGTGCTCGGCTCTGAAGATGCAAACATTTTCCAAATAAAAATATCCTAGGGCTAGGTTGTCGAACCTTCCACTGAATTGTCGCTTCATTGTCTCCTCTTATTGACAGAGTAAGGTCTCGCCGGAAATAAAATCCATTTCTTCAGTTTGGACTGCTAGAGTGTTGTAGAAACTTTGTTTACTCAGACACATGTTGACTTGTTAGTTGTTGTACTTCCAGCGCTTGCATATCAGCCATTTCTAACGAACGATTATGCAAATGTTTGCCTGAAAACATAATGTGAGGCGAATAGTATGATTGTACATTTAACTCGAAAACGTTTATCTTTGAGCCATGTATTCAAATATCAATTATTTAGCCGGCTTAACTCCTAGATAGTCTGCTTTCTTTAATAGTTTCTTTCATTCGAAAATAACTAACCTGCAGATTCCAATGGGGCAGTGAATTGAAATCTTGACTCGAAACCGGCCTCCGGCCATGCATGTGCTCGGCTCCGATGCAAACATTTTCCAAATCAAATATCCTGGGTTTTCGAACCATCCACTGAATTCTCGCTTAATTTTCTCCTCTTATTGACAGAGTAAGGTCTCGGAAATACAATCCATTTCTTAAGTAAGACTACTAGAGTGTTGTAGAAACCTTTGTTCACTCGGACACATGTTGACTTGTAAAGTTGTACTTCCAGCACTTGCAAATCAGCCATTTCCAACGAGCGATTATGCAAATGTTCGCCTCAAAATATATATCTTCTGTCACACAGGCAACAGAGTTCAATCCTGCCGTTACCTTTCTAGTAATTGTCTGCATTTTCACTGTTTAATATGCGATGAGGTTTTCCAAGCCGTCCAAACACGTAACTAAGCGAAGGACCAGGTCTCCCTTTCCCTAGGTAAGAGAGGGTCTGGGTCGAGTGCTGTGGTCACCAATAATGCACGCTCATTAGCCAATCACATGCTTGGATTTTGTACAATGCACGAAATTTGAACATTAAAGAGAGATAGAGGATATTACATGGCCGCGCGGAGTTAAGGATTTTATCTTCGAGTGTTGATGAAATATCTTACGAGTGAGTGCAGCGAACGAGTAAGATATTTCATCAACACGAGAAGATAAAAACTTCCAAGCGGCCATGTAATGTTCTGTTTAATATATAATTAGTATAGGTAATCAAATGGGGACGAGTGAAATTAGGGATAAATTTCACGCGTGTTTGTCAAAATCGAAGTAATTTCCCGAGCCGCTTCGGCGAAGCAAGTCATATCTTCAAAGGTGGTATCTCCACGTGTGAAGATATCACTTTTTAGAAAGAAATATACACTGGCATTTCATCGAAAATTATGTACTCTTTAATAAACGAGCAGCAGTGTTACGTGCTGCGAGTTTATTGAACTGCTTCAAAAACGTTACTTCAAAAAGATAATAATTTTCAGAAATTTAGATGAAAAGCGAAGAATTATTTGTTTATAGCTACGTTGTGCGTCACTGATATGCGCAGTTGGAATATGGAGCGAAAATTTGGGTCCCATAACGTTAGGCCGGTTGCATATGAATAACTGTGAGCCAAGGGGCCTTTGTCTTCGAGCTCCTCGAGTCGTTGCACTTAGACCGTTGCTTGAGGAACTCTGAGTCTCATCTTTTGAACTGAGATTTCCCTAAGGGTCTTTTAAAGGATTTTCACTGTACGAGTGAGGGTCTTTATAAAGATTCACGGTTAAGCCCTTGGTTTTATAAGGATTGACTAGGAGGGTCTTTATACGATTTTCACTCTGCGAGTGTGGCCCTATATAAAACTTCATGGTTGAGGCCTTTTTCCTTTGTTGAACAAAGGAAAAAGGCCTCAACCATGAAGTTTTACGTAGGGCCACACTCGTACAGTGAAAAGTTGTATAAAGACCCTTTCGTTATATCGGGTATAAAGGAGCATACACGTGAGTGATTTACCTAATCTGATTGAAAAAAATGGTAATTAATTATTCATGAGTTTTTGAAATATTAAATACCGTATTTCCTCGATTAAGCGCCCCCCTTGGCAACAAAATTTGAAATAAGCGGCCCCCCTCGATTAAGCGCCCCCCCTCCCCTCCCCCAATAAATATGGCACAGTAAGAGAGATGGCATACAACTTGCGTTGTACTACAAAGTTACGGCATGTTCCTATATGTAGTACCGTATTAAAGTTATGTTTGGCTGATAAGGGAAATTAGTTTATTTTCTTCCAACTCACAGTCCGTGATTATTAAGTCCATGTGCTTGCATAGCTCTTGTACCCGAAGCAGCTCGTTCTTCAGCCTTCTTCCCATTTCAACGCTTTGGGTAAATGCTGGGACGACAAGACCAATTTCCAGTTTCCGTGAGCCATTAAGCGCCCCCCCCCCCCCCCCCTCCTCGATTAAGCGCCTCCCTTGGCAACAAAATTTGAAATAAGCGCCCATGGCGCTTAATCGAGGAAATACGGTATACATATTTGACAGTGCTTAATAACAATCTCGTATCCAGATCACATTTACTGAATGACGTGACACGCGGGGCCTAAAGATGACTGCAGCGTATACAAAATTGGCGGAAATTAAAAAACAATGTGTGAACCTTCGTGTTTTCTGCGAAGAAAAGAGTTTTATGTCAATAATAAGCTTCAAATACTCAGTCCATTTCCTTCATAAACTAAGAAAAAACATGTTTTGAACAATATAGTTTAAAGTGCAAGTAGCGCCATAAAACAACATTCTATGTCTAACTTAGTTTTCTTCAAGAGACTGGAGCAGTAATTCAACTAGAATAAAAGTTACCCGAATTGCAGGATTGATTCATCTTGTGATGTCACAATTGAAAGCTACGGGATTATATTGTAGTAGTTTTCTCTTGGGAGGTAGTTGATTTATCTTATGACATCACAGGATCCGCGACAAGTAACCAAATTTAGGGATTAAATGTCAGAAATTTTACAAAATCTGCAAGATTAATACCTTTTTGTGAGAAACAAACACAACAGTACAACACATTATTTTTTTGGCATGATACTCGAACTTTAAGTTTTGAAAACTGCAATAAAATTGCCTACAAACAGGAGAGATTGACCGCCACAAAATAGTGTTTCCAGTCCCGCCGATTTACGAGTAAGCTTGCGCATGCGCCGTCGTTATTCAGCTCTGTCTATATATTGTGTGGATCAGTGGTTACCGTATGATTTTCTTCTCAGTCGATGAGCATGTCCTCCATTTGCGAATACAACTCAAGCAGAATGCGTGGTTACAGTTTGCTGAGGAAGTTAAAATAAGAGATTGATCTGAACAGAGCTTTCCTGCATAGTTTAATTTGATCCTTTGGCAATATTTTTCACTGATTTGGATATTTCCTTCACTGTGTCCTTTGGAAGACAAACAAATGCCAAAATAAATGGTCGAATTTCGTCGCAGTGGCACTTTAATTAACAAATAAAAGATGGTTCTCCATCTTCTGTTTAGCAATTTGAAGTTATAGTTTTTTTATGTGTCTGTTAGGAGAATTTACGTGTTGATGATCAAATAAAACGAGCGTTTTACCGTGTTTTTACTCATTTATTTTATAAAGGAAATAGAAACACATTTTTTCCTTGTTCCCATAGAGTTATAGAAACACTTGTGGAAGACTGGAATAACTCAATTTAGCAGTGGAAACACTCACCCCTTGGGCTCGTGTTCCAACTGCCATTTCTCGTTCTCCCAAACTCCCACAAGTGTTTCTATAACTCTGTGGAAACACGGAATCTTTTTATATTTCTTAAATTATATAAAATTCGATCTACGCGGAAAGAAACGCTCGAGCGTGCATTATAAGCAAGTGCAGCCAATGAAATCGCGCGTTCTTAGGACATTCCTGTAGTCTATATTATAAATAAAAAATATGTTGTTCAATTCCTGTAAGTGCACAATAAATGCAAACTTACGCAGGACGCCAAATCTTTGTTCACTCAGTAAAGACTTCGCCTTCACGACCTCCAGACAAACTCCACATGTGACCCCTTCGCTCCTGTAAATATGAACAACAGTATTACACGCGTAAAAAATAGAAACAACACGAGAATCGAGCCACTGGATATCACTCACTGGGTTACAATATAAACACGCTCACCCTCGGAGTCTCAAACATTTTTCACTATTTGTTTTCTGAATTGCCTGACCTTACTTCAAAATATTTTCCACATTTTTCCACATTTCTGATTTTGCCTGACTTACCCCTAAATACTGGCGACAACCCTGACTCTGGCGAAACCCTGACTCTGTCCTCCCGCACGACACACCGAAACGACGCTAACCCACTGAGCCGTGCAGTTTGTTGCGTGCAAAATGTTGCAGAAAAACTTGATCCTACTTTTGCAACATTGCTGGAAATGTTGCGCAGTGTTGTGGCGTGTGTTAAAAAAGTTAATTATTTTGTTTATCCTCGAATGAATGAGGCTGATTAGGCCTCTAGCAAGACATGCTAATGTACCGAGACTCATTCCACACACTCCTTACTACATTCATATATAGATCAGTTTACGGTTCATGGGCATTTGTACAATTCCTTTGTTTATTTGGCGGGCCACCAGATGTTAGACAATGGTGGCTCCCCAGTTGAAACAAAAGTCTTGAACAACTGCGCATGAACCGTAAACTGATCTGTTATCTTCACTCGACGCTCAACTGACCATGTTGATTTTTTATGGAGGGATGAAAACCGGAGAACCCGAGAAAAACCCTCGGAGCATGAGTGAGAATCAACAAACTCAACTCACATATGACACCGTGCTCGGGAATCGATCTCAGGCCACAGTGGACAGAAGCGAGCGGTTTTACGCGCTGTGCCATGTCTGTCCATTGTACGGGTGCATGAGGATTTACACGATCGTCGAGCTGGTTATACTACAGCCTACTAACCTCTGCACAGCAAAGGAGTGTTCCATGTCTCTCTCGTGACTTTCTAGACATTCCCGTCTATGTTCTGTGAAGAACAATCGATCAACATGAAGACATATAAAATCACATTTTCTATGAATAAGGGAACAGTTTGTACGGTTTATTCAATCTTTTCTTCTTGCATCGTTATTCTCAAAATATACGTTTTGAGAAGTCATACACAAACTAATTTTGTCAGTATCCTCCAGCTAGTTACATGTACTGGAGAAAAGAAGTACATTCTTTCTTTTCCGTGCGTCTGACCTCTTAAAGTTGCACATTTTACTTCAAAACGTAACGAGAACAACAATCACACCACTCCACTGCGTCTCGTGGTGTACTTGTTTGTTCTCGTCACATTTTGACATCATCATTGCATTTCTTCAACATCGGTACAACGTTTGTTGAAACCGATGTTGAAACCGTTTGACATGGCCTGAAAACATTTCCGAGAACAACAGAAGTTAATTAGAATGTTAAACAGATTTTGAAACTGTTTATTCTAGGAATGTTGAACCGATGTTGAAACCGATGTTGAAACCGTTTAACACGCATGCTTTCAACATCATTCAACAAATGCTGAACCGATGTTGAAGAGACGTTGAATCCGTTTGACCGAGGCTTAACAGTTATTTTACTGTCATTCCAGATCCCATACGTGAGGGGTCATACTACTCACATTCCAGATATGCCATACGTGAGGGGTCATACTACTCACATTCCAGATGCCATACGCGAGGGGTCATACTACTCACATTCTAGATATGCCATACGTGAGGGGTCATACTACTCACATTCCAGATATGCCATACGTGAGGGGTCATACTACTCACATTCCAGATGTCATACGTGAGGGGTCATACTACTCACATTCTAGATATGTCATACGTGAGGGGTCATACTACTCACATTCTAGATATGCCATACGTGAGGGGTCATACTACTCACATTCCAGATATGCCATAAGTGAGGGGTCATACTACTCACATTCTAGATATGTCATACGTGAGGGGTCATACTACTCACATTCTAGATATGCCATACGTGAGGGGTCATACTACTCACATTCCAGATATGCCATAAGTGAGGGGTCATACTACTCACATTCCAGATATGCCATACGTGAGGGGTCATACTACTCACATTCTAGATATGTCATACGTGAGGGGTCATACTACTCACATTCTAGATATGCCATACGTGAGGGGTCATACTACTCACATTCCAGATATGCCATAAGTGAGGGGTCATACTACTCACATTCCAGATATGCCATACGTGAGGGGTCATACTACTCACATTCCAGATATGCCATACGTGAGGGGTCATACTACTCACATTCTAGATATGCCATACGTGAGGGGTCATTCTACTCACATTCCAGATATGCCATACGTGAGGGATCATACTACTCACATTCCAGATATGCCATACGTGAGGGGTCATACTACTCACATTCCAGATATACCATACGCGAGGGGTCATACTACTCACATTCTAGATATGCCATACGTGAGGGGTCATTCTACTCACATTCCAGATATGCCATACGTGAGGGGTCATACTACTCACATTCCAGATGCCATACGTGAGCGGTCATACTACTCACATTCTAGATATGCCATACGTGAGGGGTCATACTACTCACATTCTAGATATGCCATACGTGAGGGGTCATACTACTCACATTCCAGATATGCCATACGTGAGGGGTCATACTACTCACATTCCAGATATGCCATAAGTGAGGGGTCATACTACTCACATTCCAGATATGCCATACGTGAGGGGTCATTCTACTCACATTCCAGATATGCCATACGTGAGGGATCATACTACTCACATTCCAGATATGCCATACGTGAGGGGTCATACTACTCACATTCCAGATATGCCATACGTGAGGGGTCATTCTACTCACATTCCAGATATGCCATACGTGAGGGATCATACTACTCACATTCCAGATATGCCATACGTGAGGGGTCATACTACTCACATTCCAGATATGCCATACGTGAGGGGTCATACTACTCACATTCCAGATATGCCATACGTGAGGGGTCATTCTACTCACATTCCAGATATGCCATACGTGAGGGATCATACTACTCACATTCCAGATATGCCATACGTGAGGGATCATACTACTCACATTCCAGATATGCCATACGTGAGGGGTCATACTACTCACATTCCAGATATACCATACGCGAGGGGTCATACCATTCACATTCCAGATATGCCATACGTGAGGGGTCATACTACTCACATTCCAGATATGCCATACGTGAGGGGTCATTCTACTCACATTCCAGATATGCCATACGTGAGGGATCATACTACTCACATTCCAGATATGCCATACGTGAGGGGTCATACTACTCACATTCCAGATATACCATACGCGAGGGGTCATACCATTCACATTCCAGAAATGTTGAAACCGTTTGATCGAGGCTTAAGAGGCAAAAGTGATACGTATTCGTTTACTACCGTTTTCGTTGAAGTGCGACCCTGAAAAGTTTGAAGTCTCGCTTGGGAAATTGCGTTTAGCCGACCGGTCGTTATTCAATGTTTAATTTAGTCTAGGCAGTACAAGCTTTCTATGACACTAGACAGACCAGACTTCACGTTTGATTGACGGTCGGCTAAATGCAATTTTACAAACGAGACTTGAAACATTCAATGTTGCATTTCAACGAAAACAGTTATAATACAAGTTACCCTTTTGTTGTTCTTCGTCGTAAGGATGGAGACACAGCCTCCCACACATGTCACACTCCAAGCCGTGTAAATAAGGACATCTGCGGAGAACATAAAGCCGTAAAATTGCAATCTATCACTCCATTCAAAATCCAACCGGCAAAGTTTCTAACTGTCCATCTGTAAAACTCAGCAAACTATTCGAGCGTAAATCTTGAAGTACTCACTTATTTTCGTATATGCATCGGCCCATGGCAGCGAAAGGACAAAGCTGAAGAATAGAAAGATTGAAAATCATATCCATTCAGCCCTGAGTCCAGAAACATTGCGTCCCGATGGAGAACTCGTAGAAGCAAGAATGCATTGCGTTACATGTGGTTACTACAGAAAATATGCACAACCACTCCTCCACGGATGTTATTTTCTAGTTAAAATTACTGTTCCCAGGGTGTTTGGAAGAAAAAACCTATTCCTCGGAATTTCGGCAAGGTTTTGGTTGTTGTGAAGCCTTACTGAAACTCAATCCTCGTCATTTTCCATAGATACAATGTTTGTAATTTGCCGGCTTTGCTCAATCTCAATCTGTTTTCCCGACGAAGTTCAGTTTTTACTAAGTAATTCATTGGACAGGGCACAGACTTAAAACTTAAAAAAACCTGCTGTTTGGAAGCGCCGGTTAATTTTGAATCCCATTCAACTTCAATTTCATCGGAAAAAGACTGATATTCAGAAAAGCCGCAGACTGAAACAGACGCTAGTCCTGAGGCCGCCCCTTGTTAGCATTCACATCAGCCGTGAATGCTTCGGAAGAACAATAACATTAACAAGTAAGGATCATATCCACAAGTTAATTATTTTAACAGCTCCACCTGTGACAAACTCCCCCATTCGATCCACATCCATTCCAATAACTCGTTCCTATGCTTTGTATATCTGTCGTTAGTAGCTCAAATTTCATCTCAGTTGTTTTAACTAGGGAAATTACTTTTGAACTAGGGAATTCTTTTGAACTACGGAATTTTTGCGTACTAAAAATAAATTCATCCTCCCCTCTGGTTTTCTACCACCTTGTCGCTTCCTTCTCCTGCCCTTCTCCCTGTCTTCTTACAGTGCTACATTGTACCTATATATGATGAACTACATGTATACTAATTAACTATATTTATTTTAACTTCACTGTCCTTGCTGGTACTTGAACCAGCAACCATCAGATTTGTTGGTTAGAGCCTTAACCACTGTGCCATAGAGGTGATTGACGTGAAGAACCATGCTCATTTACTAAATATGATGATGCTACTAGTACCCATCCCCCACAATCTAGTCCAAATTTGCATATATGCAGAAAAACCTTATAATAGCGATACTTCCGTGTTGATAAACATTACAATTGTTATGCTAATGCACCAACCATGATTTCAAAAGGCCGCTTTGTGTCAGGAACCAATGGATCTCTGGTTGGGACATTAATGACAATGGATGATGTGGCAGTAAGTATCGCTATAGCTTGGAAGTTCACTAAAACTGTGCAGAAATTGATGACCAAAAATTTATACAGCACCCAAATGAAAATAAAATACAAGTAAAAAAATACGTTCTAGATGGCAAGCACTGGCTGGTAGATAAAAGTCCGTTCTGACTCCTCTGGCGTCTAAGGCCCCCTCATTAGGTGTGTACAGTGACTTAACGATTAAGGTGAATCCAAAAAAATCCCTAGTTAAAAAAATCCCTAGTTCAAAAATTAATAATTAATTTCCTTAGTTAAAAAAATTTAACTGAGATGAAATTTGAATTCAACATATCCACAAGTTAAATATTTTTGACTTGATGACTTGGCCTTAAATAATTATGTAACAGGTGCTTAACACTGTATATTAAACAAAACTGTGGGGAAAACATTAAGACCTGGCAGCTTCCAATGTACTAACCATTGTAGAAGCTTCTTCATCAGTTAATTCATCAACTACTCGAGTACCAGTACCCACCAGGGTAGCTTGGGAATATGACAAGGGTGGACAACATGCGCCTTCATCCTGCTGGTCGAGTTCATGGAGTAAGAATGAGGTCTCTGCCTGACAAACTGCCAGTAGAAGAGTTTGAAACTAAAAACTTACATTGTACTTTACCATTGTTTAAGAAAATAGAGCACAATGAACAAGCAGTGCAGCACGACAAGAAAAACAGAACTTCTAAACTTGGTGAAATAGAGCGGTTGTTGAGTGTCGTAAAAACAAAACCATAACCAATCACGGGAGGAAGAAAAAACACAATGAGCCAATCACGAACTGAAGTAATTCACGAATGGTTTTACTTCAACCAATCACGAGGCAAAGTAAACGCAATCATGGATAACTAACCAATCAATCAAACTCGAAAGGAATCACCTCATTACTTTTCAACACTCAATTGAAAATTGCACTATTGAAAATGAAAGATGAAAACAAACACGTATTAAAATAACTGTAAAAAAGATACTTGACAAGTCGTAGTAATTGAAGGGCTGTGTGCAAAAAGGGTGTAAGTGACTCTTGATCACATTCTAAATTCTCCATTAGAAAACAAAGAAATTGAAGGAGAATTTAGAATCTAATCAGGAGACACATGCCCTTTTTGCACACAGACCTTCAATAATTATTGTAAGTAAACAAATGCAGCACTTTGCCTTTCTCTCAACAGGCTTCTGATAATTGAGAAGCTTAATACACTGTGCACTACTATATGTCCACTTACTGGTGGCTGTTTAGTATCCTCACTTTTAACATTGTTCAGTCCCTTGTAGGCCTGACCCTGTATGAAAGAGAATTTCAATCAAGACTTTTAGATGTACTGTAGTTTTTTTAAGGAATTATATATGTTTCACTGGACTTTAATATGGCCAAAACAAAACAAAATTTATTTCGCATATATGTCTCTGCTTGCCTCATTCTTAAAGGAGAGAAGCTAGAACAGAAGCCAAAATAATGTTATATACTCTAGTACTGTACTTTGTAGATAATTAACAGGAGATACATTTGAAATCATGACTTAACTCACAGGAACAAATTCTGGTGCCTCTGCCCAGTTGCTCGGGATAGGTGATGATCGACCATTAGACTTCTTAGCAGTGGATTTCTTCAAGCTAATCATCTGATAGGGAAAAGCAACATTAATTATAAGGATGTGTACTTGACTGTCCATCTTTATCAGATGAATGAAAAAGGATGTTAAATCGTAGGCCAACCAGTAGACTTGCCACAAGTTGTCCTCTTTATGTTTTCTTTATTTCGAGCGAAGCGAGGTGAGGACAGCGTTGAAGGTGCGTCAGAGCAAGCGATAAAGTTGTAAGAGGTCAACAAGCGGTATAAATTGTTTTTGAAAAATTGGAAAGGACTTTGAGAACGTGTAGCCAATCAGTGGATGAAATTAAAGAACCACTTTGTAGATGAAAGAACCACTTTGTGGATGTGGCACTGGTTATAATCCCATTGTTGCTAGTATACAAAGGGCTTAATACACCCTTCACTTGAATTACCTGCCTAAGATATACATGTATATTTATATTAATTATCGATGAAATACCAGTTTCAATCTCTTACTAAAAACCTGCTAGAAATCTTTGAAAGCCAGTCATGTTTTCAAAAGTGTTATCTTCACGTGTTTTATACATGTTTCTTCATGTGTGGAGATATCACTTTTTAAAAAGAAATATACACTGGTATTTCATCGATAATTATATATTAAAATAAACTTATTTATAAGTCTGTAATTCTAGTGCATGAGTACTAATTGCCGGGGAGACACTCACTCACATACATATACACACAGATGCATTCACACACATATATTATACAATCTTGTACACATACAATGTACATTTAATTCTTCTTTTACTTACAGTAATCTCCTGTGGACTGGCATCCTTTGTATTTAGGACAACAGGTTTTGGACAAGAGGACCTGAAGGACGAATGTTTTTTTTATTCAACTCATTTTTATGCAGCATTAGAAACAAGGCTAAGCCAGTGAGAACTCATTGTTTACCTATGAACCCTAATTTTGATTTAGAAATACATGTATAAAGGCCAGAGAAACTCTTCACTGATTTCAGATCTGTATGCCTGGTCATGACTGTCATATTGTATGTTTAGCACAAGTTCAAGCATATGTACATGTATGGACGAATCAACTACATTTATTGTACTACACTCTCCCAGCCAATTCCACAATCATCCTTTGATACATGATACATGAGCCATAATTATAAAATGTTAGCGCTCGCCTCTCACCACTGTGGCCCAGGTTCGATTCCCGGACGCGGCGCCACATGTGAGGGTTTTCTCCGGGTTGTCCGGTTTCCTCTCTCCGTAAAAATCAACTGGTGAGTCGAGAGTAGCATGTCCAGAAAATATGACTGTAGTGGGGAGTGTGTGTGGAGTAAAAGCAGACCCCCACCAGCTGTAAGCTGTAAACACTAGCCTGCTATAACAAATAAATTGTTTTCATTTTTTATTTATATATTACATCCTCCCTTTCCTGGAATGACTATATATATTAAAAAATAAATCAAGCTAATCAATAGTATAGTGTTATTCAACAAAACAAGAGTATCTAGTAAATATAGTTCAGTTCTCATCTGTCTCCAGTTTGACAGATTGGTATAATAAAGCCATAATTCAGGTGCAAAATACAGTAAGTGTTCAGACAAAGTATTTGGGATTCGGTTTAATGACTCTGCCATAGCGACTAATCTGTTGACCGGTAATGTCGTTCATCTTTATAGATGATCATTCGGTTTAGTGCTTTGTTGTCATGATCACCTCATCCGGCAGTTCCTTTGCTTCTGGCTCTTGGATTGGCTTGCCAGTGTCCAGAGGTTCCTCCATATCCAGAGCTAGAGGTTGTAGATATACCGGATCGTCCTCCTTGGTTTTTAATAACTGCTTCAGGTTTCGTTGGTATTCAGCGTCACTCTCAGTTTTGACTATATGAAGCTTCTTGGTGTTCCGTGTTTCGCTAACACTACTGTGGATTCCCACTTGGCTTGAGGGTGTTTCTTCATTCTTACTACTTCATCCTCTGCCAGTGGTGGCAAAGGGCTCGCCTTCCGGTCAGAGTATTATTTTGTGAGGCTTGCGCTTTCTTTCTTTCTTTTTCGAACTCTGTTGGACTGATTACCGATTTTCTTCTTCTGTCTTCGTTTTCAGTTCTGTTTTTTCGAACAGTATCCCATGTTCTTCGAATCGTTGATAGTTTTCGTTCAAGTTTCCTTCGAAACTCAACGCACTGGGCGCTGACCATTGTAGATTTGTTGCGGCCATTAAGCCGATCGATATTCAGGCGCAAAATGTTTCCAAACCACTATTCTGACACCATGTGGTGTCGTATGTTTAGCGCAAGTTCAAGCATATGTATGGACGTATCGAATACATTTATTGTACTCTGAAATATCCGTGCTTGTTGCAAGTATTGCATCTCTTTCCGTAAGCCAGACATTGCCTGGGCTGGTGTGTTCTTCCACAGTTTCCACAATTTATCTGCGATTGTTCTGTTCTCTGTGGCTTTGTGGGTGTGTTTCTGGGGTCGTGTTCCTCTTCCCTCTAGTCCATGGACCAGAAAGTGACCCCCCCCCCTTTGGGGATTTTGTGAGACATGTGCCGTTTTAATCCTTAGCCCAGAGGTACTCCAAAATGGATGTTGGCATTTGATCGGTTAGTGGGTGTGGCCGTACGGCAGCATTCTTCTTTCAAGCAAAAACCACAGGGAGCCCAATTCGACAATTTTTGAAAGAAATATCAGAACAAATTCTAAACGCCGTGAAAATGCACAGGACGTTGTTTACTTACTTACCTGTATCAGATTTAGATGAAATGATGTGGAGGTGCTAGTAGTAAGGACTAGAATTGAGCATTTGTGCATGCCATTTAACCTCAGTTCTATTGTAAACGTCTAATCTGGATCACCCCGCAGTCAAACGTAAATGCATGCGCACTGGGAGTGATAATTTGTATAATGTCAAGTATTTTGGTGCATCGAGGCAATTAGTGATAGAAAAACGCTAAAACTAAGAAAAATCTGGGTTCACGTTCTCGATAACTTATTGATGTTAACCCTGATGGAAAGTCACTAGTCATCAGACTCGAAAATGGCATCAGTCAGGTTTTCATATTCCGCGAGGGTCTCGTACTCTTCATCTCGGCTTGAGGCCGGTGCCTCTATGACAATATCGGCCAGCTCCTGGGGTATCAGATCACCATTGGTCCATTCTATGTCTAGCTCCCCGTTGTCGTTGATGGTCAAGCCATGTCCTTCAAGTCCAGGGATGGATGGAGTTGCTTGATCGGCTAGATGCCATATCAGGGTTTGGTAGTTAGCTCCCCGCACATGCATCCTCAAGCTTTGGCAACAGGGTGGAAGGAGACTCATGTCAACACCATCGTAGCTGGTGAGAACCACTCCAGGTTTTGCACTGAACCTCTGAAGGAACTTCTCGTACCTATAATAATAATAGGCTTTATCAAAACCATATTTGGATAAAAATATACAATGATTTGACAATATTAATTTATGGATTAAAAACTAGAATATAAAAATATAAAATATAGAATATGTACATATACGTATATATAAGAAGATAGGTACATACCTCGCGAGGTTGATGTCATCTGATTTGCTTCCATACATCAAGCAGGTGAACCTCTCCAGTTCGTCAAACACGTGGTTTTCTATTTCAACGGATTTGCCTAGTTCCTTGAACGCCGGGAGAAACTCTGGGTTCTTCTTCAGAAGTTTGAGAGGCTTTACTTTTCCTTTGCGTACGAAGGCACTTGTGGTATCACAACCTATAAATTCATGAAGAGCTGGGAGTGCCAAACTTATATCCTCTCCAATATCCTCTGCAACAGCCTTCACATCGAGTAGACGCCGCTTGTCACCTGTTCCAGTGTCGAAGAGTACAGTCTGCATGACATCCCGTGTAGAACTGAGAAGGAGGATGAACACGTTGGTGTCAGGAGATCTAACCATTATCGTGGGGTCATCCGGTGTATAGGCTGCTATGTGGCGGCAATGCAGTATGATCTTTGTATCTTCTTCTTCTTGTTTAGAACAAAGCTGCACAATATCTTCTGCGATGATATCCTGGCCGTTGAGACTCGTCAGACGTCGCTGAAACGACAATCAAACCTTTCCATGAAGTTTCGGGGCATACTTGTCCTTCTTCCACTCGACAAGGAGGAACTTGGATAACCGTCGCTCATTCTCGTCATTAGAGAGAAACTTCTTCCAATCTCGTGGGACTTTAGTGGAGGGTCCTTTGACGAGGTGAGGTGTGCCTTTGCAGAGCCCCTGTGTGATTGTTCTATTCCCTTAATTGACAGTTGGTGGTATGAGTCTGTGACAAAATCTAATCGCCCTACTTTAGGAAGTTGATCGAACACGTTTTCTGCTAATTCTCCGAATGTGCTTGGAAGCGCGACCATTGCCTGTAGTACAGCATCCCCGTCTATAATGTAGGAAGTGTGTCCCTGAGTAGGTCTCGGTACTCCGACTTGTCAGTCTTTATGGGGGTGCTGTCTGCTGTAGCCAGTGCCCACGGCACAGGGCCTAATGGAAAACTTAGCACACACTACAAGTTGATCTGGTATTCTAGTGCTAACAAGTTGAACAAGTTGACCAAAGACGTTCCTTTCCGCGGTGATTCCTTTTGTTTTTTCTAGACTGGCCCTTGATAACGTCTTCAGATTCTGCCTTTTCACGGGAGCGTGAAAGCTCATCTTCTTTTCCACAAGTCGCTCTTGGACAAATTCTTAGTGGGCTTTCTTGCCGATTTCGTCAGCCATAAGAATATCGTGTTCAACAATAGATGGCACAGAAGAACCCGATGAAAGGCAGTATACGGCATCTTTATCGTCGATTGCAAATGGTTGATAAAACTGCTGATAGCCTGCATAACGCTGCATGTGTCTTGTTTGCTCTTCAATCTCTGTGAAGGTCTGACCTCCTTGTGTGACGTGCACTCTCGACTGTCCATGTTTGCAATCGCCTTGGTTGCTTGTAGATAGCTAGCCCTGGTGTGTCTTGTCTTGCACCATCTATAATATGCAGACTGATTTCTGCTGAAACCAACAATACCGCCATAGGATTTTGCATGCTGATTGATAGTTTGCTCAATCATGATGCCAACAGCATTCCTGGATGATGGCACATCTGATCTGCTAACGCTGAGTCCATTGTGCTTCAACAGCTCTTCAGCTCCTGGATATGACTGGAGAAGATTCAGAACGATGAGAAAATATATTGTAGAGTACCTTGCACAGTTCGGCGGGTGGTCGTAACTGAAGAACAAGCAAGGTGCAGCTCTAGATTGTTCTCTTTGGTTGCTCGTTGGAACAACAGAATTAGAGATACCTTGTCCATGTAGCTCATCAAGAATTGAGCGGTCTTCCAAAGCTCCCTCTGACGATTTTCGGCAGCTGTCACTTGTCAAGGCAGCAGACAGGTTTTCCTTGCATGGCTCTTTGGCAAGACAATCTAGTGTGGTAATTGCCTCGTAATCAAGAATGTTTCCAGAGCATGACTCAAAGATGCTGAGTAGAAGTCGCTCCAAAGCTTCATAAACAATCTTGTGTATACGGATTGCCAGGTTGTAGTGCTTTCCTGTAATAACCTGCGCAATTGACCCACTCGCGCAGATCCCTGATTCCACCAGAATTGCCCCTCATTTTCTTCCCGAGTGCACCCATGTAGGAACAGGTGAGGTGGAAACTTCCCATTCTAACGATAAGGTCATCAAAGATTTCAAGATTCTGCCACACGAGCGAGTAAGCCTTTTTTGCCACTGCTAGATCGAACGTCACAAACGTATACAGCTGGTTAACTTCTCTTGATGCCTGTTGCGATCGCTTCAATATATGCTGGACAGTGGCGTTTTCAGTCACAGGTGCAAACACTGGCGCCATATAGTCTACGGTGGACTGCTGAGCTGGCGGCGAGTCCTTGCTAGTTCCAGTCAACGACACCCAACCTGCCCATGGTGGGACAATCTGAGCAGAATGTTTCAGTATACCCGACCGACAGATAAACCACAGATCGTCTGATAATCGAACATTTCTTTTAGCTTCAGTATTAAGCACTTCTGTCTTGGACATTGTCAGCTTTGGCTCGACCTTATCATTTGCAAAGCATAGTTCAATTTCTTCGGAGGTGCATCGATCGCATTGATCGGTTCTTTGTTCTAGTGAGATGCGCTGCTGCACGTGAGATCACTGTGTCATGCTCACCATCTCCCGATACTTCCTGGATTACGATACCGTGTGCAGTGTGCGTAGTGCCCGCGCCCGATGGTGTTTCTTCTCTTAGGTCGAAATTGTCCCAGCAAAGGTGAGTGACAATGTTCCGATCTGGGTTAATCGTGCATGGGATGACACCATCTCGCTCATCCATAGCCTTGCACATCGCAGTTTCCAGTTCCAGAAGTCTAGAGTAAGACGTACAATGGCCAAATCGGTGGATGATTGATACAACCTCAGCACTGCCTGTCAAGTGCCTGAGAGCCATTCCAAGGAGCAGATGCTTTGGCATCATCCACTGTCCATTCATGACAGCTTTGCAGATATCCTGGGCAAACGATGATACCATTCTTTCTTTGTTCTCTGATGTGTCTGTCTTGCCTGCTATCAGATAACTGACAAATTCTTGTAAGCATGATGGCGGCTGTATTGCGTTACTCATAAGAGAGTCTGAAGATGGCGACCATGGCATGTCTTCAGATTCAATTTGCGCACTTTGAATCGATCTGCGCAGAATTAAGGCTGCTTCTTCCAATCTCTTGGCCTCAGAAGCAACGGTTTCAAATGCTGCCTCTACTGCTTGACCTTTCTTCAGCTCCGACGCATACACAAGCCCACTTTTATAATTTGGCTGCCAAAACTGAATTGACGTTCCAAACTGTTTCACTAGCTTAGCCTTCAACTTGTCGGTTTTGTAATCAGCATTATATAATTTAGGAGTGTTCTCAAGCAGAAATTTGAGGTACCGCTCTCGAAGCATAGACATTCTCTCAACATTTGAGCCTACGATAATAGACTTTTTGATGTAAGCACAAAGGTGATCAAAAGCAGCTTTGTGGGCTGCCTCCATGGCTAACTGATTGTTTGAGTCAACATCATCCTCATCCTTTGATCCACTATATCTATCTACAGATCGAGTATAATTTTTGTGGCATGACACATGGTAGTGGGCTTCTCTGGCTACTAAATCGATACCCTGAACCTTCAACAGTATGGCTTCATCTTGTTTTGTCTCTGCAGCTCTCTTAATTGACTGTTCAGCTGTTTCTGTTACACATTTTATTAGCTGCTCCTCCTTCCCATATTTTCTTATCCGATTTTTATCGCATAAAAGGCATCTATCAGCAGGCAAAAGCAGTGATGCTGTGGATGGTTGTTCTGACAATCTACGCCTTTTTACAGAGCTAGGGCCTGGGTCAGCATTATTAGATACATTCTTGCATTTTAATAGTCGAGATACGTGTGTGAATGTCTGATAACAAGACCTGTGGTATCCATATTTATTTGGCTGGAAAGTACTTGGTACGTGTGAGCAGATATCATCAATTGATCTGGGACTGTCAGATCTGAGCAGATTCCTTAATTTTTTTTAAACTTTTCTCTGACATTACTGTTATGTTAGACTCAGTTTTGAATTGGTGAAAATGAATTATGCATCCCAAGGTCGTCTTCCTTTGCTTCTTTCTGCTTGTAGTTTTAAGGTTTAGTGGCTTTTCACCCTTGTGTTTGTTCATATCCATGTCACCCAAAGATTTTGTAGTGATTGCTATACTCGTCAAAGCAACTTATCACAGAAACTACAACACACGAACGTCCATGTATATATTGTAGTCAAGATTTAGAGATGCTTTGAACTATTCTAATTATGCAGTGACTGCTTCAAAAGAGCAAAACATAGGAAATTGTATCAAACATACCTTTAGCATTTCCAAGATGGCGGACTTGAAGGATGATGGGAAAAATAAAGTGGGAAGAGGATTCTGGGATTTAATTACTAGTTAGCTCATTATAGCCGTCCTGGAGAACGTTTGGCTTACAAGAGCAACTGTAGGTATGGCATTTGGATGATTTTTGAAAAGCAAACAAATAAATGCTACAAATATCCCAAAATATGAATGTTGTCTTGTTATTCTGACAGCAGTGAGAAACTGCTGTCCTATGATGATGCACACTACCTATTTACAATATTTATTGATGACCATTATACATTATGAACATATCACTGATACAGGTGAGTAAATGAACAAAGGCCTGTGCATTTCCATGGTGTTTAGAATTTGTTCTGATATTATTTTCTGAAATTACCGAATTGGGCTCCCTGTGGTTTTTGCTTGAAAGAAGAATGCTGCCGTATGGCCACACCCACCAACTGATCAAATGCCAACATCCATTTTTGGAATACCCCTGGGCTAAGGATTAAAACGGCACATGTCTCACAAAATCCCCTAGGGGGGAGGGTTTCACTTTCTGGCCCATGGACTACTCTGCGAACTACGGTTGTTGCGTTTTCCTATCTCATTGATGTTCATTTTGATGCTGCTCTTCAACGTTTTGGCTTGTTCTTTTGAGTGTTGCACCGTCCTACATGTGTCTATGGCCTTCTGTAGCAATAGATCAGCTTCACGTAGGAGGCGTTCCCTTACAGTTATTGTACTCCGCTCTCCCAGCCGATTCCATAATCCTCCTTTGATACATGACACAACATGAGCCATAATTATAAAATGATTAACATATATTACAATGACAAATATACGTTATTGATGGTGATTGGTACATGTACTACATGTACCTAATGTCAAGCGTACACCAACCTGCTTGGCTGTGATCCATGTGGCTTTACATGATCATACCTACAACCCTTTCCATATGAGCAGGAGCCTTGTAGATAATACTTACAAACCTGCCAACATCAAGTTGGGTAATTAGATATTAAAACAGTAAGTACCTGGTATTCAATCACCAATACATACACTTCGACTTTGGTGAACAAGAGGAGTTACAATGGCCAAAACAGGAATGGCTACTGCTCTTTTGGGGAATTTGAAGTGTAAATAGGTAATCCTTATTTCTGGCATCCACCTGTTACCAAGGTGGTCTCGCCGCACAACAATATGGATACCATACAAAATATGTGTACAATGTAACATACTTTACATGTACATTAAACTTAATTTTATTTAATATATATACACTGCAGGGGCGTAGCTAGGCATTTTCAAGTTGTACACACAAGTGCAGTAGCTACCGGTTTTAAGGGCCCCCTCTTGTAAAAAAAATACAAGGCCAAACAGGAAATTTTCATCTCAAAGTGTACGCTCATGCATAGTGCACGCTATGCCCCTGCACTGTTAAAGTAGTGCCATCTCAACCACCCAAAGCAAAGCACCAAGTAAAGTGGCTGAAGCATGAAGACTAAGTTTCTCAGGTCCACTCAGCAGATTAAATGCTAGGCCTCAGAGGGGAGACTGCTGACCAGCATTGTCCCAAGTTTAACCTTGCCAGAATTACATTTAGCTCCATGATGCACCCATACTATTCCCAGAAAATCCTGTGGTCTCTTGATTACACTAAAATCACTGTGCCGTTCCTGTTTTGAGTGGGTTCATTATAATTTTTTTAGGATTTTACCACTCCTATAAATCAACAATTCCTGACATCATATGGGCTTACTTTATATTCATGAGTTGCTTACCATGGAGGGTTTATCTTTAATATCATGAGAAAACCGACATGATGATCCAGCTGTGCAAGCTCCATGCATAAAATACCTAAAAAGACAAGAACACAAAATAGGATTTATATGTTGAGTGAGGAATTATTATAATTATGTTAGAGGAGCAAATAATCTGGGGTGACAGCTCTATTTTAACAAAGCCAGTTTGAGCAGTAACATGTTTTCTCAAAAGCTCTCCCGATTTATTTTTAGTTTGTCCCAAAAAAAATTCAAACACCCCACTTGGCAGACTAATTAAATGGTGCTAATTAAATGTTCCCAAAAAAGTTTAGAAGATTCAATGATTTTCCAGTAAATTTCCTTTAATAGACTCCAGATTCCCAAGATTTTCTTTAGATTCCCTGAAAATTTTGCTGTACTCCCAAAACAGGCTTTGTTAGAGTTTCCTCCTGCCCATAAAGGGAGCTGATTTTGAAGGTCAAATATTGGCACCAAGAGAAAATTTGAACCATCATACACATGTACAAAAATCTTACCTGCATAGCGTATCTGTTGTGCTGGGTGAGATCCTATTAAAATGGAAAACAAAATGCTGAACTTATGTAGCTTTAGTTCTGTGATATGGCAGATAGTATGAAGATGCAAAGACCACTTACTGCACGAAGAAGGGACTGGGACCAAGTGTAAAAAAATAATCTGATTAAGAAATGAACACCACCACAACATGGCATATATGACAAAAGTTGTGTCTGCAATAGCCCAGCTGGGCTAGCGAATTTTCATTTTGGGCTAGTAGATCAGTTTGACAACTTCCCAGATGGGCAAGGAGCCAAAGTAGGCTTTTTTATAGTGAAATGAGGTATTTCGGCAAGCTTCAATATTCTTTTTCTTCTATAAACCTTGCACAAGATCACAATAAAATTAGTAGGTTTACCAAGTTTGAGGAAGACTGGTTTTGATAATAAAAATGTGGCAATATTTCCAAAACCAGACAAATAAGAGGGAATACAGCCTAGCCCCTAGGCTGAGTTGCATGTATAAATCACAGGGATCCCATTTAACCCAATTAGCTAGAGAGAAACAGAATGCCTGGGACTAGGCTGGAGTATGGCTTCAGTATCCGCCAAAACCATACATTCTCTCTTATTTTTGTGATTTTGGAAAGCACACTATTCATGCAGTTTGTATTTATCCAAACAGTATAATTTCATTCCCCACCCCGAATTTGTGTTTACCAGATGGTTTATGTAAATGTTTACCGACCGATTTTTCTAAGTTTCTAGTAGTAGTATATATAGCCTGCATTGATAATTGTACATTTCTTCAGCATTTAGATGGTTTGGGGACAAATTAACCAATTAGAATCATTCAGGATTTATAAGTGACAGCAGCCAAACCAGTAGTACAAGTTACATCGCATAAAAATGAAAACTGCTGTAATAAATCCGAGGTCTACACAAGTTAACTACGTAAAATTTGAGTATACTGGCGGTCAATCGCGTATATAGGACTGATTTTTTAGTCAAAAGAATGTCAGAGCTAGTATCAGTTTAGAAAAGTTTTGATTTTTTTTTGCTCTCTGAGGAGTTCGAAAAAAAGATACGCGAGATCAAAGTTTCAATCAAATGCAGTTTCCCATACATTTGCTCCCGGGATTTGCTGTAAATGGCGATCGATCTTTACCGCGAATAGGTCTATTATCAATGCTGTTGTAGTATATGGCCTTTGAAGATGTATTAACCGTTCTGATCACTACGATCGCTGCGTACATTAAAACAGCCCAGCCCCCAACGTACCTTGTCTTTTCCATCATTCGCGGCATTAAGGCCGCTATCCAGTGAGTGAGTTGACAACACTGTATATACTAATCTGCTGTTAATGTCGATATATCTTACTGGCTGAACTAAGTTGAAGTTTTACATGATGATCAGGCCTGTGATCAGGCAATGTAAAAGATTAAACTGCACGCGAAAGATGAAGAATTGTGGAAACTACAATGTATTGATCAAATGCTTACGGAAGGTTTATATTCGACAGGCGTTCGATGCGTTTAAACAGAGAGGGACTGAAACTAGTGAAGCATGAAATTTTGCGGGTCTATCCGCAAAAATAAAAAACTCCCGCAAAATAATACACCGCAAAAATTTACTCCCTTCAGTCAAATAAACAACTCTGCTTTTTCGATGTAAACTTGCATTACTGAAACGATATTGGACAAAATAAGAACTATTAACATTGTTTATTGAATAGAAAACAACAGTCCGAGCTTTGAGTAATTTTTTTTTTTATCTAATAGAAACAAAACTAGCATTGTATTGCCGTTCAAATGTCTGTGGTAATTGTACAGCAACGGCATCTTAAAGTTCAAGCAAGTGAATACACGTCTGAACCGCTAGCGCTTCTGATTGTGTCCCGATTGTGTCTATAGCGATACTTACTGTTTGTAAACACTGACGTCATTTATATATTTGCATATATAATGTGGTTGGCAAAAAAAACCGCGCGTTCGTATGACTTGTATGGGAACTAGCGATTTAGGCCTCACAAAATAAGGCCTACCCCGGGTCCTAAAGTTGCCGTAATTTTGGGTAACTTAAGGCGACTTTAGGCGACTTAAGCAAAATCGAGGTAAAAAATGTGGAAACTTAAGGCGACTTGATGCGATTTAAGGCAACTTCAGGCAATTTTGGGCAACTTAAGGTGGCCCGCGGCTATTTATTTTGGCAACAGGGGTCTTTTTAAATCGCGTTTTTGAACAGCTAAACATTATCCGATTTCTGATATTTTTTGGACTTTTAATAAAGAATCCTCGAATTTTATAAAAAGTACAATTAGAAAGTGGTTAACAAAGAATCGCTGAAGATATAAGCGATTTTCCAAAACGTTGTTTTCTAGGAAAGAGCGTATATTTCAAAACCCAAAAGATGGATTTGTTCCATTTTACTTTCAACGAGTGCCCAACCTCCAAGGTCTGTGACAGGCAATTTTCAGGTTAATCGGCACCATACAAGTTTCTCAGCAAACGGCTGATCAATTTCAACCTTAAAATGTTATGCTCATGCATCTGGTTCAACTGCCGGAGAAATATTACAGTAATAATTAAATCGTACATACCATATGGAAGTTCAATACCACTTGAAACTTCTGTGCCAAAGGCAAGAAGATCGGAAACTGTAACTAACGTTATGCGGCGAACGAAGTAAGATAGGTTATTGCTGAATATTTGCGAAAATCGAGAAATTTGTATTCTTTCGGCGTCAAAAAAATTCACTTGTTTGTTTTTCTTAAGTTCCTAATATGACTGACATTAGCATATTTTAAAGTACCTTACCGAGTTTCAGCGCGCTTTGACCATACGCTTTTGAGAAATAAATGCTGTAAACTTCAGCTTGTGCGAGACTTCTAAAATCTAAATGCTTGGAAAACCCCTCATGTTCGCTAAATTATTCAATGTGTTTGTTTTGAATTTCCGCACGGGTTCTGCCACTTGGGAATCGCGAGGCAAGGAATAATTAAAATTAATGTTGAAATTAAAATGAGGATTAATTTTGCAAGTGTAGTAAGGTATTTGTAATAATAGTTTCAGGCTGAGTAATGTTTTGGTGCCAAGGAGTATCCTACTGTGGAAACGTTCTTCAAATGTTCTCCCCTCGTCGCTACTTACTACCATGTGGACATAACACGTAACACCTGTTTCATGGGTTACTGCACACAGCCATGAATTACAATGTAATCCTCATTTTAATTTCAACAATAATTTTAATTATTCCTTGCCTCGCGATTCCCAAGTGGCAGAACGCGTGCGGAAATTCAAAACAAACCCATTGAATAAATTAGCGAACATGAGGGGTTTTCCAAGCATTTAGATTTTAGAAGTCTCGCACAAGCTGAAGTTTACAGCCTTTATTTCTCAAAAGCGTATGGTCAAAGCGCGCTGAAACTCTGTAAGGTACTTTAAAATATGCTACTGTAAGTCATATTAGGAACTTAAGAAAAACAAACAAGTGAATTTTTTTGACGCCGAAAGAATACAAATTTCTCGATTTTCGCAAATATTCAGCAATAACCTATCTTACTTCGTTCGCCGCATAACGTTAGTTGCAGTTTTCCGATCTTCTTGCCTTTGGTACAGAAGTTTCAAGTGGTATTGAACTTCCATATGGTATGTACGATTTAATTATTACCGTAATATTTCTCCGGCAGTTGAACCAGATGCCTGAGCATAATAGTTTAAGGTTAAAATTGATCAGCCGCTTGCTGAGAAACTTGTATGGTGCCGATTAACCTGAAACTTGCCTGTCACAGACCTTGGAGGTTGGGCACTCGTTGAAAGTAAAATGGAACAAATCCATCTTTTGGGTTTTGAAATATACGCTCTTTCCTAAAAAACAACGTTTTGGAAAATCGCTTATATCTTCAGCAATTCTTTGTTAATCACTTTCTAATTGTACTTTTTATAAAATTCGAGGATTCGTTATTAAAAGTTCAAAAAATCTCAGAAATCGGATAATGTTTAGCTATTCAAAAACGCGATTTAAAAAGACCCCCGTTGCCAAAATAAATAGCCGCGGGCCACCTTAAGGCAACTTAAGGCAACTTAAGGCCAACTTAAGGCCAACTTAAGGCCACTTAAGGCCAACTTAAGGCCACTTAAGGCAACTTAAGGCAACTTAAGCCAACTTAAGGCAACTTAAGGCAACTTAAGGCCAACTTAAGGCAACTTAAGGCAACTTAAGGCCAACTTAAGGCAACTTAAGGCCAACTTAAGGCCACTTAAGGCAACTTAAGGCCACTTAAGGCAACTTAAGGCGACTTAAGGCAACTTAAGGCAACTTAAGGCAACTTAAGGCAACTTTAGGACCCGGGGTAGGCCTAAAATACATCTAAAGTCTCAATTCTGCTTTCAAATCTTAATTCCTTTATAAGACTTATAAGTTAAGAGCATACAAGCTTCGATGAAAGGGCTTGCTTGCATTTTGGAAGAACAAGAAAGTAATTTGGCGATGAATAAGCACCGACCTGTGATATTTTATAAGCAACTGACTGGGTTCACGCTTCGTTTTGCCAACCACAGAATGCAACAAATGTGGCGTGACTGGCCTGTGTGACGTCACAGTAAGTATCGCTATAATGACATACGGTAAATAAATACAAACCGTCTTCCTAAAAAAAAACGCTTGTGAGGGTAATGGCCATGTCTAAAACATTCACCCGTTAGATTACTGCACGAATGGACGAAGGAACACCATTTGCTAGCGTCTGTGATGCCACATTTTTTCCATCCATTTTCAATGATTGCGGGTTATTCTGCATGTACCGATAAAAAAATCGACCAGCCATCGCTAGGTATGCTCGCGATTGAACAGGAAATCGCAAAAAATTAGTTCCCAGCAGAAATTTCAGTCATCTCGAATCGCAAAAAATTGTTCCCGCAAAACACAAAAAACCGCTAATCCGCAAAATAAAATCATGCTACACGGTATGCATTTCCTAATTATAAATAACAGTTTTTATTTTCTTGTTTTTTCCCCCTAGCTGTTGCTTTCTATGCTTGTTTCCGTTATCTTGATCCTTTCTTCGTATCCTTCTTTTCTTTTTCTTCTTCTTCTCTATTTTTCATATTTCTTTTTTATTCCCCTCGTCCGATTGCCACGCTGGCGACATATGTACCGAGGTATCTGATTGGCTATTGAAATTGATAACCAGTCAAAACGCTCGATAGAACATCATGTAGAATGCCTGGTTGATTTCATAGCACAACAGGCCACAGGAATCTCCATCTGGTTGTTTTGCCTGTATTAAATCTGCTTAAAGAGATGGAGCAAAGGCTACGATAGTCGAAAGGAGTATTCACCTTAATTCTGGGTGATTTTAAAGCTTGAAAGTTGCTTTTAAAAAGACTAGAAGACGAATGGATATTTAATAAGTGAATCGTTTGTGACACAAGACTTCAGTGACATGGCCGAATTTTCTGGGTTGTTTGCTTCGAATTCCCTCCTAGATGAACAGTTAAGTTCTAAACGTGGCATACTTTAGGAAATATTCTTTATACGGAATGATCAGTGATGAAAATCGGCCTCATACAACCTAATTTCAAGACAAATTTAGACAGCAATTTGAGGTAATTGCCCACCATGTTAGAGACTTACATAACACCTCTTCTGATGAGTTATGTGGATAAGTACATCAAGAATCTGAAACCATCTGATCTCAGCTTGTCGATATGGGGTGGAGATGTTGTACTGTACAACTTGGAGCTCAAACTGGATGTAATAGAGAAGGTAATGTCGGCTGCAGCATGTTGTACTGACCTTTTTATTTAATCACATTTACTCTGTTAACTTACATGTACTAGTTAATACAAAACTAGGAAACATAAAAAAAATAAAAAAAATACCGTAAACAGCGGCAGATAAGCCCGAGTTTAGAAGCTCAAATTTTGGAGAAAATTATTTTGAAAGGAAAATCAAGATTAAAAAGCTGCATCACCTTCCTTGCCTCATCGAACTTTCAACAAGATAACTCCGTAGTTTTACCCATAATCTGAAAGTGTTTAAACCTGATGTCTACTAATACTTCCACACATACAGTACAGCCTGGATGTATGTTAACACATTTTGCATGTAACGCGCACAGGTGTACTACACTCAACTGAGTGTAATTACACGAATTGAGTGTAATTACACATACTTTTGTGTACTACACACACGGAACTACATGCACCTCAGTGCCTCATTAACTTGTTGAACTCCAGAGAATAACTGCTGATGAATACGTATATAGCTCAACAATACCGGTTCGCAAATGAAAGTTTTCGACACTTAGCCATATTAGCATTGGACTAAAGTTTGTAGCAAGGAACCGAAGCGCTATTGTAAATGCTAGTCGGGTTTTAGTCATCATAAACGCTAAATAATTTATTCAACAGCGCCATTGTTTGACACTCTAAACAAATTTCTACAAACTCGGCATGTTACACTGCCATTAACAAAAAAGCTTTAACTTCTCAGCTCGCTTTATATATACACAGCAATGTTTTATTATTCGTCTCTGATTCACACTTCAACAGCGCCATTTCACACTATTCAGACTGTGTGCCAGCACAACAAACATGTTTATTCCATTCTTTTCAATCCTCTTGCCTCCATTGAACTTGGCTCATTCAGAGTCTCTCCTCCTCAGTCTTTTAGAAAATAACCTGATGCATGCTCGATAAAAAACTCGCCAAACACAGCACGCTACAACTGTCATTAAAAAAGCTTTAACTTCTCGAACTCAGCTCGCTCAAATACACAGCAACCTTTTTGGAGATACAAAGATTCTCTGTTGACATGTGCTTTCAGCCGTGAAGACTGATTGTCTGGTTTTTCACACAACAAGTGTGCCGCAAACTTCGTGGTGAGTGTGATTTTATTGCATTGTAGTTTAAATCACCACATCAACTTTGCTGGCAAATGATAACATCTATTAAACAGAACATTCTGGAGTTCTTTTTATTTAATGTGGATCCATTTTCAAAGGTAAAGATTGAGGTCTGAATCTTGAATTCCGTTACACAGAAGTGTGACATTTCCTGCGAACTGATTTGAATAAGGTCAGATTTAAAAAAATGCTTGTTTAGCGTCCCCGCCCGAATGTCCCCGACCTCTAATAAAAAATAATAAAAAAATCATAAAAACTTTAGAAAGTGTAAATGCACCCACGAACACCAATTCTTGTACCCCGACCCCTACATGTACCACTTAAAATATGCGCTGGCACATTAAATATTTTAACATCGACGCCATTTTGTTTCTACAACACGAGGTCATGAACACGAGGTGAGTGAATAATGTCTAGTCAAGACAAAATAAACTTCACATAGAAAAAAAAAACCTCCCTCCCTACCTGGAAAAATTGAAATGGGTGGTCACTCATCAATGACTCTGTGTTTGTTTTGCTTTGAGATTGTACCAAATATTCTCTACAGATAAAATTTTCTTTTAGAAATTGAGACGCTTACAGAATCAAACGTTTTGAAAGTTTTTACTTTAGTTCATTTATGTATCTGAACAGTTTCCACCTGGTGCGAAAAATGGTTTGAGTCCATTCAGATTTAATTGGTTGTCTGTTAATTAGCATGAGATCACACGAACCACATCGAACTTTTGCAGTTTTGTGATGTTGAATTGTTCGAAAGTAAGAGCAAGTCGTTCAAACATTTAGGGCAAGTTGTTTATTATATGAATTGCAGAGTGAATGCGGAGCATACGATCAAAAGTTTCCTTCAGCATAATTTATTACGTTTTGGTGGAAACCTTTGGTAATTGAACCGCTCGAAGATCTAGAGATGGCGCTGGAGTTGCAGGTTACAAACAATTAAATTTTCATGCCGAATTGATTTTTGACAATAACTGTATAACAAATGAAAACTACACATTTTGTGTGTAATACACAAGTGTAGTGCACGCGTGTAATACACTCAAATGTGTGTAGTAAATAGCTGAGGATATTACATGACCACGCGGAGATACAGATTTTATGTTCTATTTTAATGTTCTGTTTAATATATAATTATCGATGAAATATCGCAGTTTTAATCTCTAAAAAGGCTAGAAATCTTTGAAAGCCAGTCATATTTTCAAAAGTGATATCTTCACGTGTGAAGATATCACTTTTTAGAAAAAATATACACTGGTATTTCACCGATAATTATATATTAAATTAATTTTGTACACGCGTTACATGCGTGTAAATGTTAACATACATCCAGGCTGTACTGTACAATGGAACTTTCCATAGTATTTGCTTGACGGTCCTTTTTCGTCCAAGGTTGTTGATTGTTAGCTGAATGTACTGTAGTCCTGAATTTCACGTCAACAAAAACATGCTCACACTTGCATTCATCAAAGCTTAGTAACCAGGCATTTTATTGGAAGAGGGACTGGGGCAAGTGTGATAAAATGATGGTTTATGCTGCCATGTGTGCACATAATAAAATCAAAACAACATGGAGCGCCTGCAGTGAGAAGTTTGCCTTTTCATCTGCCCTGCATGGTTATCACATCTACAAGGACATCTGGAAGTCATCTACAAAGTGTATCGGGGAGAAACTGATTGCTCATAGAGAGATGGAAAATCAATTCGACAAATTTGCTGTTAAAGTACTAAACAGCGGAAAAAAGTTAGTCATTTCTCACGTGAGTGGTAGCTGAATGTAGCCCTGAATTTTTAGGAGCCAGCAAGCTTAAAAAATTATTGAGCAGTGCTTCCTTTCTTTTTTTAAAATGTTAATTTATGGAAATTTATTGAACCTTTTCTAGATGTTCTCGCAGATAAGCCGCACACCAGATTTACAACAAAGATTTTGGGTAAAAAGGTGTGGCTTATCTGCTGCTGTTTACGGTACTTTTAAAAGCAGAGGAGGAAACATCCAAAAAGCATCCTATTAGACAAGTGTAGTTAGGATATATTATGCCTTGAATACCGTGTCTCAGTGCTATTCAAGGTTATAATATTTCCTACGTAACTACCTACACTAATAGTATATATACTACTTAGGGAAGGTGTCCAAATATCGGAATGCCTTACCATTCTGATCCGACCGAAACTCAATGCACTGATTCCAATTTTGATGAAATTGGTTAATTATTTTTCCAAGTTGATTGGTAATTGTCTGATTTGATCAGTGTTTTAACTGATTTGATTGGTATTAATTTTGTCTGATTTGATTGATCAGTATTTTGTTCAATTAGATTGGTATTATTTTTATTGCCCAAAGAGTAAAGCTGCTTTCCTCTGCTGCACATATTTTTGCTGACAGATGGACTCGTTTATCTGAAATTCAAAAGAATGACATATTTTTGCATGGTTCATCTTATTTAACACTGAATCAAAATTCTGATTTTTTTTACCATGTTCAATACTTTATTAAAGACTCTAAACATTTCCAGTGATTTAAATTATATAAAATACCAACTGTAGTGCCTTCTGTCAGCCTACAACTGTATATATTTTCTCATTGATCTACAGTGTACATTAAATTGTTTTTACTTTTTTTTGTAATATGAGTCATATTTGTATGTCCCATTGTCACAATTAAAGAACTCAATTCTTCAGAGTGTGAAAGCAGAAGAATACACAGAGCCAAATAAACTTTTGCTACAAGTCATCTTAGCAGCTGTCTCACTGTAAAAATAGCTTTATATACAAACTATGAACATTACTAGGGGGACTGGAGGCATTTTGAAAATGTAGCTCCTCCTGAATGGTATTTCATGCATTTTGAGGCAAAAGTAAAAAAGAACCATACCTTTCTTTCATCCTGTCTTGCATATTAAGTTTTTATTGCCACATGAAAAATCATGGCTTCCTCCCCAAATAAACCAGCTCCCCTCTAATTAATGACCTAGTGAGTTACCCTTAAAGTAATCTACAGGGCATCTTACTAAAGTTGTTTACACATTCCAGTACTATGAGTAAATAAATCAATTAATATTGTAATTGCAAAATTTGACTTCCCCTAGGAGTTACAATTACCAATCACTTTCCTGAGTGGCAAGATCCATAAGCTCCAGATTCATGTCCCTTGGACAAAACTTGGATCTGAACCTGTTGAAGTCACAATTAACACTCTGGAGTGTGTTGTACAGCTATGTGACCCAACTTACAAGCCTGAGGATACTGATAATTCATCTTCTGTAGCAATGAGCAGAGTTGAGGCCAAAGAGGCTTTGGAAGATGAAAATCTACACGACAGGGGTGAACCACCACCGCCTGGTTACGTACAGAGTTTGGTGAACAGAGTTGGTAATAATATCTCACTTTGTGTCCATAATGTCATCTTAAAGTATGTTGAAGATGACATAGTGTTATCATTAAATGTCAAGTCTGCTGAGACCTTCAGTGTGAATGCAAATTGGGAAAAAGCATTTGTGGATATTGTGGCCCCAGATTACGTATTACGAAAAGTTTGCAACATTTCAGATTTGACAATTTGCCTGGATAAGAAGAGCACAAGTGGGACAATAGATTTGTATCAAGATCCTCTTCTCTATAGGTGTGGTCTCAGTTGTAGGGTTAATATCAATTACGATGCACACCTGCGACCCAAAGAAACAATGCTGAATGTGTACTGTGAGTGCTTAGATGTCACACTGACAGATCAGCAGCTTCCAATGTTCGTGAGGCTAATCAAGCTATGTATTTCACTGTACTATGGATCTCTTGACCTGCCTGGATGTAACTATAAGCCTCACCCAGCAGCAGACATGATTAAACAGAAGAAAGGCACTCTAAGTAAAAGGGCTAGCATTTCTAGTGTTGATACCAGTGGTAGCACAACACGTCTGGATAATGCCAATCAACTGGAAGATGTATCTCAAGATGATTGGTTGAACTGGATGTGGTCTTTTGTGCCTGAATCAGGACAAGAGGATCTGTCGCCAGAAGCCAGATCCCAGCCACCAGATATTCTCCTATCATTTGGAATTTATGTCTCACAAGTAACAGTAACTCTAAAACTGACAGAGAAAGTCAGCGAAGGTACCTTTTTTGGAGCACAAAGGTTTCAGTTTAAGCCAATGCTGAATTGGGAGTTGTCAGGAGTTGCAGTTGAAGTTGTTATGAAAGGAGAGGAGTTTTTTGATGCACAACTTGGGGTGACATCAATCATGGGTTGGACTCTTGGGGACTGTGTTTGTAACCATGATGATGAACTTGGGACAAGAATGAATGAGGCAGCTGAGGAGGGAGTTGAAAAGGTAAGATGGAGGATAAGAATACTGCCATTAGCTAATCTATTGTTAGCTAATCTATCTTAGATCGCTAATTGTTCAGTTAATTAATGTTAATTAATGATACGTTTTTTTTTTTTTTGCTAACCCATGGATAAGAAATTAAATTTAGAATTTAACCCTCTGGCTGGCTTAAGCATTTTTAGTCCTAGATTATTTTAATAGACCGATTTAGCTTGTTCATGTACATTTGTTGCCGAAATTCAGGTGACCTGTCATTTTTCCCTTGAGTAATGTTTTCTTTTTTTTTGTATCCCAAGAGGAAATGTACAAATTTCTCTAATTGGAAAACAAAGCACTGAATCCTCTGGAGAGCTGTCACATCATCTGAATTGGGACAACAAATGTACAATCTAAATCAGTCTTTTGGGTGGGTGACTATAGTTCCTGTAAAAACTAGTGTTGATCTGTATTGGCAGTGATGATAAACACTGTCTGTAGAATCAACTAAAAGTCTAATAAGGAATGCTAACCACCGTGGGGAGCAAGTAGCAGCTGATGTTTCGAGTGCCAGCCCTTCATAAGAGCAACAACCAGTTTAAATAAATGCTTTTGTATTGTATCGTATACCATTATTTTAATATTGGGGTTTGCCTGTTATGTAATTTATTCAGTTTAACTCCCAGATATGTCTTCCTCTCCTTCATGCAGGAAGAGGTAATCCTAAGCATTAGAGCTCCCCAGGAGTCTCCATCTGAACCCTCAGGATTCTTAGTAGGATCCCTGTTCCACAACAATGATGAATCAACTCTAGAACTACCAGAACTAGTGTTCAACATGGATAAATTCTTGGAACTTCACTCAGAGGCTCATGCACTCAAGCGCTATGGTGCATTTTTCTTTGATTATCTCTATACAATGGAGATTGAACCTGAGAAGGAAGCCAGCAGTGTTGATGAAGATGGATCTGGTGATGTTGGAGATGTGGGAAAGATAAGATTAGTAAAGGAGGCATCCCACAAGAGGATACTTGTTGGCCCAACTCATTTGCAGTGCACAGCTAACTTTATACACAGGTTGGAACTCATCTATGAACTGTCATTTGATGGAACTCCTCCAAGAAAAGGTGTGTGAAACATGGAGTACAGGTGTACAATATGTATATGTTTCCTCTTTTCATCCTAATAGTTATTGGTCATTCTCTATAGTGCATGTAAGTATTGTCCTTCCATTTCAATGACATCAAGTGACTGTCATCGAGTAGGTACTTTTCTTTAACATTTCTCATAACTGTTCATAATAGGCAATAGTCTAACTAACTATTTATTAAAGCTACTTGACCACTATCAGAGATTCCACTAGACTGGAATATGCCGGTTTTACCAATAAAAATCCAAACTGTACCAGAAATAATCTGGGGCTGCTGGGTTTTTTTTAACTGGCACAGAGTACAGGCTGATAGAAGAGGCTAGCAGAAACTCTGACTGTGCACTTATGTAGTTTCTTTTATTGTGAAAATATAATTTCCCATGTCATTTTTTTTGTCTTATGCATAGTGCCATCATCGTATAGGTTTACTATAGTATAAAATACAAGTACAATATAGTAGTTGAAGTATTCGATCTGAAACATATATCATAAATATTATTACAACAGCATGTAGACAAATTTAAATGTTCGGTAAACAGTGTTTCTTTGTATCTCTACTCACTTTTGTGGTGGTATCCTAGGCTTTATATATCCGGATAAGACTTACATAATTTTGTACTGAAATAAACTCATGTAATACAGTCAAACAGGTTAGCCTTCGTATAACATTATCCGGTTAGCTTTTACTTTCCAAACTCGCAATAAGTGAACTGAGTGAGACCTCATGTCTAAAAATCTAACATGTCTGGATTTGGTTACAAATGTACTTCTAACTTTCAATCAATTCGCTAATTATTCTCGTGTTTCCCGTGAAATAATGTAGAGTAGCTTTCGATTGAGTGTTGAAAGATACATGTATGAAGTGATTGCCTTGGTTTTACTTAGCTTTAGGTGATATTGCTTTCGAATCATGAATTCCTTCAGTTTGTGATTGGCTCATTGCATCTTTACTTTCTCCAGTGATTGGTTCCATAATTACTTTGTTTTGGTTTTTACAACACTATATCATATCTGCTCTATCTGATGCAAGGTATACCATCCCATGTTAAAAGTATGTGGACGATGTCCTTTTCTGCATGCCTGGTCATCAGTGTTTGAATTATTCTCTTAATTACATGTACTGTATATATTACATGTAACTTAGTTATTTATTGTTTTATACCCTGTATGTTCCTCCTTAAATTACAGAGAAAACTGAATTGTTCTATGATGACTTCATTGAGAAGCAGCTCCTTGCTGGTAACATTCCTAATCGCACATTTGCCATTACTCTGATGTCTGTTACTGTGACTGTGCCAGCTGCTGACCATGTCAAGGCAGACTCGTCTCATCTGAAGTCCACCTCTCAAGATCTCCTCATCACCCTCCATAGTATTCATGAGCAGGTATAGAAATAGGGAGCTATTTTAGCTATAGGGACTAGTTATTGAAATTGGGGGTATGAAAAGAAAACCCAGAGTTTCTCTGGGGAGGAAAAGGGTGTCTAAAAAATACTGGAATAGAGGGATTCCTTGAAATTCTTCAAACGTCCAAGGGGAACCCTCCAAATATTTTTGTCACAAATAGCTGGGTCTTGCATTTTCTTTGAACATGTAGTTTCGTTGCTGTCCCACACCCTCCCCCAACATGCCATGTTAAATTACCAGTCATAGGAGTGTGAAAAGGTATTTTTTTTATTAATAGATAGTACAGCATGCCTATGGCATTGCAATTATGGCATTCGTATTGTTTTTGGCCTTCTGATTAATTCAAACTGAGGGTTACAGTTCTCGTGTGGCTTTTGCAGGAGAAAACGGATGACAAGAGCCACCAGCCAGCCTGTATCATGCACATTGATAGAATGGAATTACAGCACACTAGCCCAATGTATCCCACAGAGCTTAGTAAGCTCACAATGGCAAATGCAGACTACCCTGCTGGTCAGAATATGCTGCATCATGCATACAACGATACCATTATCAAGGTACGTGCATGCATATTCTCGTAACTTCCTGGTCACTAAATTTTCTCCAATTCTGATTGGGATAAATTGATGTAATAGTGGTCATCCCCAGATGCAAACTCTGTCAATAGTGCCTAGCGAGAGCAGAAATAAATTAGTGTTCAACAATGGACCAACACACCAGCAGGCCCAACACACCAGCAGGCCCAACACACCAGCAGGCCCAACACACCAGCAGGCCCAACATACCAGCAGGCCCAACACACCAACAGACCCAACACACCAACAGTCCCAAAAGACACTATAGAACAACAGGACCAACAGGTCTACCCAACAGGCCAAACACACCAACACACCCACCAGGCCAATACACCAAAAGACCAACAGGTCTACCAAAGAGATCCAACAGACACACCCAACAGGCCCAACACATCCAACAGGCCCAACACACCAATGGGCCCAACACACCTAACAGGCCCAACACATCCAACAGGCCTAACAGACCCAACAGACCAATACACCCAACAGGCCTAACAGACCCAACAGGCCCAACACATCCAACACACTCAACAGTCCCATCAGACTCAACAGACCCAACAGCCCAACACATCCAACATACCCAACAGGTCTACCCAACAGGCCAAACACACCAACACACCCACCAGGCCAGTACACCAAAAGACCAACAGTTCTACAGAACAGGTCTACCCAAGAAATCCAACAGACACACCCAACATATCCAACAGGACCACCAACATATCCAACAGGACCACCACACCCAACAGGTCCACCAGGACTAACAGGCCCAACATACCAACAGACCAGCAGGCCCAACACACCAAAACATCCAACAGGACCAACATATCCAACACACCCAAGAGGTCTACCCAAGAAATCCAACAGACATACCCAACAGTCCCAACACACCAACAGTACCAACAGGACCAACACACCAGCAGGCCCAACACACCAAAACACCCAACAGGACCAACATATCCAACACACCAACAGGACTACCCAAGAAATCAAACAGACATACCCAACAGGCCCAACACACCAACAGCACCAAAACACCAACAGGCCCAACACACCCAACATACCCAACAGGACCACCAACACATCCAACAGGACCACCAACACATCCAACAGGACCACCACACCCAACAGGTCCAACAGACCCATCAGGACTAACAGGCCCAACACACCAGAAGGTCCAACACACCAAAACACCCAACAAGACCAACAGATCCAACACACCCAACACACCCAACAGGACCAACACACCCAATAGATCCAACAGGCCCAACACACCCAATACACCAAACAGACCCAACAGACCCAAGACACTGTCAGACCAACATCTACTCAACAGGCCTACCCAAAATGCTCAACAGATCCAACACACCCAACAGATCCAACAGGACCAACACACCCATCAGACCCAGCAGGACCAACAGGCCCAAGAGACCCTATAGAACATCAGATCAAACAGGACCAATACACCCAACAGATTCAACAAACCCAACACACCAATGGGACCAACACATCTAACACACTCAACAGGCCCAACAGGCCCAACACATCAAACATACCCAACAGGCCCAACATATCCAACAGGTCTACCCAACAGGCCAAGCACACCCACCAGGCCGATGCACCAAAAGACCAACAGGTCTACCCAACAAATCCAACACACACACCCAACAGGCCCACACACCAACATCACCAACACACCAACAGGCCCAACACACCCAACATATCCAACAGGACCACCAACACATTCAACAGGACCACCACACCCAACAGGACTAACAGACCCAACAGGACTAACAGGCCCAACACACCAACAGACCAGCAGACCCAACACACCAAAACACCCAACAGGACCAACATATCCAACACACCAACAGGACTACCCAAGAAATCAAACAGACATACCCAACAGGCCCAACAGCACCAAAACACCAAAACACCAACAGGCCCAACACACCCAACATACCCAACAGGACCACCAACACATCCAACAGGACCACCAACACATCCAACAGGTCCAACAGACCCATCAGGACTAACAGGCCCAACACCAGCAGGTCCAACACACCAAAACACCCAACAAGACCAACAGATCCAACACACCCAACACACCAACAGACCCAACAGGACCAACACACCCAATAGATCCAACAGGCCCAATACACCAAACAGACCCAACAGACCCAAGACACTTGGGTAGTCCTGTTGGTGTGTTGGTCCTGTTGAGTGTTTTGGTGTGTTGGGCCTGTTGGTGTATTGGTTCTCTTGGTGCTGTTGGTGTGTTGGGAATGTTGGGTATGTCTGTTGGATTTCTTGGGTAGACCTATTGGGTGTGTTGGATATGTTGGTCCTGTTGGATGTTTTGGTGTGTTGGGCCTGCTGGTATGTTGGGCCTGTTAGTCCTGGTGGACCTGTTGGGTGTGGTGGTCCTGTTGGATGTGTTGGTGGTCCTGTGGGATATGTTGGGCCTGTTGGTGTGTTGGGCCTGTTGGGTGTGTCTGTTGGATTTCTTGGGTAGACCTGTTCGTCTTTTGGTGTATTGGCCTGGTGAGTGTGTTTGGCCTGTTGGGTATGTGTTGGTGTGTTGGGCTTGTTGAGTGTGTTAGATGTGTTGGTCCAATTGGTGTGTTGGTCCTGTTGGATATGTTGGGTCTGTTGGGCCTGTTGGTGTTTTGTGCTGTTGGTGTGTTGGGCCTGTTTGGTATGTGTTGGATTTCTTGGGAAAATCTGTTGGGTCTGTTGGTCCTGTTGGGTGTTTTGGTGTGTTGGACCTGTTGGTGTGTTGGATATGTTGGTCCTGTTGGGTGTTTTGGTGTGTTGGGCCCAACAGGCCAAACACACCCACCAGGCCAATACACCAAAAGACCAACAGGTCTACCCAAGAAATCCAACAGACACACCCAACAGGCCCAACACACCAACAGACCCAACATATCCAACAGGATCACCAACACATCCAACAGGACCACCACACCCAACAGGTCTACCCAAGAAATCCAACAGACATACCCAACAGGCCCAATACACCAACAGCACCAACAGAACTAACAGGCCCAACACACCAACAGACCAGCAGGCCCAACACAATAAAACACCCAGCAGGACCAGTATAACCAACACACCAACAGGACTACCCAAAAAATCAAACAGACATACCCAACAGGCCCAACACACCAACAGCACCAAAACACCAACAGGCCCAACACGCCCAACATACCCAACAGGACCACCAACACATCCAACAGGACCACCAACACCTCCAACAGGACCACCACACCCAACAGGACCAACAGGTCCAACAGACCCAACAGGACTAACAGGCCCAACACACCAGCAGGTCCAACACACCAAAACACCCAACAAGACCAACAGATCCAACACACCCAACACATCAACAGACCCAACACACCCAATAGATCCAGCAGGCCCAACACACCCAATACACCAAACAGACCCAACAGGCCCAAGACTCTGTCAGACCAACAGATCTACCCAACAGGCCTACCCAAAATGCTCAACAGATCCAACATACCCAACAGGCCCAACAGAACCAACAGGACCAACACACCCATCAGACCCAGCAGGACCAACAGGCCCAAGAGACCCTATAGAACAACAGATCTAACAGGACCAATACACCCAACAGATTCAACAAGCCCAACACAGCAATGGAACCAACACATCTAACACACTCAACAGGCCCAACAGGCCCAACACATCAAACATACCCAACAGGCCCAACATATCCAACAGGTCTACCCAACAGGCCAAGCACACCCACCAGGCCGATGCACCAAAAGACCAACAGGTCTACCCAACAAATCCAACAGACACACCCAACAGGCCCACACACCAACATCACCAACACACCAACAGGCCCAACACACCCAACATATCCAACAGGACCACCAACACATTCAACAGGACCACCACACCCAACAGGACTAACAGACCCAACAGGACTAACAGGCCCAACACACCAACAGACCAGCAGGCCCAACACACCAAAACACCCAACAGGACCAACATATCCAACACACCAACAGGACTACCCAAGAAATCAAACAGACATACCCAACAGGCCCAACAGCACCAAAACACCAACAGGCCCAACACACCCAACATACCCAACAGGACCACCAACACATCCAACAGGACCACCAACACATCCAACAGGTCCAACAGACCCATCAGGACTAACAGGCCCAACACCAGCAGGTCCAACACACCAAAACACCCAACAAGACCAACAGATCCAACACACCCAACACACCAACAGACCCAACAGGACCAACACACCCAATAGATCCAACAGGCCCAATACACCAAACAGACCCAACAGACCCAAGACACTTGGGTAGTCCTGTTGGTGTGTTGGTCCTGTTGAGTGTTTTGGTGTGTTGGGCCTGTTGGTGTATTGGTTCTGTTGGTGCTGTTGGTGTGTTGGGACTGTTGGGTATGTCTGTTGGATTTCTTGGGTAGACCTGTTGGGTGTGTTGGATATGTTGGTCCTGTTGGATGTTTTGGTGTGTTGGGCCTGCTGGTATGTTGGGCCTGTTAGTCCTGGTGGACCTGTTGGGTGTGGTGGTCCTGTTGGATGTGTTGGTGGTCCTGTTGGATGTGTTGGTGGTCCTGTGGGATATGTTGGGCCTGTTGGTGTGTTGGGCCTGTTGGGTGTGTCTGTTGGATTTCTTGGGTAGACCTGTTCGTCTTTTGGTGTATTGGCCTGGTGAGTGTGTTTGGCCTGTTGGGTATGTGTTGGTGTGTTGGGCTTGTTGAGTGTGTTAGATGTGTTGGTCCAATTGGTGTGTTGGTCCTGTTGGATATGTTGGGTCTGTTGGGGCTGTTGGTGTTTTGTGCTGTTGGTGTGTTGGGCCTGTTTGGTATGTGTTGGATTTCTTGGGAAAATCTGTTGGGTCTGTTGGTCCTGTTGGGTGTTTTGGTGTGTTGGACCTGTTGGTGTGTTGGATATGTTGGTCCTGTTGGGTGTTTTGGTGTGTTGGGCCCAACAGGCCAAACACACCCACCAGGCCAATACACCAAAAGACCAACAGGTCTACCCAAGAAATCCAACAGACACACCCAACAGGCCCAACACACCAACAGACCCAACATATCCAACAGGATCACCAACACATCCAACAGGACCACCACACCCAACAGGTCTACCCAAGAAATCCAACAGACATACCCAACAGGCCCAACACACCAACAGCACCAACAGGACCAACCGGTCCAACAGGACTAACAGGCCCAACACACCAACAGACCAGCAGGCCCAACACACCAAAACACCCAGCAGGACCAATATAACCAACAGGACTACCCAAAAAATCAAACAGACATACCCAACAGGCCCAACACACCAACAGCACCAAAACACCAACAGGCCCAACACGCCCAACATACCCAACAGGACCACCAACACATCCAACAGGACCACCAACACCTCCAACAGGACCACCAACACCTCCAACAGGACCACCACACCCAACAGGACCAACAGGTCCAACAGACCCAACAGGACTAACAGGCCCAACACACCAGCAGGTCCAACACACCAAAACACCCAACAAGACCAACAGATCCAACACACCCAACACATCAACAGACCCAACAGGACCAACACACCCAATAGATCCAGCAGGCCCAACACACCCAATACACCAAACAGACCCAACAGGCCCAAGACTCTGTCAGACCAACAGATCTACCCAACAGGCCTACCCAAAATGCTCAACAGATCCAACATACCCAACAGGCCCAACAGAACCAACAGGACCAACACACCCATCAGACCCAGCAGGACCAACAGGCCCAAGAGACCCTATAGAACAACAGATCTAACAGGACCAATACACCCAACAGATTCAACAAGCCCAACACAGCAATGGAACCAACACATCTAACACACTCAACAGGCCCAACAGACCCAACACATCAAACAGACCCAACAGGCCCAACATATCCAACAGGTCTACCCAACAGGCCAAACACACCCACCAGGCCAATGCACCAAAAGACCAACAGGTCTACCCAAGAAATCCAACAGACACACCCAACAGGCCCAACACACCAACAGACCCAACATATCCAACAGTATCACCAACACATCCAACAGGACCACCACACCCAACAGGTCTACCCAAGAAATCCAACAGACATACCCAACAGGCCCAACACACCAACAGCACCAACAGGACCAACCGGTCCAACAGGACTAACAGGCCCAACACACCAACAGACCAGCAGGCCCAACACACCAAAACACCCAGCAGGACCAATATAACCAACACACCAACAGGACTACCCAAAAAATCAAACAGACATACCCAACAGGCCCAACACACCAACAGCACCAAAACACCAACAGGCCCAACACGCCCAACATACCCAACAGGACCACCAACACATCCAACAGGACCACCAACACCTCCAACAGGACCACCAACACCTCCAACAGGACCACCACACCCAACAGGACCAACAGGTCCAACAGACCCAACAGGACTAACAGGCCCAACACACCAGCAGGTCCAACACACCAAAACACCCAACAAGACCAACAGATCCAACACACCCAACACATCAACAGACCCAACAGGACCAACACACCCAATAGATCCAGCAGGCCCAACACACCCAATACACCAAACAGACCCAACAGGCCCAAGACTCTGTCAGACCAACAGATCTACCCAACAGGCCTACCCAAAATGCTCAACAGATCCAACATACCCAACAGAACCAACAGGACCAACACACCCATCAGCCCCAGCAGGACCAACAGGCCCAAGAGACCCTATAGAACAACAGATCTAACAGGACCAATACACCCAACAGATTCAACAAGCCCAACACAGCAATGGAACCAACACATCTAACACACTCAACAGGCCCAACAGACCCAACACATCAAACAGACCCAACAGGCCCAACATATCCAACAGGTCTACCCAACAGGCCAAACACACCCACCAGGCCAATGCACCAAAAGACCAACAGGTCTACCCAACAAATCCAACAGACACACCCAACAGGCCCAACACACCAACATCACCAACACACCAACAGGCCCAACAGACCCAACATATACAACAGGACCACCAACACATCCAATAGGACCACCACACCCAACAGGACTAACAGGCCCAACACACCAACAGACCAGCAGGCCCAACACACCAAAACACCCAACAGGCCCAACAGACCCAACAGATCTTCCCAAGAAATCCAACAGACATACCAAACAGGCCCAACACACCAACAGTACCAAAACACCAACAGGCCCAACACACCCAACATATCCAACAGGACCACCAACACATCCAACAGGACCACCACATCCAACAGGACTAACAGGCCCAACAGGACCAACACACCCAACAGGTCCAACAGATCCAGCACACCCAACAGGACCAACACACCCAATAGATCCAACAGGCCCAACACACCCAATACACCAAACAGACCCAACAGGCCCAAGACACCGTCAGACCAACAGATCTACCCAACAGGCCTACCGAAAATGCTCAACAGATCCAACACACCCAACAGGCCCAACAGATCCAACAGGACCAACACACCCAACACATCCAACAGGCCCAACACATCAACAGACCGAACATTACCAACACACCCAACAGATCCAACAGACCCAACAGATCCAATTGGCTCAACACACCAACAGATCCAACAGGACTAACACACCCAATACACCAAACAGGCCCAACAGACCAACGGGTCTACCCGACAGACCAACACATCCAACAGGCTCAACACACCCAACCAATAGGCATAACAGATCCAGCACACCTACAGACCCAACACACCAACAGGCCTGATATGCCAACAGGCCCAACACACCAACAGACCCAATCCACCAGGCCCAACACACCAATGCACCCAACAGCTCCAACAGGCACAGCATACTTACAGAGTACAGACTGTTGAATGTGTTGGGCCCAACAACAAATCCAACGTAAAAGTGGTATTTCTAAAACATGACTCAAATGTAGCATATAAGCCCTTGAAACTTCATATTTGTTTTATTAAAGAACATCAAATATCTGTGTGCAACTATCAGATAATAATACATTGATAGAAACTGTTGTTTAAATAGGTCTGGAGTTTTAAATCATACATATACCACACAAAAGCATTTTTATCATTATGATAGTAGATCCAGTTTATTGGAAATAGTGGCAAAATTAATTGTCTTGGGTCATGGATTCAAACCCTAGGTTGTAACTTTGTGTAGGCATGTATTAGCCATTTTTGTCTCCAAACGTTTCAGTGCTAGGTGTTTTCTATAGCTGTTCAGTTTTTAACTATGATTGTATCCTGTCACATTTGTCTGTTTGTAGATCTTTGGTGTGCAGCTAGGCTTTTCTTACATCAGTTCTGACAATCCAGATCCTCCACTGATCAACATCATGCCTTCTGTCAGTTTGATTTTCTCCTACAAAAATTGTATCTTACCAGAAACTTGGTGAGTATTGTATCCATTAAATAATCTTAGGTTTGATGTACTAGTCTTTAAGTTTAAGATACATGTAGTTTCCACTAAAAAAGCTTATGCTTTGAAGTTAAGTCTTTAAATACTTCTGGTAAATGGCTTGTGCTCAAGACTTCAGCAGTAACTCGATTTTCCTAGAAATTTAAATGCAATTCAGGGCTCAAAATTAGGCTTGTGCACTCGTAAAATGAATGTACATTGTTATAAATGTGTTGCTGAGTAAAACTCATGACAACTCATTTAACCATTGCTAGTAAAATCTTGTTGAACTATTTGATGTTGCTATTTGCTGCTAGTGGATTACACCAATAAAAATAGTGATAACTAGCAAGAGTTGTTGGTGGCATTTTCCTCTCATTTCAAGCCCTGCAATAGACCTTTTGCAGGAAACACTCACATGCTGATATAATACTTCATTAACAAATGAATTGAGCTTGTGATCCCCATGGGAAAGGCATTGCCATGGATGCCGGATGGCAAGCTATCTTTAAAAATGCTGTTTTAGAAAGATTGACAATCGATTGGAGGTGGAAAAAAAGCATTTACAAACAGATTTTGCTAATAACACTGCCAATCTCATACAAGTGACTTTAAATATATGAATTAAGAGTGTTTTGCCACCCAGTACAACCACGTGATTGCATTCCTGCAAAAGGCCCATTGTCTTGAAACTTTAGTTAAAAATGTGTTATCCCAGTAATGGCTTACTTTACTATTATCTACTAACCATGGGTTTCATTAATTTTGAAAGAATGGATAAAAGGGAATTAAAAGTTGCTATAAATATACCAGATGTAAGGGATGTTGGCCTGGAGCAAGTGGGTATGGGATTTCTTCACTGAGGGTTCCGCACAATGGCATAGCCCGAGGGTGGAACCTGAGGTGAATAAATCTCATACTCCTGTCCAGAAAGCCAAATATATTTTCACATTGGCGAGGTTTTCTCATGCTATGCAATAACAATATCTCTTTTCATAAATCATTAGAATCATTATTTGCCTGGTACATAGTTGCGTAAAATTACTGTTCACAAGGCTTCATATTGTTTTTTGTCTCTTTCAACCAACGTAGCTTGTAGTGTAGTGGATAGGACAGAAGACTATTGGAGGAGATATTCTGCAATTACTCGTAATTGTTGAATACATAATGTTGTCTTTGTGTCCTTGTTGTAGGGGTAATGCACATCTAAAGAGAAATGAGGCTCATCTTGAGTTGCCAAGTGTCTCATTTAGCCTCACCAAACCACAGTTCATGCTACTGACTCACATTGGCCACTCGTGGCATGTAACACTTGACTCACAAGGAAATATACCTGTTCTCTCCAAGACTCTCCTTGGTAGTGTCTTTGACCCAGAGGGTGAGTGACAGGAGGAGTGTAATGGCAGTTGGCTGTCCGCCAATTAGTGAAAAAAGTGAATGGATCAAATCGTGTGGTCTCTGGTATGTTCAGTGGTAAAGTGCCTGTCTGAAATGCGGAAGGTTGAGGGTTCAAACCCTCTACCAAGGACACGGCTGGGATTTGAACCCCCGACCTCCTGCACTCTAGAGAGTGCTCTACCAACTGAGCTAACCAATGAACCTACATTTTCAGGGGTTTCATTAAGTTTCAAAGTAGCTGTCCCAGACTTTGAAAGCAGCTGTATGCATTTAGTAAAAAATGTATGTTAAGGGTACAAAAGTAACCAGCTTTATCAGGCTACTTCAGACCAAGCAGATGCCTGATCTCCGGTGGGTGCTGGGTTATTTTGAAACCCTGCATCTTGAGATTGAATCATTGAGAATGATGAAATCACACTGCTCTATGATTTCTTTGAAGGTTCAGACACTACCCTGTCCAAGCTGGAGGTCATAGTCACTAACACGGAGCTGCAGTATTGTGATACATCCGCTGTCATGGCTGCCAGTGGGTCTGTGGGCACATTACAAATGTCTGTGCTTTCTCAAGGTAACTACTGTCAAAAATAACTTGTCTGAAGATTTCAGGAGCGCAAGAGTAGTATTAATAGTGCTCATAATTTATAGTCTATGTAATTCCAATAAAGTTAAATCTGACATGTTTTGGTGCAATTTGGGCACATTTAGGAGTTGCTTTGTAAGTTCTAATAATTTCAACACATTCTCTTCCAAACTCAATATTTATTTTATCCTGCTGAAGAGAGCCTCAAAACCCTCAAGCATGCACAAATCTCATTGGTGAACATATTTTGGTGGTTAAGTAGCAGGAGGCCTTCACCTCTCAAAACCTTGCATTTTGTTGGACCCCATTTGGATTGCACTGACAAAGAATTCCATTGTTTTAGGGTTAGGGTTTGTATTGTGTCAGGGTTAGGCATTGTTTGGATAGCCAGTACTATTCCAGGTTCCGGGGAGGTGAAGGCCGCCCCTACTACCCATTGTATAAATGGCGTCCAATTTAAATAGGTATTGTCCTGGAGACTTTTAGTCTCGTGTTCACGTTGCTACACAAAAGCGTGTTCACATGAATGTGAGACCAAGTATTCCAAAACAATGGTTGCCCCAATTGGACGCCATTTATGTAGTGTTTGCCTCTGCATACGCTACCCTTTTTAACAGCGTTAAGAACATAGTTTCACTGCGAAAAAGGTCTTTCCTGGTTTTTCATTTAAATTTTACTTTGCAACTTATGTAACCAGGGCCACTTAGACAACGAGAACCAATTGCATTGCAGAACGAGAACAAAGCATTCTAACTTACGGTTATTTCATCCAATCAGTGTCGAGTCCTAGACAATAGCATTTCAGGCAATCCCTTTATGTAGGACGACACGAATTTTTACCAAAAATACAATAGAATACAACACAATACAATTCAATACAACAATAGAACGCAACACAATACAATACAATAGAATACAATTTGGTAGCAATTAGTGTCGTCCTACATGAAGGGGAAAATTGGAAATTTTGTGGACTAGTTTTGAAGTTGAAGCCTTTTGAATGAAGAAATTCGATGTTTGGATTTGTGAGTTTGGAATGGTTTATTTTCGTTTTTCAGTGTGGCCCTAGTTACAGTGGTCGCACTGTAATTCTGTTACAAACAGTAAATAAACACAGAACTCTTGGTTGTTAGGAGAAAGTCAAATTGAGACAACACCACTTGTCCAAGGTCCAACTGACACGTCCATGACGTACTCGGGAAGGGTATTTAGACCTTCGTCATATCAAGATGACCCCGTGGAGTGCATTGGCCCAGTTATTAGTCTAACTATACAGCTACCAAGAGAGACGACTACAAGTGAAACGACTACAGGTAATTTACAGCGTTTTGATATCCAAACCTCACGCTCTGTACCAAATGCCAGCAGGAAATCCACGACACGGGAAACAATGGCGGCTGTACATTTGCCCACAATCCCTTGCGAACCTAACACAGTCAAATAAAACACGTAGGAATATGATATTATTTTAAATGATAGTGTATTGGCAACAGCACTTGTACTGGCTTGTTTCGCATATTTAAAAACTCCTGCGATTTTATAACGAATTTAAAGTTTTTCGGGCGCAAAGGATTATGGGTAAAAGTACAAGCCGCCATGGTTTCAGTGCTCGAAATTAACTTTTGAGACTGGTACTCCATGGGACCAGTAGGTTTTGAATTTTACTTGTCCATTTATTTTGTCTATTTTTGTCTATCTATTTGTCTGAAGACTTCTTTTAGACAAATAAATAAATGAAGCGGCTTTATCTAAATCTCAATATGCGAACCAATCATATGCGAGTTCGTGACAGGGGATGTCAACAGCTAGTCTAGCAATATCGCAACCAGTCTTATCTCCCGCCATTATAAACTTTCAAGTTTCCCCAGTTTTATATCCAAATCCCTCCAGGTTTCAAATACTGCAATAGACAATATTTTTTTCAATTCCCTAGAACACCAGACTATAAGTGGTAATATTCTAAGTGATATTACAGATCACCTGCCAAATTTTCTTATCATTAATAAACTTTCTGCTCTTCCAAAAACTTCTAAAATGTACAAACGGGATTACTCTACTTTAGATAAGGAAGCACTGGCGGCTGACTTTGGTAATATTAATTGGCATGAAGTTTTACCCAGTGAAAGTGATGCTGTTGATGTGAATACTTTTTTTCAGTCTTTCTATTCTTGCATTACTGAAATTATAGATAAGCACGTTCCAGTTCGTAAACTTACTCGAAAAGAAATTAAGTCATTGACTAAGCCATGGGTGACTAATGGTATAAAAACTTCCATTAAGGTCAAGGAGAAGCTATATAAAAAGTATCTTAAATCAAGAAACCCATACTATTTTACTAAATATAAATATTATCGTAATAACATAAGTTATCTTGTTAAATGTAGCAAACAGGGATATTATCACAATTATTTTAAAGAAAATAGCAAAAACATTAGAAACATCTGGAATGGGATAAAATAATTAATTACTCTTAAACCAAAAGGATCAAATCCACCCTCAAAAATTATCCAGAATAATCACAACATTAAAGATCCTAAAGCTATAGCAACTGCCTTTAACAAGTACTTTTCTGATATTGGGAATAAGCTAGCAGACAATATACCTTATATCGAAATTGAACCCCAAGCTTATTTGGGACCATCGCAATCAAACAGTTTTTATCTGTTTCCAGTAACAACTATGGAAATAGAAGATGAAATTTCTAGCTTTAATTCATCAAAGGCAACAGGACCATTCAGTATTCCTGTGTGTTTACTAAAACTCCTGAAGACTTACTTGTCAACTCCTTTAGAAACTATATATAATCTGTCCTTTAGTAGTGGCTGTGTACCAGACCAATTCAAAATAGCCAACGTTATCCCAGTCCACAAAAGAGACTCAGTTACATGCATGAATAACTACCGACCCATCTCATTGCTTTCCATTTTTAATAAAATACTGGAAAAGTTGATGTACAAGCGATTAAGTACCTTTATTGATAAACATAATATTATCTATGATAGCCAATTTGGTTTTCGAGAAGGGTATTCTACTATGCATGCAACTCTGTCAATTGCAGACAAAATCCAAAGAGCAATAGAAGATGGCCAGTACTCATGTGGGATTTTCCTAGACTTTTCAAAAGCATTTGACACAGTTAATCATAGCATTTTGATCTCTAAATTAAGCCACTATGGAATTCGTGGCATAGCAAAAGACTGGTTTGTTTCCTATCTAGAAAACAGAAGGCAACATGTTTCAATAGGTACTTCTAAATCTGATGATCTTACTGTTACTCATGGTGTCCCACAAGGGTCAGTACTGGGCCCACTTCTATTTCTCCTATATATTAATGACTTTAGCAACTGCTGCTCTTTATTTGATTTCCACATCTTTGCAGACGATACTAATCTGTTCTGTTCTGATAGTAGTCTGTTTGTACTAGAATCTCTTATTAATTTCAATTTAAGGCATGTCTCAAACTGGCTCATTGCAAATAAGCTCTCCCTAAATCTTGATAAAACTAATTTTATTATTTTTCATCCTCGCCAAAAACCTGTAAACTATGCACTTAGACTCCAAATCAATGATAAACAGATAAAACAAGAAAAATGCATCACATATCTTGGGTTTTTTATTGATTCTTATCTTAGCTGGAAATACCATGTTCAGCACATTACTAAGAAAATCAAACGATGCGTTGGCATGCTTTCAAAGATTCGACATTTTGTAACTTCTCCAATTTTAACTCAACTATACTATACCTTAATTTATCCATACTTATCTTATGCTGTAACAACCTGGGGCAATACTTATTCAACTACCCTTAAACCTCTTATTATCCTTCAAAAAAAGGCAGTCAGAATAATAACCTTCTCTGATTATAGAGCTCACTCAAGTCCACTGTTTCATCGTCTGGGTCTACTCAAATTTATTGATATAATTTACGTAAATAACGCTCTATTTATGCATGATTTCCAGGCAAATGCCTTACCATCTGTTTTTCATGACTTTTTTACATGCTTAAATAGGGTACACCAATATAATACTAGACTAGCCTGCAAAAAATCATATTACATTTTTAAAATAAGAACCAATTATGGCAAATTTAACATTCGTTTTCTAGGCGCTAAAATATGGAACTCAATTCAAGAAGACTTTAAATCAAAGAGACGTAATCAATTCAAGAAACTCATAATAGATTCTATCCTGAATAGCTATTTAGATATCTGATGCACTTTTCTTTTTTTATGCCCTTTCTGTATTTTGTATTATTGTATTTTTTGTTTGTCCTTTGTATTGTATTATATTGCATTTTCTTTTTCTTTCAATTACTATATCAAACATGATTAAATGCTGCATGGCCTAGCTACTTAGCTCGACTAGCTTTTAGCTATTTCTAAGTAGCTGTGCTCCTCACTTCTAGAGTATAAATTCTTAGCAGTAATATTCTTAGCATGTAAATTTAAGAGGTCACGAATAAATTGTTGTTGTTGTTGTTGCAACGATATTAATAACCAGCATCGCGAAGCACTCGGAAAATGAAACTGCAGACAAGCATGACCGCCTTGCCTGTATATTGACAGCTACGTGTACTTTTCGTTTTAATTAACATTCCAAAACAAACATACAGTAGTATATATGGAGTCAAAAAAATACCAATTTTTTGTTATGCAAGGAAGCCAAAAAGATAATACTTTTTGCCTTCCTTGCATAACAAAAAAGTTGTATTTTTTTGACTCCATATATACTACTTGCACAAGGAAGTCAAAAAGATACTACTTTTGCCTTCCTTGCACAACAAAAAGAAGTTGTATTTTTTTGACTACATATATACTACTGGGATCATAAGGGTCTCTCGCAACGTCCAAATTGTCCCGCGAGCACCTAAAAAATCCAAGAGTGTGAAACCTATTAGAGATAATGTTAACATATAGTATGTCGACACCGATTTGTGTGTTCTTCGCCCGCGACATCGACACGCAAGATAGAAGATGGTCACCCTAGAAGAACTACGTACTCAAGCGAAGCAATTTGGGTTGCGAGGTACTTCTAGGTTCGACAAAGCCAGGCTCGCTCAGACAATAGCTGAGGCTCGCGCTCTCGAATGGGAGAATAGAATCGAACGAGCCGATCGAACAGGTAGGTTTCCAGCTCTTCGAGGCGATCCTGAAAATCCCCATAAAAGAGCTCAACGCGCGCGGGAAACCAAACAGTTGAATGAGGAGATCACAGCAAGTCTAAGGGCAAAAGCTGACGAAGAGAGGTCCATAGCGGATCCTCGAAGACGTTTGCCCCACAAACGCCGAGCCTTCCGACGGTTCCTGCAAGAGCCTCGTAGTGAGCCACTTCCACGGAGTCTAGCTCGAGAGGTAGGTGCTATTCTCGATGAGAGAGATGGAATGCTCGAGGGAGTGGAGATAGGCCGCCGTACTATCCAGTGGCGCTTCTTCCAAGGTGTGGCAGGAGATTTGACCCCTAGGATCATGGAAAAGTTAGTTGCAAAGGTAACCACCAGCTTCTACCTGCGCTACGGCTACACCTATCGCATTCGCAATGTCAACGACGGACGTGTGATGCTATTCTCCAAGACTGTCCCCGGCTCTCCATGGTTGAATGTCCTAGGCAATGCAGAGGAGTGGATCAATAGCGAAGAGACAGCTCGATTGAATCCCGACAACATCAATCGACCAAATACCCAATGGGCCTTCGTGCGTTGGATCTACGTGGATGTCAAAGTCGTGATCGATAGTCAGCCTCTGTTGGGAACAGGCCCACTGCCCCAATGGCTTCGCCAGAAAAAAGGAATGATTGCCCTTGATCGATATGGCGACAACTTATGTCTTTGGCGCTGCCTTACCATGTATGAAGGAGCCCGAACAGATAGGTGTTGCGTCAAGGCTCGAAAACTTGCCCAGGACTTCTATCGCCTGACAGCGCCCACGCAAGACGTTCCCAGAACTTCCTTAGACCAGCTGGAGGAAGTCGAGTTTCACTTTGGAATCGGTATTCGGGTGTACGAACCTACGGAGGATGGCGCTTGGCATCTGACGCGACATGCAGCTCACTACAAGCATACGATGACGATTGGGATATACGACGGACATGCCTTCTATATCAAGGACGTCAAAAAGCTAGGGCACATCTACGTATGCAACGATTGTAAGCAACGGTTCACAAAAGCCTCGAACCTTCAACGCCACGCAGATCGTTGTAGTCGTGGCGAAACGAAGATTGTTTGCCCTGGAAAAGCAATCACAGCATCCCAGCCACTATCTTTAGATGCTAGAGGTTCGGCTTCTTTGTATCGAGAAGCCACATCGATTACCACCAATGCGTACTTGTATAGCTTCCGTCCACGCCCAGGTCGATCGTGTGGTAAGAATATCAAATCAGCTTGGTGGACTTCATTTGGTTTCGACACAGTCCAATGCGGACGTGGAATGTGTTTTGGTGGTGGTAGATATATTTGCCACATAGATTGCTTTTCCAACCAACTCCTAGCTACGTCTTCTGATGCTTTCGCTGCTACCGATAGCTTGTCAATTGCCGCATGACCTTTCCAATATCCCGTAGGACCATAGAAGACATTCGCAAGTTTAGCATCCATTATATATCTACGTGTTCTAACCTTCAACAGATGGAAAAAAAAAAGGAATAAGGACTGGTTGGAGGGTTTGTTCTACTCCTTTCAACCAGGCCTTATTCCTTTTTTTTTTTTTAAGTAGGTCTATAGCCAATAGGAGACATTCCACTACCTACACGCATTGGTTCACTGGGTATAAACGTCGTTTAGAGTGTATAGCTCCTTCTTCTTCTGGGGCTGTTGGACTACGGCAATATCTACATCCAAGAGATAGGAAATCCCCATTCCACTAGCGCAAATGCTTCTAGCATCGCAAATGCCGTCGTGTATGGATCCTGGCAGTATAAGGTTGCTTATGTTCCTAATGTTGACTCCGGTAGAGTTTGCATCGACGAGAGGTTCGTACTTGATGCGGTCCCCATCGTAGTACGACTTGCCCTTGTCGAAGAATTGCCCCTTGCATTCTCCAGTGTTGAATGCACATTTCATGCGCATTCTCATTAGGGGGTTAGGCAATCGACATCCAGCGTTTGTGGTAGAATGCATCGAAATGGTTCGTTGGATCATCGGAGTCACCTTGGTGTTGGGGACAATTATAGCATCCTCGGCCGGTTGTTGTTGTCGTTTACGTATGCTAGTCATACATATTTTCTTATCTGCAATAAGTCTTTCTATTTCGTAGACGAATGCCTCCTCTAGACATTCCACTAGTTGGAACGTGGGGCTTAGCTTGTCGTCTGATGGGAGATCTAACTCTCCATCGTCACGATTAAGAATCGTGAATCCATCCTCCTTTGTGGGCACTGGGATGCTCCACTTTTGGAACTGAAGGCAAGGATGGCGATCTCGCTTCTTGACCTTACTTGCTCCATTGGATGCAGCATTCATCCTAATGACGTCCTCTTCGTCGTACGGACATATTTGTCCCACATGTTTTTCACCTTCGAACCGAAAGACCGCGGGCCTAGGACCGTTTCCGATGTCGAAGAGTACGGAAACGTACTTGCATCCGTTTGGTCCGTTCCTGAGGTGAGCCCAATCGAATGATATAACTGACCCGTAAGGTCGGCCATCTTCCTTTGCCCTTTGAAACGCTTCGACCACGTCGCTTGCATTGAAAACTTGGCTAGCCATCGTCTTTGATATATATACATGAGGCTTTATCTAATAGGGTTATTGGATTCGTTTTTTTTACAACCCTTACTAACGAGCCGGGCTATTATTTATTGCACGTTCTGATCCGTTAGGTGGATTAGTTGTTGGGTAGTTGCCACTCTCGTGTTTGGTTCTAAGTCTTCTAATTTACTCAGTAGGTCGTTTTCTCTTACTTTGAGGAGCGGAGTAATTACCTAGTAATCTCACTTATGCGGAGTAATTACTCGTAGTAATCTAGTAAATTAGTAATTACTCGTGGTAAATCTAGTAATTTTAGTGGTAATGCATAGTAAATTTATAAGAATCGTGTGACAACGTATCCAGTTGCGAACACACTACCACCTAAGGCCACCAATTCGGCATTTTTCCTCGAACTAGATGGTTGATAGTTATCGGAGAGCTTTGGCTTTTCCGATTTCGTTTGCAGTATGTGATATATGTGGAGTTTTTTCATTGCGTCGATTCTATCGTTAAGACTAACGTGTGCATTGTTTTCTTTCCAGTGGTTCCAGGTGGCTAGTGCTCTTAGTCGTTTTTCTCGTTTTTCTTCGTAGGTGGCCATGTCAACATTGAATTTCTCCTGGGCCTTATCATGCCTTGCAATCTCTGCGGCAGTCGCGTTCGGCCCGCTAGTTGCTTTTTCGATTTCGTGTGCGGCAATACCAGCAGCACCGCTTGCTACGGCAAAAGAAACTGCCATAACTACTATCGTTCCCATGGCTTCGAACCCGTTACTCAGCAGGCTTCAAATACCCTTTTTCCTTTAGGTATTTCTTAGCAGCCAGGCTACCAGACAACACTGCTATCCACTTCACGAAGTTCAAAACGCTAGATGAAGGATCGTTAGTCAAGGGTTCCTTGATTGCTTTCTTTCCGATCCAACCGATACCTGAGGCTAGTCCAACCAATATGACAGCTTCCTGTATTGTATTCATAAGTTCGCCAACCATCTCGTCGGAACAACGTTTACATCACCGATATGTTGCGTAACTTCAAATGCTATATCATACCTTGAGTTTTTAGGCCGCTATGTTTGGTGGTTTCTTTAGTTCCTTTGTTGCCACCAGTAGATGTATGATAGTCGCCAGTCTCGACTCGTTGTGTTTGAGCGTATCGCTTATACTGGTAGAATAGACTCACCAGTGCTATGCATACTCCGACTGCTGCAAACGTGGTGGTAGCTGATATATTGGCTATCCAGTTTGGTTCATCGTTCTGACTGTCTATTGGAGTAGCTGCGTCGGTGGGGGCTTCTTTAGGTAGTCTCCTTCTTTCCGCTATGGCTTTACCGGCAGCGACGCGCTTTGGATTCTTTTCTTTTTTAGGTGCCGACGAGCTTGGTTCTTTCGTGATGAGGTCATTCGGTGGGGCTTCCATCTTGCAGTATGTCGTTAGGTCGAGTAACTTCAATTGCATGACTACTAGGTGGCGCATCTTTTAGAGGCTTATCGCTTACTACCACAAAGCGTTCTAATTCCCTTTCTATACTATGTCTCCTCATTGAGAGGATGAATCCGTAGATGGTACTTGCCCATGCCACGCCCGTTCCGATGTAGAAAGCTATGCTAGCTATGCGAGAGTCTATCATGTTTTCGTCTATGCGATCTAATATTTCTCTTTCGTCGCGTGGATCCGAGTCTTCATTCTGGTTTGACATCTTGCTGTATGTCGATAGTCGGTGTTACTTCAATTGGTGTAACGGAAGATGACGACTTATCGACTTCTATGTGATTAACTACGTGGAATATAGCGCTAGCTAGGGCTACGAAGCGACCTGCCTTAAGAGACACCATGCCAGCTAAAGAAGAGATTTCATTACGAATTATGCGATCTTCTCTTAAGTCCTTTGACAGGGCCGTTTGGGAATCTATTGGTATAAGATACGCGATTACGCGAGTAGCTAGGTTCATAGCGTTGTCGACTAAGCATCCTGCCACTTGTTGGGCCACAACGGCCTGATACCTTCTATATAGCATTTCTATGTCTTTCTCGGATAGTTTATGTATGTCTCCTAGAGAGTACGCCTTTCCAAGGTATTCCTTTGTTGTACCAGTAGCGGCCAAGATAGCGAGGGTTTCCCGATGATCATTTGATGTGTCCGAGGCTGCATCCACCGTCGATGCCACATCCGTTTTGCTGGATTTGAGTGCATCCATTAATTCGTCATCCAAATGTTTATCCATCTTACTTCAACGTACCGTGACATGTCGTAGGTGAAGGTATATTCAATACGGTGGAAAATGGATGTCGTAAACAGAAACATATATGTGCAAACTTAGTTTCAAGTTCTGATACGAATATCTTCTTATTATCCAATGATATGCCAGCCCCGTAGTCATCGAATAGATCCTTCAACCCCGGTGCACTTGCGATACGAAATGCCACGACGATTGCGCAGTTCTCACGAAAGTTCTTGCATATGCTTTTTTGCGTTTGCGATGATGCCCAAATTGAAATACCAATGTGACGTGCAGAAAAGGCTAAATCGGATATCTTATTGGTTCTTCCCTTAACGTCCTTGCTTGCCGCACAATCATCGAGGATAATGAGCGTATTCGTTCCTTCGAAATAACATGCGCAGTCACCCAAGGTGGCGTCGATATCATTCTGAGAAGGCGCTAGGACAATAAATCGTGGATCTCCCTTGCCGAAGCCTTCATAGGTCTTATTGTTATCGTAGGTGGGACAAATCAATACGATATATTCAAACTTAAAGCGAAATGAACCTCTCAATTGATCGACTATGAACTGAGTCTTTCCACAATTCGTGGGGCCGATTATGAGTGCATTAAAGGGAATTTGTTCTGCCAATGTATCCATCAGTTATAAACATTTTGTAGCATCCCCCGTTCAATAGTTGCCTGCGCATCGGAAAGCACGAATATGTGCATGTTCACAATACCTGAGCCTCCAGTGCGATGAATCCTAAGGCGAATGGATGCTCCAGCATCTTGTTGGGAAAGACCATCTCCATGAACTATGCTGGTTTGTGAGGTGCGACAATCGACGAGTACGGCAAACTTGTTCTCGAAGAATTTCTTATGTGTCATGGACGTGGTCGTTTGTCGGGATGACAATCCACAAAACCAATTCTTTGCAGACTTCCACAAATCCTTTGGTAGCATCCCAAAAGAATATAGAGCGTTAGGAATGCCATTGACGTGTACCTCTACCTTGGTGATTCCTGGATTTACGAACTTCTCACTATCTCTGGCGCCTGCCGCATGGGGATCCACGAATAGAAGAAGGATACCGTTGAGAGAGAAACGAAGGGTGTTCACGCTTTCAGATACGAGCGTGTCGGTTGATTGGTTGACTGAGACCGTTTTGTAGTACTCAGCGTGGTCGTACAGGAAGGCTTTTCCGCTGTCGTAGGTACTATTGGCCTGCACCGCGAGATCGAGACTTTCGATGACTTCATATTCGAGCTCAATGTTCGAAAGCTTGTATGTCCCTACTTTCGTGGTGTCAGATCCGACTATGACGTCCGTAGTTGGTGCCAGTGTCAAAAGGAACGCCAACTTATCTCGAATCGCATGCGGATAGAGGACACCATGAGTTGTGATAATGTCGTGATCGATAGGTATCTTATACGCGCTACCATATGCGGCAAGTGTTGCATTGTCGGCTGCATCCGATGTGCCTTTATCACCGGCAGCAGAGCGAAGTTTGTTAACATTGTCAGATTGAATGCCCTGCTCTATGCGGTTCTCTCGTTCTGAGGCAGATAGGTAGAGATCGCTATATACCTGCAATAGATCAGGTCGACCACAATCTTCTAAGACAGTAGTGCCCATTCTTACGACTCGTTTTGAGATTAGGCATCGGCCAACGTTGGCCACCAAGTGGTTGTTTGCGTGACCACCGGATAGAGTTATATTGGTACTGAGAGCTAAACTACCAGGTACTAGAAGTCTATTTTCGCCTATCGCGGGAACCTCTACGATCAAGGTTTCCCCGGGGTTTGCCGTTGATGGGGTGAAAGTTACGCGATGGAACACACGACTGGCTTTGAGGGATCTACCTTCTCTAGGAGCATAGTCGGGATTGAGATTCGTTGATAACATATTCGTTCCTGTTGAATGTATGGTCAATACTAATAGTGCGTTGATTGTTCAATATGGAAGACGCGATAGACTTCGATCCTACAACCGAAGAAGGTGGCACTGATGTGAATGATCTTACTCCCGAAGAATGGGCTGCGATTAGACCTGAGGATGGTGAGGCAGAAATGGATTGGTGGAATAGAGCTAAGTATAGATTCAAAAATACGACGAAAGGCATACGTGATAAGTTATGGAAAAATCAGAGTAATTGGGGAAGCAGCTCAGCTGAGTATATAGAATTGATAAATGTAGATGATACTGCGGGGACTACGTTAGCAAAAAGGGAACAACAAGCCACAGAGGCCTGGGACGAGATCCGTGCTAGGTTTCCAGAGGTAGACTCAAAGAAGGCTAAGTTCACCGCTAGTTTGGATGAATATGGTAGGGTCGTGGTAAAAATGAATAAAATGAATGCCAAAACCTACTTGCTGGATGACTTCGAAGGTCTAAAATTTCCAAAAACGATCAGAAATAGTCTGGGACCATCTGCGGAAGAAGTGATTAATACGAAAGAGGATACAGTCGCTGGAAAGGAGAAACAAAAGACTGACGAAATAAGCAAGATGGATTCATTAACTAAGGGGACGCCAAAATACGAGGTCGCAAAGAATAAGGTAATAGAACTAGAGGATCAAGTACAGGAGCTCAATGAAGAAATCGAATCCATCAAAGATCGTATGTCGCTACGAGACCGCGTGAAAGCTCTCTTCAAAAAGCATGGATTTACGGTGATTGGAGTGTTAGCCGTTGCAGGTGCCGTAATTGGTACCGTCGTTAGTATATTGACAAAAGGCTTAGCTGCGGTCGCTAAGGGAGTCGGTACGGCTTTGAAGGATCTTGGAAGTAAGGTGACTAGCATGTTACCTGCCGCGGTAGGTGCTATTGTGAGTTACATATTCAAGATAGCGAGTCAAGTTATTCCCTTCCTTGCCAAGAATGCATGGTTACTTATCGTAGCGGCGGTCATATTCCTAGTAGAGCAATATAAATCGTCGAAACGGCGCTAACGAAATATCATCCATGAGGCTACGCCGACCACGATACCCACGATTGCCAAATTGGTTTCGTGACTCGTTGGTGACACATTCTTGCGTGGCTTATCCGCCGTGGCTCCGCTGTCTGTAGCAGGTTTATGCGTCTTTGGTCGTTTCTTCGAAACGGGCGGAGCAGACCCTTCCATTTGGTCTGGTGGTGGTTGTTTTTCATCGAGGTTGATATTATCGTTTATTCCTAAACTTAGGCCTGGCTTATTCGACATTTTCAGGTAGTTGTTATAACCGACTATACTCTTTTTATTGATATTCATATTGCTGGGTATTAACATACAACCCTTAGCAATTGCTAGGTCGAGACGAGAGTTCGTGTCATTCAGAGCTTTGTTATATTGCACTAAACTATCCCAATCCTTTTCCACGATGGTATCTCTCAGCAGTTTTTTGAAGTCTTTCTGGACACCGGGTGACAAGCCTGGCGACCCTACGATCGGGACCGTTCCCACACCCTGGGCTCCTAGGATACAGAACACGTAGACCTTTACGGATGTATTAATTCGGACTACCCCAGCCTTAGTCAGCCCCTTGCCCTGCTGCGGAACGAACCAATTGTGCTGCTTTTTCGCCATTTCGTTGCGATAGAACCGCGTCGGAATATCGAGTGGCCCACTCGTATCGAACCCCCACGACTTATCAGGAAATCTTGCTCGGCGCAGGGCGAAGTTAACTTCGGCGACTCCAAACTCTCTCCTGAGCCTGTCGTATACGACTGAGTTCCATGGAACGTTGTTGTTCTTATTAAAGATGTTTTCTCTGGGGAGGGGGACTCCCAATTCAAACAGTAATCGCATGATTGTGTAGTACACATGAAAGCGGTAAAAGCTACGAATGTAATCAGTGATTGGTGCGTCATCTGAAAGATGGTCATCGAACGACACTCCACAGCCAGCCGTTGCGCACCAAACTACGAAACAGAATTGTTGTTGCCAATGCCTCATTGGTAGAGCGTCTAACCATTCTTGCGCTTTTTCGGACTTATCGTCTTTTTTGTCGTCGTTGTCGTTAATGGTGTCAGTAGGAAAATCAAACCCCAGCCCTAGTAAGATATCTCGCGGCTCCGACATGAAGAACTGATCCTTCGTTACGTAGATCTTGAGAATTCGCATAAAAGGGTCTATGTCTTTGGCATCGATATTCCAGGGAACGGCTGGAACTGGATACTTCGCGTCGGTCCTTTTGAATGGGAGTGGGAAACCCACAACTGCCACGCGTTTTTGCGTCGTCCCGTGTTGCGTAGCAACCAGTGCATCGTTTAGCTGTTTTCGTACATCTGCTGGTACGAGACCACCAATAAACCAATGTTGTCCACCATCGTAAAACATGATCCTAGTCTCGTACGTCGACTCATCGTGTATGTCAGACGCTGTTGTCCTAGCTGAGAACTTCTCGAAGTCGGCGTATGGATGTTTTTCCTTAAAGACCGCGAAAGCCTTTGCATTGCGAGGTGCGATATAGTCGCCCCAATCCCCTTCGAAATGAACTTTTCGCGACATAGTATCGCTGGTTTTCTTATCCGCGGCACCTGGCCAGGCTATTATCTGAGAGGGCTCTGCAAATGGGAATTTCTTCGATCAATCCGTTCGACTCACGTTCGATATTAATACGTATTAAAGTTACGGCGTACACCAATATCGTGAAGTAAAGAATATACGTTAGTATCATATCGAAGTAAACTTCGGACTTCTGGCTTCAATATGGTAATCTTAAATGTCACCACCACCTCGGCTGACCATACGGTCTACTTCGATCGATCTATTCTTATCAATAATATTTCGCTAGTTGAGGTCACTTTTGAGAACAGTTGGTGGAACCTAGAAACGGAGGCTACGTTCTCGTGGTCTACCCCCCAAAGCATAACACTACCATATAACGTTGCCGTGGGGCACCATGACGTAGCAAGCATACAGATCTACTTCAAGCCCGCAATTGCTGCTGAAATCATGCGATTTGTAGAAGCTCTACCGACAAAGGTTTGGAGCCTAATCGTAAAGAGCCCGATTCTCCTTAGCAGAAATATCTGCACACTGTTAAATATCGATAAAGGTGGTACGGATGATGCGACAATACCAGTTGGTAGTCATGAGATGAGACTACAAGATATCCACACAGCGTACGTCCACTGCGATGTGGTGAATTCCGATTTCTCACTTCTCGAGGGAAAGCGATCGCAAGTCCTAGCTAGCATTGAGATCCGAGGTGAGAGGTTTGCAAAGACAACGTATTCTGCGACGCTCCCACTACCTGTCCGAGCTCTAGGTACAACACGAAACAGCCTTCGTCTGACGATTCGTGATGAGAAAGGCAACGTGGTAGACTTCCGTGGTCGACCCATACGATACGTATTGAAGATTGAGTGAGTCATACGTATAATATGCGATGGCAAGCGATTCGATTCAAACAATTCCAACGGCGCCGATCTATCCCAATCTACGTTCATCTGAAACCGTTTCGTCTGGAGATAGCTTTCGGCTACAAAAAGTATGTGACACACTTGCTGAACTCGAACGGCAGGCAAAGCACTACGAAGTCGTTCGTAAGAAATATGCCCGAGCGCGTGGTATCGTTCACGGGGTTGCTGTGGCCACAGGTAGCTTGAGTGGTGCATTATCCGCTATGGCGTTGGGCTTGACGTTTACGGGGATCGGGATACCTGTGGGTATTTCATTAGGAAGCATTGGGTTCGTTTGTGCCGTCATTTCGGCCTCGATGTCTATTGCAAGTAAGAAACTTGGTATTCGCGTCTCGAAGCACGAAAAGACCGTTATGTTGGCAAAGGCTAAGGCCAATTCCGTGGAAGTCAAAGTCTCAAAAGCTCTAGCCGATGGTAATATTTCAGAAGCCGAGTTCGGAAGCGTTATCGATGAAAGATCGAAATACGAATCGCTCAAGCTCGAAATACGGCAAAAAAATAGGCAAGAAAGAGGGTCAAAAAACGTAGAAGAACTTCGCTCGGAGATCCGAAAGGAAATGAGAGCAAAACTTGGCAGTCTAGTGGGATAAGAATCAACATCTCCTATGAAAGAAACCACCACGGAGTCTATTTTAACTTCACTAAGAACATCGTATAAATTACCGTGTTGTTTTGCAGTTCGTATGCAAATTTCGAACCAACGCGTGAACGGCGCTAATTAACATACGACAGGTGCTTAAGACATAAGTAGAGTATTTTATCATCAAAAATATCGTCTGGCACTTATAGCCCCACGGGTTTGTCGCTGGGACTTGTGATCGAGATGGGAGCCGTTCACGAGTTCTGGTGTTCAAACCTTGGCGGACTATGTGTGGTAGACCGGCTTGTGTTGGGTAAGAAGCTCCCAGCCCAACACAAGTCGTAGCGCGTCTGCCGATGTGGCAGAAGTTAAAGTAATACAGTAGAAATCAGCGGCCAGAGTACAAGATACCTGTGTGAGAACCAAATGTGGTCAGAAGCTGAACTACAGTAGAACGAATACAGTGAAAAGCCGGGCCCGGCAAATAAATAAAAACCTCTCTAGGAACGAAAAGATGGCAAAGGAAGGAAAAAGGTGAAAGGTTCCTAGAGAGGTTCTGGTGACACCAGTTTTGGTATTTGGTTTTTTTTCACTATCAAATCTTTTTCTTCTCATGGTCTTAAACTAAATTCTCAAATGAGTATATATTGGCGGATGTCCTCGTCACGAATCAGCTGTTTTGGTTAAAACTCTCCCAAATTATTATCAATTAAACATAAACAGTACGAAGTCATATCACACGATGGCCGAGATAGTAACTTGCGTTTGGTTGATGCGTGGTAAGGACACGAAGTGCGGGAGGAAACCTTCCAAAGTGTCAGAATATTGTGCTCAACACAACTATCAGATACGAAGAGGAGCCACCCCATTCGGTCCATGTTCTAAATGCGGTAGTGGTTGTAGAACTAGTTACGGACTTTGTACAACGTGTGGTGCACGACGACAACGTGAACTTAGTGGGGAGAAACGCAAAATCAAGAATCGCTTCTCGAAAGTACTGGCAGAATTGAAGTACCGTAAGACTCATGGAGACGTAGAGGGTTCGCTAAGGGCTTTCGAATGGTAGTAAAAAAAAAAGAAAAAAAAGAATGAAGAGAGACGAAATGACAGCTTCTATTCATTCTTTTTCTTTTTTTTTGCCTCGAAGAGTCATTCGCGCATTTTACCGAGGGGACCCATCTTAATCGTGGATCGCTTATTTTTGCCTCGAAGAGTCATTTGCACATTTTACCGAGGGGACCCATCTTAATCGTGAATCACTTATTTTTGCCTCGAAAGAGTCATTCGCGCATTTTACCGAGGGGACCCATCTTAATCGTGGATCACTTATTTTTGCCTCGAAGAGTCATTTGCACATTTTACCACCTCCCACCACTACGACTATACGAACAGAGATCGCTTCAGGAGAGTCTAGCACTCGAAAACCAATGCGACGCCACGGCATAGGACGAAGGAAAGTACGTCGAATTAGGAATGGACAGGAAGCACCCCCCGCACAAATCGGTGTCGACATACTATATGTTAACATTATCTCTAATAGGTTTCACACTCTTGGATTTTTTAGGTGCTCGCGGGACAATTTGGACGTTGCGAGAGACCCTTATGATCCCAGTAGTATATATGTAGTCAAAAAAATACAACTTCTTTTTGTTGTGCAAGGAAGGCAAAAGTAGTATCTTTTTGACTTCCTTGTGCAAGTAGTATATATGGAGTCAAAAAAATACAACTTTTTTGTTATGCAAGGAAGGCAAAAAGTATTATCTTTTTGGCTTCCTTGCATAACAAAAAATTGGTATTTTTTTGACTCCATATATACTACTCATACCTTTCGAGTTTTGTAAATTGTGATTAGTTTTTACACTTTTTTAAATAGTGATTTAGGTCACTAAATCTTGCTTAACCTTCTCGTGTGACCTCAGCCTCTCATTCTACTGTCTCTCTAACCGGTGGTATCCAAACAGCGATCACGTGGTACAGAACATTCGCGTGGGCTGTAGAAAAACTTGGGGTGCCCCATGGTGCATTGTGAAACAAGTTCAACCCAGGCCTCTAGCTGTCATAAGCAAAAAAATACCTAGCGCTTTTCGTTCATGATTGCAATTCGAGGATCCGATGTTGTCTTCTACTTTTGCGAACTCAAACAGAATATCATTTAGGGGAAGAAAATTTAGTCGTCCAGAGGACAAATTGTCAAAAAAAGGTAATCATTTTTCATGTTTTTTTCTCGTTTTGGACGAGTGAACGACCGTCAAGTTCGAGCACTGGGTTTTCGGTACGGTGGATTGGGTATATACTTCATGGTAGTGTTCTGTTCTATATAGTCTCCCTGCATAATACTGTAAAAGAGTAGAGAAAATGATTATGCAGGGAGACTATATATGGAACGGAATACTACATGAAGTATATACCGTGGATTGGCTGATATCAGTCATAAATGACGTCACTTCAATGGAGTGTTTTTATATACTGCACGATTTTAGTGCAACATAGGAAATTAAAGGAGCTCATTCAACCAAGATGCATTGCGAGTCACTGTTATTGTTTTCATACGGGAAGCTACTTGAAATCGGACAGCTGCCAATCAGAAAATGTGATATCGGGCTGTTTATAAATAGAGTTTACGAGTTGAACTGAATGGCCGAGATCGGCCGATGATGATAAGCAAAAGGCTCAGCTCTTCTGACCTTTAAATTTCATGCCATTTAGGTCTGCGGGCCGATCAAACCAATGTAGAAAGGCCCTGGTTTGGATAAACTGTAGGAATTACGATCAAACAGTCGGCTACGGCTAACTGACCAAAGGCGACTCCAGAGTACATTGAATACTTCCCCTGGCAGGTGAAAATTCGGAAATATATGACTGAACACAAAAGCTAATAAATAAGGAACATTTTTCCCTAAAAATAATCAACTGGTATGCCCCTGTGAGACCGATGGAATATGATTTCTTTCAAGAAGCTCTCCGGAGCCATTATCGGGGGCCCCGAAAATGGCGGATCGAGAAATTTGAGCTCGCAATGCATATTGGTTGAATGAGCTCCTTTAATATTCCAACTTCGTGCAACTTCGTGCAACTTCGTGATTGGCTAATGACAGTGCTTTATTGGTTCTACTTTTTTCTCTTCTTGTTTACTTGTGACCACAACATGTTGTGCGCTCAGTTGGAGTAATAAAGGTTAGAGACTTTATGTTTCTATTTCATTGACAAATACAATGTACAATGTACAATGAACTCGAAATGTCTTCGGCCTTCGCCTCATGCAGAATTCATTTTTTTCGTTCATCGTACAGTCAGCACGTGTTTGTCATTAAGCATGTACGCCAGTAGCTAACCATTTGGCACTGCACAGAGTGACTTGGAAACCCCATACTGAGTTGATAATCATTTTCAGTTCCCTTACGCATGGATGTGTCAAGCAGTGTAATTCTACTCCATTTGAAGGGTGTGGCCATGTGCCTTGATCCCCTGTTCAACTCGTGGGTGTCATATACACCCTCTCCTGCACCATCTACATCGTCGTCAGGCACCAGGGTCGACAAAGATCCCAAACAAAGACATCAATCACTTCGACGCACCTCTGCGGGCACACCGAGGAAGAAAAGTTTTGCAAGGGGTAAGTTGCTTATATGGAGTAGGATGGATACATTACTTTCCCACATTGCATATTTTGGTACGTCTAGGAACAATAGTGAACTATTTGGCATTGGCTTCATTAAAACTTGACTGGGTATTGTTCTCTTTCTGGTAGGTTATGGCTCGGTAGCGTCACCAGCGAAAGACAAGAAAAGTGGAAAGGCCAAATCTGGTGACAAACGGAGTCTAGAAGGCATGGAGGGCACCGAAGGAAGGACATTTGAAGCTTGGCTTTTTGACAAACTGTCAATCATCACATCTTTCACTCTACAGGTTAGTCAGTAACAGCACTAAGGGTGGACCATTATATTTGGGGGAGAGGGAGGGTTGGGCAATTACTCGTGCAGAGGGTTGGAAGAAAGAAATCATTCCTGCACAACAAACCGAATAATGTTTTCGTGCAAATGCCGATTGTGTATTCTCATGAAAATAAATTATTGCAAGCTAACTGTGTGATAAAAACATTCTTAGAGCTTTCAGTCGTAAAAAAAATACCCAACCCCAACCCCCCTCAAAAATATAATGGTCCATCGTCCCTAACTAGCGTTACATGCCTGTGGTAATAATTTTATTTTTGTTTCGTTAAAATATATGAAACTGATGTTCTTGTTCATGTGTCAAGGTGGACGTCAGAAGTATAACTCTCTTCATACCCGAGAAACACGTTCCTCATGGTAAGTTTGAAAGTTAGTTCAGAATGTTTTGTATGAATTGAAATGTTTGTTGCTATTGACATTGTTATAGCTTGTTTAAGATCTACAGATATCTGCAATCTATAGAGAAAATAATAGTCTGTAGAAATAGAAGACTGTTGAAAGGATATCCACGTGAAATGGTTTCCTTTGTTTTGGGTTTGTTTTCTCCAACCAAATCCCAGTGCTTGGTGGTCTTTCCTCTACACGTTGTCTTGGGGGATTCCTTTTCTGATCAAAATATTATCGTAAAACATTTCATAATACCTGGACTTCTTTAAATTGAACATTTTTCTTTTCTTTAGTATCTGAGTCCCAAAGTATTGCCCACAACTACTTCTACCAGAGCCACAACAACAGAGAATCCTTCACATTCCCTTCAACCCTCGTCGTTTGCCTTCCCACGTTGAAACTTCACAGTGCCAACCACACCCACGTCCCCGTTAGACAGAACCTACCCCTACACCTTCCTGGCGAATCTAGGAAGGACTTGCTGAAGAAAGACACCCTTCCCTGGATTCTAAACGCTGAGAACCTGGCTGTGTATTCTGTACATCTGAGGAAGACCTCCAGAGACCTCGCAGGCGACCCAGTGGTGTACAGTCTTGTATCTCCTGTCGGCTCGACTGCAGTTTTGGCATCCGCTAAGACATCGACATCAACGTCACCACAAAGTGTATTACTTCCTCATGCGGGGCCGCATATCTCTAGAGGATCGACGAGAACCGAGAGTCGAAGGTTCCCTACGCTTGGATTCTGTGTTCATACAGATTTCGAACCAGTTATCGTCAGTTGCTCTAATAAACAGGTAAGTTGCTCATCCGTTTTCCTGAAGTCAGACAGTTTTATGCGGGCATGGTTCTTTTATTCAATGTTTTTTTGCGAGGTCGAGATGCATAAAGCATGTTTTTGAAGTCATAAGTTCAAGGAAAGTCCTAGATTTGATATTATCATAAGAATCTCATGTGTCCCGTATCAATTGCAGACCTCGATCTTAAGTTCTCTGTCTTCCAGATCAAGCTGATGACAAGTCTTGTAGAATCCATGTTCTTTACTGTTGTATCACAATTACCTACCGCTGACACCACTTCCGGTCACCCTGATTCTGTCCCGCCTACTCCTGGCCCAGCCCTGACGCGGACATTATCTCTGACGTCATCGGCTGTCGATCAAGTTGAGCAGAACACTAGATCGGATACCGAGTCGACAGCATCATTCACACAGATCCAGCAGGTAATACATATTCCTATGTTATCATGCTCTTTATGGTATCTTATGCTTTGAAATGGGGTTGTGATGTCATACTCTTGGGCGAGGTAAAATGTAGCTACTTACACGTATTATATTTGCAGTAATGCATCAGTCAATTCCAGTAATACCCACCCCCCCCCCCCCCCCCCCAAGGTTTAAAGTAAGATTTTACCTCTGTTTTCAATCCAATCTTCTCTCACTCTTGTGATATCCATGATGTGAAACAACGTCTGGTGTTTATACAAAAGCTCTCTAATATTCTTCTCCGTGACAGTATGGTAGGGCATTTTACACTACCGAAAAGAATTCTTGGAAAGAAACTAACCTCGTAGTTTCCCTTGTTGTCAAGTACGTTTACTACGTTTACTGGCAAAAGCGAGGACTTTGTGTCTGGCTGCAAAAGCTTGTGGGTGTATTTCAAGGCCATATTTCCCCGTTAATGCTAGTTTTGAACCTGTTGTTTGAACTATTTTATAAAGTCGAGCCCGACTCGTATTCATTTCACTCAAAATACTCGTACTCGAGGAAGATGTATATGGATGTGCCCTGGGGTGAGGCATTTTTCCTTATTTCTTTGGCTCCACTGTGGGGACTTGAAATTTGTTTTTAAAAATGTCTGGGGGTCGGGCCTGGGGGAGGGAGGGGGGATGGACATTGTTGGAATTGACTGGTGCATAAAATTCATAAAATAGTCTGGGTTTGTAACTGAGATTTGACCATCATGTTATTTTCTGCTGTTGTAGCCTTCCAATGATGTTAAGGTGTCGTTATGGCTGCAGTGGACTCTTCCTCGGTTCGTGGCCCACCTGTACAGTCGTAGAGCTCTCGGCCACATCCCCGTCTGTATCACGGCCGATCTGGAGGACTTGACGGCATTTATTGACTACCAGGAAACACAGTTACAAATGCAGTACAAAGTGGGCGCCTTTAACGTAACACACTCGGTTCATAGGTAAGACTACTTCAGCTTTACTGATAATGAACAATCGAGTCTAAAACATATACATTTCCAAATAACCATAACCTCATAAAATCTCATTTAATTCTTCCCAGAGATTCCTCCTGGTTCCCAGGCCCACGTGGTGGTATACTCTTCTCCTGCAAGGACATTCTATCCTGCAAGTCATCACCATTCGCTGCGTCCCCATGGCTATCAACAAGCGGTAGCCACCATGACAGTTCGTCCCATGGTCCACACGGCTTTCTCGCCGTCATTTACAAACGTTCCAGTCTTCACCTGAAGCGACGGCAATCCCCTTCCGAGAGGACTGGGAAGGAGCCCGTAGTGGAAGACTGCTTCAAAGAACAGCATGAAGTCAAAGTCAGTGTACAGCCGTTTGATGTGGTGTTGTGGACTCCAGCGATTGTAGCAGCTGTAGACGTGTTTGATCTAAGTCTCCTGGCAAAGTTCAAGTTTCTTAGTAAGCCCAAACCTGAGCATCGTACAGAGAAACCGGATGTCTTAAATTTGGATAAAGTAAATGGAGACCAGAGCGTTACGTACTCCGCCAGCCTTCTCCCACTCTTATTTGTCAACATGAGGGACCTCCGGATCTTTCTCCCTAATTTTAAGTCAGTTTCGGAAGATGGGGAGAACACCATCAAGGCAACGTCTTCCTTAAGTGATGACGTCATTGTTGTTCACCTGTCAACCGTTTGCGCCACCCCACATCCGGATAACCCTAACACCCGCACTGTACTCAATAAGGACTTGCATGAGAGGTTCAAAAGGTTTGGTCGGAGTTCACGACATGCCCTTGGATATGATTTGCATGAGGTGCAGTATCAAATGGACTTGACGGGATTCGGTGTCTGGTCAGGAAGATGGAAGGAGTTGTTTGGAAACTTGAACAAGGAGGGAGATGGGACCATAATGGATCAGAACCCTGCACTGGAATGGAACACACAGTTATGGTAGGTTCGCTTCCAAATTCACATGACCATCTTTTTTCGTTTCCGTACGTATAAACCATTACTCAGGCATTATTATGAGTTTAGAATGAGCATGATGCCCATTCCTTGTTCTGACATACTAGATGTAAGTTTGAAATCATTATGTTGGTTTGTCCTTTCCTTTTGTTTGCATGAATATCCAATATGTGATACCTTCTTCTTCTTCTTCTTCTTCTTCTTCTTCTTCTTCTTCTTCTTCTCCTTCTTCTGCTTCTTCTCCTCCTCCCTCTCCACCTCCTCCTCCTCCTCCTTCTTCTCTTCCTTCTTCTTCTTCAATCTACGAAAATGTTCCATTCTCTTGATGCCTCAGGCGTTCAGCGCAAGAGGTCCATATCGCTCCCCTAGTGTCTGGTTCAGACTTGAGGATAGTACTCGCTCCAGCAGTGTCAATGGAAAAATCGGCAACCCTCAAGATGACCACCACTACTGGCAGCATACCTATTTGTGGATGGTCTCTGGAGTTTAATGTCATTACAGATGTGGACTGCTTTCTAAGCAAAACTCAGGTATTCAGACACACTAGGACTTACTAGGTACTTATTGACTAAGTAGGAGAGCCGGACGGGAAAATATTAGGCTCGAGATTATGACGTATGGACCGAGCGCTGTACAAATGACCGAGAGCCAAATATTGGCCAAATATTCGGCCCGACCCAAACAGGTACGGCCCCTATCACGTGACGTTTGTAAACGGGTTTGCAAGGCACCGTACAGGTCATGATAATCGTACTTACTACAAACTGCTTTAAGTGATTATTGTGGATTTGGCTGAATGGAGCTTGATAATTGATGTTGTTGCCTTATCCCAACCACTGTAATCATATATACCGTTAATTGCATATTACCTTTCAGATTCAGCTCTTGCAGGGTCTCATTTGGGAGAACCAGAAGGCTGTGTCCTCGTGTGCACTTTTAAAAACTGTAGGGGGAATGACCTCTTTCCAGACAACAGCTAGTGAAGTGGAAGATCGGACACCATTCAAACCCACCACAGGAGACCAAGACTACTTCGACAGTGGAATAGGCAGCGGACAGACCGATGTAACAAGAAAGAGAGAACATGACCTTCGCTCCTTTCCAGCCAAGGCAAAAAAGGAACTGAGTATCGATCAAAGGCAATCGTCAACTGCTGGAATTCCATGGGAAGTGTTCCTGACGGCAAGGAAAGTCATGGCGAGGGTTTATCTCCAAGGATCAAAAGAGAGACGTCGTAGTTTTCGTAGTGGTTCAGCTTTGAGCAAGGGAGAGGTCCCTGGTCGATTTATGGCATCAGTGATCAAGCCCATACTGCAGGTAGAGGTGATTCATCCAGCAGTCACTATCAACACGCAAGCGCGTGGGCCTCGTGTTCGGGTGATGTGTTATGATGTTGGACTGAAGGGAGCATCTATTGAGCAAGGTAAAGGTCAGCAGCTCACTCTAGAAATGGGTATATGATAATAATGTCGAGCTTAATGTAGTACTAGGCTATATAAGTGAACATTTTACATTCGACAAGTGTTTCAATTCAATATGCTTTTTCTTAGACTGGCTATCCAAGGCACTACCGGAAGCATCCGATTACACAGCCGAGTGGTTCTCGACGAGTTTAGGTGATCCTGATCCTCACACCGGGGTACTACCATCATTAATGACAGTGGACGTCAGGAATTTCATAAATGGCGCAGGTATGACCAAAAATACGGAGAGAGCATGCTAATAGATTTGATTTTCTTGTCTTTCTGTTTGACCTCAGTAGCATTCGGTGTCCTTTTGCTATTGCTATAAAAGTACATTTAGTCACTTCACTAGCTCCTGGTAATGCTTCCTCTTCCTCGCCTTTGCCTTTCTACAGCCAATGTGTCCATATATCTTGGTCGTCCAATTCACATGACGTTAAATATAGACATCCTATCAGAAGTTACTCAATTCCTGGACGGCGTTGTAGTCCAGTCTGACATCCCGAGTACTCCAACAGGCTGTGACACACCAAAGGAAGGTACCACGTCAGCATTGAAATGTATTACTGTGGCCACAAGGGAGATATCTTTGGAGATGGCGACGGTTGCACATCCCGAGGATCCCAAGATGACAGTGTCTATGGCAGAAATCAGGGGTAGTGCAAGAATGAAAGAGAACCAAGGTAAGTTTGAATATTTCTAGAAGGAGACGTATGTTGAAATGATCGAGGGGAGGGGGGCTACGTAGGTATTGTTCTGATGTTATTTTAATTATTGAATTTCCTCTTATACTGAAGTCAGTTATGCTAATGAAGACCAACAAATGAAGACAACTTAACCAATAACTCTTTCCTTGATGTTCCTTTGCACATCATCATGCAAATGTTATATTGGAATGGAGCGGTGGAATTTATGTACTACTATCACAAAATACTGTAACCCCTGTAAGATATTTTATGTGTCAAATATTATAGTATTTTATGTGACGTTGTCAAATACTTGGTTAAACTGAGTTATTTCCGTTTTCTTACACCAGACACGTTTCTCAGAGTGGATGCTAACTTGGATATGGAGGGTCTCGAAGTATCGCTGCTCATGTGCGAGAGGCGTTTCTTTCTCATCAAACCGTTTGCATTTTCTAGTGAACTGGAAATGATTTTCTCACTACATAGTTTGTCCGGAGCTGTGCCAAGGTACTTTTATTTGTTTCTCACAGAACTTCATGAGCTTAAAGTGCCTATAATCCCATTTTTAAAAATCATTAAAATCGATTCTACATCAAGTAAATACGTGAATAGTAAAGTATTTCTTGATTTTGGTGTTGCATCTACGAGTTATAATAGTTCGTATTTGGAATATGGTAATTATGTCACAGGAGGCTATTAAAAGGTCTTTTCTTTTTCCTTATGAATGAAACTATTTCTGTATTATACAAAACATTTTGTAAAATCACTGATATAAGGCCCAAACAACATGGATGTGTAGAAAAAGGTATTTATCTCTGGCAGCAAGTTTTTGTATAATAAATGAGGCCTCCTGTGACATCACATAATTAGCATATTTAAAATAGAAACCTTTATAACTCATAGACGCAACACTCAAATCAAGAAATATTTGACTATTCACCTATTTATTTGATGTAGAACCGATTTTAATGATAAAAATGTGGGCTTCTAGGCACTTTAAAATAGGAACGAAAGGTGCGTGCACTGTGTATTACTGCTTGCATTATTTCTTAATAGCGCACACGAACGTGCTCGAAGTCCCGAAGTCCTTAATATAATAGATGAACATTCCTGGCTATAGGTTTGTTCTTTCTAACTTCTAGGTTATGTCTCCATCCTTGTCCTTGATTACCTGCCTTTGATGCTCTATCATAGAGTAATACGTTTTCGTTGATTTCAGCTTACCACAGATCTGCACAACGTTGGACGTTGGTCTCATTCAAGTGGACTTTGGTCAAGAGCATCTGAACTGCATATGTCTTCTCATTGAGTTACTTCAGCAGCATTTTGCCTCGAAACCAAAGAATGCTGATGAGAACCATGAAGAAAAAGGTGATAACAAAGACATACAGCAATATGGAGTTGACGGTAATGCGAGGCAAAGCTATGATGACCTCAGAGCTGGGCCCTTCAAATACGTGACGCTTTCAGGTGAGTGACGAGATTGAATTTTGTTTTAATAAATCAGTGCCTGTGTTTAGAAAAAAATGAATTAGAGGACGACTGTAAATAGTCCAGTTCGTAGTTCTTGAAAGGTAACCAAGCCTTAGCCTCGCATGGAGGCTGGAGTTGATAAAACCCTCTTATCTATGAATATGGATAGATTTTGATTATCATGCTAACTTGGTACAAGCCTCTAACTAAGCTGAGTCAGGTCCAGCCTCGATGTCACCAAATGCTTGGTTACCTTTCAAAATGGCGGACAACAACTGTTATTGAACGTTAATAGAAGCACGCGGAGGTTTTCAACATCATGACAGTGGCCACCTCTTCTTCTAAATCTCTTGCCAAAATCTTTCATATCTGTAGAACTGAGATACGTTTTACATTTCGAAAACGTATTCAAATGTAAGGCTCTTCTTTTTTTCTTGTGCAGGCGAAGTAGAACTTCACCACCCCGAGCCATACGAGATCATGTTTACCACTGACTCACGTGATCGACCTCCAATGATGTTGTGGAAATATCCTGAGCCGCGAGCTTTGTCAGCGGTAGAGGTATTACCGTTTCCCTTCACATCACCTGTTCTAGTTAATACACTCAACATGGGAGACGAGCTACAGGTATGAAGACCCAATGGGTAGAAAGTCGGAAATGCTTCCAGTGTCCACTGAAGAGCTTCAAAATGCAACTGTTTTATTTGGGAGCGTTGATGAGGCATAACCTATTTGTGGCGTAGAAATATGCCCTGATATTTCGTCCGCGGACATTATCTGATCCGAGAAGAGAACAGTTCCCAAGAGCGAAGCTCGAGGGAAACTGTGAGCTTCGAGGATCATATCATGTCTAAGGACAAATATCAGGGCATATTTCGACGCCACAATGTAGGTTATTGTTGTTATCGTCCTTCAAATATTTTCTTTGATGTGCGCTTATACGCTCACAGGGGGTGTATTTGCTGATATTTTCCGCTCGGGGAGAGAAAATATCGGGTCACGTGACGCATTCAACCAATCACGCGCGAGAGAAAATATTTGATGGATTATAAAGAAGGTTATTGTATTTATATTTTAACCTTTTAACCGCCTCACTGGAAAATATCGGGTCACGTGACGCATTCAACCAATCACGCGCGAGAGAAAATATTTGATGGATTATAAAGAAGGTTATTGTATTTATATTTTAACCTTTTAACCGCCTCACTGGTTAGCTCAGTTGGTAGAGCACGGTCTAGAGTGCGGGAGGTCAGGGGTTCGAATCCCGGCCGCGTCCTGGGGCAGGGACGTATAAGCCGTTGACCTTGTCTCCTTCTACTTCTAATCTATACGAGGGGAACGTGAAAGAACTTGTCGTGTTATGTCGAGAAAGAGTAGGGGATTGTCTCCCGACACAACAGAACTGAGGTACTAACAGTTACTCATGGTTGTAAACTGCACGGCAGGACATTGCGCCACAATAGCAGTCCGTATCAGAAAAATAACCTTGTCACGCACATTTAAATAAATCCATATAGAATTTGCGCTATATAAATGAATACCTTTACCTTTTTTTTACCTTTTAATTCTAACCCTAAACCAGATCTCCTTCGTCGATCCGTGAATCTAAACGTGAAATTAATTTGTGTGTTTTGAACGTGATGTCTTTTACAGTACAAGTCCCAGACAGGTTTTCAGAAGTAACTATTATGTAAACATCAGGAAGATCCTTCGGAGTTGTGATTTGTTGTCTTTTCCTTTTCATCCAGGTACCATGCGTTCTTAGTTACTGGGACAATCTCCAGAAGTCTTACATCATGTACAAAGAGTTCTTCATCTCCGAGAGCTCCTCCTGCATTATTTCGTTACCAGATCCCCTGACTGCAGAACCAGCCAGGGTCATTATCGCAGACGAGTGGCAGATGCTGGTGGATGCCACCGTAGATATCGAGTATCCCGATGATTCTAGGTATCGTATGAGTTGAAGGGAAAGTAGTATAGTAGGGTCAGTTTATGTATAGTTCTGGGAGACCTGGTGAATGATTCAAACCACGTCAAGAAAATGAGGTAACGTATTAGTTGTATGAAAAGTAGTATAGTACGGTCGGATTAATCTATAAATCGAGGAAACCAGGTGGATGAATCAAAACCACGAATTAAAATTTACATTGATCATTATCTATAATGCCAAACTCATTTTAAAATCGCCACCTAACAGACCTCTTTAGCTTGGCTCAATGTTGTTCTATTTCAAATCTTTGGGGAATAATATTCTTTGTGCGAAGTATTTCCATATCAATGTACCTCCTCATGCGTTAAAGTACATATAAGCCCTAGCCAGTTATCTTTGATATCGTTTGTACATGAAGTGGATAGTCCAACGGTAGAATATTTCTTGATTTGGGTGTTGCGTCTTCGAGATATAAAGGTTTATATTTCCAATATGCTAATGGTGTGATGTCATCACCGACATTTGCTGAAATTCTTTGTGCTTGTGAATTAAGCTATTTTCTAATTTAGAAATATTTTTTGGTAAAATCACTTTGATAAGCTTGAAATATAACTTAGAATTTAAAAATAGGTAATTTGTCTCTACCAGCATGCTTTTGTATAATAAGTGATGTCGGTGATGACATCATATCATTAGCATATTAGAAATATAAACCTTCATATCTCGTAGACGCAACACCCAAATCAAGAAATATTCTAACGTTGGACTATTCGTTTGATGTACAATCGATATCAAAGATAACTGGCTAGGGCTCATATGCACTTTAACCAGAAATAAAAGAAACAATACACAAGGGGATGGTCACGTGATCTGAAATGGGACAACATTGAGCCAAGCGAAAGAGGTCTATTGTACACCACACTACGGCAAAACGCTATGCTCCGCTGGCCGAAAGAACGAAGGCTCTGGTATCAAATACAAATTACCGAGGGCTTAAACGTTTTTAGTAAATAATTTTATAACTTAGTAAACTCACAGTGAATTACAAATTAAGAAAACTTCAACCTGTTAAAGTCTTAGGCTTATCTTTTAAGTAGTTTTCAATTTTTTTTGACAAAACAGTTCACAAATTGATACTTTTAAGCAGAAATTTTAAAATCACGGGTTATGTGCCTGTTGTTTCATTTCAGTTTTCGCGCGAAACTGGGGGCGGCCGCGCGCCGACAAGAAATAGCAAATACGCATGCGCGTAACGTTTCGCCGCGGTGTGATTATACACACCCTGGAGACCAGGGAATAAGCTTATTTGGGTTGCCTGTGTATAGACGCTGACATTTTCATCCGATCTTTGTTTGTGATGTCCCTTTGCTAAAGTAAATTTATTGCTGGGCTGAATAAAAAACGCTTTATACTATTAGACTGGGGGTTCCAAGAATTGTGAAGTGTATCTTGGCCTAAAAAGTGGCCCTCTAAAATTTCAAATAGGTGCTATCCCGGCCCTCAAAAGCTAATATGGGGATTGCACTAAGCGGTCACGTGACCTTGCAATAAAAAATGGTGCTGGTAGATTATGGATGGTAGAAATGGAAAGAGCGAGCGAAAATTAGTAACCCAAGGCAAGTTATAAGTTCATATCTTTAAAACTGAAGCAAAGACACATTTTTGAAATCTCCAAATTTAACAGAGTTTTTGAGGCTGGAGAGCATGGCTTGATTGACAAGGTCACGTGACCGCTTAGTCCAAGTCCCCTATTCCTAGATTAAACCATGTTCGTTTCTTTTCAGCACTGGCGAGGAGGACGCCGCGTCGTCATATAGCAGCCCATACAGGTCACTTATTAATGCAACATCACTCGCTGCATCCGTCAAAGTCAACTCCGTGTTCTCTCCTTCCCTTATCCCTGCCATCTCCGCCCAGGTTTCCCTTAATATGCTGGAGGTGAAACTTATCAATCATACGTACAGTAACGGACAGGGTAAGGCTGATAATTTAACCTTTTTGGGGGAGGGATGGAACACTTATGGTGCGCATCTAATTGCCTTTGAATCGCTGATAAAAAATATTTTTTCTGTTCCCTATCTAGTACTACCAAAGGTGCTGGACGGTTACATACTCGGCCCATCCTTACCTCCTGAGCAAGAATTTCTCCTGTTCACCCTGGAGGGGTTTAATGGCGTCATGAAGCATTTAGGAGGGAGGGGTGCGGCAACTTTGGTTCAGTCTGAATTTAATTGTCACTGTGAGTTGCTGGACTATGAAGACTTGACGTACAGGACACTTCTAAGTCCGTTTGACGTCAACATCACCGCTGCGCTGTTTCATGGATTGACCGTAAGCCGATAAAACAGCTAGCTTTGCCATATATATACATTTGTTTAAATATATTGAAACCATGCCCTTTTAACATGTCAACAATAGAGGCGCCTAATTTTGTTTCTTTGTTTTTTCGTATCTTTGTTTGTTTGTTTGTTTTCAATGTGCTGCGCTCATTTTGGCAAACCTTTCTGTTTCTGTCGGTATTGATAGTTTTGCGTTTTGTTTTTATCATAGGTGACTTATAAATCAGCGTTTGGGTAAATAAGAACGATTTAAGAGCATTTCAGTTGTCTTTTCAGTCCAAAAATAGAGCGGAATTTGCGAATAGTTATTCAAAAGTAGTTTGCATGCTACCTAACGGCTATAGTAAACAATTGGCATCGACAAAAGTGGTCGGTAAGTAGTCGGGCGACCACTTACCGACCACGTGCCGACCACTTACCGACCACGTGCTGAACACTTACCAACCACTTACCAAACTCTTACCGACCACTTTGTTCACAGTATAAAGGAAATAAGAAACTTTTTAGTAAAAACACATTCTATGAACCTTCTTGCTTCTGCAAAGCGCTATTTTGGTCCGTAGCTCTGTCAATATCAAATATATTGTTTGTTTTATGTAGGGGAAGCCAAGCGAAGACCAAGCAATGTGCCGGCCGGTGTGGCTGGAATCTGGTGTGGAGGTTGGTAAAGTGCTGATGCATGTCAGTCAGAGCATGGTACACACTGCAGCTGTTGGTGTCAGCGCCTGGACACAGAATAATGACAGAGAGGCGGACAAGATCCTCTTTAGTCATTACGTCATTTGTAATGATACCCAGGAGGCTATTAGGCTAGGACAGGTAAGGGGATCAATCACGGTTTCCCCCACCCCTCCCCCACACTTCACCCTAACCTTTAATGGTTAATCATTAATAAAACGATGCATATCCAAGGGAGAGGCGGGTGGGTAGTTTCCCAGAAACCGGGATTAAGCCAGTAAGGGTGTCTATCATAGTGTGCGTAAGTTTGTGTCCGTTTGTATCTAGTACAGGCTTCGGTTGTTCGGAGCCTCGTTGGTGCTAATCCTGGATTCATTTTAATTGAGGATTTTTGTTCGCGTGACAGAGTTGAATTACTAGGGCGCATTCGCGTGCCGACGCGGAAATCAGCGGGAATGTTGCTGTAAACACTATATTGTGCCAGTCAATGTCTCGTATTTGTAGTATTCAAAATTTAAAATACCCTGTTCAAAACATGTTTTTTCTTTGTTTCTGAAGGAAATGGTTTGAGTATTTGACAAAACTGTTATTCTTCACAGAAAATATTATGGTACTCGCAAAATTGTAAATTCCCGCCATTTTTTTATACGCTGCCTCGTTCCTTGTCCCCTCGCGTCACGTTTTTCAATTCTGTCGGTTCACTTAGTAATAGTGTCTTTCTGCAATCTATAACACTTTCTAGACATCTACAATCTCGGACAAATTGAGTAGGAAAAAAAATCCCCCCCTCCCCCCATTTCAGTGATGAGAGCGTAGGCAAACTGAAATGGACCATGATTTAACATCATTGAATAGGGGGGAGGGGGGTCTTAATTTTCCAACTAAATTGACCGAGATTGTATTCAGAGCGTTAACGTGACAAAGCCACCAACGTCATTAATTATGAGAGTATCTGTCAGTAAGATGGCGCGATAATTTTCGAGGGTTTTACGGAATGACCTAATTATATATATGACAACGCTTCTATATTTCAGCTTAGAAGTGCATAAAAAGGGAGGTTTGCGGTACATAAAAAAACATCAACCTAAACTATAAGACGAATTTTTACAACCTTGAACACTGTCTCTGTATATATGATGGTATTTAAAAAGAAAATCGACTCGAACACACGAGCTTCTGTAGAGCATTTAAGAAACAACACAACTCTGACCTTAGAAGACTTTGGAAGGCGATGTAAAGTTTCAACTACTACCGTTTTCAGAATAACTAATAAGCCTAAAACTGCAGTGATAAAAAAGAAGTCTCCTTGCGGCAGGCGGCGAAAGATTTCCAAGGAACAAGAAACATTACTCGCTCGTAGCGTTGAAGATTTAAGAGAACGAGAGGGCGGGGCATTTTCATCAAGACGGCTCATGGAACACACGGGCATTCGTAATGTGAGTGATCGCACTATCCGTCGCGTCTTGAACAGAAATGGCTACTTCTACCTTCAAGCGCGTAAAAAGGGCTTAATGAACAAAGCAGATAGGCAGAGACGGGTGGAATTTGCCAAAAATATACAAAATAATTATTCTAAGGATGTTTGGACAAACGAAATTGCATTTTACTTAGATGGAGTTAATTTTATCTACAAAACAAACCCCCTGGACCAGGCACGGGCTCCTAAGGGAAGAATTTGGAGGAAAAAGTCAGAAGGCCTTAACCAAGGGTGTCTGGCAAAGGGAAGTAAAGTAGGAACTGGAGGAAAAGTGGTCAAGATGATTGTGGCTATCAGTCATAGCAGAGGAGTAGTGATTTGCCAGCAGTACGAGAAAATGAATGCCGAGTATTTCGAATCGTTCATTGACGAACACTTTGATGGTTTGTTTCATCGGGCTGCGAAAGGAACAAGCCGGCTCTGGCTTCAAGATGGGGATCCCTCACAGAATAGTGCAAGAGCTCGGGCAGCCATGCTTTGTGCCAATGCTGATCTTTTAAAGATACCTCCCCGAAGTCCAGATCTGAATCCTATCGAAAATATTTTCCACATTATATCGAAGAAGTTGCAAAAAGATGCATTATGTCATTGTATCACACGCGAATCTTATCAGGAGTTCAGTGATAGAGTACAGCGAACAATTACCGGAATCTCAGTTGAGGTGATTGACAAGACTATAGAGTCTATGAACAATAGGATTAGAGAAATAATTAGAAACAATGGAGAACGGCTGAAATACTAAAAGAACGCTTATACGGAAAAGTGGTATTCATGCTTCGTGTGTTTGGGAACCCTGTGCTTTCGACTACCACCAGCTAAGGCCTGTAAATATTTCTGTTTAACCCTCAGTTCCAAAGAGAGAGAAAACACGATTTAGAACGGTTAAACGTGGTTTTGGGACGATTTAAGAAACGTTTCAGACTTTTTTTACGTTTTTTTACGGTTTATACCATAACAATAAAACATCGATGTAGTTTCTCTTATTACTAAAAAAAAACGTTAAAAAACGTTGTAAATCGATAAAAATCGCTCGTAAACCGTGGCATATCAAGCCAAATGCCATGTAAACCGTCCAAAATATTCGTAAAACCTTATAGCTAGTAGATCAAAGAAGAAAATGGGGAAGACAGTAAAATCGAATAAGGTCTTTTTCTGATACAGTCTTTTCTGGGTAACTTACAAAAACAATTCAGCGCGGTGGCGCAGTCGGTTTCTCTTGCGGCGCGGCTGAGAGACCATGCCTATGGACGCGGGTTCGATCCTTGAACAAGACGGATTTTGTTTTCACTCTTTTCTTTTTAACCAGCACATCATGGCAGATAAAGATATAGACAGACATACAAATGTATAGTAACGGTCTTAATACATGTATTTCTAACTGCGGCCTTATCAGTGTCCGGCCGAAAATACATGCAATAAAGCTTAAGAAATAACGTATAAACTAATTGTAGTGATTATATTGTTTGTAATAATCATGGTTAATTCTTTCAATATAATACTAGGCATTCAGCCCGGGTCAAAACAATAATCCAGAGTTTCAACGTTGAAAAATGATTGAGGGATAATCTGCTCCGCAAAGCAGTCTCGCGCATAAAGGAACTGTGTTGGCTATGTTCTGGAATTTGCATTCTAAACCGAAAGATCCGCCACCGAATCAAAAACAACAACAAAAACTACAAGCTTGTGTACTTTCATCTTTCCCCTTCCCTTCTGAGACCCATTCTATTTTCATTTGTTTGTTTTCCTTCTGTATTTTACTTGCTTTTCTAATTTCCTTTCGCGAACTATGATCTGTGACCTTGTCTGTAACGCCGTTTAGCCACTGTTGACAATCTCGGACAAATTGAGTAGGAAAAAAAATCCCCCCCTCCCCCCATTTCAGTGATGAGAGCGTAGGCAAACTGAAATGACCATGATTTAATATCATTGAATAGGGGGGAGGGGGGGTCTTAATTTTCCAACTAAATTGACCGAGATTGTAGCCTTTTGTTCTACAAATAATCAACCGAATTCTCGCACCACAGGTTGACACGGACGAGTCCATTCTCCTGTCGAGTCGTAACGTGTTGTCGTACTGTTGGCGCGCACCTCGTTCAGTAAAGGCAGACCCCAGGCTCCACGTGTGTATCGAAGCCGAGGGGGATTGGCGCTGGTCCGAGCCGTTCGATATTGATGGGCTCGGCGTGTGTTCACGTACCATTCATCACAAGCTGCATAGTGCAACACTGTTCATTGATGTCCGGCCATTGTCTGGTGTTCAGAAACAGGTAAAATTCGTTTATAATAGCGATATCATTCTTTTGGCTTTTGTATCATGATGACTGAAAAAAAGGTCATTGTTGTTGGAAGAGGCATTTCACTGTGTATACAACATTTATCCGAACAAAATCTTGGAAAAGTGTTATTGGTTTTGCAGATTTACAATTTATTTTCATGAACATATTTTAACCACATTTTGCACACGTTTCTTCTCTTGGTTTCTTTTAGCCTTCGGCACACGAGTATTACTACACTATTATTATTAGTGGTAGTGGTAGTAGTGCCAGCTCTACTGGATAACTCGGTCCAATGAAATAACAAGCCATGCATACTGTTTTTTTTAAGGATGTTGGAATGTAGGTCTAGGTTCTCTTGTGGTCTAGTTCTCAGTCTCTATTTCTTACAGGTTATCATCCGTGGCGGTCTCCAAGTTACAAGCCGTTTATCTATTGGTGTTGATTTACAAATCTTGAAGAATCCCTCGCTCAGTTCTTCCCACTCAGAAAAGGCAACGTTTCAGGTAACTCATGCTAGTCTTTTCTTTTTCAAATACGGTGGAACTTTGCTTGCGGATACCTCCCGTAACCGGACACCTACCAGGGTCTTATCTAGTGGGGGAGAATGGGGGAAGTTTCTCCACCAAAGACTCAAACTTATCCGTACCCCCCCCCCCCCAAAAAAAAACGTTTTGCTAATAGCAGTGTGGTGAATATGTTGCATTTAAATATACAATGTAACTGTTAACTTTTCATTGTAGCTTCCTAAAATACACGAGATTCTTATTTTCAAAATTGTTCATGGGTGCATGCCCCCGAAACCCCCCAAACCTCACGACCTTTTCCCACTCAAAGCTTCCTCACCAAACCAAAATTCCTAGATGGAAACCTACCGACATGTGATCCCAATGGTGTCCGGGAGATTCGACTGTACAGTAGAATCCCGATAAGCCGAACTAAAGGCAGTTTCCCTTGGATTTGCTGCTCTCTGTTACAGTAATTTAACCCGGAATAAGACGGACAAGATTATGAGGACAATTTCGTACTGATTTACTCCCACTAACTCGAACTCATTGTACAGCCGTACTTTGATGAACATCAATGCCAGAAAAGATTTTCGAAAACGCTTGATTATGAATCCAGTTAATGTGAGTGTATGTACTATTTACAATAATACGCGTTCGTGATAGAATGTTCATACTGTACTATACCGCCTCACTGGTTAGCTCAGTTGGGTTGGTACAGGACGGTCTAGAGTGCGTGAGGTCAGGGGTTCGAATCCCGGCCGCGTCCTTGGGCAGGGCCGTTTAAGCTGTTGGCCTTGCCCCTTCCTCTTCTAATCTATACGAGGGAAACGTGAAAGAACCTGTTGTGTTATTTTAAGAAAGAATAGGGGATTATCTCCCGACACAACAGGTACTAACATGCTAATGTACTAACAATCACTCATGATTGTTAACTGCACGGCAGCACATTGCGCCACAATAGCAGTCCGTATCACAAAAACAACCTTGAGAAGCGCATTTGAATATATTCATATAGAATTTGCGCTATATAAATGAATACATTTACCTTTTAACCTTTAACTGTATTGACAAATTCTTAATCCAAGGGATTATGACTGGCTTAAAGGTCCAAATTCTTGCTGTTCAAACCTCTTAAACGATCACGTAGTGTTAATTCTAAATTTGATGCCGCATTCGATATCTCAAACTCCCGGCGTTATTCGTTCCCCTGAGGTTTCGAGTTTGTTAAAATTCTACTGTAATTGATGGATTTATGTCGGGGATTGTCTCTTAAGTACCATTTGTCCTTCATAATAAGGTGCTTCTTTGCTCGTTTCTTTTAATCATTCAGGTTTATGAAGACATCTCACTATCTCCCCATACCACCCTTCCTTCGCGAATTGTCTCCCATGCGGGATTGGCGGGCATGCGCCTTAGGATTCCCAACACCACCACATGGTCCGAGGCACTGCCTCTGGAGTACGCCGAACGTGGAGATGGCAAGGCACAGCATCTAATCGTACAGGTGTGTGGGTTTGTCTAGTATTTTAAGTTTCGTTTGTTTTCTTTGGATTGTTTCGATCCTGATCTATGTCAAGGTCTTACATGCTTGCCATTCCTTGCTTCGCTGTTATAAGAAAAAAACGGACATTAAGCGGAAACCTCTACAAGGCGTTACAGAGCATTTATGTTGAGCTCTTCCAGAAGGGATAGAGCCAGTGGAGAAGTCATGATTTGTCTATCACTTCCCTCTTATCTCGTAAGGAATCAAACAAACGGCAAAATATAAGAGAATTGGCCATTATGCTTTCAATAATTTTCGCATATCATTATGTCCAGCGTAGCAAGTTTAAATAACATTGACAAGTTCGCATTGATTTCTCATAGCTCCTTGGCGTCAAGGATTTCCAGACATTTTACATGTGGTACAACGTGGACAAAACACCTTTTAATCAAGTACAGGTAAGAAGTATAGCTATCTTTTTCCTGTATCTTTTATAACACTCGGAAATAAGTGTTTTCCAATGTCAATCATACAAAACGTGCCTTTCAGATCACGTTGTCACCACTGTTTGTCATGCGAAGTCATCTGCCCGAACCAGTCCTCATGAATGTTCTCACGGCCAAGACCAATGCCGCCTCAGCTTTGCAAGTCGTTGGGAAAGGTCGAGAGGAGGAGATTCTGGACCTGGCGCCAAATTCGTGGCATCATTTAACGTTCCAGTTCGCAAGTGGTGGGAAACCATCAAACCCCTCCGTACCCCTCAACTCGACATTGATAGATCTTGCGAATAGGGTCAACCCCGACTCGTACGACGAAGTGGAAACACCGCTGGACAAGATATGGCCGTACTGTAATAGCTACCAAAGGGAGAGGTGACTCATTTTGGGTTTTTGATGGCTTGCTTTGCAAATTAACTTTCCACTTAAACGGTCACACTTGCTCATTCCTAGACACAAGTGACATTGTTATTGTAGTAGTTTCTTGCGTTTACTAATTTCATTTTCTCGTGCAGACAAGATGACCAGAAACCTTCCTCAAAACCAAGCGACGCTCCTCTTATTCGTTATGTGACGTCACCAGGGCTCCCAAAGGATGCTTCTGTCCCAGGAAAAGACACCTCGGGAGGACATCTAGGCGTGCCACCCATTCCCGATATACAACTGCAGTGTCGTGTGGTGAAGAGGTGGCGTGACCTCAGTACGCTCCTGATAGACATCATACCTTGGTGTCTTCTAGTTAACAATACTGTAAACCAGCTATACGTCATGGACCTCGATACGGACGTTGTTATTGAGTTACCAAGGGGACAGACTATGACACCACATAGATTCGGGGTAATAAACACAGTAAAGAAAGAAAAATAATAAGAAAAGAAAAGCTCAACACCTAAAATGGGGTGCCTAATGATACAGGTCAAATACGTTGCGTGATGGTTAAACTGTAAATTTTAATAGGCCGTATGCATGATGATGTCACGCTTTTGTCATCACCACCAAGCCTCACTTTTGTGTTGAGAGGAAATGTGCCAAAGTGAGGCTTGGTGGTGATGACGAAAGCGTGACATCATCATGCATACGGCCTATTAAAATCTCTTTATGCTTAGTGCAATTCTCTTAACTGAAGATACTAAAATACAGATTTTTAGGCCGATTCCTTTTTTACATTGGGCGTGTCTTTTACTTTTCCAGGGCAAAGTACAGTTCGGCACAACCTTTCCTGGCTCGTTGTCCATTAGTTGGTCTGAAATCATGGTTTTTCCTGGGGAAACACAAACCAAAGCATCGTCAACGCCTCCAGATAAGTCAAAAGATGAACCTGAACATGTGACTATTTCATTAGCCCACGTGACCGAGTCTAGCCAGCCAAGGGCAGCCAAATGGGTAGTGACGTCACGGTTGTATCATGGAGTGCGAGTAGTGTCCGTTGAAGAATACTTCTGCATCATTAATTGTACTGGTAGACCTTTGGTTGTTTACCCTGCACTGGCTTCATCGGGGAAGAAGGTAAAACAAAGTAGACGTTACACAAATATGAGTGCGATTTCCAAATATGATATTTCATAATTGTAGGAAAGGAGAGAAGCAAACGTATAATAACCTTAAGGAGTAACAGTCTTAAAAATATAAATATTATAATAAATATTAGAACTGACAGTCTTGTCAGAGGCAAGCTTTCACAATCATGTTTTTTTCTGCAAAATCACGCCATCGCAACCGATATTTAATTTAATTCGTTCATGTTATATTCAGGTCCCTATCGAGGTACTAGCAAGACAAAGAGCTTTCAGTGTACCTTCTGACTGCAACAAAAGGGTTCCTATTGCAGTCTGGGACGTGGCCTCGACATCAGCCGTGGTACTCGATGAAATAGGCAACGCCTTTTTAGGAGAGACGTCTCCTCTCTTGTACCTTGCCTTGGAACAGGGAAACCTTGCTAAACAAGAAAGTCAAGTAGAACTTGATGATTTAGAGAAACAAAGTAGGGAGGTTTCAGCTGAAAGAGAAATGATAGAACGAAAGGAGTTTAAAAGACAGGCACAAGGACTAGAAAGACAAGGTAGCAAACATGAGCACGTGGAAGAGAAACGCATGGAAGAAACGGAGGAAGATAGGCACATTCAACAGGAAGATGTAACTACGTTCTCTACGGTTCGGCAGGATGAACTGGTACTTCGAGAAGAAAAGTACGAATACTCGATGAACGATCTCTACAGTAAGCTGTGGTCACAAGCGGTTCTTGTGAGTCGTGGTGCTATGCGATCCATGATACCAGTCACCTTACCTAATGAAAACAAAACCATCCCAATTGTTTTCACAACACGTGTCCAATCCGGTGTTGTTAATGTTGTTGTGGCACTCGATCCTTCTCCTCGATTCGTTCTACACAACGACTGCCCTTTCACTCTCCAATTTGGTCAAGCTACTTCTCCGCAAAGTCCTTCATACCGCAAAGGCTCACCCGAGAAGATCGTGGTCGTGGAACAAATGGACCCATTGCATGAAGTCCCAGAGGTTTGTGCATTCAGTTCGATGTATTATGAGCTACCGATAATGAGAGAATGGTTCAAGACATCCAGCGACCTGCAAAAGTTACCAGAAATTCACATCCAAGCACTTTATGATGTCACTGTTGCAGTAATTTCTGAGGAGGCTGAGGCAAAGGTTCAGCCTGTAACAACGACTGAAGTTCCGCAGGGATGGAGTTACGGGTTCGACATTAATACCTCTTGCCAAGTGGTCGTGAATCTACCTGGGCGTGGAAGGGTGTTGGTTTCTGTTTCCAAATCGAGGCTGTGCACTACCCTATGCATAAGTCCGTACGAAGATGAGCACAGCGTTGTCAGCCTGTGCCCGGAACCTTCAGCCCCATCGTTTGACATTGAAGTTTCCATTTCTCAAGTCGGCATCTGCGTTGTTGATGAAGTCAGTGATATGAAAAAGCCATATGAGATTCTGAGAGCAACAATTGATGACCTCGTCCTTAAACACGCACTGAGCAATACAGAGGATGGTAGTTTACCAGCTCTCCCTGAATTCTGCGCGAGTGTAAAGTCATTCCAGTTAGACAATCAACTGGAGGATGACCTTTACGAGTTTTCCGTAATTGTTACACCCAGTGAAAAGAAATCCCAAAACCAGAGCTCCATGCGCAAGAGGTTGTCTCCCCAAGGCAGTAACGAGTCTAAATCCATTCTCAAGGTCTCAGTTAGATACGAATCTGGAGAAGGAAGTCGTGGCACGTTTCTACATTCAGTTGACGTAGCTCTTGAGCCCTTGACTCTCTTCGTCGAAGACACTTTAATTTATCGCTTGGTGAGGCTGGCGGAGTCGTTCCTTCCACCAGCGTTAGAAAGTGTAGCGAGAGGTGATACTCATTTTCAAGGAACAAGAACAGTTCTCGAAGAATCCCATTCAAGTTTAAACCCATTAATGATAGGCCAATTTAGAATCCAACCCGTGAGCATCCATCTAACTCTCCATGCTTCCGTGAAACTTTTTGTCGCGATGGATGACACTCCTCTGTCATTTGGTGAATTCCAAGTCTCTCCAGTTTACACCCAAGGATCTTCTTTCGCACAGAACGTCTTATATCACTACCTGTCTTCTACTGTCTTCAAAGTTGGGTGGCTGTTGGGATCGTTAGAGCTGCTTGGTAGTCCTGCCGGTTTGATTCGCAGCTTCAGTCAAGGAGTTGCCGACGTTTTCTATCTTCCTTACGATGGATTAACGCGCGGTCCCAGTGCCTTCGTGTCAGGAATGTCTCGGGGGATGTCGTCGTTCGTACGGCATTTTTCCACCGGAGCCTTGACGTCGGTTACGAACCTCGCGTCGAGTATTTCTAGAAATCTTGACCGCCTCTGTATGGATGAGCAGCATATTAGATTACTTGAAGAGCAGAGATGTCGACGACCAACACAGTTTATGACAGGTAAGACTTAACGTGCTGTCATATATCAAATACCTCCAGTTTTCAGGTCTTTCGTAAAAGGGAGAACCTCACAAGCTTATCAGTTTCCTTTCCTGCAATCCAATTCTAAATTTAACAAATTAACAAATTAAGGTAATCAGGATCTGTTAAACTAAAGTCACTTTTATTTATAGAGGGTTTAAACACGTTTACCGGCTAACATGTAGTTCAGTAATCTAACACGTGGCTCCTCTCTTTACTTAGTCCTACGGTTTTACGTCCTTATCCGAGAAGACGAGAAGGTCTAACCATTTACTGTTGGATTATGTAAAGGCAGCACCTTATACTCAGTTATTTTAAGACTCTGAGTGTTGGTCCGGCCGGGTTTGAACCCGCGATCTCCCGCTCGACAGACCGGAGCTTAACCACTTAGCTAACCGGGTGGCGGAGTTTGATTGCTGTACGTATTACTTCAAAGCTGAGAAGCTCGAGATTGGAGGCCATTTTCTGGGTCATTATAAAAATGGAGTTTATATGTGAAAAGACGATATCCAGGGCCCGTTTCAATTTGTATGTGCCGCGGGGGTGGGTCAGGGTTTTGAGCTCAGTTTGGGCAGGTAGGGTCAGGGTTTTGACCTGATTTGGGCAGATTTGAGTTTTATGTGGGTGCAGTCAGGGTCGTAGCCTGATTTTCAGACGGTACGAGGTCGTCCGCTCACTTCCTCCCCCTCCCCGTCTGATGGACTTCATAGACTTTCGTGTTCCTGACGTCATCAACCTTTGTTTTTACAATAAGCCAATACGAACACGCGTAAGAATTGAAGCGTGAAGTGTAGAACAGTCGTACAGTGGCGGCTTTTACTAGTTGTATCTATCAGCTTTCATGCACTGGAAAAAACATTCTACAGCTTCAAACTTCTGTCGATTTTTCAGAATGGTATCCTGTTTGAGCTGCTGTGGTTCTTTGGAGAGCAGGAACGTTTTAAACTGAAGTTTGCGTGCAGTATTTGCAGGACAGTGCATGAGAATGCATACAAGAAATATCAGCCTCGATTCCTGTGAGTGATGCCGTAAAGTGATGACTGTGATCTTAGAACTTTTACGCTTTTACTTTTATTTTTAAAACGTTTTGAAGCTTGATATGTATGCCGATTAGTCACACGAGACCCTAAAGTTGTCCTAGTGTAGTTTTTTGGTATCAGAGATTGTTTTAACCAGACTTTTTGTGCAAAGTTTAGATGCCATTGCCGTACATGAGCTTACGGAGTGTGTTCATAATTCTGAAAACAAAAATATTCACCCAAGTGCCATGAAACTTTTTCCATAACATACTTAGTATGTGTGTTTACTCCTGCAGAAAAATCATAATATTCTATGAAAGATTTGGTCTTCTAAAAGCCAAAAACCTAAGAGAATGTTTCAGATCGAATGCATGAGATTTGTAAGCGGAGGAAGATTAGTGATTTACCAAAGCCCGTACGTAGATTTACAAACACTTCGTTTCGATGAATGAACGATTCCAATGCTTCCTTCTGCTCTGGATATAGCTTCGAAATCCTGAAAACTTTACAACTTCGGTCAACACACTGCTCAAGTCCTTCCCCAACGCCATTTAGAAAAGTATGCGAGCACATTCCTTAAATTCCAGGCTTTGCCAAAAGTGTAAAGTTCGCTCTGATTGGTTCAAATTTTGACGTCAGGAACATGAAAGTCTATGAAGTCCATCAGACGGGGAGGGGGAGGAAGTGAGCGGACGACCTCGTACCGTCTGAAAATCAGGCTATCAGGGTCGGGGTTCAGTATTTTTTAGGCATCAGGTTTTTTCCCCCAAAAAAGGGGGCAATCAGGGTTTTGGAGCTCGCATGGGGTCAAACAGGGTCAGGGTTTGAGCCTCTTGGCCTCACATACATACCCATTTTTCATGTAAGTACCCCCCGGGCCCAGGACACGTTTGTGCATTTTCCCCCGTAGTTGTGTTTAATGTTTCTTATTTTAGTACTATTTTCCGAGTGTACTTTTGTTACCCATTTAATTGCGTCAACTACACTTAGTATTCCTTAAGTATCAAAACCGTATCTTACCTTACAAGCAGTTGAAACATATAGCAATGGTTTCCACTACAGCTCTGTCAGTGGCGTAGCTAGCCTAAAGGCCCGGGTCTACACATTTTACAGTCTACTTGTCTCATTACAAATGAATGTTGGGCTTGAAGAGCTGTCGAAATACACAAAACATGATCTGAAAGTGCAGGAGAAGGCATTTGCGAAAGTCTAAATCTAAACATTTCCCCGGACCCCTCGAGAAGAGAAGGTTGTTTGGGCGTACACATTTTATAACCTCGATATGCCTCGGTTGGTCAATACTTTTTTCCATTTTGCTCTTCTAGGCCTCACTCAAGGACTGAGTGGCTTCGGTCTTAGTCTCCTCGGCGCGGTAGCAGGAGTGGTTGACCAGCCTATTCAAGGCATACAGCGAGCCAGCGATATGAAGCAGGCGGCAAGCGGTGTACTCACAGGTGTCGGAAAAGGGCTTCTTGGAGTAGTTACCAAGCCTCTAGGAGGCGCCATGGAGCTCGTATCGCAGACAGGGCAGGGGATTCTGCAGGGGACTGGACTGAAGCGACATCCAACAAGAATGTATCCAGTAGGAGAGAGTCTGGTGACTAACACAAGAAACAGCCACTTGAAGTACCTATGGTGAGCTAAATGCTTATTAGTAGACATTGAATACTTAGAACTGCTTCGTACATCTCAAAACCGTGCTATTCGAGTCTCATACTTTAGAAAGCCAAATGTACAATTCCAATTAGGTCCGTTTCGCATTAAAAAGTACCGCTGTGTGCGATGACTGCAGACGCAGTCTGGTATAAAATATTCACAAATACCATCGAGAAGGTGAAGAAGTTGAAACTACAACAATACGAAGAGTTGTGAATCGCCAATCTTCTTGCTGGTATTTAACAAATCGCATACATTTTTCCATTGTCCGTACTCTTATTGATCATAGAAATTACGTCATAAAATGTTCAAAACTTAAATGCACTGCAAAGTTTTGAACATTTTATAGCGTACTTTCTATGATCAATAAGAGTACGGACAATAGAAAAAATTATGCGATTTGTTTTTTACAACAACACAACACTTTTAGCTTCAAACGCAGTCGAAAAGTCCAAAACGTAAACACGTCTTTATGCTTTCCCAAACTATATAAAAATACCTAAGCTGCTCTAAACTGTTTGTTTCTACTTAAAGAACGTTATGTAAATATCCTGAATAAGAAATTTTAATCACGAACTAGAAGATTATGTCTTTAATTCAAGACCATTTCTCAGCTGTAGTTCTAAAAAAATCGGTCGAACTTGTCACAAAGTTTATCACAATTCGCCGAAAATACATTATTTCGACTCGAGAGAAAGCTCAAATTTTGACAAATGGTATCACACAAGGAACTTTGACTCACTGACTAACTTTTCCCAGTGATGAAATCCTTTTAAACCCTCATTTTCTTGATTTTTGGAACAGATGTGTACACAACTTGAATTCACAAATCGTTGCAGGAACAGATGTGTACACAACTTGAATTCACAAATCGCTGAAAGCCCGCTTCTTAAGCCGGCCACGCGTCTGTTAAAATATTACATGTGAAAATTAGCCAATCAGATTGCGAGAAAATTGGCGGTTGTTGTAAATGATTAATGTTTAACATCAAGATGAGGCTAGTGATGAGTAAATGCGTCTGCAGTTATCACATCCAGCGGTAATTCTTGGAGAACTAGCAGGACTACAATCCTGCAGTGTTTCTGTCACCCCTCTGCCGTGTACTATTCTTTAAAGTGCCTATAACCCCCCAAAAAAAAAATTTAATTGAAACTTTAAACTTTAATAGGAGGCTAAACCTCAATAGTATTTTTTTTACGGCGTTTCAAAGTTGAGAACCAGAACATGTGGCCGTCAGTTTTCAATTCCCTTTGGGAGCCTGGAGACCAGTGGCCTGTGACGTGTATGTAGTCAGGCGTTCGTTCAATCCCATACAAACGTCTCTTATTTCTGCGACTCTTGCAAGCTCACCACATGATAAATATCCAATGAAATATCACCAAACTTGGTAAATTTACTAATTTCGTTGTGCTCTTCCTTGTGATGGAGTTTATTTTCTATTGATTAGACTATAATAGGAAGTTTTTCCTTTTTGAATTCTTTTTCTTATTCAGATTTTCCAACTCCTTTGAGAATACCAAGACAATAGTCTAAATTAAAGGAACAAAAGAAACCGTGCAAAGGATTCTGGTAGTTGTAGTAAAATGCGCCCGATTGACGTCATAATTCCAGGCCCTCACCAAGACTCGCGCTGACTTCCAACTGGAAACAGGAAGCCCAAAACGGATGTTTTCGCTAACTTTGACGCCAGTAAAATCGTCGAAGTTTAGTTTTTTCACTTTTATTTTTTCGAATTCTTTTTCAGGGCGCTATACAGAATAGACGTCAAAAATATTTTTTTGGGGGTTATTGGCACTTTAAGTAGGTGTTCCATTAATTTTTTCGTTTTTATTCGTTTTCAGGAAAGTTCTTCATTTCCAAATAGAGCGGAGCCTCCTTCTTTGCATGGATGTGACAGTCGTGACGTCTGCAGGGCATGACTACAGTGGAGCAATACTGCTGACCCCGAATACACTCTACATCGCGAGCCTGTCTGTGGACGCCATTCAACAAACACTAAACATCCGGGACACAGAGCTTCGACCAGACGAGGAAGACAACAGAGGCGTCGTCATAACAACCCAGTTTACCAGCAGCATCGATGATGACGTCAGTGACATTCTAGAGACCGGTGATCTGGAAAGAATGAAGCAGTTTCTTCGTGATACACAAACATTCGCACAAACGTTCGCACCAACGTCCTCAGGCGAAAGCGCTGATAGTCCAGAGTCTGTATTCAGCAGTAGGTGCTTGCTGATTCTTGATCCCTTACTGAGACAGACTCTTATCTCACAGTTCAAATCTGCGAAGTCGAAGTGTATTGCTGAGACGCGGTTGTGAACCCTACGCAAAACGTCATGTACTACTAGTAGGGGAAGTGAGATGTTTTTTGTAAATTAGATTTTTAGTGATGTACTTTGGGATATTAGTTTTATGAAGAAAATAGACAAAAATCAAATGGTTAATGTATTTCACGGTACGAGAAAAACGTTTATCGTGTAAGTTATATTTAAAATGAATGGACACATGAAACAAAATGAATACATATTTTATCAAATAGATATCATGTCGTCGTGCGTCTGTCCTCTTATTGATGCACCGATGACGTCACAACGTAACGAAAACAAATATATATGTTCACGATGGTGTTAGAATCAAAATATATCATTAGTTTTCAGTAATATATCTTCCAGAGTAATTGAGAAAACAGATTGACCCAGATTTTCTAACAGAACATTTGGGCATGCATTTATCCAGTAATTGACCATCATCGTATGTACCAGTTAACACTAGCTCAACCAATTATAACTGCAGTTTTCGATACATTAATTGCCTGTGCGTAAACCGTTAGTGGGACCTGAGGAATAAAGTTCCTTTTTCTGTTGTTTAGTGTTGTTTGTTTAATTAGGCTGGCCAAGGTCAGTGACATTCCCACGTGGCCGCCGCGTGATAGGTCGAGGAGGAACGCGGGCTCACACGAACGGCTCGAGGTTAGAAATAATCAGGAAATTTCATTTTGAGTCAAAACATGATGTTAGTGAAAAATAGGAGAAATAGAAATGTTCATGTGGATCCAAATTTAAATACGTTTTTTTATTATTTTGGTTCAATAAACCTATATTTCAACTGGTATACGGCGGCCATTTTGAATCCTAAACAATGAAAATCTATTTGTTATTGTTTACCTACAATCCTTTGTAATCCAAGATGGCCGTGTCTATTTAACAATGCTCGAATCCTATTTAGTGCCTTCCATAGAAACCTGCCAAAACCGTGTGAGTAATCAGATTATCAAAGTGCGTTCGACATTTTTTTATGAGCAAGGATTGTCAGAGACTGAAAGTTGCCACTGACGGCAAAATACTAGCTATTTATGACTCTCTTTATAAAAAAAGTAAACAAGTAACACGTTCATATGCATGTTGCGAAGGCCCTGTTAAAAATGCTAAATTGTATACCCTGCCTTTGACCGAGAGCCCGAAAATAGTCTCCGTATAGTTTTTACTGGATTGTTCAGCAGGATTACAGGCCAAGTTCTCGGCTTGTAGCTCAAGAAATGTGTTTTGAAAATGGACTACAAGTAGTACACATTTTGTTCAGGCTTTGGTAACTTCTACCTATGACCTTTCTGGACAACATTGATTGAAGATATGTTTATATTATGAGCTTAACTTCTGCTTCCTCCAATCCGGTGAAGTAATTAATCTGCAGTTAATTTCACCACAGGGAACCCAACTCGATATTTGTGCATGTTTTAAGCAGAATATACTGTTGATAGTGTAATTACTAGACCAGCTAACGATTCATGCGCAGTTGTACAAATCCTTTGTTTATTTCCTGATATGATGGTTCGACAAAGTTTGAAACGTCGAACTTTTCATGCGCCGAACGCAATCCATCGTACATTTACCCACAATTCCTTGCGCACGAAAAACTTTCAATCCGTTATAAAATCGCGGTAGAGAGGTTTTAAATCTTAAAAACAACCAAGTACAAGTGTTGTTGCTAATCCACTGGTATTGAAGAGAATAGATGATTTCTACGTATTATTTTGACCCTGTTAGGTTCGCAAGGGATTGTGGTCAAAGGTAAAGCCGCCATCTTTCGGCACGGGAGATTACCACAAACAAACCTTTGGCAAACCTTTCTCACTCAAATTAAACTCGTACTATGTAGATTAACCTCGGAAACTAAGATCAGACCTAAGACCTCCAAAAACTACATACTTTATTTATACGCGGTAAATCATCAGTACAATAATAATACTAAAAAATACATAATAAAAAGTATACACTGGTATGCATGATTGCCGCGCGTGTCGGAGCCCAATTAAGAAAAATGCCATTTCAGCTTCTTGAAAACCCCCAGGGAGTTACACACTCTTAAAGTGCCACTACGACGAAAATTTACCATTTCGATTTGCCACTTTTTCAGTGTCTATAGGTCAATCAGTATTAGAAATATCCGAAATTGTAAAAAATATTCCCAAATGGGCATCTTAAACCACAAATTTTAGGAGAGTTTACCGGTAAAATCCTGCCCGCCATTACTGGAAGCCGTTCCCTTTGTTCAGCTTTAAACAAAGGTTTATTCACCGGAAGTGATGTCATACACTTAACACGACAACCTCGTGGCGCGAAATAGTGTGCATAAGAAAGTAGCCAACCTCGCAAAGATAAATATAACTTTCTTCTTATGTACGTGAAGACGTTTTTAGTAGAAATATGCCTCCAGGCGTTGTGTTCTGCAGGCGAGCGTTAAGTGTATGACATCACTTCCGGTGAATAAACCTTTGTTTAAAGCTGAACAAAGGGAACGGCTTCCAGTAATGGCGGACGTGTAGATTCAATATTCGGAGCTAAAAAAATAAGACTTCCTGTCGTTGTATCGAAAAACAATTTGAACTGGTAATAATATATGAACTCTACTTTATGAATATGCAAAAACATTGATATGTCAATATTTGATCGTATATATGGGGCACTTGTATCATCATTTACTAGGACTGAAGGGCTTCTCTCGTAGTTTATTGAGTAGCTGGTTTATTTAATTACCGCTCCCTTAGACTTACCACAAGTCGACCACTTTTTTCGATAAGTAGATTGGTCCGTATTTCTCTGATTATTTTCTATTTCATTATTAATATTTTAATAAGAGTATAATAATATTTTAATGAAGTTGTGTATTCATCTCGTTTTTATCTTATATATAGTTTAGAAATTTAGCTTTTTATATAACTAGTTTGTATTGTCAGTTATTGAGGGCCACAAGTTTGTTAGCTTTGCTATTTAGTGCTACCCTCTTTAAATAAAGACTTTATTGTTATTATTGTTAGTGGCACAAGGGAAAATGAGAATGTAAAACTTGCAGTAAGGAGCGTCGAGTCAATGAGGACGAGATTTTTATATATGGCGCGGCATAGTTTTGAGGGATACACCTTGTGGTGTTTTGGGAAGAGGGTTGGCCAGACACACTAACCGAAATGTTTTAAATGACTTGCTGTTAAAGATTCCATGTCCTTCGATGATTCATAGAATACAATAACGTACCCCGGGAAAATAATACGGCCGCCATCTTGTCCCACAATCTCTTCCGAAGGAGATGAAAACGCGAGCTTGATTTCTTTGCAAAGATTTAAGAAATTCAGCAAACGGTAGCAAATCGATAAATCATTCGGAATGTTACAAGACCCCAAACTCAGCCTTTTTTGCCATATTAGGTGCATGTGTTCGCACTAGGGGAAAAATACTTAGGGACTTAGGGAAAAAATACCGTGTGAACGACTAAGTAGTATATAGTACTGAATAATAGCGGTTCTGGACCACTTTTCACTTTTGGCTGGTTTGATCACTCGTCCCCTCGTGATTTGGGTGCAACGGCTTTGGAAAGGCAATGGGAGGCTATAGCATCTAGCATCCACTGCAATGTGGTATTGCTCTCCAAACCCACCAAAACCCTATATTGTGTGTATTTGGGTCACACAAGAACTAGGCGCGTTGTGGGAGTTTCCAAAAAAATACGGGAGCCAAACCCTAGAGACTTTGGAAAACAGGTATCTCCCCTTGTGGGTTTCGGCATTCGGATTTGTTGGAGTTCCTATCCATGCAGTGATGTTGGATTGCGATGGGGAGACGATCCAAACAAAACTACAAACGTACAGGAAGCTCGAAGGAAAAACATTCTTGGTAAGGTCCAAGGCTCCATTTGCCAGATCCAAAGCTGCTACAGAACCCAACGAAGGACTGCGACCTTTGCCAGATGGAGAATTTGTGCGATGGACTTGGAATAGGAAGTTTTGGAAAGGCCGACGAAAAAACTTTGCCCTACCCCATCGAAAAAATTCCCAACACAACAGAAGTGTGTCTAGTTTCGACGAGAAAAAGGGAAGCGATGCTGTGGCAAGAGAACATTATTCTCGAGGAAAACGATTGGAGGGCAGCAATCGAAGAAAGGCGTCAAAAAGCCCAAAAGGCGCTACAAGGGCATTTGGATAGACATTCTACCTTAGTCGAAGATGCTAGACAAAAATGTTGGGGGCAAGGGATCGAAAAGAAGCATTGGAAGAGGCAATACGAAAGCTTCGGGGTTTCTTTCGGCAAAGAAACACACACACAAACTAGTGGGGCTGTTGGATGAGACGCCTTTGCAAGTGCGTGTCCTCGCTTTCCAATCGATAGCTACCACCTATGGGCAGCAATGCATTTTGGCTTTGTACATCGAGAGAAAAGATGTCGAACTGTATTGGACCCCAAACAATCTATACAACGTCCCACACACGAGCGAATATGCAAGATAAACATACAGTTGTCTCCCCGACTATGCTCCCTTGTACGTCTTTTCGATTGTCTGGGTTTGGGGAGCCTTTCTTTGGAGAACGAAGAGCTCCCTTAGTGGAGAATATATATTGTCGTACCAAAGCAAATCTAAGGAATAGTCGATATGGAGCAGGAGCTCGAATGAAAAAGAGAGATAGAGGAAAAGGAAGAAATTCGACTTGCAGATGCCTCCAGGAGCTTGGGATCTATGGAGAAGATCAACGAAAAACTGCAACGAGGTGACCCCAAAATAGATGAACTTCCTCCTTTCGAATACCACATTTGTAGATACGCAACAGCAATCTATCGAGGCAAGCAAAAGTATGGATTCGAAATACAACTCGAAAAGGGCTACCTCTCGGAGACCTTTTGGTCGAACTACTTTGTGGAGCGGGAAGTGGAAGAAATCCCGAGATTTTGGAAAAAGCAATACTACTACGAACCTTGGGAATAGGAACAACTCCAACAAAGCACAAATCTATGCGCATTGCTCTCGAATCGGCCACAGCAACACACCATGAAATGCGAGTCGTTTCCTGTGTATCTCGGAAACTGTGTGGTAGGTTGGAAGACCTCGAGCCTCACAAATATATAGTCTTAGCCTATACAACCTACACATATGGCGGCAAAACCAAATACGCCATCGAAATCGAAAAGAAATGTATCTATCCAACTATTTCTTGGCACTATGCTACTTTGGTGAACCAGACAGACCAAGAATGGGAGATGGTTGTTCCTGGAGCCCATATAACCAGGAGCGTCCATCCCGCATACTAGCGAGGCGCGTTAATCATTGGCATTTTAAATAGGATTTAGTCTTGTATTCCCGTAAAGCAGAGAATGTTATACTATACCTCAGTAATTAAGCCAGTAATAACCTATGCCAGAATAGTATGGTCCAGCTGCAGTAATAAAGATAATCTAGCTAGGGTGCTGAGGCTGCAAAAAAGGGTTGCGACAATATTTTAGACGCCAAACCTCAGTCACCATCAGTTCCACTGTTTAACAACTTAAACTGGCTACCATTTTACGAAGAAGTCAAAGTAGCCAAATGTACACTTGTCATTCTGGACGTACTAGATACGCAGACACAAACTTTATTTGTCCTTCTTTTATACGTAAGACAGAAGGTGGAAGAACTTTTTCAGTGAGTACAACCAAGCTATGGAACAGTCTGCCTTTGAACTTGAGAAAGCTGCCAAATGTCCACCCATTCAAGAAATGTTATCAGAAATACTTACTGAATGAGCAGCTTTCTCCAAATCATTTTAGACCTTAAAATATTTTATTTTGTCGTTCTTTTAAAAATATATTTTTTTGAAATACATTAGACCTTAAACACGAAGTTCCGGTATAAATAGGTTAGCCCCTCCTCTTTTCACGCATGGCGAACTCGAATTGCTGAGCAGTGAAGAAAGCAGTATCGCTTCACCCATAACATCTATGATTTTCTCATCTATTTCCTTAAGTTGTGGCGGTGGAGGACCTCCCCAGTCTTCCTTGCTTCTTTGCGGTTTGAAGCCGATCCAAACAAAACTACAAACGTACAGGAAGCTCGAAGGAAAAACATTCTTGGTAAGGTCCAAGGCTCCATTTGCCAGATCCAAAGCTGCTACAGAACCCAACGAAGGACTGCGACCTTTGCCAGATGGAGAATTTGTGCGATGGACTTGGAATAGGAAGTTTTGGAAAGGCCGACGAAAAAACTTTGCCCTACCCCATCGAAAAAATTCCCAACACAACAGAAGTGTGTCTAGTTTCGACGAGAAAAAGGGAAGCGATGCTGTGGCAAGAGAACATTATTCTCGAGGAAAACGATTGGAGGGCAGCAATCGAAGAAAGGCGTCAAAAAGCCCAAAAGGCGCTACAAGGGCATTTGGATAGACATTCTACCTTAGTCGAAGATGCTAGACAAAAATGTTGGGGGCAAGGGATCGAAAAGAAGCATTGGAAGAGGCAATACGAAAGCTTCGGGGTTTCTTTCGGCAAAGAAACACACACACAAACTAGTGGGGCTGTTGGATGAGACGCCTTTGCAAGTGCGTGTCCTCGCTTTCCAATCGATAGCTACCACCTATGGGCAGCAATGCATTTTGGCTTTGTACATCGAGAGAAAAGATGTCGAACTGTATTGGACCCCAAACAATCTATACAACGTCCCACACACGAGCGAATATGCAAGATAAACATACAGTTGTCTCCCCGACTATGCTCCCTTGTACGTCTTTTCGATTGTCTGGGTTTGGGGAGCCTTTCTTTGGAGAACGAAGAGCTCCCTTAGTGGAGAATATATATTGTCGTACCAAAGCAAATCTAAGGAATAGTCGATATGGAGCAGGAGCTCGAATGAAAAAGAGAGATAGAGGAAAAGGAAGAAATTCGACTTGCAGATGCCTCCAGGAGCTTGGGATCTATGGAGAAGATCAACGAAAAACTGCAACGAGGTGACCCCAAAATAGATGAACTTCCTCCTTTCGAATACCACATTTGTAGATACGCAACAGCAATCTATCGAGGCAAGCAAAAGTATGGATTCGAAATACAACTCGAAAAGGGCTACCTCTCGGAGACCTTTTGGTCGAACTACTTTGTGGAGCGGGAAGTGGAAGAAATCCCGAGATTTTGGAAAAAGCAATACTACTACGAACCTTGGGAATAGGAACAACTCCAACAAAGCACAAATCTATGCGCATTGCTCTCGAATCGGCCACAGCAACACACCATGAAATGCGAGTCGTTTCCTGTGTATCTCGGAAACTGTGTGGTAGGTTGGAAGACCTCGAGCCTCACAAATATATAGTCTTAGCCTATACAACCTACACATATGGCGGCAAAACCAAATACGCCATCGAAATCGAAAAGAAATGTATCTATCCAACTATTTCTTGGCACTATGCTACTTTGGTGAACCAGACAGACCAAGAATGGGAGATGGTTGTTCCTGGAGCCCATATAACCAGGAGCGTCCATCCCGCATACTAGCGAGGCGCGTTAATCATTGGCATTTTAAATAGGATTTAGTCTTGTATTCCCGTAAAGCAGAGAATGTTATACTATACCTCAGTAATTAAGCCAGTAATAACCTATGCCAGAATAGTATGGTCCAGCTGCAGTAATAAAGATAATCTAGCTAGGGTGCTGAGGCTGCAAAAAAGGGTTGCGACAATATTTTAGACGCCAAACCTCAGTCACCATCAGTTCCACTGTTTAACAACTTAAACTGGCTACCATTTTACGAAGAAGTCAAAGTAGCCAAATGTACACTTGTCATTCTGGACGTACTAGATACGCAGACACAAACTTTATTTGTCCTTCTTTTATACGTAAGACAGAAGGTGGAAGAACTTTTTCAGTGAGTACAACCAAGCTATGGAACAGTCTGCCTTTGAACTTGAGAAAGCTGCCAAATGTCCACCCATTCAAGAAATGTTATCAGAAATACTTACTGAATGAGCAGCTTTCTCCAAATCATTTTAGACCTTAAAATATTTTATTTTGTCGTTCTTTTAAAAATATATTTTTTTGAAATACATTAGACCTTAAACACGAAGTTCCGGTATAAATAGGTTAGCCCCTCCTCTTTTCACGCATGGCGAACTCGAATTGCTGAGCAGTGAAGAAAGCAGTATCGCTTCACCCATAACATCTATGATTTTCTCATCTATTTCCTTAAGTTGTGGCGGTGGAGGACCTCCCCAGTCTTCCTTGCTTCTTTGCGGTTTGAAGCCGCTTTCTTTTTTTGTTTCGCTCTTCAAGGTCTTCCATTTCTTTTGCACTTCATCCACCGACCGATCGTTGCCAGACACAGCCCTCACCTCTTCGCATACCCTCTCCCATGCGCGTTTCTTCTAAACATTTGTGTCCGTGTTATTAAGGAGTTAAATAAAATTTATTTCCTACTTTGTACGGCTTCTACCAAAACCGCTATTTCTTGTTTGGTAAAATTGGGCCTTCGTCTCGCCTTTGCGTCCGCAGCCGCCATAACAACTGATTTCGCGAATGACTAATTTAAACACATAAATATTAATTAGGCCATATATAAGGCCAGCGTAGCCTGCCAGCGCTGATTGGCGTTTTCATTGTAATCGATAATTTCACGGAGGCTGGAAACGTAAGATATGTCTTAGCTGAGAACATCTTAGGAGTACCCTAGGACAGAGTTGCTGAATCGCATTTACGACATCTCTTAGGACAGTCACACATTTTATATATTATGACATGTTATGGGAAAAGTTTCGTGAATCTGGCCCCTGGTTATGGCTCCTGGGGCCAGATTCACGAAACGTTTCCTAAGACATGTTATAAGATATAAAATTTGTATTTAAATTAGTCATTCGCGAAATCAGTCGTTTTGGCTGCGGACGCAAAGAGGCGAAGGCCCAATTTTACCAAACAAGAAATAGCGGTCTTGGTAGAAGCCATACAAAGTAAGAAATAAATTTTATTTAACTCCGATCCTTAAATAACATGGACACAAATGTTCAGAAGAGGCATTGGAGAGGATATATGAATAGAGGTGAGGGCTGTGTCTGGCAACAATCGGTCGGTGGATGAAGTACGAAAGAAATGGATGACCTTGAAGAGCGAAACAAAAAAGAAAGCGGCTTCAGGCCGCAAAGAAGCAAGGAAGACTGAGGGAGGTCCTCCACCGCCACAACTTAAGGAAATAGGGGACAAAATCTTAAATGTTATGTATGGGTGAAGCGATACTGCCTCAACAGGATTTCCTCTTCCAAAACCAAGGGATTGGCGCGATCTCGAAATACTCGTTCCCGTCCGTAACACTCGCCGACGTTGGAGCGCCAATAACTTGGCCGCCATTTTTGTTTTGTGTTTAGGATCTGTCCTAAAAGTAGGAAGTGTTCGTGAATAACACTTTTGTCCTAAAGTCTATCTTAGGAGGCTCTTGTGTCCAAAGACACCTTCGTGAATCTGGCCCCTGCATGGTCTGTGAATCAGCACATTCCCATATCAGGTTATTTTAGAACACCTGAGATGAATAAATCCAATACCCCCGAGCGGAAAGCCGATAAAATGTTTTTTTTTTTTTACAATGGAGAGGTTTTCTCATTGTACGCAATATAACAATATCTAGTTTCATAAGTTCTATGTTTGCCTAGGCTCCGAAGGGGGTACTCCACCATGTTTTGCTTGGGTGTCTGAAGGCTCTTGTTCAAGCGATAACAGAGGGAATAACAGGAGCTTGTTTACAGAAGCTGACAGATATCGCTCAGCTTTATCTTATCAGTGTTTATGCAGTACATTTTTAAAGGCTTTGCAGTATAAGTACTTTTCAGTATACTTTTCAGTATAAATACTACCCAGCAAACATAAGAGAAACCCATGCTGCACTTCAGGCATATTGAAGCAAAATCGTCTGTAAGAATATACCAGTCATTGTCGCAGCCTATTGTCTTTTTACTAGCTTAATCCCGGGGGGAGGGGGGGGGAGGAGGTGGGTAAGACAAGGAGTGGGGCCTTTAACAGGCTTTGACATAGGCTGCCTATCCCAGGGTGGGGTTATTTTTAGGAAGCATAAAGAAGGTAGGGCAGTGGGATGGGGTATTTTGATATTATTGACCAAAGGTGTTATTACAAGGGTGGGAAATGTGTCTTTTTGGTGGGGGGGGGGGGGGGGGAGACAATGTCAAATCCCCACCCCTCGGGCTTCACATTGATATGGGCACCAGATAACAATCAATCAATCAATCAATCAATCTTTATTTAGACACGGTGTGGCTCATCAGGTAATAACATTTGGAGTAAAAGATATAATAATTATATTAATTATAGTGATATAAACTACTACTAACATTATGAAACTAATAATATTGGTTTACTAAAATATTACTTATAAAAAACTACTAATATTGGTTGCTAAAAATACTACTATATATAAAAAGAATGATAATTCTACTCTACAACTCTATAATCCCTATTATACTAATTCCTGTTTTACATGAGCGCCGTGTGATCTAAATTAATTACAATGGCGTATTTGTGAAGTCGTAGCAGTTAATTTTATTCTTGAAAGATATTAGAGATTTTTCCTCCCGTATATCACTTGGCAGGCTGTTCCATAGGGTTGCTCCACGATAGCTGAAGCTGCGCTTGCAATAATTTGTGCGTGGATAAGGAACAGCAAGTTTGAAGGAAGAATCTCTAAGAACATAATTAGTAATCTCATTTTGTGCTATGAATTTAGAGCAAAGATATTCGGGAGCTAGATTATTTAGACATTTGAAGACCATTACCGATAAATGAACAAGCCTCTGAGTCTTCAGATTCTTCCAGCCCAACGTTTTGAATAATCGTTCAGCATTGGAGTCATATGAAGCGTTTAAAAGAACACGGGCAGCACGGTTCTGGAGTTTTTGTAGTTTGTCACTTAGATCCTTGTTAAAATTTTCCCACACTTGACTACAATAGTCAAAGTGTGGTTGGACCAATGCATTGTACACGCTTAGTAATACTTTAAATGGAACAAAGGGTCTGATACGTTTTATGGCTCCAATGCCGGAGGCAATTTTCTTAGACGTAATTTCAATGTGTTTTTCCCACGACAGGTTTTCATCAATATGCATGCCTAGTGATTTGGCCGTTTTGACTTGCTTGATTGCAATATTATTTATAGAGGATATGACGGTTTGTGATAGAGTATGTAGTTTTTGTCTAGAACTAATAAGCATGAACTCTGTCTTACTAATATTTAATGTTAGCTTGTTAGCTCTAAGCCACTCATGAACGCATGCTAGATCAGATACAATGTTGTTGTTTAAAACATCAATGTCATTACTTGAGAAGGTTAGCCTGGTATCGTCAGCATACATTCTTGGTGTAGAGTTTTTAAAAACGCAGTGAGGGAGATCATTGATGAATAATAAAAACAACAATGGACCAAGGATTGTTCCTTGAGGAATGCCATGACTGAGATAGCGTGTTCCTGACAAAGACCCGTTGACAAAACATTTTTGAGAGCGTTGATTTAAGTAGGATGAAAACCAATCGTGGGCTTTTCCTTTGATACCGTAATACTCAAGTTTAGACAGTAAAATACTATGATTGACGGTATCAAAGGCCTTTTTGAGGTCTAGAAAAACAACAGCATTTATGTTTTCCCGGTCGATATTTAGCGCCCAATCATTAGTTGCTTCCAGCAAAGCCGTCAAAGTGGAATGTAAACGTCTGAAACCGGATTGTTTGCTTGATAAGAGTTTGTTGTCATTGATATAAGTAAACAGTTGGTTATATACAAGCCTTTCGAAAAATTTTGCGACGATTGGAATGACTGATATGGGACGATAGTTATCAGGGTCAACGTGTTTCCCTTTCTTATAAATCGGGGATATACTTTGGAACACTGTAGTTCGGTTGGAAAAACACCAGTGGCTATTGATCGGTTAAATAACCAAGAGAGGGATTCTGAAACAATACCGCACACTCTTTTAACAATTTTGCTGGGATATTGTCCAGGCCCGTTGCATTAGACTTGTCTAATTTTGAAATCAGTTGGAAGACATGGAGGCTATCAACTTCGTTTATAGAAAATGCAGAATTTGGAGAGATCTCTGGTAAACAATCTTCGAAGGAATTTCTGGCAGGTTGTAGCTCTTCGCTTATCTTTTGAGCGACATTAGTAAAATGTTCAATGAAAGCGTCTGCTATTTCCGCAGTGTTACTAATGTCTCTATCAATTCCAAGCCCGCCCATCCCTCCCCCCCCCCCCCCCCCCCCGGGCAAGATGGGGCATTTGACAACCTATCTGTCCCTTGGGTGGGGCATTTGTTTTTCGTCGGCCCGGGCCCAGGGCATTTGTCAAATAAATATCCCACCCCTCCCCTGTGTTTGATTTTGTTTTGCTCAACTGATCAACACGTGCTTGCTTCATCGATCAACATGGCGGCGGAAAAGTCATCCGTGAACATGACGTTAGGAATTTCCTAGTTTCGGGGTGAAGTTTGCGGTTTGTTGGGAACTCGCTAGTGAATGTGGGATTTGGGGGCACTTACGAAAGTGTTTGAAGGTGAGTACTGCATTACTTTAATAAAGAAAAGCGGTGAAATGTGGCTTTGAAACGGCGAAGAAATAACGCGCTATACTTGCCCCGGGGTGGGGCATTTGCATAACTTAGCTGGCCCCACGGTGGGGCATTTGCAACGTTCTGATTCCAAAATGACAAAATCCCCACAAATGCCCGGGGGGGGGGGGGGGGGGGGGGGCATGGGCGGGCTTGGAATTGATAGAGACATAAGTGTTCACCGCCATGTTCGAGTAAATTTATATTAGAAAGTTTGTTCGCTTTGCCATGTCCTTCGGGAATCACCAGCACAATTGTGAAATGTTTCCTTATAGTAGGAAGCCTTTGCTTTCTTAATTTCGTTGTTTACCATGTTTCTAGATAATTTGAACTCAGCCCAATCACGCAGGTTATTAGACTGTATGGCTTTAATTTTCAGCCGGTCCCTACGGCGCATCAAGTCTTTCAATTCAGATGTAATCCATGGAGACTTAGCCGCACGGACTCGTTTTGTTCTTAGTGGCGCGTGCTTATCTGCTACATTAAGAAAAAGCTCTTTCCATTTGCGCCACATTTCATTGACATCAGTTATACACAATAGTGACTGCCAAGGTTGAAGGGAAATGTCCCTGCGGAATTGGGTTGAGTTGAAATGATTGAATTTTCTATAATAAATGCTATGCGGACCTTTGGACGAAGAATTAATTGCTATTTTGCGATATGCATAGACGAGGCTGTGATCACTGATACTTAAATGTGATACTTCAGAGAGAGTCAGTCTATCTGGGCCGTTTGTTAATATTACATCGATCAAAGATTTTGTTGTTGCAGTAATACGAGTTGGATCAGCCGTCTTCGCTAGAGCTGCATATGTTCCGTGACCAGTTCTAAATTAAACCTCATGGCTGCTCATTCTATCATTTATTACAACGCAAATGTTTTCACTCCCCACTGAGATGGTTCCAATTTCGCCCGATCGGTCAAGGGGCGCAAAGCATTGTTTTCTTCAGACAGTATACCCGCAAAGCACCCTGGGACATCTCGATGCCAGATACGAGTATGAAGTGAGAGAATGAAGAACATTTCTGGAAATTTTTTGCCTTTGTGGTTTCCCAGTCAGTAGAAATCACCCGCTAATATATTATCTGCTTAATGGGCTTGCAGATACTTGAGGAAAAGTATGATCATACTGAACAAGATCGCTTCAATTTCAAAGAGAAGTGATCCGGGTCTACACCAGCAACTGCGGCCGAAACTGCTTCAGCGCTCCAGTCAACCGGGTGGCCATCGAATCGTTTGTCAATTTTATTATTTTTGAAATCATCAGCTTCGTTTGAGGTTCAAAAGCTTAAAAATCAAGGGAAAGGAGTTGGAGAGACAAGAGGTCGACTTTTATGAGTGGATTTTCACCTATAATTCGTTGTGCGAATACGTTTTTTGTATGTTTGGCAAGCCTTGGGCTTGACAGTAGTTACAACATCTATCGACATTTGCCCGTCTTCTCTTACGCTCCGATACGCTCCGAAGGTCTTGACTTGTTTTCTTAAGGACCTGTGAAGAGTGCGTGAAATACAGCAGTGATTTTTACATTGAGTATTTTTCGGTACTCGATTGCCGTATCGAACGCAAGATAGAGCAACGCCAACGGGACCAGAGCAACTGGCGCAGAGATGAGAGAGTTGGTGATTTGTATTGTTTATGAGAAGTAGTTAATGTGACATTGTGTACTACACCTCTATTTCGAAATCTGGTTGTTGTCGTCTTGCGGCAACTGTACTAAGTCATAAACATTAACGATTGCAGAATATTGGTGCCTGACTGAACTTTTCGATTGTGACGACTGAATAGTCATTTAATTTGGTGGCTCGAAGAAAGACCACTTTTGAAAGGAAATTGGAGATATTACTTCCCTAGCTTTTATATGGTGATAAACTGAAGAACCACACCGGCATTTTCAAGTTGTGTGACAATTTAACCCTAAAGAAACAATGTGTGAATTTCTCTGAATTGAGAAATCACTCCCAAGACTGAGGAGTGAGGTTATGTCACAAATAACAGATAACCATGAACAGGAAAGTGCTGTCATGCCAAATTCTAATGCCATTACTTCTGGTAAACGAGAGTGCATTGTCAACACCATTTCATCAGAGCCAGCTAGCAGCACTCTACCAAATGTCACTATGCCTGTTAATAATAACCCCAGAGGTGGACAATCACTTGTGCCAAATGGGAGTATAAATCACACAGAAAGGATGTTACAATTTCATGACAGACCACATGGACGGAAGCTCAGGAAAAACTTAAGTTTGCCATTGGAGGAGAGTGTGTTGGCTTATGAATGTTTACCACCTCCTAAGAGCTCCTGGCTACTAAGATTGTTTGAGTCCAAGCTGTTCGATATGTCTATAGCTATTGCTTATTTGTTCAATTCCAAGGAACCAGGAGTGCAGACGTATCTTGGAAATAAACTGTTTGTAAGTAGAAGCATTGAGGTTTGTGCAGGGTTGTGTTCTGGCATCTATAGCAGTAACAGTTTACAAAATTAAAGAATTATCATCCCAGGTTTTTTGTGTACATGTACAATGTAGGCTTATCCCATAAAGTATTTTAGTATCTGCTAATTTAATTCAAAGCATACCCTCTATGATATTTGTGAAAAAAACTGACATACCGTATTTCCTCAATTAAGTGCCTCAATTAAGTGGCCAAGTGGGGTGCTTAATATACAAAACGTGATTTGAACTAGGAAATATTTTTGTTGTGCGATAACAAGTTTTGAAATGAAAAAATAGAAGTTATAAACAATTAACAGTAACGTTTTACACAGTCTGGATTACTGCAATACAGTAACTACTTCAGGTACGGTATATAATGGTATGGTATTCAGTCACTAGATCCGGTAATATCCAAATTGTCATCATCTTCATCGTCCTCACTAATTAGGTCTACCGTACAGTACCAGGGTGCTAAATCGAGGGGGGTGCTTATTTCTAGTATCGTGCACATGTGGGCCGCTTACGGTACATGTACATGTACATGTAATAACCAGAAGCAGACATTGAATAATTTTTGCTACAATGTATATGTATTTGCACAGTGGTCACATTGTTTCCATTTTTGAATACAGTGGCAGGGAAATCTACCATGTCCATTTTACAGGCCAGGAGAAAAACCTATTAAAAAATATATTTGTTGCTGCTTCAAGTTCCTCGAATTCAAACCAGTTTAAATTACTGTACTATTGCAGTGTTATCTGGTAGCATGTTGATTACTAATTTTTGTTGGTGGCTCAAGTTGTCAAACTGTTTCTACATGTAATTGTAATAATTCAATGTACATTAGCTGGTAAATTGAAGACGTAGCTTTTCTTGTCACACATGCAGCAGATAACATACCGTAACTGCTCTGTATTGGTTCGAAATAAAATACATGTAGGCCATTAGCAACTTGATTTTTCATTCACCATTAAATTTACATGTCATATATCTTTCAATTCCAAACCTGCCTGCCCCCAGGGCATTTGTGAGACACTTGACACTTTTGAATCAGAGCATTGCAATACCCCACCATGGGATAAGCTACATTGTAAGCGACCATATGCAAATGCCCCACTGTGGGTCTTTGGAACAAATAGAAATCTCTTATAAATATTGATGTAAAAATTTGCTATCTTTCACCAATTCTCCACCCTCAACTTTTCGGATCAAATCCTAACCTTTAATGGTTAATCATTAATAGAACAGGGGAGGGGAGGGGAGGGGTGGGTGGATAGTTTCCCAGAAACCGGGATTGAGCCAACTTTCCTTTGCTGGCAAGTGCCCCACCCCCCTGGGATAGACTGAGTTATCAAATGCCCCACCTATGCCCAGGGGGGAGGGGAATGGATATGTTTGGAATTGATGGAGACAATGTTTAGAATGTTTTTATGTGGAAATGAATGTAGGCATTGAAATAATGTAACATAAGAAGTTGTTTGGTTCTTCTTACAGTCACTTGATGACAATGATGTCAGTTTCTACCTTCCTCAACTAATGTAAGTACATTTGCATAATACTGGTTGATAGGCTCAAAATTAATGCTCGCAAACTTGCAAAATACAAGCAATTTTTTTAAGTTTGTGAGTGAAAAATATTCACTTTCAAATTTCTGCGAGTATACCTTCCTTTAAGGTGATGTTACACAAGACAATTTTTAACGACGATTTTTCATGCAACATTGTTGCGCGAAAAGTCAACATGGTGTAACATGGCGCGCTGGACGATTTTTAATGCAATCTTCGTTGCGGCAACATGTTGCAAGTTTTGAATTACCTTCAACATTGTTGCCCGAATTTTGTTGGAGTTGCTTCGTGTTACACCCTCGCCGTTGACTTTTCGTGCAACGTCGTCCCAGAAACCTGTTCACTACGCCCACAGAAACGAGGCAACATCAACAAACAAAGACTTCACTTGTCAGCCATGTTTCTAAACGAGGGTGTCGGAGTAGGAGCCTAGGTGCTAGCTAGATGTTGTGCCAAAAATCGTCCCGTGTAACATACCCGTTGCTAAAAGTTGTCTCGTGTAACATGCATTAAAAATCATTGCGAAAAATCGTCGTTAAAAATCGTCTCGTGTAACATCACCTTTAGAGTACAACTTGGAGTCTGAAACCCCAAACAATTGCTGCATGATTTATTTAAAAAAATTGATAAGCTTACATATTCTTACCCAATGCACAATTAAAAGTAGATCTTATAAAGTGATATGGTGAATGTATAGATTATGAATGTGTCATTTTATTAAGCCAGTACCCTCTAGATATGGATTTTTGCTAGTGGAAAAAAGGCACTAGTGCTCAGACATTTGCTACAAATATAGTGGATTTACATGTAGAAGTTAAATTCAAAAACTCATTCATGATTAAAAACTCATTTACGTAAACTTTTGGTGCATTTGCTTGGCTGAAATAGGTCGTATCGCCAAAATAACTGAATTACATGACTCTATATATACTGTAAATACTGGCAGATAGCCGCACTTGCAGATAAGCCGCACCCCAAGTTTAGAAGCTCAAATTTGGATTTAAAAAAATTGAAAGGAATATAAAGATTTAGAAATCTTCATCACCTTCCTTGCCCCCATCAAACTTTCAACGATATTTAATACTCCGTAGTTTTACCCATAATTTTAAGTTTGAAAGTGTTTAAACTTCATGTCTACTTGCCTACACATATACAATAGGGCTAAATTACAGAATACAGGGCCATTACGTGATATGTCCTGAAGAGCCACTAGCTCGGTGGCTCGGCAGTGACTTCCAAGCCACCGAGCCACTGAGCCACTGAATATATACACATCACTTCATTGCATATTCATTTGTGAACGCGACTTCTGAGCCACTAAAATTTAGACTCAAAGACGCATTGAATATTCATATGGAGATGCTTCATTCTTTAAAGAGACCGAGACTAGGCAGTGACTGCCGAGCCACCGGTGAATGGATTAAGATCATTGACTACCAAGCCACCGAGACAATGAGAAAAATATATGGAACTTCAAAAATGGCCCTGCATTCTGTAATTGCTCCTACAATAGAACTTTCCATAGCATTTGCTTACGGTACTTTTTCATCCAAGGTCGATTGTTAGCTAAATGTAGTCCTGAATTTCACATCAACAAAAACCACAGGGAGCCCACACAAACGTTATGTGTGGGCTCCCTGTGCAAAAACATGCTCGCAGTCGCGTTCATCAAAGCTTAGTAACCATACATTTTATTGGAAGAGAGAAAACTGGACACTAGAATGCTGCCATGTGTGCACAGAACAAAATCAAAACTTGGAACGCAGTGAGAAGTTTGCCTTTTCATCTGCTGTATGTAGTTATTATATCTACAAGGACATCTGGAAGTCATCTATTGGGGAGAAACTTAATGCTCATAGAGAGATGGAAAATCAGTTCAACAAATTTACTGTTAAAGTACTAAACAGCGGCAAAACAGTTGGTCATCTACTCATGAGTACTCCAGAATAGCGTGGTATTTTCTCGCTCGTGGGGGAACTATAACTGTTGAAGTCACTGGGAAATGCTGACACTGCAAAAAGCTTTCCAGTAGAATGGAGATTCCATGTCTGGTGACATTTAGTTGTTTGAGAAAAGCGACTGTTGACTGCTAAAATATCTTTTAATGAAGAAAATTTAACAGAAGGATCCGGAACAAGTAACAAACAAGAAACAGACAACACAAATGGCTCTTTTAGGAGCTACTGAACCGAAGACTGACAAATTTGACCAAGCTTGCAAAAGTGATGATTAGTGCTTCCTTTCTTTTTGTTTTGTGTAGTTTTAATTAGTCTGACTTTGGTTTTTAAAACGTTAATTTATGGAAATTTATTGAACTTTTATAGATGTTCTCGCAGATAAGCTGCACCCCTGATTTGCAATGAAGATTTTGGGTAAAAAGGTGCGGCTTATCTGCCAATGTTTACAGTATATATCAACATTTTTAAAGCTGTTCCAAAAACTCACAGCACATGTTTTATCAGATCTAAAAACACTCAGTGTTTGTAAATCTGATAAAACGCTGCTGCGACTGTTTTTGAAATGGTACTTCAATCCCTGGTTAACATTCATATTTTACCATTAGGCTAGACATAATATTATTGTAATATTTATTGACATATTATGTTACTCACTTACTGCCCCTTAGGATGATAATCACACATGAGATTGAAAAGTCAATGCCAAAAACAGAAGCATTAAAAAATACAGTACGATAAGCAATGATATCCATACAGGAACATTCTACATGTACTATTTATATTTTGTTTTCATTTTTGTTTGTTTACAAATTGGCTTGAATGCAATTGGAAATTGTCTGATTTTTCAGATGAAGTGTACAATCGCCATGTAAGTCTTAAACATCATCTTTGTATTGTCTTAAACACCTTAATACAATAGGTTGATGGTGTACACTGTACAAGATTTAGATTTAGAATAAGCTTACAAAAAATATAATCGAGGCTAAATATCCAGCGACTATTGGGGACCCTGTGGCATGCTTGCTGGGTTAGTTCTCATTCAGGACTGTGTTATTGTTTTTGCTTGTGGTTTGAAGTTTTGCTAGTCAGTTGCAAGTCGCTGTTATCGCTCGCGGTTTTCTCTCAGGGTTACCTGGCAGCCAAGTTCTCAAACACTGCTTTATACAGCCTTTGGTACTCAACCTCCAACTTAGTTTATTTGTTATTTGGTCCATGTTCCATTAATGGATTAGCTGGTTGATTTAACCTTTTGATTTGTGTGGATTAAAGTGGCTACATTGTACATCCTGGTTTTCAAGTTTTTTCTGCTATTTTGCGACAAATATAGTAATAGTTAATTTATTATTTTAACTTAGTCACCTAAAACAAGTGAAATTACATGTACACTTTAAAGTATCTATATGTATGTGTAGAGTGGTATTAATAATAATGTTGTTTTCATTCTTTTTAGTAATATGTATATCCACATGGATGATGTGTGGGAAGTTGTTCATAGATACATTGTGGAGCGATGCAAGAGAAATTTCTCATTTGCTCTGCAGGTAAGTAAAATTAGAAAAAAATTAAAAAGAAAATAAATGTTATTTCAGTTTGGATGAGTAAACAAGCGTAGTGAAGTACATTGTACATGAAGGAAAAGAGAAATCAATAGCAAACACTGTCCATATAAATCTCGCTAGATCAGTTGAATATGTAATGAGTGTATTGCTTATAAAGAAAGTGCAGACCGAGATTATTCAGTTATTCATATTTTTAATTTAGACCATTTTGCCAAAAATTTAACAACAACTTGTTTCAACAGTCGGGATTCCCTTTAAGAATATTTATTATAATTATGGCTAGTTATTAACTTCATGAGCTACATGTATGATTGGTCATGGGAAAAGTGTACTTTATGATCCATCCAACACATGTTGGCAGACTGTCAGCCGACTGTTTACCAACACTTCACCAACATTTCACCAACACTTTGCCAACATTTCACCAGCAGACAAAGTTAAAGGCATTTTTTGTCTAAGTCAGTAAGTGTAATAGCCTGAGAAGACAGCCACAATTTCCACTTGTTCCTGGAATCCCATCGAAAATGGTGTCCGAGCAACGAGCCAGGAAATTCCATACTGATGACGTAGAAATTTAGCTCACCCTGTAGTGTCTTTGATTGGTTGAAATAAAATCATGAATTACCGATTAAGGGAAGGCGTCCAAATATCGGTCGTTAATTCCGTTCCGATTATCGGTAGCGTTACCGATTCCGATTTCACGTTTACCGATTCAATCGGTTAAAAAAAATGACCACCAAATCGGAAAATTTTGCATAAAAAATTCCGATACTGAAAAAAAAATACCGATGCTGATAAAAAAAATACCGATTTAAAGGGTACCGAATGTCGCTTCAAACGGTAGCTATGAAACGGTATTCCAATTGGAAAGCCGACATGTTTCAAACAATATTTCAATGGGAATTAAGACCGTTCGAACGGAATATTTTACCGGAATATTTTACCGGAATGAAGGCACGGGATCCATCAACATGAAATATATGTTCCAAGTTCAGACATATTTATCAGAGTCCACAATCGCCTGCTAGGATCGAGGTATTCATTTGCAGCTTCTCACTATTTCAGGGTTTAAGAGTGAAATTCTACGATCTTCATCTATCGGATTAGCGTTGATTTTTTGTTGCAACTTGGACTACTATCCTCGAAAATTAGTGTTCAAACTACGAATCTAAATAAACTATTTATATAAAAGAGGTTACTTTATTCAATTTTTAATGAGTCAAGCATCTGCCGTGGAATCATAGTTTTATATATGACACCGTACTGGAGTACGACGGCAAATTCTCCGTATGTGGCCACTTATTTGTAACTGTTACAGTGATTCCTGAAGAAATAACCAACCAAAACGTTTTCTAAGATATGGATTCCTACAAACCACCGGATCTCACAAGAGCTGGAAATTTAACGAAGTTGAGGCAGACTGAAAATGTCAAATCTTTGACGTCTTCTGCATGCTATCTGTCAACAATAATGGGTCAATTACCGAGTACAAGTAGGTACGCACGCACAATCAAAGGGTCTATTTTAAGATGATCACGAAATAAAACACAGAAAACTAACATTGAAACCAATCGTATCGACCAAAACTACGACGAGTCTCCAATAATACATTAAGGCAGAAGGCTAGTGAAACAATCTTCACATTATATATATGGGGAGCCGGGGTGGCGCAGTGGTTAAAGCGCTTCACCTCTCAATGCGTGCTGAAACGGGATAGTACAGAACCTCGTGTGGTTCATGATCTAAGTTTCCTGACAAACAATTTCAGTCAATGACGGGATCAACAAAAGCTATTATTTGCACGAACCTTTCAAGCTTACCCTACCCGGGGTTGACCGCGTAATAGAATTCATTAATCTCAAAGGACAGGGTTGTTTATTATTCAAAAAGGATCTACGGCGTGCATATCGACAGATTCCTGTTGATCGCGATCCGGCCGATTTCCCGTTACTGGGTTTCAACGTTCAGGACAGTTTTTATTTTCATACTATGATGCCTTTTGGCCTTAGATCTGCAACCATGGCATGTCAACGCACGACTAAAGCAGTTGCATGGATTCTAAATCAAGAGGGCATATGCGTCAGTAGACGTATATAGACGATTTTTACGGAGCTGTGACGCCTGAGCCGCGTGCTTTTCAGGCATTTCCCCCATTTCATCGCCTGACGAACATCCTAATGAACTCAATTTAACAGCCTCTGAAAACAAAGACGTAGTACCAACGCACAACATCTTACATTGTATGTTTATGAATTGAATTCAATACTAACACTATGACTATGTCAGTGCCTGATTTTCGTCTCCCTGGATTGCAATCTGAATTATCAGGATGGTTGGAACTTCAGGAATTCAGCAAAAGAGAACTGCAGATTTTAATCGGCAAATTGTCATTTCAGTTACTGCGTGTGTTCAACCTGGAAGAGTACAGTATTCATGCCACGGCTTCTGAACGCCTTGGGCCAGTTTACCTGCAGGTATCAACGTCTACCCATGGTCTATTTGAACGTTCCTCGCATCCGTGGTTTCGTTTATGCGCTATAATCTATATACTTAATTGTACAATGCACGTAGAATCCATCCAAATATTTCTGCCAAGAACTTAATTGTAAATGAGTAATTACTTGTGGTAATTATTACTGCTCCGCATATCTTGCTGTCAAAAATCCGAGCAGACAGATCACACCATAGAGCTTTGAATATTAGTAAGAACCTTAGTCTCAGGTCTGCATCCCTCCACATTTTGGGCTTGGCTTGTGACTACCTATATTCCGTGAGCGCGAAATGGGAACCATTTTGTTACCGGTAATGTTATTCCCGCGCGCGGTGTGGCTTGATTTGGTAAACACCGTCAAAGCTAATTAGCGGTTAGCAAAAGACTAAAAAACTAAAATGATTGCGGTCCACATTGAGTTTATACTTTATCAAAGTATGTTTAAGTCAAGCACAAAAATATTTAAAAACGTTTTATAAAAATATTAAACTGAGAAAATGTTGAGGTTCTCAACGAGTTGCATATTAGCGCATTCACGAATCCGAATGAAGTACCCTTTTTTTTGTCTAGACTTTCAAAGATTCTCAAAATCTCTTACATTGTAATATTCTACCTTCTTCCGTTTAGTTCAGTACCAGTCTTTAATTCAGGACAAAACTAAAGAAAAGAAATGCAAGCAAAGCCAACTTCGCAAGCTAAATATAAGCTTGTGAAACATCTACTTGTTGTCAGTCCGCTTAATTGTCATGTCAGTCGCCGATCCAAATTACACGGTTCATTGCACGCGGGGGTTCAAAAAATTTTCGTATAGAAAATATATCTACAGGTTTTTTCACTCAAAAATATCAACACGTTTTTTCGCGCTGCCGAATTAACACTGTCATACTTTTATGGGGAATTTTAGCCGTACTATGGCAATGATTGTACAATACTGTTCTGAAAGTCACCGACGATCACAGAATACACGTGGAATCCGTCCAAATATTCCTGCCAAAAACCTTTTTCTATAAATATAGGCGCAAGAAATAATTGTAAATGAGTAATGTTTACTACTTGTGGTAATTATTACTGCTAAGTCGCTGTTTAGCGCCGTAGGCATAACCAGAGCATCCAGGTCAAACCGAAAAAGACTACAATTGCAGTCCATATTGAGTTTATATTTTAGCATTGATAGTATGATATTAAAAATAAGCAGATAAATATTAAACGTTGGGCTAAAGAAACTGCTGAGGTGTTGCATCTACATTGTAGCACATTCATAAATACCGATTCGATTGCCCTTTTGTTGTCTAGATTTCAAAGATCCTCGGACGTTTAGTTTTTTAGTTTTGTTTTTAATTTTAATTCAGGTCATAACTAAATAAAAGAAGAAATTCAAAGGAAGCCAACTTCAAGCTAAAAAGCTAGGGAAAAATTTCAAGTTTTTAAGAATCATTTTGAATACTGCTTGTCAGTCAGTCCGCTTGTCATGTCACGTCCATCAGTCGCCGATCCAAATTCACGGTCCATTGCAAACAACTTAAAAAACATTTTCACCCTCTACATTTTTACTCCTAAAAGTTCAACGTTTTTCCACGCTGCCAAGTTACCACAGTCACGTTTCTCCGGCGAATTTTCGCAAAGAGCGTAGCGATCGCATGTGGCTTTCTGAATATTGTGGTCATAAAGTATTCCAGGCCGGATTTTTATTTTACGCATTAACGATTAACATGCACAAAGGCAAAGCAAAACATTTCGATAGAAAGAGAAGAAAGTGCTGTTTAGGTTGCCCACACGTAGCAGTAAACATTACCAGTGCAGAGCGGGTTAATACCACCGGGTTTTTCGCTCACCGTGAATAATACGATAAGCATGCATACTTGTTGACAAAGCCTCGCCGTGGGAATAACTCTCAGGGTAGTCATAAACCAATCTCAAAATGTGGAGGGATACAGACCTGAAACTTCCCAATAATTTATTGTTTTACTAATTGAAAGCTCTATGGTTTGATCTGGCTGCTCTATTTTTTTACAGCATGAGACATACATGTACATGTTTGCAGTGTGGCGCCAAACAACGATGTGTAGCAGTAATAATTACCACAGGTAGTAAACATTTTTCGCGCTTTCATTGCCGTAACTCGATCTCTCGAAAAAATCCATCCCTTGGTCAAGTCCCGTAATAATGAGCATTTGTGATTTTTCAACACGTTATCATACGAAATCCGGCGATCTTTACATTTTCTTTGCGTCAGAACAATCGCAGTGTTTATCATTAGAATCGGATGAAAATGTGTCGTATGTGATTCACTTTTCGCGCGCTCCGCTCAGCAAAGAGACCCGAATGTTCAATCATTTGAGCTGAAAATAATTTTCTTTTCAAGATATATAGCCAAAACAATCACTGATACGAAGATATTCTTGGACTGGCGACCGAGCAGTTGATCGGTGGTCAATATCCTGCCAATTTTCAGAGGAAGGTCGATTTCATTTAATTTATTCACGAAATACTGATTTAATCGTTTGAAAAGTGATGCGTTCAGGGCGATCTAAAAATACATTTGTAACGAAAGTGGTTAGGAGTATTGCGTAATTTACATTTATTTATTAAGTACTTTTTTGTTAGCGAACGAGTCATTAATTTTCGAGGATAAAATGTTGCAAAAGAGGAGAATACGTAAACAGACGGCGATTTCAGGGGGAATGCAGTTAAGCTGTATGATTTTATTTTTCAATGTAACTTCATGCAGTCTCTTTATGGTTATCATCAAAGTCTGTGTGTGAAGTGGATTTCCGGACATTGTTAGAAGTGTCACTCTCTGCAAACAAACTTAATCATTGTATGTAGCGTAAAAAGTGTGCCGTGCTCTTGGAAGAAAGAAACGTTTTTGGGATGTTTTTCAATTAAACTGCTCGATTTTGCTTAAAAGAGTAAAACCTATTGAAATGACAACAATGTTTGTTCGTGTCGCAGAGAAATATACGCAGATTACTTGGGACAGTAAAGATTACTCATCTGGGTAAATGTTACTCCGTACGGGACGGCTTTAGAAATGCTACACGCTGATTGGTTAAGACTCGGTAATCTTTACCCTTAGGAGTAATCTTTACCCTTAGGAGTAACAGTTATTAGTGCATAGTATACAATGTTCTCGCCATGTGTTTAAGATAGCTTTTTGTATTACAAAATCGTGTTGGGGATTATCAGATTTCGATTTAGTTCAAAAGTTATAATGCTTTCCGTGAAAAGGCGAAAACATAATCTGAGTAGATACGCGTCAAGAGCTCTGTTTTTAGAATTTCCCAATTTCCTGGGGCCGACACGATTTTGTGGCTGATATCAATTGACATTTTGTGAAAATTTAAGACATTGAACGAATCCGTCTCAGTTTCTTAGGGGAAATATTTTCTGTTGTGCGCCTTTTTCTGGGCAGGGGGAAATGGGGCGAGACAAAAAGTGGCGAGCGAAGCTTGAAGCGTGAATAAGTTGTCGGGTTTGTCATTGAAACCTGACACTTTGACCAATGACATTTGTTAGTTTTGCGTGCCTGTGAAACAGCACAAATACTGTTTCACACGCCAAACAAATGAATTTCATTGTCATAGTGCGAGATTTGATTGAGACAAACGTCGCGTTTGTAACTACATCGTCACGCTTCAAGCTTGAACGCAATCGCAAATGGTAGTATTACACTCACAAATATTTGACATGTTATTTTTCATTAAAATATTTTAGTGATGAATCAAAAGCTATCTGAGTGGTCTGAATTGTTTATTTTATGATTGTATTAAGGCCTGACACAAAGTCTAGACACCATTCTTAAGCGGTTCGATCGAGGCAATGTTGTGCAACTCCTGCTGTGGTCGATAGATCTTTTAGATCAGAGCGGTGAGGCTAAAATTGAAATGTAAATTATTTTGTTTGTCAGTGTCCAGTATAAAGAGTAAAGTGATTTATACAAAGCCAGTGTAACTCTAATGGTTTACAGGGAGTACTTTATCAGAGTGTACTGAGTTTGTTATTCATGCAGCGACTCGATGAAATATGTTATGTTGTGAGACTGCCGTATTGTGAGATGTACCCAGACGAGGTAAAAGAACGTAAAGAATGAGAATGCCTATCATATTATAAAGGTTTGAATTTTAAACTACATACAAGTTACGGCGATTTCTCAGTGTAAGCATATTAATAATTCATTTTGTCTAATTTTCATACAAACCTTCTAAAACCTAACCCCAAAATTTCAAAAAACCCTAACCATTTTAAATCCCAAATCATTAATAGAATGAGTCTAAATACACCTGAACTTAATGAAGAATTTAGCGATGTTTTTCAAGTGTTTTCAAGTGCACTTTTGCTTTAACAATTTCAAGACATGCTTACACTGAGAAACCCCCCAAGTTACGATGTATAGCCATTACATCTATTTCTTATTTCGTAATTTTTATAGCATTAAGTTATGTGACCTGATTAGCATAATTGCTTTTAAAGTGTAGCTAGTGAACAACTTGATTATTAAACTTAATCAAAACGATATATATTCACCAATCGGCATAATTTTACTTCCAATACCGATCTCGTATTCTACGCTAGTAGTAGCTCTATATACTTATACATTGATAAAGTCAGAGAAAATGCCGTTGACATCAGGTCGGAGAAAACACCGATCAAATTGGAAAAATTACCGATCAAATCGGACATCACACAATACCGATCAAATCGGTCAACGTACCGATCAAATCAGGCAACGTACCGATCAAATCGGGCAACGTACCGATCAAATCGGGCAACGTACCGATCAAATCAGACAAAATACCGACCGAATCGGAAGAATTTTATACCGATGGCATCAAAATCGGAATCGGTACATCAACTTCGAATCGGATCGGAACGGAATTACCGCCCGATATTTGGACGCCTTCCCTAACTCTTAGTTGCAATCTCAATCTGTAAGATGAACGGCTTGGAAGCGAAGTGCCCAGGATTTTGTTGAATAAAGGTGAATAAAGTATACTTCATGAGTGAGTTTAAAAAATACGTTATTTGATAATTTAATTTTAATAATTTTAATACTCTGACTACATTTTGCCAGGTTTTACCATTTGAAATTACACAAATGTCAAACATTGTAGAATAAGAAAACTCAATGTGATTTTCCTATCACCTGATGCATGCAAGTCTTTGAACTATCTTCCCCCTTGTCATCAAGAGTGGTCACCATCTTGGGCCCATTTTTGCAAATTTTTGGGCCCAGCTGGGTGAATTCTGCTAGACCTTCTGGTTGACAGTTGGTGATATCACAAGCCAGTACAAACCACAGGGATCCCATTAACCCACTCAGCCAAAATACCAGCCAGAAGGCCTAGGGACTAGGCTGCTACACACACTGAGCTATCACAGAACACAGGGCTACTTTTCAAGCCTGCTCTTTTGATAGGCAGTGAATCAACATATACATGTAAGTGCACTATGAATCACGAACGTGATGGCCGTTCTTTCACCCAAGCAAATGGGCAGCCTTGGTAGTACATGTATACCTTGAAAATAACTGCATTCTGTAGCTAACCTCTTTGGCTACTTACTTGGCAAAAGAGCTGGCTTGAAAAGTGGCCCACTGTGTTGTGTGTACATGTACAGTACCGCCGGAAATTATAGGGACATTTACCACGGCTGTGCCGCATGCAAATAAACTGCAGTCATTTTTGCGGTGGCCGCGGTCATTTTTGAGGTGACCGCAGTCACTTTTGAGGTCGCCGTGGTGGTCGTTCCGCGGCGCTAACCGCGACCTCATGTAACATCTACATGTATGTACATCTCATACATTTTATTTTGAAGCAGTTGGCTTCGTTAGAACGCGAACGCAAACGATGGTCTCGAGTAAGAAAGACAACTTACGAAAGTTAACAGAAGATTGTTTACGAGAAGTTTAATGCCGGTGATCATTCTTTGGGTGAAAGGCTCAATGCATAAGCTGTTTGTCATCCATCACATTCAAAGCTTTCAAGTACGAAGACTGCTAACAACTTAAATGTATTTCCATTGTGGCACCTCGGCAAGCGCCTCGGTTTATCACCTCACTTTGCAACCGCTGCATACTCAAAAACTACCGCGGTCATTTGTTTGGTGACAGCTGCCATTTGCTCGGTGACCGTGCGCTGTACTGCGGCTCTGCGTCTGTTGCACGAGGTTTTTCCACGGTCGGATGTCCCTATAACTCCCGGTGGTACTGTAGGTTTTGAAATTATAAACAACTATTATGTTTTGACAGTCATAGGACATATTCGCTTGACCGGGCTGAGCCACTGAAAGAACGAAGCGAATAAGCTACCGACACATGCTAAATATGCTTGAATTTCATGGTTGTTCATGACCGTGATCCATTGCCTAGCAAACGAGCAGCCTTCGTAATTATATACCTTGAAACGAACTCTGTTGTTTGCATTTGGCCTCTGAGCTTGAACTTAATTTATGAACCATGAAACAGCTACATGTATCTGCTACATCATCAGTATGGAATTTTCTGGCTCGTTGCTCAGGTGTCTCTTTCGCGGGGGATGCAGTGGGGAGCGATAAGAGTCGGCTGTCTTCTCAGGGTGCAAGTGTAAAAGCTACAATATATTAAAGTTTGATCATGAAACAACGGACAAACTGTTTGGAAAGTTAAATGAAATCTACGGATTTCAATAGCCGGTAAATGGTACTTAACCATGTCAGCCAGCTGTCAGACGACTAACGGTAACGTGTCGGCTGTTGGTCGCCTGTTAGTTGGTCGACACTTTACCGTTGGCCAGCACATGTTTGATGGATCATAAAGTAAAGTTTTCCCATTGGTCATTTTGCAGTCCGTAATTTTCCTTATGGACTGCAAAATTGAAACAAAGCTGGTTTTGAATACTTTTTAGCCAATATTACACTCGCTTATACACCACGGAACAATCTGAAGAACACTGAGGTTCCACTGTACTGTGAACAACTAACTTGCTGGAGCCAAAGATTATGTCATTGTGTATCTCCATAACCTTATTATTACCATGTAAAGTTTTTTATCCTCTATATGTACATGTACCTTATTAGAGTATTAATTTTTCAACAGGCCACCTGGTTATTAGAAGCTTACTGTGCTGATGGGTGGCTGCCGTCCAAGGAATATGCAAGAGGAATGAAGCTACTACAAATTATCTTGGTAGACAGTTCAAAACCAAAGTAAGATATACATGTACTCTGTGTACTATATACTGTATAAGTACTTTAAGATAATCCACACCTTTTTTCCAGAAATCTTCTTTTCAAATCGGGGGTGTGGCTCATCTGTGAGAACATCTGGAAAAGTCCCATAAATTTATGTTTTAAAAGAAATGCTACACGAAACGAAAAGAAAGTAATCAACTTACTGTAGATTTGCCACAAGTCAACCACAAATTTGTTGTGATTGTTTTCCTGGGGAGAGGCAAACGAAGTGAGCATTTACGTGAGCAAGGAAGTCAGGAGTGGTCAACTTGTTTCCCTTGCAGGGACTCAATTTGTTTTGTGCCAAAAAAATGCTGAGATAGTGTATCAGGTTTTTGGAGGCAGGGCTAGGCTGGGTGGCTAGACAAAGTGTGGCGTACTTTGGTAGTCTTTGCGCAAATCTACAAATTCTTGATAATTAATGATTGACAGGTGTGCACTAAAGCTGTTTTGATTGGCTACTTTTATAATTTATTCACCAACTCAAAAATCTGTTGGTAATTTTGGTGTGAAACAAGAATGAAAGGTCCTGCATCCAGCACCAACCCAAAATTAATCACAAAAAACTGGGTGGAGGACTTACATCCAGTTCTAAGCTATTTACAGTTCATAAACCTGACAAAAATACTGAAAACTCAAAGCTAATACATGGAAGTCCTTCTCTGTAGGATTTTGGCTACCATCTTGAATGTAGACTGCTAACCACATGATTTAAAGGCTTCAATATGGTTTTGGAGCACATTTTGAAATGTTTTTAGAAAGTGCTTGGCTACATGTATAAGTTGCACCCCTAACTTTGGGAATGTTTTTCAAACGGTTTTCAAAATTTTGTGCTTATAAGTGATCAACTATGGTACATTCACAACTCACATTGTACATCTTTGAGTTTAATTTTTTGAATAATTTCCAGTTCTTCAATCGTCCTGTCAATTTCATTACTGAACAGGTCCCCAATGGTTCCTTCATCCAGTCTAAGTCAACCAGCTTCCTCTCCCACCTCCCCTGGGGCAGGCACGTTGACAACCACTCCACCAGCTAAGAAGACGCACTATAGGTCCAAGTCAGATGCTACGGCAGCCATTGTGGCATCCAGCAGACTAATGCAGGTATACACTCAAAATAGTTATCTCATAATTACAGAGAAGAGCTTTCTTCTCCTTGATTAACTGATGACACACACATACATGTGGGAGGTGGTCCACGTACACAATTTATTGTACTTTTCATGCTGTACTTCAGTCTACACACTATTATGAGATGCAAGCACACACTGTGCTAATGTACTCTGCTGGATATGAAAAACCAGAAAAAAATTCCATGGTGCATGTGGTAAAAAGTGGAAACTTATTCCCCAGCCCAATGCAGGAGTACTGACTCCTTGGATTGGTGAAAGTCTGAAAACTGCCACATACTGTATCTGTAATATGGTCAGCAAAAAACTGATATACATGCATGATAACGTAAATGGTGGACGGAAACATACTGTATACTTAATTTCAACTGACATGTCAGACTTATGTACTCTATCTAGTTCCTGCCAAAACTCTACTGTCCCTACATGTACATTAATGTTGTGCATACATTGTACATGTATAGTCTTTTGGATAAGGAACTCATTTCTCTTTTCCTTTCATCCAAAGAGAAATGTCACTTTCTCCAAAGTCCTAACCCTAGAGGCTAATTAATATTTACTGGTTATTTAATGGTTTTCTATGGAATATGGGTGAGTACAGTAGAAACCTGTGTATAAGAACCTACAGCTGGGGCCAAAAGTCTTGAAACACTTTGCTTCCATAGCGCCCCCATTCCCCCTGTGCAATGTTGGTTACAAGTGCGTAATTTAATGACTACCTCTCGCTTGCAACTCTGACTTTGCACCCAACATTGGGAAGGGGGTGTTTCAAGGACTTTTGTCCCTAGCTGTAGATTTTTTGAAGTCTGGCAAAACAGGTTCTTGTATTTTGGGGTACTTCAATGTTAACAATTTAGGCTAATTAGGTTCTTAAATACATCTAGGTTGACTTCTTAATTGTTTTAAAGAGATGTAAGTTGCTGTTGACCATAGTATATACATGTAACAACCAAGCATGGGTGTGGTCCTCTAATACAGTATATTATCATAAATTATCTGTATTATACTTATCAAGACTTAACTTGTTTTACATTATTTTGATAAAACTGATCCTGTATGATAACTTTTTAATCATTCAAACCAAACACAACAATTGTATAAAATCGATAGCATTTTTAAATAAAATAAATTTTAATAGAAATATATATTTGAAATCCCACATTTTGGCTACCTAACATAACTCAAATGACTCTTTCATTTAATAACCTGTTTAACTTTGCCTGGCTAGACAGGTTCTTATATTTTTGGGTACTTAAATGCCAAATTTTGGCCTAAAGGTTCTTAAATCACTAGGTTCTTACACGCAGGTTTCTACGATATTTCACAAGAAATTTATATTATTTGGTATACAAGGAGCCTTTAGGCTAGATAAATTTTTAGTGAAATTTTTGCCTGTATTCCTGACCATTAGAAAACCATGAAATATAACATTTACCATATTTATCACAAAAACAAAGTACCTGTAACTACCCAAAGATCCTGATGATAAACTTCAAAATTTCTCGGAAAACTAAAAGGTTTGAGTGGCGGATGTGCCTGTAGACTATTTATGTATTCAAAATACTTGATTTCTGATTGGCTGGTAAAGAAATTGCGCAAAATTTGCTGCATTTCGATTGGCCTGATCTTGTCATATTTACTGGTTATTTCATGGTTTTCTATGGAATACTGGCAAATATTTCATGAGAAATTTGTATACAACAAGCCTTTAGGTAAATTGTACATGTACATGTATACCAAAATAATATGAGTTTTGAGTGACATTTTCACTGGTATTCCATAGAAAACCATGAAATAACTAATATTATCCTATATAAACAAATTTACAGGAAGATTTACATTGTACATGTATCATGAAAAAGTAACTTACTAGACAATAGACTGCAAATTTTCTTGCCAGAAAACAAAGTTTCGAGTGGTGGACGTGTCTGCAGACTAATTATGTACTCAAAATCATATAAATTTCGAGTAATTTTTTTTTGTCATATTACCATATTATCCTATAAATAAGAAATGGGTAAAACTTTTATAAATTATTTGGAAAGAGACAGCAGTTGTGAAGCCAATATGAAAAACTTTCTTTGAAATTATCTTGGAAGCCAACGGTTCGGAGTGGCAGTCTCAAGACTAATTATTATTACATGTATGTGATCGTATTTCTAGATTCTGATTGGCTAAAAAAGAAATAGCAAAAAATTTCCTGTACAGTCAACTCTCTCATAAGCAATCACCTCAGGAATGGAAAGACATGGTCGCTTACGAGAGTAGTCACCACAGGAAGCCCAATGGTACTAACCTGTAACGTAGGGCACTGGTACGACTGGTACGCTCGCAGCTTTATATGTATTGTATACAGCTTTACTTTCAATTATTATTGACAGTTTATTGGGAAGAAAACTTTATTTCTCTATATTGATGATACACAAAACTGTCAACACATCCAAAAAGATTGATTGTAAGATAATAAATCCATTTTTGTTACCGATCTGTATCCTTTTTTCCATGGGTGGTCGCTTACCAGAGAGGAAAAACAAAGGAAAATTTCAATCATCACCTACAAAGGTGGTCACGGTCGCTTACGAGAGTGGTCACATACAGGAGATTTTCAATACAGTATTTGACTGGGATGTCAAACAGGGTTTTGTAAAGGTGGTCACTTACATGTACGAGAGTGGTCGCTCCGAGAGAGTTGACTGTATTTTGATTAGCCTCATCGTCCTTTGTCCTTCGCTGTGGTGAAGCCCCCAACCAGATTCTGGTGCCTATGATCTTTAGAAGCTACAGTTGTTGAACTCCCAAGATTGCTTGACCAAAAATCAACCTACATGTATCATAGTTGATCACTTACATGTATAAGCTGCACTCACTTATAAGCCACACCCTAACGTTGACAACCTCACTAACTCAAATTCGAAAATGTTTTGGAAAAGTCTCACGTATAAGCTGCATCATGATTTTAGCGATTTCTCTCCAAAACCAAATCAAGTTTCCAGCAACCTTTCCTCACCCTTTGGAAGTTTCTGGATCTCAAATCCACTCAGATTATCTATGATAGCTTGAGGATGTTGTACGTTCCAGTTATAATTTATAAACCTGACAAAAATACTGGAAACTCAAAGCTAAACATACATACACTGTATATGGCAGTCCTTCTCCGTTATGGGTGCCATCTTGAATGTAGACTGCTGACCACAAGATTTGGAGGCTCTAATATAGCAGACAACATGCCAAAGGTCCATGGCTGTGGTCACGAGTTTTGGAGCACATTTTGAAAAGTTTTTTGAAAGTATTCGGCTAAAAGCTGCACCCATAACTTTGGGAAAAAATGTTTTCACAGTTTTCAAAATTTTTCAGCAAAATGCTGCAGCTTATAAGTGATCAACTACAGTATGTGAGAATTCCAATTCAATCTTGGGAAGAACTACCCTTGTTCCAGAGGTGCTCGGGTACGGATATACTGTAATGTGCCGCGATCGAAGGAGTTGAGTTTTGTTGGTATCCAGGGTAGGGAAGAACATGCATGTATAAAACGAGCTACAATGTACTTAAAGCTCCTTTGTGTATTACATGTACATGTATGTGGATAAATTATACCACTGCTAACTTTTAAGTAATAGGTACGTAATAAGTAGCCATGCTTTACAAAGTCGAGCTGGAAACAGGGGGGGGGGAGGGAATCTGATAAAGCACAGACACATTCTGTACATGTACATATCACATGTATATGGCTTATCAAACATCTGGATGTATAGAGTCATGTTTTTCAGTTATTTTGGTGATACAACATATTTCAGCCAAGAAAATCTAGGCAAAAGTTTATGGAAATCAGGATGAAATCTGTATCAGATTTATAAATTATTGATGACTTATCGCACATTTATTTCCTTTGTCCTTCATTCATGAATTATTAATGAGTTTGATAACTATTTATACCACTGCTGATGTGTTTGCAGGCTAATGAATATGAACCAAGTACAGGTGGTGACCTCAGATATGGTCATGCCTTTGACAGTTATTGCTCCAAACACTCACCCAGAGCATCACCAAATGCTTCTAGTCCAGCTCTGATGGATTTGGCAAGATCACCACCAGATTGTAATTGCCAGGTAAGGCAAATGAATGAATCTTTATTTAAATACAGAATCTCATCAAGAATATGATAATCCTGGTTTCCAAGAGAGCCATACTGCTCCTGGAATTTCTGGAAAACTTATGGAATTTTAACATTTTATTCCAAGTTGGTTGTGGGGGGCTAGAGAAGGGAAAAGGAGTTGGGAGGGGGAACAGTGAGTACCGTAGAGAGGGAGGGAGAGTGGTCAAAACTTTTTTTGCAGGGGAGGGGTGGGTGGAATTTTTTTTTCTTTTTAAATTCCCACCAAAAAAACTAAACCCCCTTTTTTTATGAATCCCAAAAATTTGAAAAATCTCTTTTTTAGAATATCTTGGAATAAAAACTTTTGAAAATTTGAACTGGTTTAAAAAAATTTGAATTTTTTTTTTTCCAACCACAACATATACATGTATAACATGGTATACAATAGGGGTTATACTTTTTTGTGTGTGAAATCTCAGAGTTCAGGGTCCTGGAAATGTTCTTTTTGTTCCCTGGAAAACTCCTGGAATTTCGTCATCTTGATGCAGTACAAACCCTGATAAACAGTGTTGGATTAAAAACTATAATATTGCATTAAAAACTATTATAACAGCTTGATTATAAGATAAGTTAAGTGACTAGAGGCTATTTACAGTTGTTCTATGGCTACAAACTCTCTCATTCTAACAGGCCACAGAGATCAATATTGGTGAGCTCTTTTTTGAAGGCATTTAATGTGCTTTTCCAACTCTTTGAGTGATTTTGGCAATACATTTTTTAACTTGGCCCCATCATAAGAAAAGCTAAATTCTTAAGCACTTCAGTCCTTGGTCTGAGAATGTAGAGATTGGCATTCAGCTATCGCAAATTATACGAAGTCTGGTTGGGTACTTTTGAAAATAATTCAGAGATAGGAGGCAGTGTACATGACTGTGCACATTTTAAGTGACCCACATGTATGCTTGTCCAATATTCTCTAGTCTCTATACTCTCTTCTACTCTCTCTTTCTCTTTCAACATCTACATACATGAACAGTATTCTCTTTATTGTTTCCATAGAACCCCAGGCTTGTAGCACAACGTGAATTCATATCAGCCCTAATATCTATTGGCAAGAGACTCAAAGCTCTCCCTACAAGGGACTTAAAAAGTGAGTGTTGCACTGCAAATTATTGTACAATGTATCAATTGTTAATTAAGAATCTATTCATGCATTAAAGGGCTACATGTATGTCACCAGGGCTTTTTTTCAGATTTTTGGTCAAATAATCAATAATTTTCTGATTATATGAAAAATACACCTTAGACACCTTGGACAAACGATGTTAATTTTATGAACAGAGACCAAGCTTAATTAAAATATCAGGCAAATATCACTTATCACACATTTATTTCCTTTGTCTTTCCTTCATTAATTATTAATGCATTTGATAACTATTTATACCACTGCTGATGTGTTTGCAGGCTAATGATTCATATGAACCAAGTACAGGTGGTGACCTCAGATATGGCCAAATAATCAATAATTTATAATTTTCTGATTATATGAAAAATACACCTTGGACAAGCGATGTTAATTTTATGAACAGAGACCAAGCTTGATTAAAATATCAGGCAAATGTCAAAGACACCAACCATTGGCCCAGCATCGTAAAGTTGTTCATAATATTTAACCCATTTCCAGATAAGCTTTTCTATAGTTTAACTTATAAAGAAGGTTTAATAAAATTAGACCATTTATTTTTAAGTTTCTATTTAGTTTGAATGTGAATTTGAGCTTTTCAAAGTGATGCAAGAAATAGCTGATGTACATGTAGTCCCTTTAAACTAGCCCCAGAGTTGGTATAGTGGATTTTGTACGAATAGGAAGTTGTGACCATTGTGTTAGCAGTATTTTCATAAGTTTTGAGAATAGAAGTTAAATTGGATTCATTGAAGTAGGAGTTGAAAAGTATAATTATACAGCTTCACCATACAGACTTTTGCCATGGGCAAGTAGACATCTCAAAATAATATAAATGTTGCTGTAGGATTCTGCAGCCTGATGGCACACAGTCATGTACATTGGATTTTAAAAACACTGATTAGATACATGTACATGTACATGTATATCAATGTTGAGCGAGAACAAGCAGACTGTTTAGAGTGGTGTTTGATTGAGTGATTGCTTTGGCTTTGCATTTGCTGAGTTTTCCTATTGGCTGTGAATTGTTTTGTAATTGTCAGCCAATCAAGTTCTAAACTAAAACCAAACATTGTTTTGGTCGGCCATGCCATCGGTTTTTGTTTTAGCGAGAGAATTCACGATTCACATAAAACCAATCAGGAATTGACCTATATCATTATGACGTCAAATCAAAACAATCTATTGTTTAAACGCTAAGGATCACGGTCGTGGGAGGGGGACAAAACAGCAACAACACAAAGGAAATCGCTATCAAATGCATTTTGTAGAACGTAGAATAGCGGTAACAGCCACCAAATAGGTAAATATTGTGGGATAAACATTGATACAGCTGATATCTGGAAACCAGACAATTCGAAGTTAAATTTTCCTCAGCAGAGCAGATTTAGTTCAAAATTCTATTGTTCAAGTCGATTCTGTCCCCCTCATAAACAAGCCGTGACGTCATAATGATTTAGGGTAATTACTTCAGTTCGTGATTGGCTCATTGTGTTTTACTTCCATTCGAAAACCACTCTAAAACAGAACATTATATTAACTAATTCAAAGGAACTGTGTGCTAACTGTACCTGTGAGTATTTTAAAGAAATAAACAGAGATAATTTCTATGTTCCTTGTACAGCTTCCAGACTATTTGCTGAACTCTCGTTGCTTAACCTGAATCTGCCTGCTAAAGTTAGCCTCCCAGTACACGGCAATATTGGCAGTCACTATGTTGTGCGTATACCACATACAGCAGCAGTGGTTCTTAATTCTAAGGACAAGGTACCGTAGACATGTACATATTTTAATTAGTATTTATTTCATGTTTTTAGCATTCAGAGTAATTAATCATGTGTTGTAAGGGCATGCTTGGGTACCAAAATGATGGGGGTGCTTGGCAGTCACTTGTTAAATGACGCCTAAACGGTGTGCACTCATTAAAGGTGGTTTAAAAACCATAATGATGTAGACCCCTAAAAGGTATACAAATGATATAAAATTGCATACGTAAGAGGTCAAGCTTCAAGAAACTTGAAGCCCTCTTGCAAAAATTATTGTGATATTTTCAAATAAAAACAAAACTCAAAGGAGTAATCATGTGATGTAAAAGAACCTTAAAATAAATCATAATTATAAACCCATAAAAGGTAAGACTAAGGTTGCATAAATAACTTGTGCAAACAGGACCCCTTTAAAGGTATGGTTATGAGAATTATTACCCCAAAAGGAGCGCCAAGAATCCCTGTCAGTTCAAACTACCTATAATTATACGACAAGACAGCCTACATGTACATGTACAACTGTAAAGAAAAAGTGTTTGAAAGGCTTGTCTTGATAAAACAGCCCCTTTCCACCTTTACACTTGTCTGTTATGGCCTCTCTTAAGAGCGACTGTCCACTAATATCGAGCGAAATCAGAATATCGCGGCAAAAGATTAAAAAAAAAAAAACTTCATATTTCGTTCAAAGATAGGCTTTGGTCAGTTAGTAAACGTGCTGGGATTTTTTTGTTCAAAACTTTATTTAACTTTGAGAAAAATTGAAAAAACGATTACGGCCGGCGTGAGTCCGAGACAGCCTGAAATAAGAGTGATTTTACCGGTCTCTCTAACCTTGCCCTGTACAAACGCTAAAGGAGCTTCGCATTTTTCGAATTCGGATATTTGTTTAGAAAGTATTGATCAACTGTTTGAGTGCAATAATTAGATTATAGCTTTATTCTCAAGATCCTGAGAGCCCACTTAAATACGCTGTAGTTTGCTAATTTGAAAACCTTATTTCAGGGCACTTTTTGGAAAAATAAATTTTATATGTGGTATAATTCAGAATCCATTGAAGCTTCGTTTTTGATACAAGTTAGCATTGATCTAAAACATATATGAGAATTAGTTTGGGTTATCTTCTCAGTGCTTCACACGAGCGGTGTAAATTTCGACGAAATGACAACATGTATTTGTAAACAGTCAAGTCTTACTCTTCGACAAGAGTGCAAAATATCGAGCAGAAACCTATTGAACCAGCAGTTTTTAACAATAAACATAACTTAAAAGAGTTGAATGAACTTAACTTTTAATCCCATTGCTAGAAAATCGATTCTTACTAAGTTTTCTTCCTTCTAAGTTGCCCTCTTCAATTGTTGTAATCCAAGGTCACAATTACCAATTAACCGTTCGGCGGGTCAGCTTCCAGACATGATGGAATAATAACGATTCTTGCATTAATCGAATGGCTTGTGACCGCTTAATACAGGAAATGCATTAAAAACATACCTAGCTGCAAAAAAAATCCACTGTTTCGATTGCATTTCGTGTTTTTGTAGGCAATAGAGGTTTTGCACCACCACGTGATGGCAGCCATGTTGGTGGCCAGAACAATGAGATTTGTTCAATCATGTGAAAAATTAAATCTCAAAGGAATAATATTCTATTGTTCTGGCCACCAACATGGCTGCCATCACGTGGTGGTGCAAAACCTCTATTAACAGTTACAAGAGCGGATCCAGCCTTATGCATGTCACGCGCTCTTGTGTTTGCGAGGTCATGTCACGCGCTCTCGTTGGAGAGGGTGGGAGGGAGGGAAGGGAGAGAAAGGAGAGAGATGAAATAAATGGGCGGGGGGATTTTTAACAAACCCTAGTGGGAACAACATCACAGGGGAACATTATCAAATTATTTATTCGGCTTATATCTCATTCGAACTTTCCCTAATGGTATTGTATACGCCTTCTATACAGTCAGTTGATGCTGGCTGTACTTCTGATATGAATGGTAAACCATTCATTGAGATTTCATAACCAAATTTGGTACAGCGCAAAATAAATAAGAAACAAAACAAATGGGTTGTTTAATGTCCTCGTCCGGGTACCGTAGAGGCAAACTTTTTCCCCGCTCCACGGGTTGGGTGTAGTCATGTAATGTGTGCATAACGTGAAAACTAGCAGTGCGAATGAAGAGCCGTGAAAACTAGGAAGCTAAGTTTTAGCGGCGAACGTACGGAAGTGAACTGCGCTTTTCAAAACATTGTAGGCGTACTTATAGGCATTGGCTGGCGCAGAGGCTCCTACCCGTGTCGTGTTACTCAAGAAATATCCAAACACGAAAGCAGAGCGCAGCACCAACAAAGACGCGTCCAGAACGATCCTGTAGGTTCGGGTAAGAGTTTTCGTGTTAATCTCTGTACGGGCGGCAGTCAGCAATTGGGGATACTAAGTCAGGGTTAGAGAAGAGGAATTACAGTGTTGTTTATTTAATGGTCCTGTGAACTAATCCAAACCCTAACCCAACATATTAAAAACCCTAACCTTAGTCAGAAGAACACGTGGATCGTCGATCTATCGATCTAGTTGATCTGCATAAAGAACTTTTCACGGTCAAAAGTGAAATCAACAACTTTTCGCTAATTAGCTAGCGGCGAAAGGCGTTGGGCTTAAAGTGCCGCTAACCTAATGTCTTTTTAAATAACCCCATAACAGCTGTTGAATTTTCAAAAATAGGCGAAAAGCAAGCCAGCTTTGTTCACAACCGAGTTATCGTGCACTAAATAAAAGCATCAGACTAGAAGTCTGCGAAGCGGCATAAGAGGAGGGGACGGGGTCCCTCTTTTCTCCTCTTAGTCTTTACCAAACACCCCTCCCTTTACTCCTCTTTTAGGCTATTTCCATGATTATGTTTGTCGTCAATGAAATCTGGAATCCTGCCAACGATACAAACTGCAACAAGTGCTAGTAAATAAAGGCTTTTTGCCTAATTTGATGCCATTCGGCCAAGGCCCTAGCCTGCTTGCAGGCTCTGGTTGATTTGGGGCTATTGGTTGTTTGGAGTTCTTGTGGTGGGAGACAGGAGGGGTAAGGGGGAGAAAGAGGAGGGGGAAAGTAGAGTCTGCGACAAGATCCTGTGTTTTTGAAATTCTCGTTCGTCCACAAGGTCTTATCGCAGGCTCTTCTTTCTCTTTCTCCCCCTTCTCCCTCCTTTCTCCCACCCCAGGGACTCCAAATCAACCAGAGCCTACAAGCAGGCTACCAAGGCCCCAACTGCGCGCTCGTGAGACAACTTGTCTAACGTTTAAAAAAAAAAAAGATTAACAATAGCAACAACAATAACGACAACGATGACAATAATATCAGTGCGATTGATCAGTGGCAATGTTATAAGGTGGCTCTTCATGAACATTCACGGATAGACCTACAATTTATCATCTTTATCCGAGAGGACAAAAAAGGTCTAACCATTTGTGGTTTGAAATTTGATGTTTTGCGAAGACATTACCTTTTATCATGATCGAATCTGACTAATCATGCTCAACTATACAAAACACAATATGTACTCAATCGCGTTCGAAATTACAGACTCGTTCTTTGTCGCTGCTAAGTTGGCGGAGTGTGTTAGTGCTAAAGTGCGCGGTGTGTCAGAGCAAGGATGGGAAGTCGAGTGTGTCACCGCCCTCGCCCTGATCATTTGCGCACACTTGCTAATACCGCTCAGCTGAAGTGTAGCTAACTGGCTAATGTGATATACTAAATTGTTATTTGTGTGGCAGTCGACAGACTCCCACCGGCTGTTGAAGCATTATATAGCTAAGTCGCGAGCTATGATTGGTAAATCATAGCTTCCCGTACGGACCTTCCGCCCACTTCCGGTCTCAAAGAAAATAAAGAAACTATATAATAAAAATGTTATTAATCTCGTTTGCTCAGCGCGCTTCGCGCTTGAGCCATAAAAAGGGGAAAACCTCGGTCCATGACTTACGGTACGGACCGAGCAAACGAGGTTAATAAGAGGTAAATATAGTTGTCAGCATTGTGTTCAAATAAAGTGATGGGTCTCTATAAAGGGCATGCACAGCAACATTTACGTAACCCAGGTGCTTTCCTGAAGTTCGTGTATTTTATCTATCTTATTAATTCCAGCTTGGTCACTCTTTTTCTGGTCAGTATAAAATGTACACGAAGACAGTTTGATTTAGATATTTCACAGTGCAACGACTTCCATCGGAGCCAATGAATTTGATTGGCTCGAATCTTTGAATTATTGCCTCGAATCTTTGAATTATTGCCTCGAGAGCTAACGAAGGCTGGATGTTTTGTTGTAAACTCGTACTGTACACAAGTAGCTGGTTAGTATCAGGTACCTGTAAAAAACAAATGTACAGGTTCCTCGGGAGAAGATGTCACAGTCAGATTAAAAAAATGGTATGCTCGTCTCAGATACTATCAGTCAGTTGTAAAGTCGATAATCAGAAAAAAGAGAAATATTTCATAAGCAGTAGAACAATAAACATGTTACATCTCATCGAGTTTTAATATTTCTTATGTTATCTGACAATGAGTAACAGGAAAAATCCAAAATTGTCCAATCACCCCTCCCCCCCCCCCCAAAAAATAAATAATAATAATAAAAATAAATAAACAATAAATAAAAAACCATGATGATGATCGGTGACGGATAATGACAACAAAAGTCTAGGAACCTACCTAGGAACCAGAGGTTCTAACTTCTCGCACTCTCTCTAGTTTTAGGCGTGAAGCGAGCTTAGCAAGGTACTCCCTCCCCAAGTATATACAAAATAAATGAAAAATGCCAGAGTCAGATTTCAACTTTCCGACTCGTTTTCACTGGCTTTGCTTTGTGTTGAGATTCCACCAACTATATCCATATATTAATTTGCATATACCATATCATTTCCATTTTCACAATATTTGGGGTACAGGAATTTGCACGAGACATTTTGTGCCACCATACGCATGGTTTAAAGTCGGCATTGTGAAAATTTGGGTATTTGGTAATTTTGGATATTTGGTGAAATCAGAATATTTCAGTGCAATCGGCTGTATCTATCTATAATCTATCTAACAAAAGCTTGTGTTCTCGCGAATGAACTAGCAAGAGGCTCTTTTCACGGCTCTTCATTCACACTGCTAGTTTTCACGTTATGCACACATTACATGACTACACCCAACCCGTGGAGCGGAGAAAAAGCTGGCCTCTATGGTATCCCGAACGAGGACATTAAGCAACCCATTTGGACATGTTGGATGTTATTTGTTTTGTTTCTTATTTATTTTGCGCCGTACCAAATTTGGATATGAAACTGGCTAAATGAATGGTTTACCATTCATATCAGAAGTACAGCCAGCCTCAACTGTACAGAAGGCGTATACAATACTATTAGGGAAAGTTCGAATGAGATATAAGCCGGATAAATAATTTGATAATGCTCCCCTGTGATGTTGTTCCCACTAGGGTTTGTTAAAAATCCCCCCGCCCATTTATTTCATCTCTCTCCTTTCTCTCCCTTCCCTCCCTCCCACCCTCTCCAACGAGAGCGCGTGACATGACCACGCAAACACAAGAGCGCGTGACATGCATAAAGCTGGATCCGCTCTTGTAACTGTTGCCTACAAAAACACGAAATGCAATCGAAACAGTGGATTTTTTTTGCAGCTAGGTATGTTTTTAATGCATTTCCTGTATTAAGCGGTCACAAGCCATTCGATTAATGCAAGAATCGTTATTATTCCATCATGTCTGGAAGCTGACCCGCCGAACGGTTAATTGGTAATTGTGACCTTGGATTACAACAATTGAAGAGGGCAACTTAGAAGGAAGAAAACTTAGTAAGAATCGATTTTCTAGCAATGGGATTAAAAGTTAAGTTCATTCAACTCTTTTAAGTTATGTTTATTGTTAAAAACTGCTGGTTCAATAGGTTTCTGCTCGATATTTTGCACTCTTGTCGAAGAGTAAGACTTGACTGTTTACAAATACATGTTGTCATTTCGTCGAAATTTACACCGCTCGTGTGAAGCACTGAGAAGATAACCCAAACTAATTCTCATATATGTTTTAGATCAATGCTAACTTGTATCAAAAACGAAGCTTCAATGGATTCTGAATTATACCACATATAAAATTTATTTTTCCAAAAAGTGCCCTGAAATAAGGTTTTCAAATTAGCAAACTACAGCGTATTTAAGTGGGCTCTCAGGATCTTGAGAATAAAGCTATAATCTAATTATTGCACTCAAACAGTTGATCAATACTTTCTAAACAAATATCCGAATTCGAAAAATGCGAAGCTCCTTTAGCGTTTGTACAGGGCAAGGTTAGAGAGACCGGTAAAATCACTCTTATTTCAGGCTGTCTCGGACTCACGCCGGCCGTAATCGTTTTTTCAATTTTTCTCAAAGTTAAATAAAGTTTTGAACAAAAAAAATCCCAGCACGTTTACTAACTGACCAAAGCCTATCTTTGAACGAAATATGAAGATTTTTTTTTTTTCATCTTTTGCCGCGGTTTGCTCGATATTAGTGGACAGTCGCTCTTAATAACAAACATTGCTTACATGTACTATGTTACAGAAGCACAGGCAGCTGGTGTTCTTACATGTACATATATAATTTTATTATGCAATCATCAATTTTCTCATAAAGTGAAAGAAATTTGATGCTTATTTTGCAGCACCATTTTCCTTCCAAAATGGTCTCAAAATGATATTTAGACTGTGCTGAAAACTGAATTGCAATAAATACAATATATTTTGCAATGCAAACATGTAGGAATGTTTGAAACTGTATGATGCAGTAATTCTGATGATGTTGTGTAGTTGTCCAAGTAAACCTGAGCTACATGTACTCATTCTGCTGGAAAATCATCAAAACTATTGCACAATACACTTTTATAAACTTTGCTTTAACTTATCTAACACACCATTATCTTCTTAAATTAGTGTTGTTGCTCGGTACGTTTGTTATATTTTATACTTATGATTCATGTCCCCTTTTTCAGGCACCGTACATGATATATGTAGAAGTTCTTTGTACTGCAGGAGAAGATGAACCTCTGCCCTCAAAGCAGTTCCAGAGCACACTAAGACAGACAAGGTTTGAACATTACATGGCAAGATGTTTAATTTATAATTACACTTTATTTCTCCACTTATAGCGAGGGAATATTTTTTGGGATATCCTAGAATTATATAATGTGTCACAAAATTACATCCAAATTATTAGAACCCTGATATGTAATTAGATAACAAAAATGTTATCTAAGATTACATTATTCCTCCCTTCAGGTCTGAAGAGCATTTACCTACCTACTGCCGATCTCAAGCTGTGCAGTTTTTGGTATGTACAACGGTACACATAAATGTATAAGTGCATGAGTTTGGAGGTTCAGCAAGACAATGAGTCAAATGCACACAACTCGAATGAGTCCGGATAAACATAACCTAACCACTGTAAACTACCAATATCTCTTTGTTCTTCACCTATAAATGGCAGAGATTTAATAACCTCACTTTCTATAAGAAATGTATAAGAAACTAGTATAAATAATTGTTTATCCCGACTCATCCCAGTCATGGGCATGTTTGTCACTGTACTGCTGACACTTTGAACTTGTACATGTATATTGTCATTTATGTTTTTCCCCATGTGTTATACCATACATTACACAATCTTACTGCTGCATTGACTGAGCTTGTTTACTGGGAAACAAATAAGCAATATGCACACAAGAGCTTTGGAGTACAATGGCATTTATTTGGCATATTTCCTATACATGTACATTGTACATGTCTATAATTGTGTCCCTTTGTTTAGCACAGCTATCTTTGCTAGCAGTTATTGAAACCCAAGGAAAGTACGGTAGCCTGCTAATGCCTTTCTTCTGTTTTTTGTTTTTAGGAAAATTTAATTTGGGATTTATACTTGTTGTATATCATGGTTAAAGTGCCTTATATAAGCTAAAATTTGTATCATTAAAATCTATTTTACACAAGTAAATAACTGAATAGTAAAATGTTTCTTGATTTGAGTGTTGCGTCTATGAGTTATAAACTTAAGGTTTATATTTTGAATATGCTAATGATGTGACATAAAACACTACATCATTATTTTATTATACAAAAACATAGTGGCAGAGATAAATGACCTTTTATAAATATCCATGTTACATTAATTTTGAAGTAACATGTAAAACACAAAGAGCTGTTTTAGAAATGATTTCTTAATACAGTGAGACAGGGTTGAAAACCGAGGCAAAGCCAAGGGTTTTCAACTCCTCACTGACAGTATTTAGAAACTCCTTTCCAAAACAAGCTCTGTGTGTTTCACATGGCTTCTCAAACTCCACTTTAATGATACAATTAACGATCTAAAAGTCTTGAAATGCGAGTTGTATTTGGAAACAATTTCCAAATAGTTGTCATGGTCATGATTTCTATTGTATTCACCTGATGAATTATTAACGAGTTTGAGAAGCTTACATTGTATATCAGTGATTTTACCAAATACATGTACATGTATGTTGTTAAAATTCAGGAGGAGAAATAAATGACAGAATGTTTTCTGCTTTACATCATATCATTAGCATACTCAAAATATAAACCTTTATACAATGTAACTCATAGACGTACATGTAACACTCAAATCAAGAAATATTTAACTATTCAAAGTTACATTTTATTTACTTGATATGTACTGTAGAATAGTTGTTAATGATAAAAAAAATTGGGCTCATGTGCACTTTTAAGTTCATGGGTATCCTTGGCCACATACCACAGGTAGCCCACAATCAATCTTGGTTAAAAACACCCTCATTAATTGCTAAAAGGTTACCAGGAAAATTGCTCTCTCCTAATAAGGCATGCCCATCGATTCAAAGTTGTAAGGGAACAGGTTAAAACACATGCCCTCTGGACGGACCCATTTTGAGGTAGAGGGTGTGGGCTGCTGCCAGCCATCTCCTCTGGAGAGAAAACTCAATATTAAAAATAATTTGTTCTTAAATATCTTCAAAACTAAAAGGCATAATCTGGAAACAAATGCACTGCATGTTTTGTCTAACGTTATCATTTCATTTTCTGTGTTAAAATTACCACTAGGCCCCCCAGAATGGAAAATAGATGGTCAAAAATGGGGGTGGTACCCTGCGCTGACAGCTGTGTCTGTTGAAAAAAATGGGTCCCTATCTGAGGCATGTGTTTTGACCTGCTCCCTAAGTGCTGGTTGTCACTTCAGAAGTACACAGTCACACGTTGTCTAACTGGATTTAAAAAAACTTATGAATAATTCATGAAGCAAAAACAAAGGAAATCACCGAACACTGCTGCTCGTTTATTAAACAGTACATAAAATAGTGTTATCTCCTACAAGCAACTATTGACTGTGTTAATGTGATTGCAGATAACAACAGCAGACTCAGATGATGAATGCTGGTCAGCAGAGATTGAAGAGAATCGGAGACAACAGATGTTAGAGCAAGAAATGATTGATGGCAGCAAAGAGGTGAGCAGTGACCCGAGGGCCACATACATGTACATCGTAGGGAGAGAGAAACTGTTGCTGGTACAGTGTTTCCCTGAATGGCTGTTCCTGCATTGTACCATCTTTTCCCCCAAGATGTAATGGCATTCCCTAAAATCATTTGGTTGAAAAAATGAAAGACATTAGACTAAAACAATGCACAGTACTTCCATTCTCCACAAATGAAATATCTTTCCCAATCCTTAAAGTGCTACTGCTGCCAATCAAATTACACTTTAACTGTTTTCTTCAGCTTTGGAATTTTTTTTAGCCATAATTTCTGACTGCCATTACTCAGTTTAGAATATTGGATGATGTTATCTATAAAGCAACATGGCTTCTTTAGTATGCAGAAGAAATGGGTCATTTTCACATAGGAACATCTAGAGAGCTTGTACTCGAAGTTTTAGAAAATGGCTTTTAGTCTGTGTCACATACATGTACACATTGTGTAGCTGCTGCTTAGCGACAGTCACGAAAAGACCACCAAACAAAGGATCGCTCATTTGTAATCCAAGTAATGACGGGCAATCTGATCACAAACTTTTGGCTAAAATAATCAGCCTTCCCTTAGGAATTCCGACTTAAGATTTAAAATGGTAAATATTCAGTACTTATACATGTACTTTCCAAAGCTGAAGAAAACAAGAACAGTTTGATCGCAGAAGCACTTTAAGAGGGGAACACTGTGGTATCAAACTGTGGTATTCAAATGGTGCAAAATTTTGCATGCAGAATAGTGACACACACAAGGAAGTATGACCACATATCTCCAGCACTGCGTGAGCTTAATTAGCTCCCAATGAAGCAACAGTTGTTCCTCAGGGAGGCAGTTATAATGTACAAGTGTATCAATAATCTTGCCCCATCTTACTTATGCAATAAGTTTAAGAAATGCTCTGATGTTCACCAACGTCTCACTCGTAACCATAACTCCTTGCAAATTCCGCTTTATAAAACCACCTCAGGCCAAAGGACTTTTCATTCCAGAGGTGTTAAATTATGATGATCTGGACTGGGATGTCTCTGACTAGTTTTAAAAATAAGTTAAAGAGTTCTATGATGGCCCATTTTTATATTACTTACATGTAGTACCCATATTTATTTTCAACATTCATGATTTTAATATTAAGCAAGACACACAGAATGTATATAGCTTCCCACCACTTATAATGCTTAGTACAATGTACATTGTAAATTGTTATTGAAAAGCCCAGAGGGGAATGGCAATAAAATATGTATGTATATCTTGTAAGAGATGTACACGTATAGACTGATTCCTTAGGCCAAAAAAATTGTCTCAGGTTCCCCAACCAAGCCTAGATTTCCTGTGCTTATCCTACAACTTTTCACACCAACATTTCAACTACAAGCTTGACATCAATATTAGAGAATCACTATCATAATGTTTTTTCTTGAAATCTGTAAAAAAGTTAAAGCTACATGCACATGTAGCTGGTGCAAAAAGTTAGAGAAAAGTTGGTTAGTACCTACATGTACCTACCGACACTATTTTCTTAAGAGTAACAGGAATGACATACAATGTATATTCTTTTATCTGTATTATTGATTTTCTTCTATTTCTTTTGGATAAAATAATGCATAATTTATCCACATAGAACTTAGGAGCTTCAGGTACATGTAACTCGTTTTTATGTGCAAGTGCATTAAGATATTGAATTGAAATTTAGGAACTTGTTGTTTTCTTTGATTATAACAGCGATAACCCAAAACCCACATCCAATTTCCCAAAAACAAGCTACCAAAGAGCTCTAGCTTTCCAGTGGTATTAAATGTATATTATTGCAGACACAACCACAAGTTGAAAAATCCTGCCTCATACATCAGAATATATGTGACCAAATACATACATGTACATGTATGTTGTACACTGCAAGTTTCTTTCTTCATTTATGTAAAACTCTCATCAAAAAGTGACATACTTTTTTTACAGGACACTTTTGTTACTGCATCAGACATCAGACGCCGACTTTCAGAGCATCTGAGTACCCCAACAACCTTATTCAAAAGGGACCCTGAGGATCCGTCAGGTACATTAATATTTTTATTTTTCATAGGATGAGCCATCTAATAGCACAGGCTGGCGAGAGTTCATTGCAGTTGTCATAGCTCAACTGGGCACTCTATTTACTACCTGTATTTTGTATCTTTTTTTAACAGCTGCGGTATTGAAAGAGCCTTTTGAAGAAAAAGAAAGCAGGATACGAGATTCTTCTCCTTATGGCCACTTGCCTAATTGGAATATCCTTTTCTTGTTTCATATAAATATTACAACCCCACCCTCCATTAGTACACATCAGAATATATGTACATGTAGTTTGTTGTGGTGTTTTGTATGAGTTTCATAGAAAAAGGAAGAGAACTACATGTGTAGGTAATATTGTTTTGGGGGAGGGGGTAGGATGTTGCAAATCGTTTCATAACAAGGATAGTTTTTTTTTAAGGCCTTCAGTCTCATTTTCTCCCTCTCCCCACCCCCATCCTAACAGCTATGATACATGTACAGTACCGCCGAAAATTATAGGGACATTTACCGCGGCTGTGCCACATGCAATGACCGCGAAAAACCGCGGTCATTTATTAGGTAACCGCGGTCACTTGTGAGGTAACCGCGGTCACTTTTGAGATCGCCGCGGTGGTCGTGCCGTGGCGCTAACCGCGACCTCATGTAACATCTACATCTACATCTCATACATTTTATTTTGAAGCAGTTGGCTTAGTTAGAACGTGAACGGCGGTCTCGAGTAAGAAAGACAACTTAGGTGTAAGATCATTAAGAGATTTGTAAAGCATTATTGCCTTTTACAATTGTCGTTGAATACTTAGCTTTCTCCACCCAAGGTTTTTAAAGCAAATTGTCAGCATTAGTGTCATAATGGGAGTAGAAATACCCCACTTCATGATTTCATACAAGTTTTGTATTCCATATAAAGTCCTTGACCATAATCACAGCTCTTACCTATGATAGTGAAGTGTGGAGATGACCTGCGACAAGAATTACTGGCATACCAACTACTGAGGCAGCTACAGGTAATCTATCAGGTCTGATCAATTTAAGATTTTGAAACCCAGTTAAAGAGGCTGGCTAGCTATGTCAATCGAATTGAATCTTCAGATTTCCTTTAAACAAAACTACACAAATAACAACCTGAGACACAAGAGAAATACCATGTGAATTTGCTGATATGTTTTCCAAACTTTTTCGATAAAGGTGGCAAAAATTAAAGTGGATTACAAAAGCTTATTCTAAAAACCTGATTTCGGGTATAGTGATTCGATTCCAAGTTGCTCTGAATTTCGCTTTAAAGCAGTGTTTTTCATCCACTCAAATCTTTGCCATCCTTCATCGTAATTGTCTCAAATTTTCTCCACTATACGTGGAAAGCATACTCTGTTAGTAGTTATTTGTGTCTTTCGTTAAGAGAAAGTTGATCATTTGGGGGTTGACAATAGTCCTTTTAAATCTTTCTTTCATTTTTCATCTAATGGATTCTTTTAATTTGTTTAACAGTCAATTTGGAAGCAAGAGCGGGTGCCACTGTCGTTAAGACCGTAAGTAGTAATTTACAGTCAAGTTACTGACAGCTTCCAAGTTCAAGTTTATTTCACACTATTTTTCTTTTTTGAATTACAATAACGGAAATATAATTAACTAAACGTACTATATATAATAGATAAGGTAAATTAAAGTATGAAATAGGAGTGACAGTGCACAGTGGACAAAGTAGCCTGGAGGCTTTCGAGTTATTCACTGTTTTAATTAAATTTAGGCTTAAATGCTGTAGTATGATGGATAGCTGATATTAGTGAGTAGAGATATGTACTTGCGAAAAGCTATGCGTGTGGTCATCCTGTGTTGTAATGTTGTACAATGGCGAGATAACCCGAGTATCAGTCCCAGTCCCAGTCCCAGTCCCACTCCCCCTCCCCTTCATCGCCCTCCCCTCTTCCCCCTAAGAAAGGAAGGGAAAGAGGGACTGACACTCGGGCTAATGGCGAGATTGAACTAAGATTTGGTTAAAAAATATAAAAAAACACACGTAAAGAAAACAAGAAAGACAAAAAAGACAAAAAAAAGACAAACTAATATCCAGAGTTTGGGTTTCCTGTGCACTTGCCGGGGAAGAGAGTACTGGGGCCGAGAGTAGGGAAATCACAGGTAATCCAATCCTGAAAAGTAGAGTCGCCTGCGAAGGAGGCTATACTTGCGTCAACAGGAACTTATTCTAGATTCGATCGTTGTGTCGTTTAACCCGAGAACCTTCATCTCCTCGGATTAGGACATTTAATCGTAGGTCTCTCTGTAGTTTATCAGTCTTTAAAAGGAGACTCTCAACCCTCAACATTTACATGACAAAAGACAAAAATGATTACTCGGCAGAGGAAGGTGTATGCTTTTCAGCTACTGGAAAAAATTGAAGACAATTTTGATGAAGGATGGCAGTGATTCGAGTGGATGAAAATTATTGATTTTAAGAGAAATTTAGAGCACCTTGAAATTGGTTCAGTGTAACCGAAAAGATTGTATAATAATCTTTGTAATCCACTTTCCTCTTCGCCATCCTCTATCGAATAAGTTTGAAAAGCATACCAGGACATTCACATTTCTCTTCTCTCTCGGGATGTTATTTTTGTAGTCTTGGTTTAAAGAAACTTGAAGCTTCAATTCGATTGACAGTGCCCCGTTAATACAAGACTGTTACCAACAGTAGTTAAGTTTGGATTATTTGCTTGCTTTACTTCATCGTTTTCTCATTACCTGTACCAGGTATGCAGTGGTGGTGACTTCGGATGACAGTGGTTTGATTGAGCCAATTGTTAACGCTGTCTCCTTACATCAGATCAAGAAACACAGCCAAATGTCCTTACTCAACTACTTCATTAAGGTAAATAATTACTAGTGGATCAGCTGCTTTCCTTGCAGTTCTTGCAAAGGAACTCGACATCCTGTTGTGCGGCTGTCAAAGAGCGGGCGTACATGAGTCTTGCTCGCCCGATGGCAGAATACGCTACTGTGGTCTGGTCTCCTTCTACTCAAAAGGATATCCAGTGCGTTGAGTCGGTCCAGCACCATGCGCGTTTTGTTTGTAACGACTATCGGAGAGACAGAAGCGTTACAGATATGCTGTCAAACCTGGGTTGGCAGTCACTTGGCAGTCACTATAGTCACGTAGGCTACTAAATTGACTTAGCTATGTTTTATAAGATCAAGTCTGGCGAAGTTAAGATAGGTTTTCCAAGTTTTCAAACGAGTCAATCAGCATTCGTACAAGAGTTAGTGTGACATGACTGCCAGTTCGCCTTGCTTTCATCTACTGTAAATGTGCATAAGTTTTCGTTTTTCGTAAGATCTATACCTGTTTGGAATTCACTTCCTGAAACTGCTGTTAATTCTGAGTGCGGCGCGAGCGGACATGTTTTTTTCTGCTCCCGACTTGGATAATTTACTCTACGATCTTCATATTTCTTCATCCATTTTGCTCAGCATTCAATTATTTCTCTTTGGGTCTTAAAAATAAGTAAAAATGCCTCCGAAAGGCAAAAAATCCGCCATTTGTGCGACGAACGTTGACATTGATTATAGCGAGGAGACTGAGAAATCAAACATGGCTACAACGGATCATTATTTGAAAATCTTCTGAACCGCCGTCTAAAAGAGCAGTCGGAACAAATCAATGATTTATTCCTTTAAATACTCAAGGATCACAAAAACTGATCTTGATGAAGTAAAGAAAAGTCAGAACTTCCTGAGTGCTAAATCTGACGGCCTGATTAACTCTAAACGAGCTTCGGGCAGAGAACAACGAACGTAGATCCAAGAATACCAAGTTACAAGAAAGGGTAATAAAGCTAGGAGACATGGCCTCTACTGCTGATTTTGATCTAGAATACCTCAATCAGCATTTACGTGGGGACCTACTTGAGATCGATGGCGTTTCAGTAACCGATGACGAAAGCTCCAATGCTATTGCATGTGCAACAGGTCGCCAAACTTGTCGACCCTGAGTTCAGCCTTGACGAGTTAGACATTTCGATAAGCCACAGATTGCCGTCATCAGATTGCTTTATTCCCTCCAATTGTGAAGTTTACCCGAAGAGACACTAGAGACGAGATTTACAGCTTAAAGCGTAATTTACATTCCAACAAATCCTCGGATTTGGATTTTTCGTCCACTTCTCGGCTATTTGTTGATGGAAGCCTCACACAGAAAATGCGGAAGTTACTTAAGGAGGTGAAGTCCTTTAAGAGGGCACACAACTTCAGATTCGTCTGGACGAAGCAGGGTAAAGTTCTGCTAAGACAAGAGGACTCTTCTACTAGTCCGCTGATTGCTTTCTCTTCAATAACGCAGTTCGAAGACTACAAAACAAGCTTCTCCCGAAGTAGTCCGTAGAACTGTAGAGTAAGATAAGTTTTATTTAGTCATTACCTAATTCTGTATTATTTCCTGGTGTTTTGCCCTTCCATCATCTAAGTGATGATGAATTTTCTTTAGCTAACTATGAATTATCTAATGGACCCATAAACTTTGATGAAGACAGATTATCCAGTTTGAAATTTAACCCATTTTTACCTGCTAATGTTTATTTAGCCTCTGATCATGATTTAGAATATAAATGCTGTCCCGATTTATACATTGATGAGACAGAGGGACTTTCTTCGTCGAAACATGTAGGCCCAGAGGGGAAAATGTCATTGTAGGAGTTATCTACAGACCCCCCAATTAGAATGTTAATGAAATTGTTAACATTATTAATACCATAGAGGACAAATTAAATTTTAACTGGAAAGTTCACGCGTTATTTGTAATTTCACATGTGAAATTTCAAACGCAGCCTACAGCGTGCTTTTTTTTTTTTTTTATGCATCGTAATTTGCTTTTTGACCCTATTACAGGAGCATGGCAACATGAACTCAGAAGCATTCCTCTCATCTCAGCGTAATTTCGTCGAGAGTTGTGCCGCATACTGCTTAGTTTGCTACATTCTGCAGGTCAAGGACAGGTAAAAATATATCCTTGTTAATCAGATATCCTTGTTAATCAGATATCCTTGTTAATCAGATATCCTTGTTAAGCAGATATCCTTGTTAATCAGATATCCTTGTTAAACAGATATCCTTGTTAAACAGATATCCTTGTTAAACAGATATCCTTGTAAAACAGATATCCTTGTTAAACAGATACCGTGTAAAAATATATCCGTGTAAAAAGATACCGTGTTAAAATGGTATCATTGTTAAAAAGATATCCTTGTTAAAAAGATATTCTTGTTAAACAGGGATCCTTGTTAAAACAGGGATCCTTGTTAAAACAGGGATCCTTGTTAAACAGAGATTCTTGTTAAACAGATATACAAGGAAATCATTTTTAAAGTGCATTTACTTTAATACCAATTCTCTCGCCTCTCTTCTTCAGACATAATGGAAACATCCTCCTCGACAACTACGGCTACATCATACATATCGACTTTGGATTCATTCTCTCCAGCTCACCGCGAAACTTGGGGTTTGAAAATTCACCCTTCAAGCTGACCCACGAATTTGTGGAGGTTCGTATGCATTTTTTCTGACTATTACCCGTTGGCATTGCCCTTGTTTAACCCTTTCCCTCCTGTGCCGCCCGTAACCGCCCAATATGAAGCATGTACCTGGAGAAAATTATTGCATCAAACCTAGACATGCTGGAAATACGATGTTGTGATATTATTTCAAGGAATGAATGACTTCAAAGTCAGAGCTATAACAGGGATCGCTTGACTCTCCCACTTTGGAGAAAAACGCATTTGTTTTGGACATTGTTGTTCGTTTCTTCGATTTTCGCGAATTTTGAGGAGCTGAAAATCGGCTCAAAAAAACCTTCCCATTCGCACTTGAAATCAAAAGCAAATACAAAATCACCACTCAGTCGTTACAGTACCTTGTTTAATCTTTCCAACCAGCAGGTTTGTTTGCACAAAACACACCAAACGACTGTGAACCACGCCGATGTTTACACTGCATTTCACTCGACCACATTTACCTGCTCCCACCCCCAATTGCATGCTGGGTAATGGACAAAAATTCCACACGGGTTACCCCCCTCTGGGACTCCGGTAGGTTTTTTTTTAGAAGTCTTTTACCCCTACAACCAAGAGCGGTGATTTGGACTCAAGCCGTTGCTTTAAAGTGACAAAAACACATCCTAATAGGTTGAACAGGGGTAAAAGACTGCCAACTGCAGGATTCCAAGGATTTCAGTGAAGAATTATTTCCTGTGTCTGAAAGCACAAACACAACGGAAAAACCCTGTGAAATCCCCTCACAAAGCCTACTAGAAGCAAACCAAGTACTTTTCAGCCATCCTCAGACTTAATGATGTCTTCAAGCTCTCTGACAGTGGCATTTTTCTCCAAAATTAGAGCACATTTCATTAGAAACCCTACCGAAGCAGCCATACCTACCGTCGACGAGTGAACAGAATTCACCCAAATGGCATTGTGGGAAAAGTTTGAGCCCTCGGCTTAAAAAGTCAGCAGTATTTAACTGACCCGGGCTAGCCAAACTTGAACTGAGGGGGGAGGGTTGAGTTAGCACTCAGGATTTCACCAACTGAACCAAACATGTCCAGTAGGGAAAGGGTTAATTAGCTGAAAAGTTTTCTTAGCAAATACAGTTCTCGCCCGCATGTCGGCGGTCAAAATGGCGGGAAATCAACACCAAGGGAGCTCTTCAAATATTCTTGGCGGGAAAAGGACGAGACATGATAACCACCAACCAAATAAAAATGGAGTTTATGATAGGAGTTTGTGTTTCAAGTCACCTTACGATTGTTTTCCTTCTCCTTGCAGGTAATGGGCGGCATTGACAGTGACATGTATAATTACTTCAAAATCCTTATGCTACAAGGATTCCTTGCGGCACGTAAGAACATGGACAAGTGTATCCAGATTGTCGAGATTATGCAAACAGGTACACCTAAGTCCGTGTTTTTGCGACACATCCGGGTATTCTGAAAAAGGAATACACTGAAAAAACAATATTGTTTACATTAACAAAGACAACCTGTTACTTCTGAGGGACGTACAAAAAAGCAACGACTTCTTTCCACATTTTGGAACAGGGATACGTGCGGGATTTCAAGGTATTCTAATTTCAGAATAGCTTGGAATAACAACCGGCCAAAAATTCTCCCACAAAGTTTCATTTCAGGGCCGTCAACCAAGAACTTTAGGAGAAATTTGCCGTACTAAGCTTGGAATTCCAGTTGTTAGGAATCCCCTTTCTCTGACATTATTGGCAGTGGAATAACGTTAATAAGTTTATTGTTATCCAGTTCTCTTCTGAGACAAAAGGAGGTAATCTGAGGTCACAGAAAAAAAACGTTATATTTCTGACAATAACGGTTACATAAACATAGTTATTCCAACGACAGAAACAAAACTTTATTTTTCCTTGCACACACATTTGTAAATTTCTATACCAGAGATACAATATATGTTTACTATTTTCTCGTAGGTTCCAATCTGCCTTGTTTTATTCGCGGTGCGTCCACAATCCGAGCCATGCGGGATCGGTTCCACATGAACTTGACAGAGGAGCAACTCGACTTGCTCGTCCACGGCATGGTGGAAAACAGTATATCGTCACTGACTACTAAACTGTACGATGGCTTCCAGTACCTTACTAATGGTATCCTATGAGATGCGGAAATACGCGATGTATCCGTGCTTCGTACATCGCAACAACACGCTTGTGGTAGTTCAGCGGCGAAACGTCATGCACATACGCTTTTTCAGTTTCCCGCCCAAACTGAAAGGAAACAAAGGCCATCACCCCTATTTCTAATTTTAGGTATGTAAGGAGCATAACGTTTTGTCGCGGTGTGGTCCAGATGTGGCAAACAGCGTATTGTAACGTAAGGCGTATTGTAACGTAAGGACGGTACCAAAGTAGTCGTAGCTCGACTGGAATGAAATAGAGTGGTTATAAGAATGGTGGACGTTTTTTTTACATATTTTTTTATTTTGATGGACGTTTGATGGAGTCATTCCATTCTTGTTGAAGGGACACTGTCAATCGAACCCAGGCCCCAGAGGTGAGTGGCGATGCGCTTAAAGGGGCACTGTCAATCGAATTGAACCTTCAAGTTTCTTTAAAAGAACTACAAATATAACACCGCGAAATCGTAGGACTAGTGTTCCCAATTAGTTGCAAAGCTAAATACATTGACACTTGAATAAAGTCACTACTACTACTACTACACAGAAGAGAAATACCATGTGAATGTCCTGATATGCTTTTTAAACTTTTTCGATAGAGGATGGCAAAGATTAAAGTGGATTACAAAAGCTTATTTTAGAAACTTGATTTCAGTTATAATAATAACACTTTATTTAATGAGGATATGCCGATAAAGCTTACACTTGTTTCCAATCTGCTCCTCCTAACTATTATATACTAAGATAGAAACTAAATGACATTATAAGACAATAGATAATTATTTAACCACTCAAAAATATAAGTAATATACATGATTGGGAAGATATGAGAAAGATTCAATAAAATATAAACAACAATATCTTTAGAATTAGACAATTAAAAACATACATGTAATAGATACAAAATGAGTGGCCGTGCTTTATGGGATTTACAAACTCGAGCAGAGAGTCATGTTTCAGTTATTTTGGCCATACGACATATTTTGGCCGAGAAAATCGAAACAAAAGTTTATGTAAATCAGGACGAAATCTCTAGCAGATTCAAAGATCACTTATCGGACGGTGATTTCCTTTGTTTTTGCTTCATGAATTATTAATGAGTTGGATAAATATAGATACACATAAGGTGGTTACAACTTTAAAACAAGATGTAGGAACATGGTTAGACATCAGTCAGTAAAGCCTAGTGCTCTGAATTTCTCTTAAAAGCAGTGTTTCATCCACTCGAATCTTTGCCATCCTTCATCAATTTTTTTTCACATTTTCTCCAGTATCCCTGGAAAGCGTACTCTGCTAACCTGAGTAGCTTTCGTCGTGAGGAAGTTTATTATTTTGAGGTTGACAGTGTTCCTTTAACAACTGCTTGCAGACCCTTCGAATTTCTTACTGCGCATTCTTGACGAAGACGAGCATGCGCAGTAAGAAATTAGAAGGGGAGAATGCAGGTGATCATAGACAAGCGACATTCCAAGACCGAAATGGATCGCCCTGAGAATACCAGGCGCTCCGGAAGTGCCATGTTCGCGCACTTGTTTACGGTAGCAAAATATGACAACTGCTGATAGCACTCACTTATTAGATTTATAAAGAAAATGTACTCTTTTGCAAAAAGGTTGTAGTAAAATATGATGTAAAAAAATAATATTCACTTCTAGAAAAACCCTTGAACGCGTTTAATCAGTAATGTGTTTAAATAGAAAATGGTCTGAAAACCAGGCCATTAATAAACGAACAAAAATTAATTTACATTAATAAACGAACAAAACGTTATTTGCAGATAACCTTTTTTATGTCAAAGTACTTTCCCTGATAAAAGTGGCGCAAGTGCTACTCAAACTTAAAATATTGTTTTGGTGGTTGCATTGGGGCGGCCTTCACGTTCTCGGAACCTGGGACAGTACTGGCTATCCAAACAATGCCTAACCCTGAAACAATACAAACCCTAACCCTAAAACAATGGAATTCTTTGTCAGTGCAGTCCAATAAAATGTAAGGTTTTGAGAGGTGTTGGTTGATAGGAACAGAATATACCTCGTTAGCTACTGTTGTTATACCAACCAACATGGCGTTTACGCTTTTGTGATTTTATTCACGGTTCAACATTTGTTGCTAACAAACATGTTATATATACCATGCTATATGTTGAAAGAAGCGAGTCAACATGAACGATGTTGCATCTTGTTGAATGGAATAGGCATGTCTCTATTTCCTGCAACACCGTTCAACAGTTATAACACACGGTTCAACATTTGTCGCCAACAAATGTTTCACATTGTGCAACAAATGTTGAACCGTCGGCTTTAGGTATGATTGCAACCCAAGAATTGAACACTACACCCTTTTTGTGAACGAGTTTCCAGTATCTGTCCATGCAAAATACATTAAGGTAGTCAAACCAAAATGTCGCACAGTAGAGAGAAAGTAATTGTCTTTTTTTTAATTGAAACCATGTGAACTCGTTCACTGAAGATATTTTGGGAGTTGGTCAACGAACCTAAAACCTGTCACAAGATATAATTGTTATCACTCAGATCTATTGTACGTCAAGTAAATAGTTGAGTGGTAAAATATGTCTTCGTTTGAGTGTTGCGTCTGAGTCATAAAGGTTGGTTTTCACTAGCGACGGAAGTGACGGAAGCAGAAACGGAAGCAGAAACGGAAGCGTAAGCGTAAGCATAAGAAACTAATGTTCTTGTGAAAATCAACACGACGGAAGCATAAGCATAAGCCTCGTTCAGAAGCGAAAACCTCGCTTGCATGCTATATTTACATTGTAAAGGCCTGAGAATGAGTATTCTGATTGGCTAAATTCAGCTGCTTCCGCTTCTGCTTACGTTTGACTAGTTTTCACTGGAACGGAAGCGACGGAAGCAGAAGCGGAGCCGTAAGAAGGAAACCTTCCGTTCCTTACGCTTATGCTTCCGTCGAGCTTACGCTTACGTCTCCATTTCTTGATGTTCACTAAAACGTAAGGCTCCTTACGCTTACGCTTCCGTTTCTGCTTCCGTCGCTAGTGAAAACCAGCCTTAAAGGTTTATATTTCGAATATGTCAATGACGTGACGTAAAATTGGGAATTTCTGTTATTTCTTTCTCCTTGTGGATGAAACGTTTCTGATTTAGACAAAATATTTGGTAAAATCACAGATAGAAGGTCCAGATATAAGGATGTGTACAAAAGGTCATTTATCTCTGCCAGCACGTTTTTGTATAATAAATGACGCCTCCTTTGATATCACGTAAAATTAGCATACTCGAAATATAAACCTTTATAACTCATAGATTTTAATTATAAAATACTTCGGCGAATTATGCACTCTAAGTACAATTAATTTACGATTTTTGAAATTTCACTAAAGGACCAAATCCTAATGGTCTAAGGGGAGAGAATAAGAGAGCAGGCTATCATCCAGAAAAGCTCGTCGAACAGACACTGGATGAGCCAGTGGGAATATGTGTACAAAAACGATTTTATTTCCCCCCGCTTTTAAACCAGCTTAAATGTGTTTCTTGCAACAGGTGATGATTGTGGTCGACCTAACGTCAAAGTAAAAATCAAGTCGTTTATGGAAAGGTACAATGTGCCGAAATTATTTTTCAGCCAGTTCTTTTTACAAGTGTGAAATAATACACTTTTGTTTGACGATTCTTAAACGGCTTATAAAAAATTCATCGAGTAGACACATTTTTGCACTACGTTCCTAAGTTAGTGCCTAAATTTGTATATTTTACCGACTTTTTTCGATTTAGCATTTCAGTAGTAAACGCAGGCAGGTTGGAAGCAAGGTAACAACTGTACAGCGGTCTTTTTCGACGGGGGCTCAAGTTTTAAGTCTGTTGCCGTTACCTTGCTCCCAACCTGCCTGCGTTTACTACTAATTTCAAAATACTCGTTCGAAATACGGGAATGTAAGGGATGGGGACGTTTATTATATAATTATGTCAAGAACGCACGAATATGCACAAGAACTCACCAAATACGAGACCGTCTTTCGGGTGCAAGGTGGCTTTCCATTACCATGGTAAATCCCATTTCGCCAGCAAGCACGCAAGGTTTTTGGTTATTATGGAAAGAAAATTCGTTTCTTGGCAGAATTCGCAAATGCTGCTTGTAGAATCTTGCTGAACTATTTGTTGTTGCTAGGAAACATTAGTGACAACTAACAACTGCTGCTAGTAGAATCTTGCTGAACTATTTGTTGTTGCTAGGAAACTTTAGTGACAACTAACAACTGCTGCTAGTAGAATCTTGCTGAACTATTTGTTGTTGCTAGTGGATCCGCAGACCATGTTGCTAGAATCTCATGACAACTCGCAACAATTGCTAGTGGTATTTTCCTTTAATTTCAAATACTGGAAAAACGTTAGCGCAGTCCGACTTTATATCAATTCACAACTTTAGAACTGCATTTTAGGTCTTCGAGTTGCTGCTAGCAGTGTCTTGCCATGTCAAAAAATCAAAGCGAGACGAGATACCTCCGCTAGCAGGGAAGTCTTGGAGACCTAACTAAATAAATGGAACTAGCTAAGTTTTTGTTTCTCGTATTCTCCATTAAAACCTGCCTTGACTGAGCAGAAAAACTGACTCTGTTTCAGTGAAAAGAATAGGATTTTTTTTTAATTAGGAAGAACAATGTAGACACCGTGTTGGGTAAAGTGGACTTTCGTACGAGTGGGAAAATAATCGTACTGATGTGGTTCAGATCCAATCACGGTACGGTGGAGTAGATTTCGTATGTGGGGGTCAAACTAAGGCACTGACTTACGTTTCGGTTACTCTACGGCATGCCTGCCATAGTTGGTCCTGATCCAATCAAATTATAGTACGGTAAAGTTACAGTACGAATAATGTACACAATAGAGCAGATTTCGTACGAGTAGGGCAATCTACGGCACTGGCCGCGACTTTGAAAATGGTTTCCCATTGTTTTTGCCCTGCTGCAAGTTACAGTACGGTAAGGTTTACTTACCGACATGTCGTAGTTTGTCCCACTCCTACGAAATCTGCTCTCTTCTTTCCAATTGTATGAATTCCCCTCTAGCATGTAACTATGATAACTTATCTTTCATTCTTGTTGTACTTTTATTTTTCAATTCTGACGAATAAATGTTGCTGCTTATGAGGAAGTTGGTTATGGTTCTTTTTAGATGAATGGTGGGGAATCGGGCTGGCTTGAAGATCAATTTCAAGATCTCGTTAACGCAATCTAACCATTCTTTTTTGCGATATTTGATTAGGAACAATAAAAGAACGTAAATCTACAACAGAGTAAATTTCTGTAAAATTCATATCAGTAGCAGTAGTTAGGTATTTCAAGACGCCACGAATAGCTGTTATCACGTTTGCGTCTTCGAATCGCAGTTTCAGCGCGGTGTTGAGCCGAACGCCTCACTTCGATGTATGAAGCACCATTGAAACCAAAATGTTTGTATGACAAGCACGATAGATAGTTTGGTCAATACCGCTGCAACTGCTATTCGTAGACAACAGTCGGTGATTTTACTTAACCCGTGAAATAGATACCAGCGTATTACTCTAATTCTTTTGTTCTCTTTAGTGTTTATCTTGGTATTACACACTAACTAATAATTTCTGTTTAACGGGTCAACTAAAATCACTATCAGCTATTTCAGAACCGCAAACTAGGATAACATATACATAGACAAGTCTATGAGCGGACGGCTAGCGAAAATAGGTTAAAATTAGAGAAAAACAATTAACCCGCCTTAAATAGAATCGAAAAGTCAAATAGGAACAAGAGATAACAATGGAATTAGGGTACAATAGTGTCTCTATTAGTCTAATATCTATTTGAACTCTCTACCCCTGACTGTTACACTATGCAGTAACATCGACTCTTAAGATCCAATTGAAGACCTATCGTTTTAAGAAAGCATTTGATAGTCATTTTTAAATATTTTTAACTTTTTAAATATATTTTTCTTTCAATACGGATTTACATTATGGGTTTGTATGTCAGTCGTAGTACTTCTGTTTGGTCGCCTTAATTGTGGTACTACATATGCTGTGACTGGCATATAAATTCTATTATCAGTCATATTATATTTAATTCGTAGCACTATAATAGCATATATTTTATCCGTTTTAAACTTTTACCTTTTTAGCCTGCTTGTGTGTACATACAAATATTTACTCTCCTTTAACTTAATGTAAAGCGCTTTTGAATATTTTACATAATTTAAGCGCTATATAAATTTATACATTATTATTATTTCACGGGTTAAGTAAAATCACTAATGCATTGCGCTTACACAAAGTGGCCAGAATTTGTTTCCCTTGTTCTTAAGAAAAATACCAGAAGAGGGGTAAATAAATTGAATTGGAACGCAAGCTATCGCGACCCAAATCGTAGACTTTTGTTTTTGCTTCGGTTAGTTGTTTGGCCTCTCGCGACTTCCTCGCTTCGCTCAAAATAAAGAAAATAAAAAGAGGTCGACTTGTGGCAAGTCTACCCAAATCGATGTTGTTTGGAAAAAGTGCTACAAATACTAGAGGGGTGGCGGCAATTTTTTCCGTCGATCGCTGTGTAGGGTGCTCCGCTGTTCGGCCCCAGCAGGTCATAAACATGGGTGAAGGCCACTACTTAGCACTTTGTACTGACAAGAACCGATCACTAGTTAATTCACCATGTGTATGGGAGATGACAGATTTCGAAAGTTTTCATGTCGGGATTAGCGCAATGGGAACAAGCAAAGAATACCGTTTAGATTTTTGCCATATGTTTATTTTTTGTAATTCAATACTTTCCATTTTACATACAAAATAAACTTTCTATCGAGGTCAGAGCCGACTTCAGAGCTCCCATTCTTCAACTGCACCTTTTTATTTTCAGTGCTGCACTAGACTAATTTCTTTGAGAATAATAAATGAAGTGGATTTTATAATATATTACATGGTTTGAAACCTCACTTGGTTCCCCTCGAGTTCCGGGCCTGAAGCGCTTACCGCGGTTTTCGATCGAGTGTCGAAAGTAATTGCTTTGGTTTTGCGTTTGCTTAGCTTTTCTATTCCGTTTTGTAATTATCAGTCTAACAAGTTCTAAACTAAAACCAAACATTGTTGTGGTCCGTCACGTTAACTTTTCTTCGTGATTGGTTCAAGTAAAACAAATCACGAATTACTTCAGTTCGTGATTGGCTCATTGTGTTTTACTTGCTCCTGATTGGCTCATTGTGTTTTACTTGCTCCTGATTGGCTCATTGTGTTTTACGACACTCAATGGACCTTTTGCAGGAATGCAATCACATGGGCATACTGGATGGCAAAAAAATCATTTATTTTAAGGCACTTATACGAAATAGGTAGTGTTATAAGCAAAACCTGTTTGTAAATGCTATTTCCCACCTCCAATCGATTGTGGAACTTTCTAAAACTGCGTTTTTGAAGATAGTTTGCCATCCAGTAAAGCCACGAGCTCAATTCATTCGTTCATTTTGAAATGATATATCAGCACGTGACTGTTCCTGCAAAAGGCTTATCGAAAACCAGTTAAAGGGGCTGTGTCACGGTAATAGGCCTTACATTCGCGTTCCGGGCCGGAAACTGCTATTTCCACCGATTTTGATAAGAACTAACGAACCTCTCGGCCATGTGGGATGCTTAAAATCAAAGCAAATATGCAAAAATGACTAACAAACTGTGTATATAATCAGTCTCCAGGGAAAATATTGAAAATCCTTTCAATCAAGCATTGAGGGAGGGAAGTTTAACTGTTTGTGTCCATTTAACAGCCACCAACCGAGCGATTACTCGATACATGCGCAGTACCATGACATAGCCCCTTTAAAACATTTTACCTGTGCAGATATATTTTCGGGTTCATGCTCGGCGATATTAAAGCTAAATTGTTCCACATAAAAACGAACCGCCGGTATTTATCTTTGACTCGAAACAATTGTGATCCTCACTCTAACAGAAAATATAAAATCTCTTATGTCTGTTTGAAAATCAAACATAACCCGTCGTTATTTCAATGGGAGAAAATCCCGTTGAATTCTTGTCAGTTCTTGTGATATCTTCCGTTTGTATAATTTCTTTTATATGCGACTCAAACGGGTGTTAAAACCTTACGAAAAGCCTTTCAAAACACGTGGCATAGACAAGAAAACACATTCAACATACGTCGTACGACACTTAAAGGAGCAGTGTCACGATTAGTATTCATGCCCTAAGTTTTCAAAATGTGTCAGGCGGACAAGAAATCAAAAGATGTGACAGAAGTAGAAGTCCGTGAGTAATCCGCTTGCATCGGCGTATTTGCACGATATCTCGAGCCGAAATTGCTTTAAAACTATACTTCAGTATTATATGATTAGGTTTGATGTTATATTTTTATAAAGCAGCATTTTATTTATTTCAATCGAAAGGGAAATTTGCAGCGGCGCGTGACATAGCGTGATTTTGCCATTGTCTATAACAACCAATCAGAATCGTGACACTGCTCCTTTACTTATAACAAGCCCACTAACACACCGTTGAACACGCAACCTACGAAACACTTACTCACTTTTCTCACCAGAATAGACAATCAAAAAGGCATATCGACGAGGGCATTGTCTATAACAACCAATCAGAATCGTGACACTGCTCCTTTACCTATAACAAGCCCACTAACACACCGTTGAACACGCAACCTATGAAACACTCACTCACTTTTCTCACCAGAATAGACAATCAAAAAGGCATATCGACGAGGGCATTGTCTATAACAACCAATCAGAATCGTGACACTGCTCCTTTACTTATAACAAGCCCACTAACACACCGTTGAACACGCAACCTACGAAACACTCACTCACATTTCTCACCAGAATAGACAATCAAAAAGGCATATCGACGAGGGCATTTTAAGCAGAGTCGGCGCGAAGTATCATCTTTCCAACTCGCTGTCGAAGATGGATATCATCAGACTACGGACAAAATAAAGCCACAAAAATAAGTTGCTATAATACTGTTGTAGATATTTCACTTGACAGTTTGCTTTACGACCGCGCGCTGAAAAGGTTTCACACCAGAGTTGTGCAGCGAGAGCGTCAATCAAAGCAACCGTCAATCAAAGCAACTGCTTTCGTACAGACAGACAGATGATTTTATTTGGAGCCTTATACTAATGTGTACATTGGCAGCAGCCCAAATAAATTTACATAAAAGACAAGATATATCAATAAATAAAATTCGTATAACAATTAAAACCCTAACTGGTCACTGAACACAAGACCCCCTTCTGGTCTCGGTGGCTGTCGTATACATGTAGTGCTCACAGTTTATGAATTGAATAGGGTATTAGATCGTTGACATTGAGATCATTTATAGTTGGCTCTCGATAATACACAAGTTTTATGACACTTCAACCTTCAGTTTTCCCACGAGAGCATACAAGTAAGAGGGAATCTCGTAGCACACGCTGTGCGATGATAGTCTAATAAAATCTATTTTTAGTACCCGGAAGCAGCTGAAGCAAAGTGCGCGACCGCGCGACAACAATGGCGGTAACATATTTTGCCGCCATGGGATTGTTGTCGCGTGCTCGCGCGCTTTGCTTCAGCTGCTTCCGGGTACTAAAAATAGATTTTATTAGACTATCATCGCACTTGCGCACGTGCATGTATTGGAGATCCCCTCTCTTACTTATATGCCCTCTTGGTTTTACGAGAAGTGTCGTAACTTGTGATATGTCCATTACTGAAACCTACCTCATATCCCGCTTCATCGGCACTAAACGATCCAAGCCTCGATTTAGACTCGAATTCCGCGACGGCCTGAGCCTGAGCTTTAAGTGCGAGTAGATCCTCGTGTTCCGACAGCGAGCCGGTCCGCGGTCGATACCTCAACGGACACTCGTCGTCATCGTCTTCGTCCTCGGAGATTCCCGGAAAGATGTGTCGTGCCTCTGGGGCACTGGAGCCGAGCACCATGTCGGAATGATCGTAAGGTGTCCAGTCCTCGTACGACAGGCTCCGTAATGGTGGGTCGATACGAGAGATCCTTTCTGCGAGATCTGAGAACGTCCTGCCTGACTTGTTCAAGGTTCGAGGCTGGGGGAAAATATTACAATAGTTATAAAGAAATCAGAAACTTGTCCTTCTGAATAAATCTATATCCTACAAGTTTATACAGTTTGTTATGATTCGTGAATGTTATTCGTTAGCTTTAAAGGAGCACACTCGCTCAACGAGAATATTATGTAGAAAAAGCGGTTACCTCGCCAATTCCATACTAAAAAAATACAACCCGGTGTGCAAAGTAATGTAAATAAACTTAGTTTTAAGTAACAGTGCGTGTAAAACTAGGCAAAATTCTATTGTTCAGGGGCAATTTGCTTTTGGCGCGGTAGAAATTTTGGGTTTCCTTACAGAACCTACATCAACCCCATTTCTGAAATAAAATCCATCGAAACTGCATCTTAAGACTACTTCCCTTTTGTGCAAAGCCATTTCGTTCAATCAGATGAGCTCAAACCAAGAAAGCTTTCAATTTTAAACTGTTTCCCACATATAATTTTGGTCATATTAAAAATTATGAGCGCTTTAACTACTGACAATAGGCCCTTGGCAGCTAACAGTCACGTGCTGATATAATACTTCATTAACGAATGAATTGAGCTCGTGATCCCCATGGGAAAGGCGTTGCCATGGATGCTGGAGAGCAAGCTATCTTTAAAAACACTGTTTTAGAAAGATCGACAATCGATTGGAGGTCGAAAATAGCATTTACAAACATGTTTTGCTAATAGCAATACCGATCTCGTACTAGACCTTTAAATAATTGAAGTCAGATATTTTTTGCTCTCCAGTACAACCACGTGATTTGTTAGCTGCAAAGGACATATTCAAATCTGTTAAAAAAAAATGGGAGGAAATAATATTCTTGTTAACGTTTTCGTGGATTTTGGTGTCTAAGCCAACGAGGTGGACAAATGAAACAATACGCAATTAGCACCTTCCTGCATTCCTTTGCCGTTGGACTGCCTAGTTCTTAGCCGAACCTTTACTTAAACAAGAACAGTTAGTGACTGGAACTCTTTACATAATGACAGACTGGTTCAGTGAGCGCATTTAAGAATGCAGTATCCCAACTTACACTTGACTAGTGTGTATACTACAATCATCATAGTTAATATAGTGGAATGGTTTGAAACCCAGCGACCTTCTTTGTTATAGGTCTTTGTTCGCTTTTTTTCAACCGTGACCGTGCACAAAACACAATAGATATTGGAATATGTTAATCAATCAGCCAATAGAAACGTGTGGGTTCAGTCGTTCAGGAGACGCTAATGAACTATGACCGTGCACAATATTGTTCCTTACCCCCTTCCAACATAAATCGCAGCGCCTTAGTTTGCCAGGTTTCCTAACCATTCCACTCTATTAACTATGACTACATGTAACTATTCATTTATTAACTTATTATTTGTCAACTTGTAGTGTATGGGACTGACTATGTAGATTAATTTAAACCGCTGACAGCAGATTTGCAGATTATGTTTATAGAAGTGGTGCGTGCGCAGTAATCTTTCGCATTTACGAAATACCTTTTCTGCCCCCTGTGGCGCAAAGATCTGCGTTCTGCTCTTCTGTTCCTGTAAAATCTGCGGTAATCGATTGCCTTTACTCCAGCCGCTGAATACAGTCTTGCCGTGCTGATAACCAACCTCCTATCAACGTACAACATGTTAGCTTGATTCAAAGGGGCTTTGTCCACATAAGTAAGCAACCATTATAACACATCTCGTGGATAGCCTCCTCTCGTGGATAGCCCCCTAATCTGTTTTATGTTTTTTGTTTATTATAAATGTTAATTGCCACTACTACAATGCTTTACTATAGGGCGATCGTTGCTGACGTCATTGTTTACATTTTGCCTCATTAGGATAAGTCGTACTTCAAGCTACAAACACACCGACTCCATAAATCTTAGTAATAACCAAAAATTTGAGATTAATATATGTTGGATACTTTTTGAGAAAGTGGATTTTCAAAAGTGCAAAACGTACAAAGAATGTATGGTGTGTGGTAATTATTAAATGACTTTCCCTTTCGATATGTGGACTTGGTTTGTTCGCAGCTTCAAGTATCACGATTTATGTTAATGAGGCAAAGATGTAAACAAAGATCGCCTATTGAAAAACGAATGCGATCGCCAGTGTTGGCTGTTTTCCCCTCTTTCTTTCCTGTCATAAAACACCATAACGTCGTTTGTGATGGATAGGATTACACAAGGGTACGGTAACTAACACTATTTCCTTACCACAATTTCATCAAAGCGCCCAAACTCGAGTGTCTTGAATCTGCAAGAGGGAAAGAACAGCGTGACGTCTCTATCGCAAACCATCATGTTAGCACAAGAATATAAAATAACAAATGCTAAGGGAATAAGAATAATTTGCACATTACTAATAATTTTACAGAAAAAATGGCTTCCTAATAGTCCAGTTTCGTATTGGAAAATAACCGCTGAATGCAATGACTACAGCCGCATGTACGCAGGGTTAGCCTCATTCTGAAGTTAAACATTCATAAATACTAGCGAGAAGGTGCAAAACGCGAAACTCCACCAATACACAGAGTTGTGAATAGCTCACCTTCTCGCTGGTATTTAAGAATGTTTAACTTCAGAATGAGGCTAACCCTGAGTACATGCGGCTGTAGTCATTGCATTCAGCGGTAATTTTCCAATACGAAACTGGACTATTCATAGTATTCTGGCAGACTGGTTAGTGATTTCCTTGGTCCTTGAATGAGTCGATTATGTCGCGTTCGTTTGGGAACTCTGGGATAGGAATGCATTCTGGAATATTCTGGAACTTCGGAATATATTCTGTTTCCAGGAGCAGATCACATGGAGTGACATTCCAAGTATTTTAGGGATTTTCGTGACATTTTATCTGTTAATTCATAATTCCGAACCAATAAATTAAAAAACAGTTCAGACCAATCAGAATGCAGTAATGTTCCCCGCGAAAATACGGTCGCCAACTTGTCCCACAAGCTCTACTGAAGGAGATAAAAACACAAGGCTTGATTTCTTCACACAGATTTAAAGTGCACCTAACCCCTTTTGCAATTTTTATACATATGAATCTTAGAAAGGTTTTGAGTACTTCTGCGAATAAATTTTTGGCTTACAGAGAATATTCTATGTGCTAGGCTTGTTTGAAATGGTGAACATTTGACATATCCTGACCCATGACCGCGTAAGAAAAAGCCTGGGTCGATTCTGGATCTTACGTCACCTCATTAATGCATTTTTCTCCATGGTGCCTTTCTATCACGACAACATCGATATTTAGAGAGTTTATAAAGTCTGCCAGTTGTAAGTAAAGAAAACAGTTATTTTAGACAAAATGCTAAACATTTATTCAACTTATTGCAAAGTCGAATGAATTAGATGACGTGATATCCAGAATCGACCCAGGTTTTACTTACGCGGTCATGGGTCAGGAAAGGTCAAATTTTCACCATTTCAAACAAGCCTATAACATAGAATATTCTTTTTAAGCCAAAAATTTCTTCGCAGAAGTACTCAAAACTTTTCAAAGATTCATAGGTATAAAAATCGCAAAAGGGGTTAGGTGCACCTTTAAGAAATTCAGCAAAAGGTAGGAAATCGATAAATCATTCGGACTGTTACGAAGACTGTCACCGAACTCAGCCTTTTTTGCCATTATATTGATGTTGAATTTTCTCGGTTTAAAATCTACGGCTTGTGGAACGTAGCAACAGTAACAAAGAGGGGAAGACATAGCAACAGTAACTAAAAGGGGAGGACATAGCAACAGTAACTAATAGGGGAGGACATAGCAACAGTAACTAAGAGGGGAGGACATAGCAACAGTAACTAAGAGGGGAGGGCATAGCAACAGTAACTAAGGGGGAGGAGCAGATGTTGCGGCTATCGGAACTATCAATTGTCCTAGCTAGATCGATATGACAATCATGTAGTAGGACAGCTAATAATGAGAGTAATTTTCCCTACTAGCAGAGGTGTCTCTGTCTTGCATTCCATTTTACCAAGACAGAGAGAGACCGGCTAGCAGGGAAACAGTAATTCAGCACTTTTCGCAAAAAACATTGAATGGAAGGAAACAGAAAGCAATCTGACCAGCATCCTGCCATGTTGAAAATCTGTCGGACATTTTTGAGAAATGATCAGTCATAGTCCACTGTCTTACAACAATCTGAAACTAAGAATAGATGGTTTGTACTCAATCCCCAGAGATTCAAATGACAAAGGGAATGGCGGCCATGTAGGTGTACAGAACAAAAGAAGCTAACAAAGAATCTATTGTTAACTGTACACCAACATGGCGGCTATGACGTAAAGTGCAAAGGGTCCATAGCTCCCAAACGAACGCTTACTCGTATTATTTCAGTAATTCTTATTCCGGACTGATCCCAATCAAACGCAACCTTGATGTAATGTTGGTTACTCACCTATCGATAGGAGGTCTAATGTATTCATAGTAAGTACTCTCCTTCACCTCTGCTAGCTGTTGTACACACGACACGTAGGCGAGGCGGGTCTGTATCTCAGCCATGTCTGGTATCTAAACAGGTTCCCAATGAAGTGGTTAACCAAATTTAAATTTAAATGACACCAGAAAAACTGCACCTCTTCCATGCGATGTAAGTTTGTTGTAAAATAGTTGAAAGTTTGAATTTCTATGGTTTTGCACACTTCCAATGGATGGAAATATGTTGGAAATACCCTGGAAATTTTACTAGAAACTCGAATCCATCGCACCGAAAAAGATGGTGGTTCGTACTTTTACCCACAATTCGTTGCACGCGAAAAACTTTAAAACCGTAATTAAATCGCAGTAGAGAGGTTTTAAATCTTAAAAACAAACCAGTACAAGTGCTGTTGCCAATACACTGGTATTGACGAGAACAGATGATTTCTACGTACTGTTTTGACCGTGTTAGGTTCGCAATGGATTGTGGGCAAATGTACTGCCGCCATCTTTTTCCGTACATTTGGACCATCCCATGGAAGAGGGATGCCGTATAAGAGCAGTGAATTGCACTCGTCTACTACTTGAAGCAGAAGATTCATTTGACGATCAATAAATGCCTGTCATTTACCCGTGCATCTGTACTCGGTTTTTATTCATAGATGACGTAAAGATGTGACAGAAACAAAGTACGCCACGAGACGCAGTGACTTTTGAATGATTTCGTTAAAAACGTGACGTCATCATGGCCATCAACCAATCAGAGTAAGTGTTTCTCGCTGTTCACTGTATAGAGCGGCTTTTAATTGAGTGTCGTAAAACCAAAACCAGTGAGCAAATCACAGGAGCGCGTAAAAACATCAATGAACCAATCACGAACTGAAGTAATTCATTATTGGTTTTACTTCAACCAATCACGAGGCAAAGTAAACGCAATCGTGAATAACTAGCCAATCAAATACGAAAGCAATTACTTTTTGACACTCAATTGAAAACCGCGCTAACAGTTAACGTACCCTGGCGGTCTCTGCAAATGGATTCCATCGGTTCCACAATAGCCACCATCCTGATAACTGATCACCGTAGTTCATGAGTTCACCGTGATACTCTGATCCGACGTCAATAGCGATGATCGTCTGTGCACCAACCTTCTTCATTACATCGGCTGTGGAATCACAACCATCAATTCGACAACTCAGGTTATCACAAGGCATGGGAAGGATGCACACAAATAAGTAAGCAAAATATATTTTCATGACAAAAAAAGCTGGACTTCAGGGGCTGATTGCATAAACATTAACGCTGGGCCAGACGTCAAGTCCGGTCAAACTCCCTAGTTCAACGTCAGACGTTTGCGTTAGACCAGCGTAATGGTTATGCAACCAGCCCCTGAAAGACATTAATTAGGCGTTCATTGACTTGACTTTAAGAAGTATATTTTGACCCAAAACTGAACACCTTTATGAAGCTTTTCATATGAACTGATGAACCTCGCGCACAGGTGGGCTGTTGAAAAATCAATGCAACAATCGCCAACAAACTGTGAACAGACGCAGTCTTCAAGGAAAATATTGCGTATCAATTCTATCACGCATTGAGGGACGAGACTTTAACTGTTTGTAGCGAAGTAACCGCTCGAACACTGCCTCCACGCATGCGCCACACCATGGGATAGCCCCTTTAACATGAGTTTACCTGGTAGATTGTTAACGTAACCACCATCAAGCAGGAGGTGGCCGTCCTTTGGATCACACAGCGGGGGAAGGTAGCCAGATAATGACATACTAGCACGTACGTAACGCCATAGTGAACCTACAACAGACAACAACAAACTGATGCTGCGTAACACATGCTGCGTAACATATGCTGCGTAACTCACGGTGTTAATGGGGTTTTTATCACAGGCACCACTTTGGCTAGATGCTTTCTCTCGCTTACCAGTTTCCTTAGAGGTAACCTCCATTGACAAAACTAATTTCAATTTCCCGCGCGAGGCCATCCTGAATCTTATGACGTCACGCGGTTGCCGCTATTATCAGAAAACAATAGCTCTTTTCATAAGTTCCAAGATGGCGGCGCCAGGGAAATTCAAATGAGTTTTATGGAGGATAAAATCGGTCCACAAATGACATCAAGTGTACAATTTAAAGAGACAAACGCAGCAGTAGATTTAGGCAGCAATGAGGTACATTTGAGGGCACACATTGTTTTTCAGTTGAGGTTCCCTTTAAAGGTGCCATCTCAGCCTCCATTGTTAATGCCATCGAAAATGGCCACCAAGCCAAAATTTACCCTGTGAGCAGAGGTTTCTCATAGGAAAGGCAAAGAGATGAGAAACCTCTGCTCGCAGGGTAGCCAAAATTCAGTTTTATAGTTTAGTTCCTCAGCTCCAGTGAGAATGATTTGAAGAACTACGTAGTAATCAACAGACCTGAATACATTTATTTATTACGGAAAAGGAAACTGATAACTTGAGGTACGCAAAGGACGCTGGTTGGTAGGTTTAGCTCGAGATTTCCGAAGGATAACAAAGGCTTTCACTCTTTGGAGTCAGAATAGCTGCCGCATGATGCTGATTATACAGGAATACTCACTGCTTCATGTCTCTGGTATCAAGGACTACTATGGACTCTAGAGGATCCAACCCGAACCCTACCATAACCCTAAAATAGGGACGTAAAGGTGTGCGCAATTCCAGTATTTCGTTGTTATGTAATGTTGGGGTTATCTTGATCTCAATGACACGCCAATGTCCTATCAAGACTAGAGATCTTTTCACATTCCTTAGGCCCTATTTACATGGAGATAGGGTACCCCTCTTAGAAGGAATACCCTGTTACAAGGGTTATCCTAGTCTATTGTATTTCCCGGTTTCGTTTACATGACAGGTAGGGTTACCCTAGGGGGGAAGGGTTACCCTATCTACTTGCTAGGGTAACCCTTCTGTCCGGGGCAACGTGTAAACACTCGGGTTACCCTGCTGCCCGGGACAAGTTGCAGCGACAACCATGAAGTAATTCAAACACTTCTCGGTCCATTCTTAACTTATTTTACCACTCAGACACAGGCATATTTTCTATTTATATACGTTCTACCATCACTGGTCTCTTTTCCCGGGATTCTCCCAAATTTTACCGCGACTGTGAACGACTTTCCTTCATCATATATGTATATTCGACTTCAGCAACGTTGTATTGGACGCCTGTCTGTAACACTAATCGGCTGCTTTTGGCGAATTTGCACCAACAAATGGCACTGAAAAGCGGCAGATGGGCGATAAAAATAGCGAGCTTTCCGCCAAAACATCCTCGGCGGGATTACATGTAAAGGAGGGCTATCTTGTGATCCTTCTAGGAGGATTCCCCTGTCTCCATTTAAACAGCGCCTTAGTTATTGTGAGTCTCGAGTCAAATCCGAACTATACATTTAGGTAGATTTAAGAATAAAGAGTTTTGACTTATTGTCTGTGCCTGAACTCCTTTTACAAGGATTTCGAATTGCTGGAAAACATGAATGTGTCCAGAACTGTTCTACATACCCTCCGTGTGGACTCTCATCTTGGACGAAGTAATATCAGTTGTGATACAGAAGTAGGGTAATAGAAGGTCCTGTGATAAGAATATCTGTCAAATATCCACACTATACTACTATCAACTTATGGACGTTACTTATCGACTGTACAAAAGTTATCTTTACTAAAGTGTTTAACAAATTCGAACATAGCATTGTACCTCGATCTGCCTTTCTCCAAAAGAGCTCCTAATACCTGCGTTAAACCCACTTCCTGTAAGGGAAACAGTAAGCATGCGTGAGTTTGACTGGAAATAAGAATGTGCGCCTTGTTACACAGCGGTCTCCCGCCCGAGCATGCGCGAGAAAATCACTTCCGGTGGTGTTAAAACACAATGGTTCATCCACGCCACTGTTTGCCTCTTCGGCAAGAAACGTGAAATATTTTGCTATTACTAGCTACATATGCAGGAACCAATATAAAGCGATTTAACAATCTCATTACCAGAGCTCGCGTATCTTTTGGTCAGCGTCAAGACACTAATACTTTCGTAGAGCATGCCCAGTAATAATCATATAGGTCTGGTACAAGATTGGCGAGTTCAGAGCTTCGGTGGTACATGCACTGGATGTGGGCGAGTCGGTATAAATATTCAGAAACTAATCTTTCTATTAAACTACCGATCTCTCCTCTGTGTGTTACTTCACCTATAAAGGGCGAGGATTAGATAGGATTGAAGATTTACTACTGTTTTCATTGAAGTGCGACCCTCAAAGTTTAAAGTCTCGTTTGGAAAATTGCATTTAGTCTGCTGTCAATCAAACGCGAACTCTGTCTACTCTCATACAGAGCTTTTACCGCCTAGACACAAAGTACGGTTGGCTAAATGCAATTTTCCAAACGCGGCTTAAAACTTCCAGGCTCGCAATTCAATGAAAACAGTAATAAAATCCTCACTTTCTCTAAGAAATGCTTGAGAAACAAATCTTGTTTCTCCCGACTCGCGGATGTGCAGTAAAGTAAAGCAAATCCACCTTATTTAACGTCGGTAACTGGTGACAGTCTCGTAAGAGTCTGATGACCTTAAGGCCGACCGTGCATACCCCACACACATCGTTTACTTGCCGCTACATGTGGGTCCAAGTGCTTTTACCTGAAAACATTGACGTGAACGGATAGGTGAGATCCAGGATCTTGGTGAACACTGACGTCATGTCCTAAAATACGACACGTAAACACTGAGATGTTTTTTGAACATACAACATATTATCTCTACATTTGTGTCACAGCATCGCGCGAAGTGAACGTGAACGCGCAGCCGTTCCAAACATGCCATACTTACGGCATAGAGCAAATTTCATTTGAGAGCTTAAAGGGGCACTGTCAATCGAATTAAACCTTCAAGTTTCTTTACAACAAAACTACAAAAATAACACCCTGAGATAGAAGAGAAATACCATGTGAATTTCGATAGAGGATGGCAAAGATTAAAGTGAATTACTAGAAACTTGATTACGGTTTACAGTGAAACATTTCTCTAAATGCAGTATTTTCATCCACTCTAATCTTTGCCATCCTTCACCAAAATAATCTCAGGTTTTCTTCAGTATACCAGGAACGCTTACTCTGATAATCTGAATAGTTATTTTTGTATTTCGTCATGAGTAAGTTGATCATTTGTGGATGACAGTGTCTCTTAAGCACAAGACGTTCGTGAGCCACGGACGGCAACCGGAAATCAAATTTCTCTTTTGGGCGCTTTTTGATGTCATCACACATGCCGTAACATCAAGTCACAAACGTTAAATCAAGGGTCTTCCCGTCCGTATTGATTAGCCAGAAACGTGTACCAGGTCAGAAAGATAATTCCTTCCAGTCTTTTCTCGGTCTTGCGACGTCCGTTTTGTCAAAACCTATCGTGTTTAAACTCTCTATTGCTTAGTCTACTGTGGTAGAATAACACCAATGGAAACAGTTTCAATTTTTTTATTTTTCCACTTAAAGTAATTAATTTATACGGTGGGGGCTACATGAACTTAGAACCCAACAGGATTATAAGAAACGTTCATGTACCCCAAAAAAAACAGTTTTTGATATAATAAGTTGCAGCCCGTGGAAACAAAGAAGATAAATAGTGTAAGTTTCTTGTGCTTACCCAGGACCACTCGCGCACCTTCTGACACATTTTAGACACATCTCCATATTCGGCAAACGCCGCCCCCGCGAAGGCTCCCATACTGGTTCCCGCCACCATGTCTACAGGAATACCTAGCGACAGAACATTTAAAGGGATTGTGTCATGGGGACAGCAATCATCATATGAACTGCCGAACCTCGCGTACATGTGGGATGGCTACATTCAAAGCAAATGAATGCAAAAAGACTACCAAACTTTGTATGGACGTACGGCGCGTTCTTTTAAGACTATTCCGGAATAAGAGTAGCTGGAATAGACGGTAATCGTGGTGTTGTTTTTTTACCTTTTCGGAATGTCATTCTGCTCCCGATACCAGAATGAACAGAATACGTTTTACTCGGAAGATGCAAGATGGCGTTGTTTTGGGAATTTTTTGGCGGGAAACCTCTGGCGCGCGCGCGCGAGCATCGGGTGGAGTTGTTAGCTCCCGGGTCACCTCCGTCAGTATCATTCCGCAGTCCGTTTTCGGAATATCTATACCGGAATAGGAATAGTCAGAGAAGTCCCAAAAGAATGCGACCGTACTATACAAGGAATATATTGTGTCATTTCAGTCACGCATTGAGGGAAAACAAATTTTCTTTTATTTGTCATAGCAAGCTGATTCTTGAAGCTTACAGCACTCTCCTCACTACATTAACTGTTTTGGACATACAACACTCGACTCACAAGTTGAGTTTTACGGAGGGAGGAAAACCGGAGAACCCAGAGAAAAACCGCAGATAAGAAATCAATAACAAACCTAACTCACATACGGTGCCCGAGCCGGGAATCGAACCCGGGCCCGCAGCGGTGAGAGGCGAGCGTTTTACTACTGCGCGAACCTGCATCCCCATGGCGTTGCTAGAGGAGGAGACTTTAACTATTTGTTGCCAATTAACATCATTGTTTCCATACATGTGCAACACCATGATGGCAGACGGAGGAGACTGGTGATGACCCTCATTTGACAACTTTTTTCCTTTCCATTCTATTAATCCCATGCCCCCTCAGCCAATATCTGTTCCTTTCACTTCATTAAAAAAGAACTGCGTACGAGTACGAGAAAGTGCTCATTTTGGTCAAAACAACATCCACGAACAACTGTTATGAAAACGTTCAGGGATTACGTGATAAAATATAAACAGAAAGATAAAGACGAGTTAAGTACCTGCTTCCTCCATGGCTTTGATCACTCCAACATGAGACAGACCCCTGGAGTACACATAACATAATATGTTAGTTTAACACTGCGAGCGATGGTTTTACTCATACCTTATAAGGTAAAAATGCATTCCTATTACCTGTCAATCATTACGTACCTGGCTCCTCCCCCTCCCAGTACCAGGCCTATTGAGGTCCCGGTCAGTCGACGAGCCAGTCGAGAGAAATCAGAATTCCTGTGAATGTGAAATACATAAAGGGGCTGTCAAATAATCTAAAATATTCTGAGTTTATTATATGGACGAGTGTTTTACCATTCGTAGAATCCATCTCTCACTCGCTGGAGTAAGATATGGAAAATACGCCACTCAATCTCCCGGATGTATGACGTCAGGCTCTACAAAGATGGCGGCAGGTTTGTGAAAATCACAGATGTATAAAACAGCAGCAAGAAATTGAACAAAGAAAAAGCAAAATTAACATCTAAATCTAAAGATTTTCCCGTCTACAATGAAGAGACAAGAGAACCCGACGAAATTCTCCCAGAAGAGCTTCGATAGTTCACTGACAGTAAGTAAACTGAATAGATAAGAAGATAAGAGTTCTTAGAGCAGTTTAATTGTCCATATAATAAAAAGAAAATTACACGGTGGTTTGAAGATATGAAGTTTATCCTCTAGAGACCAAAACATTCACTCGTTCGCTGAGCTCACCGTGAAATATTGAGACTCTCTATGATAAATTGCATATCTTCGCATCACCACGTCATGTCCTTTGTATGTAAAAAGATACTCAATAACAGATGGCCCAACGTTTCCCAATTTTTTCCTAATCGTAATCCATTTCTATCCTTGCCATCTGTGGTTTCATTTCACTTATAAAGAAGCTTTTAATAGAACTACGCCATTATTATAAAGTTTACAGTAGTTTGAAGGTGGTGTTAAGCTTTTCAAAGTGATGCAAGAAATAGCTGCCATGGTCCCTTGAAGGCCATAGGAACAAACAGTTGTCCCATATATTTGGGACGTTTCGGAGGGGTACTCTGGGAAATAAAAACGAAGCTCACCTTAAAGGGAGAGTGTAGGCTGCAGGGTTCCTTGAGTACTGCAACCCAACATTAGAAACTCGTTAGAAGATACACCACTTTCATAACTGCGTTTTCCCGTTTCAATAGTTTATCCACATGTACATTAAACATGACCATTGTCATGTGAAAGAGCAATTGTCCACATTAGTGATCTTCTGAAATGTCAGTGCTGTAAGCTTAAAATACAACGTACTTTGAAGACCACACTGCTGATAACCTGTTCCGCACGCACCTATCAGGCGTTATTGGTCACCACAAAATTTTGGCGCGCGCTCATTGGCTGTGAAGCGATCACATGACGTGATAGTTTTCAAACTATTATACAAATAGAGTGTGCCCGTCGAGGAACTATCGGCTGATAGTTGCCCGCGGAAATTTGATGTTCTTTAAACAAATATAAGCCCGAGAACGCATACTACTTTTAAGAACATCAAATTTCCAAGGGAAACTATCAGCCGATAGGTCCGAGACAGACAGTCTATTTGCGTTATTGTTCAACACAAAATTGTCTTTCGTGCTCAGCGGGCACTATCGCCTGAAGTTTGCCTCCGCGGACGACAACTATCACATCACGTGATCGCTTTTAGCCAATGAGCGCGCGCCAAAATTTTGTGGTGAACTATAACGGCTGATAGTATCCCTTGGAAATTTGATATTCTTAAAACTAGCATATAAGCTCTCGAACTTCGTTCTCGGGCTTATATTTGTTTTAAGATCAAATTTCCACGGGCACTGACTATCAGCCGATAGTTCCTCGACGGACACAGTCTATTTGTATAATAGTTCCTCTATGGCCACAGTCTATTTGTATAATAGTTCATGGTTTTTTTTCTGCATTAGAAATGCCAATAAATCAACAGCAATTCTCCACATTGCTCTTAAACTGAACACAATTACTAGTTTTAATGTGATGTTTCATGTGGAAGCATTAGATTCCCTCTACAGATTAATCTCCAAATTATGCAAATAGAAGGTGATCAATAGACAAACGCTTTTTAATGGACTTACCCTATCTGACAGGAACCGTTTGCTGAATATTTTCTTTGGGCATCGTACCTAAAATGGAATCGATGACAAGTATAAGAAAACAGACATTTAAATTAATTAAAATCATCTGTTAAACAGAAAGTTCCGGTATAACAGGGCCATGGTCAGAACACTGACATGTTCAGTTGTCACTCAGCCTTTGTCGAATGAACATCTCTGATGCTCCGCTTGAGTGCTCCCTACTGATTGCTTATCGCGCGAAATTCAAATCAAACACAAAAACTTTATAGAGTGAGGGCTACAGAGCTCGTATACTGTCGTGAAGTACAATTGGCAGTCATTAATGAACAACATTTAGCATTCTACAAATCGTATTAAATGGCTGTATCTTGGCAACAACTCCATTACTTGCTTTTTCAAGTTTCGAAATCTTCCTACCACGATCAAATAACAAACTGAAATATTTTCGCAAGCAAAGATTATGGGTAAAGTCAGGAGCGACTCTATATACTATATCCATGAGCCAGCGTATGCCCAGATTGAGCTACTTTTAGAAATGTGTTTCCCGGAAACTTCCTTCTGACTCCGCTGCGGTTCGTAAACGCTTGCCACCGCTATCGAGACTGAGAATGATTTGTGATTATTTTAGGTGATTTACTAACACTGCATTGTCCTGACAATGGTTTCGTTGGATTCTCAAAGTAAGGGCACGAGAACTCCTACGAGATCTGTTCTAAATATAGCTCAATCCGGTTATACTCTGACTCACGGACTTAGTATGGGAGATGGACGCTCCTTGGTAATGGACTCCTGGTAAAGTAGAATACGATGTTTTTTCGGATACGGTCGATTCTATCAGACATAATTTAGGTTTCCGCATGTGGAGCACGCAACGCATCAAACGTTGCGAGCATTTAAACGGTTTTACTCACATGGTGATGAGCGGAGATCCACCCGCGAGCGTTCAACCAATCCACGGTGCCCGATATACGGGGATTACTATCCACATCCCGGTGCAGTAGAATCAGCTCCTTTTGGGCCCGAGCTTGGATGCTCTCGAGCTGCAATTCAAGCTGATAAAAAGAACGTCAGTCACAACTATAACGTTAGTTACAACAGGTACATTGACCTAGTGGCATTGCGATAGTTACCTGTCCTACTGCGGGATTTTCGTCACCCAGTCCAACAATGAGGATACAATCCGCCTATAACAAACAAATGACACTCAATACGGATCCGGTCCTGGATCCGAATGCTAAAATGGTGATGATAACCTTCTTTATTAATCACCACAAGCCTTAAAATATCGCGTTTTTCGCCCAACATAAAAGTAATATTTCACATGTGAACTGGCTGTGACGTCACACGTTTATGCTGCGCGTAATTTATAGGTCGTATAGCTTGGTGAATAAAAAGATGTCATTACACAGAAAGTTGTGTAATACGGCTGTGTATTTTTACGAGTCAGTTTTGTTTTTTCGAGCCCGATTTATTTATAAGCGCGCGAGCCAATGTTGAATAAACCTGTGCAAACTTGTTCGTGAATCGGGTAATACGCTCGCATATTTGCACTCGTTTTATCCTGTATTTGCACTCGAAAACAAGTCGTATAATAAAGAGTATTTACTTAACCATCCAATAAAGTTTAGCTATCTTGTTTTATCTATAGTATTAGGGCTAATATTGTAACAGTGTTTTTAGCACACGCCTACCTGTCTAATGCACCTCTTGGTCCAAGCGGACATGTACGAGTCAGCCTGGTACAATACCATACGATGAAGGTCCTCTTGTTGACCCAACCAGCTCGCCAGTCGGTATTCATTCATACTAAAGGACGAGGACAAATAGCAGGATATCAGCCGAGGCTGCACAGAAACGAGGATACATGAGGAAACTGAAAATAGACCCGTATATTAGGTACTTATTGACTGAGTGTGAGGGCTGGTGGGGAAAATAGGGATCAATCACGGTTTCTGGGAAACCCCCACCCCTCCCCCACACTTCACCCAAACCTTAATGGTTAATCATTAATACAACGATACATATCCAAGGGAGGGGTGGGTGGGTAGTTTCCCAGAAACCGGGATTGAACCAAAAATATTTGGCTAAAGGTCACGATATTCGGACCTCGCCCAAACTGACCGAGCTACAAATAGTTTCCCATCCGGCCTTCCCTCAGTCAATAAATTTATCATATGACCACCTTCAAATGGCAAAACAACAAACAAGAAATCGAGCAGGTTTGGACGGCTTTTACTGACCCACCGTAAGTTATGGACCGGTCCGTACCGTAAGTTATGGACCAGTCCGGTCCGTACCGTAAGTTATGGACAGATGTTTTCCCCATTTCACAAATTATGGTTACGCAAATCAAAGTTTTCGTTACCGTTTCGCTTCGTTTTGCCTAATAATATAATAATAATACAATACTTTATTATTTGCTATAGCGCACTCTCCAGAAATGCCCAAATGCGCTTTACATATATATACAATTCAAATCTAAAAACCTAAGTTAAAGTATAAATAACGATAATAAATGCTAACTATATATAATAGAAATATCGGAACTTATATGAACAGTAAAAAGTTAATAATATACTAATTTAAAAAGATGTGTCTTGAGTTTCTGCTTAAAAATTACAACACTAGGACTACACTTAATGTCCATAGGTAATTTGTTCCACATATAAGGAGCGCAAACTGAGAACGCTCTGGACCCATACGATTTGGCATGATATGATGGCTGGCAAAAAAGCAACTTGTCAGCAGATCTAAGAGCTCTCTTTGGAACATAAGATACAAGCAGTTCACTTAGGTACATTGGTGCTAGACCGTTAACTATCTTGTAGGTAAACAACAAAATCTTAAAATTTATGCGCTGTTCCACTGGAAGCCAGTGCAATTCTATGAGCAAAGGCGTGATATGATCAGCCTTGCGCGACAAGGATATGAGCCTCGCAGCCGAGTTAAGAGCATACTGTAAACGCTGGGTTAAGTAGCTAGGCAGGCCATACAATAAAGAATTACAACTATCAATTCGAGACGTAACAAATGCGTTAACGAGGGTCTTTGTAGATTCAATACTAAGATATCTGCGAACTTGGGAAATGTTCCTAATGTGGAAGAAGGCAGACTTGCAGATTTCACTGATATGCTTCTCAAAGTTCATTGTGCTATCGAACACAACCCCGATGTTCCGCGCAGATGGAGTTGGAGAAACTGGCGAGTGTCCGACAGTCACAGATTCCAACGATGGCTGTGGGCGATGTCTTGAGTGCAGAATCAGAAGCTCCGTCTTATCGTTGTTCATCTTCAAGTTGTTATACAGCATCCACCGATCGATATCGCATACGCAGGCTTCAACTCGTTCACGGGACAGTTCCATATCTCCCAACACAGATGACTTGAACGTCAGGTAAATCTGCATGTCGTCAGCATACATATGATATGAGATGCCATGACGACGCATTATATTACCTAGAGGCGTGGTATACAACAGATATAGGATCGGCCCAAGAACAGATCCTTGTGGTACGCCGCAGGTCAATGGGCGGCTGGAAGATTTTGCATTCTCAATAACTACGAACTGCTTCCGATCGCAGAGATATGACTTGAACCATTTATGTACAGTGCCTTCAATCCCGTAGCAGTTAGACAGTCTTGAAAGAAGTATTCCGTGGTCTACCGTGTCAAAGGCTGCTGAAAGATCAAGCAACAGCAGAATGACACATCTGTCATCATCTATGGCGCGCAGGACATCGTTCTGCACTCTGATGAGCGCAGACTCAGTACTGTGGCCGGTCTTGTATGCACTCTGGAACAATTCTTGAAGATTGTTGTCACACAGATGGTTGTTGAGCTGAGATGCGACAATTTTCTCGCAAGACTTGGAGAGAAACATCAAGTTTGAAACTGGTCTGTAGTTCTTAAAAAGCTCCTAGTCCAGTGATGCCTTTTTGAAGAGCGGTTTAAGCAAAGCTTCCTTCATGTCCCCAGTCATCACACCATGTTCTAGTGAAAAATTCACAATTTTGTTAACAAACGGTAACAGCAGGTCCAAGCAGTCCATTAAGACCGATGCAGGAATTGGATCAAGGGCACAGGACTTACGACCTGAAGCTTTGATGAGCTTGGACAGTTCTTCAGTTGTGACAGGCTCAAACTCGCAGAGCTTGATACCATAGTAGGGAGAAGGCTCAGGAAATTGATCATCCACAGTGTTCTTTTCTAGCTGCAGCTCCTCCCGTATAGCTGAAATCTTGTTAATGAAAAAGTCAGCAAATGCATTTGCTAGGGATTCGTTGTCGTCAGAATGAGGTAATTTATTTTCAGCCTTTCGATGAAGCAACTTATCAAAATTTGAAAATAGACTCCTGGGATCAGAATGATTTTCCTCAATAACCGCAGAGTAACAGCCCATCTTAGCATCAAATATATATTTATTGACCAGATTACACTGATCGACATACAGTTCACGGTGCACAGTGAGTCCAGATGCCCGCCAACGGCGCTCGAGTTTCCGTCGCTTTTGTTTTTCGTCTCTGATCGCATCAGTGTACCAAGGAGCAGCTGGACGTAGTGTAATGGTGCGCTTCTTTAGCGGCGCATGTTTATCCAGTAGTTCGGACAGAACCGTGTTATACCTGCGAGTGAGAGTGTCCAGATCACCACTCACACTATAATGTTACAAGCCTTCGTCAAGAAGCATCCCAGCGATTCTGAGATTTATATGGAGGCTTTTCTGTAACTTTTTCAGTAAAGTTTTATTCCGGATTGGGCTACCTGCGACGCGCAGTCAAAATGGAGCGAAGTCTACTTTCGTCTATTTTTAGTCTATTTTGTCTCGACCCATGTTGACCGCGCGTCACAGTAGCCCAATCCCAAAAAAAACTTGACTGAAAAATATTACAGAAGAGCGGGCTAAATCGTACCAAATATAGTCATTTCAATCGCTACGATCGTAGAACGCATAAATAGAAGAAAGCATGTTGGAATTTGAGCGATCGTAACGGGTCACATGCAAAATACCCAGTGAATCTTGGCGTCGATCTTAACAAACATTTCAAATCCCAGAACCTATAAGATTGCTTGTAGACAAGGTACATGAGAGAACATCGGCATGTCATGATACCTACCTGTCTAATGCAGTGCTACCAAGCTTACTACGGACGAAATTACTAGTCAGCAGTAGAGTTGGCCCTAAAGGGGACAATAGGATAACGATATAAGCCTTACAGTTCTACTATTGTAACCGGGAGCACGTAGACAGCGAGAACTAGTCATGTTACAAAACCAAAATAAAGCTTTCCAACTTACAACCCTAGCCACGTGATCGACATCAACGACTTCGACTTCAGAACGAGGCCACCAAATTTGCCTTTTACCGGATCGAAGCTAATAACCGTAAGTTGGGAGGCTTTGTTTTCATTCTGTAATGTGCTTGGTTCTCATTGTCTAAGTGGCCCTGTGATTGGTTCTCGTTGTCTAAGTGGCCCTGGTAACAGTAGTCACGCAGTAACATTAATGACAGATACTGTTCTAAGCCGACTTACCAATCGAGTTTAGGGCTAAACTGAGCTCGAAACTGAAGTTCGATAGTGGTACATTACTGGACGCTGGGATGACTGTCACTGTGCCGAGGTTGGAGCCGCCAAAGATCTGATTATCGACTGGACGGTGACCCTCTGTTGAATTAACAACCCAATATAAAGATTACTATTGATACAGCTCAGCTTTCCAAGAAAAAGCCGTACTTATAGTTGTTGCCACCCAATTCAGATCATGTGATGTAAACAGATGCTACTCTGGGGAATTATTCTTTTTTCATTCTAATCATAATGCAGTCATGCCTATCTGAACAAAATTAAATTTCAAAGAGTCAATTCTCCATAGTGTGTGTTTATACATCACATGATCTGAAAGAGTTAGCCGATTACCTCTATTCTATTTGAATATACTCAAATGTGCTCCACAAGTTAGATACAGACTGCTTTTGTGGCGCAATGTGCTGCCGTGCAGTTTACAATCATGAGTGTTTGTTAGTACCTCCAGAATACAGGCTGTTGTAACGGGAGACAATCCTCTACTCTTTCATGAAATAACAAAACAGGTTCTTTTACGTCCCCCTCGTATAGATTAGAAGAGGAAGGAGACAAGGCTTAACCTCTCCTGCTCAAGGACGCGGCCGGGATTCAAATCAGTTACCTCCCGCACACAAGACCCGAACTCTTCCACTGAGCTAACCGGGAGACCGTTATGAACACCAATGGGACGGTTTATTCTCCTAGAGTTTTATCTCCCGGTATTATAACGAGCGTAAAGACGTGCTGTTGGTGTCAGAAAACTACTTGACAATCACACACATTTTTGGCAAGTGTCATGCAAGACGCCTCTTACCAAGACAAAATCCTTTAAGACTGCTGAAGGGTAAAAGTATATATCCATACCTAGCAGAGTCTCGGTTCGCACCGCTCCTCGTCTGTATTGTCCAAGAAGTCTCTCCCCAAGCAGGTGAATCAGACGAGAGACTACCTATTGATAAAGTAAAACAACAACACATAATAAGCTAAACATGATCATAATGATAATGGTGGCCGCTGGGTGGCGGGCTGAGTGAATACTGATGATCGCTGGGTGGATATCGAGTGGCCGCTGGGTGAGTGCTGGGTGGCTGCTGGGTGGGTACTGAGTGATCGCTGGGTGGCTTGAGACAGCCTACCTGAGGGTAATATCTCTTGATCGTGTTCAAGAGGCCGTCTGGTATTACAGCGATCTCGGTGTCCCTGGAAGACAAAACTCACACTCAGTACACACTACGTAAGCCACAATACCAGTCAGGTTTAGAACCCATCAAATTATTTCTCTCGCGCGTGATGGGTGGAATGCGTCACGTGACCCGATATGTTCTCTTCGCCAGACGCCAAATATCAGCGAATACACCCCCTGTGAGCGTAAGCACGCGTCAAACAAAATATTTGAAGGATGATAACAACAATAATATTTGTCCTTGGGCATGATCTAGTCCTCGAAGCTCACAGTTTCCCTCGAGCTTCGATGTCGGGGACTGTTCTCTTTTCGACGCAGACAATAGGGCCATTTATACGAGAGAAATAAGACGCGGCTTACATAAGACGCGGCTTACGTAAGACGCGAACTGAGCCATTTATACGAGCTAGGCTTGCATAAGAGGCAAAGTTCTCGTATAAATGGTTCGCGCCATGCAGTAAAGTATATGCCTCGTTTTCGGGTATGGTTGTCATGGTTCAGTATGTCGTGTCAAAATGTATCAAAATGGCGCGGGTTGGCAAGAAGGCAAAACGTTTGGCGTTGTCAAAGAAAAAACGACGTAAATATCAGTGTCTGTTCTATTTCAAATTCCTTGCACACCTGCAAGAATTGCTTCTCTTAGCAGGCCTCTTGGCTCGTTTCTTTTCAGTGCTACCAGCTTCGTCTGCCGACTCAACAGAAACAAAAGTAGCCGCCATCTTGTCCTTCATTTCCGGCCGGGAATATTTCGACTCCACATATAGGTTATTGTTAATATATCTTTGTCTTTATCATCCTTCAGATATCTTCTCTCGCCGGTGGCTCTGGCGCTAAGATAATCGCAATTTAGCGGTGAACGGTTATCAGGTCACGTGACGCCATTCCAACAAAGACGCGGAAGAGAAAAATTATATTTTATGAATTATAACTGTCAATCTTTTGTCAGTTGTTTTTAAATTGTGTTTTCTCACCTGATGGCATGGACCGTCGTCGCTCTTGGTGATTGTGTAAGGACCTCAACCTGACAGAGAAGGGAGTCACGCATTAAGGTCCTGTTACACGAGGGAAACTTTCCTGCAACTCGCAACAGAATACCACAGACACTCCACAGCAACTTGCAATAAATTCTTATCGTTAAGATTGCATTGCAAGTTGCAAGAAAACATTCCTCGTGTTATAGGACCTTTAGTCACGTGATACAGGGACAGAAGTCACTGGATCACCTATAACTAGCACTGCAGTCTAACGCGTCACTCACCAAGCCAACGAGTTCTCCTCTACCAGCCTCACTGACCAGTTCCTTCTTGCCGTCTTCAAGTGTCACCACAGATCGCAGTCGACCATTGAGTACGATGTAGATACAGTTAGACTGGTCGCCTTGTCTGCATTATACGATTAAAAGATAATCAGTCCACTCTCTACGCTACCACTAGACGGTCTTGCAAATCGCTTGCGCATGCGTGGATTTCACCGGGAAAGTACGCTCGCGCGCATCATTTGAGTCCAATTTTCATTCCAAATTTTGAATTCAAAACATTGTTACAGAAAAGTACGAGCTCCGATTTTTAACTCCTTTCATGGATCAGTCCCAAATTTAATTGGCTTCATGACTAAACTAATAAACCTCTTAACTCTTACGATTTTCTCCTTAACCCGAGGGCTTTTCTGTGATGTATCGAGTTTCTGAAGATTTTCTAAACAGAAATTATTTAGAACAGCTCCCGCGATTTCTACCGCTGACTGGACATGCGCAGATTCCACAGACCCGTCACGCGGATCCAGACTGGTGCACATCATTTTATGGAAAACGATCAGATTTTTGGAATGTTAAAATATTCGCGGACATGAAGCACAAATATTTGTTTTCTTGAGAATTTTAAGGTAAACTCTCGAGTTCACATCTTGACATATTCGCCTTTGAATTCGGCAATGCGAGAGACAATAAGTGTGTTTCAACTTGTGTATAACTAATGGTGCAGTAATAAGCATGAAAATGTTTTTTGGGTGTTGTAATCTCAAGTCGATTTTCAGTCACAAGATCCGGTAGGAAATGGTGTTTTAGAGAGTCAATCTCAACAATTTCTGACGCTCGCAACATTGGAAAACCGGCACACGTTTCTGCGCCTGCACTACTGAAAGATTCTTTCTACATTACTCAGACACTTTCGTAAGATTATAGTTGATATAGGAGGTGTACCAGTCAGCCAGTTGGGAAATAATACAATGCTGGCTATGCAAATCTAATAGATTCATAAATATGTTGTGTTCTGCCAAGTACGAAAAATCACAAAAACCATCCCCGGAACTGTGGACAAAATGTGGAAACGTATTCCTTGAACCAGTGCAGTAACACGCATTCTTCGAGGTTTAGAAACTTCTAAACAACTAGCTACTATAATAGCAGACATCGGTAAATAATGTCATTAGTAGCCTCGTAATGGCAGTTACTTTAGAGTGGCAAAAACCTCTGGTGCCAATGACTAAGGCCAAAATATGTGATCAAAGTCTTTTTTTTTTTGTTGCAGATAGTCGTAGTCGCCCCTACCTATACACGGCCCTGCCAGCTTCCAGTTGCATCCAGTCGAGTGCATAGTCGATCTGCCTCAGGAACGGAGACAAGTGCTTCACGATGGATCTCGAGACGTTCAGGATCAGTCTTGGTTTCTCTCGCATGATGCTACAGGGAAAATAATCGGTCAGTGAGAAGCCTGGGGCACAGCATGCTCCTACAGAGAGTCAATAAAAGTTGGAACTGTACCGAAAAAAAAAACATGTTGTAAAGGTACAGAGTAGTGGCTGATAGGCTAGCGGAATGTCTGTCCTAGTTATCGTATTGACTATCTACCAGGAGCCTATTAGCACAACTAATTAGCAGATCAGGCTATTTTTAGAATCAAGAAAAGCCTCAACAGTAATTTTAAGCAACAACGTACTACGCAAACATTGCTTCCTTATGATTTATGAAAACATATTTTTATTGCCATTGTGGAAAAAAAGCCTTTTTTCGGCCTTCACCTCGAGGGTACGAGACTGATTTATTTGCCTTGGGTGTTCTAAAAATAACCTGACCTGGGAATATGCTAATTCAAAGACCAAGTATGGGGGATGGACGCTCCTGGTCACCTGCCGAGTACCCAGCCATGCCAAGCCGTGCCTTTTTATTTACCTGTAGAAATTCGGTTTAGTGATGATAGCCACGCGACACTGGCTCATTGCCTTCACAGAGAAGAAGGAAGGTTCTCCTGTGATCACGGCCATTTCTCCCAAAAACTCTCCAGGAGTAGCAGTGTATAGCACGTTCTGCAGTTAAAAACAGCAAAATAAATACCTGCATTATTATTTTCAGATAATCAACATACAGCGACTTGTAAAGTAGCAGGAGAAGCTACTTCAAACACCTTTTTCATACGAAAATTTTCCTTGGGCATACACTGGTATATACTTTTACATCTGTTGGAACTCTAGCTTTTGCAAGACAAGAACTAAAAAAAGTGGCCCTAAAAGCATTATTTAGAATCAGAAAAGAGATGGGAAAGCATTTTAGAACAGACATTTCAATAACTGTAAGGCTTTTTGATTGCTTAATCAGACCAATATTACTCTATGGGAGCGAAGACTGGGGAGTAGATATGAAAACAAATCTAGACAAAGATCCAGCTGAACAGGTACACGTGAAGTTTTGCAAAATGCTCTTGGGGGTCAACAAGACCGCAGTAAATAACGCGTGTCGGGCTGAGTTGGGAAGGCTGCCCCTGAAGCATCAAGCAATCAATAGAAGATTTTCATTATGGACATCGTATTTATCATCAGATAAGTCAAAATTATCAGACAAGGCAATGTTTGATTGCATTAATAGGGCCCACCCGTACAGCTGGACAGAGAAACTAAAAAACGTAATTGACCTACTTGGTTTCAGCTTCATTTGGCAATTAAATTTTGGTGAAGACCCTTCAACGTTTCTCATAAAGAGAATACTCAACAATCTAGGTCAGGGATCCAAAGATATCGAAATCCAAAACTGGCATGGAGAAATTCATAACGACGAAAGAAAAAATCCATCTCATTCCAATAAGCTAAGAACATAGATTATTTAAATATAATTACACCCAAGAGGAATATCTCAAAAACGTAAGTGTAGTTAAGCACAGGATATCTCTAACCAAACTCCGAATCAGCAATCACTTCCTTCAAATTGAAGTAGGAAGGCATTTAAGGCCATATCAAAAGTTAGAAGAAATAATTTGTACAAAATGCAATACAGAAGTTGAAGACGAGAGGCATTTTCTCGTCAAATGCAAATTTTATTATATGAAACGTTTGGAGCTATTTAAAAAATTAGAAAGGCAATTAAATAAGAAAATAAACCATCTAACGGAAAATGAGATATTCCTCCTCCTTATCAATCCGCCACATGAAATTCAAAACACTGTGGCTAAGTAAGTCTATGAGTGTTTTAAGGAAAGAATGCCGTAAAGTAGTAAGAAGTCATTGTACACTTAAATAGTCTTGTTGCAGTTCTATCATTGCTGTTATATTATTATTAGCGTAACCGATGTCCTGTATAGGATAAGGGCTGGTAATAAACTTATGTCTATGTCTATGTCTATCGTCCTCCCCGCCCCTCCCCCCCCCCCCCCCCCCCAACCCCCCTCTTTTGCACCGCTTCGCAGGCTAACCAACTTGGAAAGCGAGTAGCAGCTGACGTTTCGAGCATTAACCCTTTGTCAGAGCAAGAGGGAATTGAGGATAGGATATGGTTATGAAGATTACATGACCATTTCTCCGGTTACTGGCTCTCTACTGAACAAATATCTTAACTAGCTGTTGAGGTAGTACCTGGTTTTCGTCATTCATGCTCTTCTGGGTGACCTGTAAGGCTCCTGTTAACACGAAGTGAAGATTTACCTCCTACAAATGAACAGAGATTCGTCTTTAGCGAGTGAATCAGAGAGCTGTGAGGACGCATTGATCTGTGGATTCTACTCACATGGTCTCCCTGGCGTATAATGACAGTCCCAGCAGGAATGACCGCAATGTTCAGCTTGTTTTCCAGTAGCTCACTCTGGTGGAAATAATTGATGTTAGAGCAGATTTCGTATGAGTGGGCCAAACTACAGTAGCCTTACCGTTACCGTACCGTAACCGTACCGTATTTCTGTAATCTGATTGGATAAGCAGGACAAAAACAATAGGGAAACCATTTCAATGTCACGGCACGCCGTAGAGTAACCGTGCCGTAGTCATTACCGTAGATTGTCCCATTCATACGAAATCTGCTCTAAGTGTAAGTTATGCACCTTATTCATACGTCATGCCTTGATGTTTATTTGAATAATGATCTTGTTTCCTAGCACTCTGCTAGAGATTTTATTACAATCTTGTCTCCAGTTTTTAAATCCATTATTTTAAAAGCACTGCAATTGTTTAAACCATTAATAACTGGGCGCGCAGTGATCACCGGGAGCGATTTATTTTTGGAAACGCGATTCGCAATTTGATTGGCTGACTGGATTTCGCGAGATCAAGCTCACAATTTGTGGCTCATACAAATCCTACGGTAGATTATGTAATCGCTCGCGCAATAGATTGCGTGATAGCGCGTGCTAGAGCCACCCCCCCCCCCCCCTCCCCCCCCCCTCCCCCCCCTCCCCCCCCCCTCCCCCCCCCTCCCCCCCTCCCCCCCTCCGCCCCGCGATTTTACTTGTCATTATAGAGAGATCTCAAAAATCAAGAACTAGATCTCTAAACCCGATCCAAACTAATCCAAAATAGCAGAGAATAGCCAAGGGCATAAGAACAAGGTACATTTCTTGCAGTGTGACTCTAGCGCGCTATCACGCAATCAATCTTGCGCGAGCGATCACGTAATCTACCGTAGGATTTGTATGAGCCACAAATCGTGTGCTGGATATTCTGGAACCTGTTTTTCCTGTTTTCTTTCAGTTTAGGCGGGAAACTGGCGGAACGCCCGCGCGCTGGGATCATCAAAAGCGCATGCGCGTAAGGTTTTGCCGATGTGTGGTGAACAGAGACTGTTCAGCCCATTTTGTTTCGTAGGGGAGAGTGGCGGCAGTACACAGACTAAAGCAAGATTTACGTCATTACCGTTAAGTCCAGTTTCTTGGCGATCTCCCTGGCAGCCATCTTGAGCATCTCGTCCTCCTCGTTCGGATCCATGCTCAGCATTTTGTTAGACATATCTTCCATCGTCATTCCACCAGGGAAATCGAATTTCGCATCGAGGGACGTTGGACTGGGTTCCGAGTCGCTCTCCAAGTCAAATGTTGCGACGCGACTTATACCTGTATGCTCGCTAATCGTACTAACACGAGCACGACCGCACGCTGCGTCGAAGTCTGATGGAGAACGATACATGCCTACAAGGAAAAATAAGGTGTTAACAGACCTATATCTTCGGACCTTCGCTCTTTGTGTATCGAAGAGCTGCTACCCAAGGAGGTAAAGGAGCTGTGTCGTGCCTTTACGTTCCAGGCCGGAACGAAATTATTTTCAGTAGTTTTCATATAAACTGACTATCCTAGCACACGTGTGGGATGGGTTAGGGTTAGGTTGGTCTTCAATGAAAATATTGCATATCCTTTCAATCAAGCATTAAGGGAGGGGACTTTTAACTGTTTGAAGCCAATTTACAGCCACCAAACATTCCAGGCATGCCTAAAACCATGACTCCGCTCCTTAAAAGGCGCATATTAGCAAGGCAATTTAAAGGGCAATGTCACACTCGAACACTGGCAATGTCACACTCGAACACTGGCAATGTACTCGCACTCGTACACTGGCAATGTACTCGTACTCGCACTTGTACACTGGTAATGTACTCGCACACTGGCAATGTTGCACTCGCACACTGGCAATGTCGCACTCGTACACTGGCCATGTCGCACTCGTACACTGGCCATGTCGCACTCGTACACTGGCCATGTCGCACTCGTACACTGGCCATGTCGCACTCGTACACTGGCCATGTCGCACTCGTACACTGGCCATGTCGCACTCGTACACTGGCCATGTCGCACTCGTACACTGGCCATGTCGCACTCGTACACTGGCCATGTCGCACTCGCACACTGGCCATGTCGCACTCGCACACTGGCCATGTCGCACTCGCACACTGGCCATGTCGCACTCGCACACTGGCCATGTCGCACTCGCACACTGGCCATGTCGCACTCGCACACTGGCCATGTCGCACTCGCACACTGGCCATGTCGCACTCGTACACTGGCCATGTCGCACTCGTACACTGGCCATGTCGCACTCGTACACTGGCCATGTCGCACTCGTACACTGGCCATGTCGCACTCGTACACTGGCCATGTCGCACTCGTACACTGGCCATGTCGCACTCGTACACTGGCCATGTCGCACTCGTACACTGGCCATGTCGCACTCGTACACTGGCCATGTCGCACTCGTACACTGGCCATGTCGCACTCGTACACTGGCCATGTCGCACTCGTACACTGGCCATGTCGCACTCGTACACTGGCCATGTCGCACTCGTACACTGGCCATGTCGCACTCGTACACTGGCCATGTCGCACTCGTACACTGGCCATGTCGCACTCGTACACTGGCCATGTCGCACTCGTACACTGGCCATGTCGCACTCGTACACTGGCCATGTCGCACTCGTACACTGGCCATGTCGCACTCGTACACTGGCCATGTCGCACTCGTACACTGGCCATGTCGCACTCGTACACTGGCCATGTCGCACTCGTACACTGGCCATGTCGCACTCGTACACTGGCCATGTCGCACTCGTACACTGGCCATGTCGCACTCGTACACTGGCCATGTCGCACTCGTACACTGGCCATGTCGCACTCGTACACTGGCCATGTCGCACTCGTACACTGGCCATGTCGCACTCGTACACTGGCCATGTCGCACTCGTACACTGGCCATGTCGCACTCGTACACTGGCCATGTCGCACTCGTACACTGGCCATGTCGCACTCGTACACTGGCCATGTCGCACTCGTACACTGGCCATGTCGCACTCGTACACTGGCCATGTCGCACTCGTACACTGGCCATGTCGCACTCGTACACTGGCCATGTCGCACTCGTACACTGGCCATGTCGCACTCGTACACTGGCAATGTCGCACACTGGCCATGTCGCACTCGTACACTGGCCATGTCGCACTCGTACACTGGCCATGTCGCACTCGTACACTGGCCATGTCGCACTCGTACACTGGCCATGTCGCACTCGTACACTGGCCATGTCGCACTCGTACACTGGCCATGTCGCACTCGTACACTGGCCATGTCGCACTCGTACACTGGCCATGTCGCACTCGTACACTGGCCATGTCGCACTCGTACACTGGCCATGTCGCACTCGTACACTGGCCATGTCGCACTCGTACACTGGCCATGTCGCACTCGTACACTGGCCATGTCGCACTCGTACACTGGCCATGTCGCACTCGTACACTGGCCATGTCGCACTCGTACACTGGCCATGTCGCACTCGTACACTGGCCATGTCGCACTCGTACACTGGCCATGTCGCACTCGTACACTGGCCATGTCGCACTCGTACACTGGCCATGTCGCACTCGTACACTGGCCATGTCGCACTCGTACACTGGCCATGTCGCACTCGTACACTGGCCATGTCGCACTCGTACACTGGCCATGTCGCACTCGTACACTGGCCATGTCGCACTCGTACACTGGCCATGTCGCACTCGTACACTGGCCATGTCGCACTCGTACACTGGCCATGTCGCACTCGTACACTGGCCATGTCGCACTCGCACACTGGCCATGTCGCACTCGCACACTGGCACACGAGTATGGTACGGTGTTAGACTATTTCAAACAGGCTAACACGAAATGGTGGTTCCTTCTTTAACCCCCGTTTCCAGCTTGAAGAAAGGTTGAGCGATCGAAGCGATTTCGACCGCTAACCGGTTTTCATTTGATCGCCGCGATCACTCTGAGCTGAAGGAGAGAAAGTTAAAAAGTGCAATCTGGGATATGAATCGATCGCTTGCAATGTACTATGGGATACATTCCGATCACTTCGATCGCGGGGAGAGGTTTCTATTAAAAAAATCTCGATCGTTCACGATCGATTCGATCACCCAAACAACAGTGTAACATTATTGGTCCAACATGGGATGCTAAACAGTCTAGCATTGTTCGTACAACATGAGATGCTAAACAGTCTAGCATTGTTGGAACCAACAGTGCTGGCAAATCATGTTGTATAACAGGAAATGTTTCATAAGCCAACTACAGCATTGTGTGACACCCCTCATGAAACTTTACTTGCAACGCCATTGCACACAAGTTTCACGTAAAATTGCACTGCTGTGTAACAGGGGTCTTAAAAGTAACGAAACGGGGCCCGTTTGATCCCCACACCTCCCCCTTGTTTCACACTAAATTTAATGGTTAATCATAATTACACATGTATATACCCAAGGGAGGGGTGGGTGGACAGTTTCCCAGAAACCGTGGTTGATCCAAAACGTGCCGGTAAAGCATTTCCCATGGGATCGCAAGCGAAATTCATTGGTTATTGAACTAATATATCAGCACGTGACTGTTTCCTGCAAAAGACCGGGCTATCACCTCTCAAATCACGGGCCTTAAAGTGCATATGAGCCCAATTTTTATCATTAAAATCGATTCTCCATCAAGTAAATAAGTGGCCATCCCTTCATGTAGGACGACACGAATTGCTACCAAATTGTATCCTATTGTATTGTATTGCGTTGCGTTCTATTGTTGTATTGAATTGTATTGTGTTGTATGCTATTGTATTTTTGGTAAAAAATTGTGTCGTCCTACATAAACGTATTGCCAAATAAGTGAATAGTAATATATTTCTTAATTTCAGTGTTGCGTCTCTTTGTTATGGAGGTTTCTATTTCCAATATGCTAATTCTATGATGTCACAGGAGGCCTCATTTATTATACAAAAACTTGCTGCCAGAGATAAATAATTATTTGTCTACACATTCGTGTTATATTTGGGCTTTATATCAGTGATTTTACCACATACTTGTTTAAATTAGCAATGGTTTCATTCACAAGGAGAAAGAAATGACCTTTTGTTGGCCTCCTGTGATATCACATCATTTGCATTTTGGGAACATAAACCTTTATTACTCATAGACGCAACACTCAAATCAAGAGATATTTAACTTATGCAGCTATTGACTTGATGTAGCATCGATTTTAATGATTAACAAATCGGGCTTATAGGCACTTTAAGGCTTCTCTGCAAGCCAATTGCGGTGATTTACCAAGAGTTTCCAACAGTTGCGCTAAATCGCTTACAAAACGAGCCAATTATTTTACTTTTTACTTACATCAGACAAAAACATATAACTTACTTAATGATTATCTTTAACGTGTTAATGGTTACATTAACTATGGTTACATTACTTTATGTACTTTAGTGTTAGGTTTTGTTACAGTTGTTAGCTGATCTATGTCTAGCTGCCTGGCACACTAAACATCACAATCACATCACAGGTCAGGAAGGCGATGTTGGAAACACTCAAGTGGCATATGTACGTTTGTCTGTTGCGTGTGCCGGTCTGTGGAACTCTGTATTGCATGACAATGCGCGTGTAAAGTGCATGTAAAGCACATATAAAGCTTGTGTAATGCGCATGTAAAGCGCGTGTAATGCACGTTTAATGCGCATGAAAAGCGCGTTTAATGCGCATGAAAAGCGCGTTTAATGCGCATGTAAAGCGCGTGTAATGCGCGTATAATGCACGTTTAATGCCCGTACAAAGACCGTACAAAGAGCGTGTAATGCGCGTGTAATGCGCGTGTAATGCGCGTGTAAAGCGCAAAAAAGAGCGCGTAATGCGCGTGTAATGCGCGTGTAAAGCGCAAAAAAGAGCGCGTAATGCGCGTGTAATGCACGTGTTATGTATTGACGTGGAGCGTAGATACTGTAGATAGTATGATTTGGTATTTTTCTCTGACGATATCTGTGTAAGGCCAGATGCGAATAACTTGTAAGGAAGTTGCTTCTGTTGTAAGCACCCTGGTACGCTGCATGAATGACGAAAGTTTTTCATGACCGCCAAACACAGGAATCACTGGACCTCTTCCATGGGATGGAAATTTCTTGGAAGGTAGAGTTTCCAATACCATTTCCAAGGTATTTCCAACATATTTCCATCCATTGTATGTGCTATTACTATCACCAATTCAGTCGTGATTAGATTTTACACATGTGTTCGTTTTCAAATTTTGTTATCTAAATATTTTTGCTTCACCTCCCATATTCGGGAAAATGTGGCTTTCTTTTATCCCCTATTAACTGCAACTATGAATTTTCTTTTATTATATATATTTTTTTCATTATTTAGAAACGTTTTTTCTCGCAAAACCGGAAAAAAAAAACAGCCTAACACAGTCACTTACAATTTTTCCTCACATCTACAATACAAGTACAACGCCTTCCTGATCACAGGTACAGTACAAGACAACAAATAAAAAAATAAACGCAAGCAAAAACCTTCTGCATCCTGCGAGTCGCTGGCAGCGGCGGCCCACCGGGACATGTAATTGAGAGAGCTGCACCGGCCTATGGGCGTCCTGGGTGTGCTTTGAGGTTCAGTGAAGCTCACACTACGATGAAGAAGCTTCTTCATTGGTATTGGATTACTTTGCTCGTGGGTGGGAAGCTGGTCTTCTGGTGCTTCAATAAGGCACACAGATGTACACGGTCAATTTGTTGTTCACTTATTGTGATTCTCTAGACTGCAAAAATAACCGCGTATTCTTTGTACCGGGCACTACCCCCACCGCAAGAGAGCCTATCTTGTGATGGGGGAGTAAAATCTGCACAAAGAATGCACCGATTATTTGCGCAGGCAAGGAGAACTAATGATATCATATGGAATGACTTCAACATGGAACATGCATTTCAAAGGAACCTCCGCTGAAAAACAATCTTTGCTCTCAAATGTTCTTTATGGATACCTAAATCTATTACTTAGTTTGTCTCCTGTAAATTGTACACTAGATGTCAGTTATGGACCGATTTTCCTGTCCATAAAACTCCTTTGAATTTCCAGCGCTCCGCCATCTTGGATGAAGTCAGAAAATAGCTCTTTTGTTGCGTAATAACAGGACAACAGTGTGACGTCATAAGGTCCAAGATGGCGGCGCGCGGGAAATTCAAACGAGGTTTATGGACAGTAGAATTAGTCTATAAATCACAACGCGTTTACAATTTACAGGACACAAACACAGCAATAGATTTAGGCATCGATAGCCAAGGTTCCCATTAAGTTATCGGTTCCTAAACAGATCAGCAGCCAAACATCAAATACCACACAAGTGGCCATGAATATTTGGGGCTCTTTTTAGAAAAGGTATGATATATTTCCTAATCCATTCCCAGCTCTCTGTGGCTATCTATACAAACGTGTTCGCTCTTGAAAGCCAGATGCAGATATAAAGCTTTATTTTAGAACTGCTAGAACCAAGTTAAATTACGGCTCAAACAAAAAAAACGTGCAAAGTAAGCTACCCTGCAGGGGCAGCAGGGGTTTCTCAGACTTTTCCCGGCCTTTACATCTGGGCCCAGTTGTTCAAAGCAAGGGTACGGATAACCACTATCCCAGGGATAAAACGCCAACCCTAGGTTAAACTGTACAGATTACAATTACAGATTTAGCATAAAGTTACCCAATAACCATGCTTTGAACAACGCGCCCTCCGTGTTTGGCTTTCGTTGTGCTGTTCTTGAGGGATTGGACGTAAGCTGGCAGGAACGAAGGCTCAACGGCGATTAATTTCAAGCACTCAAGCATGTACAAAACGGCAAACATCGTTCCACCTCTTACCAGAAAGATACCATCCACCAATGTCATATTTTAAAATGTGATGGAAAGTGATTTGATTAATGACATCACGGTTTACACCCTGCTTTATTTACATAATTAGAAATTCACTCGATAAACAACATCATGATATACTCCACAAAATATCTGGATTCTGATTGGTCAATAACGAGTGCATAGAAAACTTATAGAGTGCATATTTGCACGCTCTCAGCAAATGTTTGCTCAGTATATTATAAAACAAAATTGCATTAATTGCTTGTGCTATACATGATTTATGGGCACAGTGATATTTTGAAATTTCTCAAATTTTGCACATGCCTAAACGCTTGTGCAATTATTACAACTTTCAAAATATCACTCAGTGCCTATAAATCACGTATAGCACTCGCGTTCGTGCGATTTTCTACAAATACCATCACTGGAAAGAGCATATCAAAGTTAGCTACAATAGCAAGGTTGAAAAGGAAAGGTTGAAAACTAACTTCAAAACTTTGTATAAAGGTTCCACCATTTACAGAGGTTTATATGACTGGTGGCGTTAGTGCAAACTGTTTCATAGAATTATTAAGCACTGAAACTTCATAAGATAGTTGGTTCAAACTTAAGGTGCTAGATATGAGAATAGGCTTGGTGGATCACTAATATGTTGCGTTGTTATATAGCTGCAATTTTTCCAGATATAACGCAAGCCCTCATTGGCTGATTTAGGTCACATGACAGCTAACAAACAAACTGTTACCCGCTAAAGTAGATAAGTGGGTAATATTTTTGAAAATTATAACGTCAGAGGTTAACAATGCATTGGTGTCCGCTTGTGCACGTGATCAGAGCATGACGGTAAGTGGCATGTTGTGCTTGGGAAACCAGATGGTTTTGTTTCCCGAGAATCTCGATAGTTGTTCAGTGAACATTTCTCAGTCTCAAGAAAATGTCTCATATTCGATGAGGAAGCAAACAGAACCAAGAGATTGAGAACTGCCATAAAATCTGACATAATACCCTCTTTTAATAAATAAACAGACAAGAAATTGAATTACCTTTGCCCTCTGAGCCGCTTGTGGAGCTGGCTAAACCACTATCTGGAGTAGTGGTAGTACTGCTAGCATTGTTCATTATGTCCTGGCCGAGGTCTAGGTTCACTGGTTTATTCCTAGCCCCCATTGGGCTCTCTGCAGTGGGGAGTACATCAATTGGAGAGGATTTAGAGGGACTAGCGGTGGACTGGTTGGTAGAGGCGCGACGAGTAGTTGGTGTTCCCTGGGATAAGCATCAAGCATTTCGATCAGTATAAGGTATTGGTACATCTATTTTAGTACATCTCCCACATGGGATAAACGGATGTGATCTAAGTACATATATAAACACAAGAGAACTATTGGCCACTTTAGAAACGAAAAAAGGACTAGGTCCCTCCAATCCATACAAACGTCTCTTACTTTTGCGATTTTTGAAAGCTCACCACAGGGTAAATATCGAACGAAACGTCACCAAACTCATCAAACTTACTAATTTCGGTGTCCTCTTTCTTGTGATGGAGTTCATTTTTTGATTAAATTATAATGAAATTGACATTACAAACTCGACCCAGTCCTTTTTTCGTTGCTAAAGTGGCCAATACCGACAGTAACGAAGAGGAGACCAGCGATGGGTCCTGGGAACTAAAATTTTAGGCATGTGAATTGAAACATCTTTTTATGAAACTTTAATGAAATGTTGAATAAATTGAATATCGATTGCTAGCTATCATCAAGCTCCTTTCCAGGCTCTTTGGCGTTCCAACACCTTAGTGAGTGTCAATGAGCGAGCGACACAATTTCACCCACCCTAGTAACTCGTTTCTGCGATTGCGCACATCCACGAGTTTAAAAGGCTGTTGGTGAATTTGACTTTAGTCTACGCAACCGGACCGAAAGGAAGCATGGGCAGAAGGTCAATTTTACCATCAAATACAATGGCAAAAAAGTTTCTTGTTTAGAAGGACTATCGATTAGTTATTTTTAGTTTTCTTGTTATGGGACACCGAACGGTTTGAGCCAATCTACGGTGGCCGAGAGCGGACATCAAACGTCGAATTACAATAATTCGAAAGTCGAATTGCACAAGGGCACCCAACTAGTACTTTTTGAAATTCGCTTGAAACCAGTTGTATGCAGCTCATCTAGCCATTTTAAGGCGCCTACTATGTCTTTTTACGTATTCTAGAAAGCTATTTGCTGTTCGGATTTTCTAGGTGGAAATCGCGTCAACCGAAAATACTATGGCAAAATATTCCCGGCCTACGAATTTGTTAGTAGCCTAGAACATAAACAATAATTTTCTAGCCCAAGTAACTTCATGTTGCAAAGTTTTGTGGGGGTACGAATTTTTTAGGGTTTCTTTTTTTCCTTTAGGCAATTCTTTTAGGTGACCTCCATTTGCTAAAGGTTTATTCTTTCGGATTTTAGATGTCAGAATTTCTTAGGGAATGAAAATGTGTTCTCGAAAACTTTAGGTGGCCGCTTCACTAAATGATTTGTGATAATATGTGTAATTTTTTTTTCATTCCAACCAATGTTTTTTTTCCGGATCGTTCAGATCCGGACGAATTGGGACGTACGAATATTTTAGGGGAAACCTTTTAGTCTCCCATTTCTTCTATAATTATCTAGGGATTGAAAAAAAATTTTCTAGCCAGTATTTCAGAAAACAATTCTCTAGGGACAATTTTTTCAAATCCGAAAGTTTTAGGCTAACTTACTCTCCTGAACAGCTTTTTAACCGAAAACTTCGTTGGGTGCCCTTGATTGCAGGAAGGCTCGAATTCAAACTGAGTTGCGTTTTTGCCATTTTTCGCTTCAGCCACTTTGCCTTTATCGACTTTCGCTTTCGCAAATTTTGCTTCAGCTATTTTGTCTTTACTAATTTGTCTTTATCGACTTTCGCTTTTGCCATTTTCGCTAGTTTGCCTTTACTCACTTTGCCTTTACTCACTTTGCCTTTACTCACTTTGCCTTTACTCACTTTGCCTTTACTCACTTTGCCTTTACTCACTTTGCCTTTACTCACTTTGTCTTTACTCACTTTGTCTTTACTCACTTTGTCTTTACTCACTTTGTCTTTACTCACTTTGTCTTTACTCACTTTGTCTTTACTCACTTTGTCTTTACTCACTTTGTCTTTACTCACTTTGTCTTTACTCACTTTGTCTTTACTCACTTTGTCTTTACTCACTTTGTCTTTACTCACTTTGTCTTTACTCACTTTGTCTTTACTCACTTTGTCTTTACTCACTTTGTCTTTACTCACTTTGTCTTTACTCACTTTGTCTTTACTCACTTTGTCTTTACTCACTTTGTCTTTACTCACTTTGTCTTTACTCACTTTGTCTTTACTCACTTTGTCTTTACTCACTTTGTCTTTACTCACTTTGTCTTTACTCACTTTGTCTTTACTCACTTTGTCTTTACTCACTTTGTCTTTACTCACTTTGTCTTTACTCACTTTGTCTTTACTCACTTTGTCTTTACTCACTTTGTCTTTACTCACTTTGTCTTTACTCACTTTGTCTTTACTCACTTTGTCTTTACTCACTTTGTCTTTACTCACTTTGTCTTTACTCACTTTGTCTTTACTCACTTTGTCTTTACTCACTTTGTCTTTACTCACTGTCTTTACTCACTTTGTCTTTACTCACTTTGTCTTTACTCACTTTGTCTTTATCGACTTTCGCTTTTGCATTTTTCGAGTTTTGCTTTCCGACCGAGAAGTTCCAGGCGTCACTCGAGGCCAAGTGAGAACCTGGGTACGAGGTTAGATCTCGAGCCATCCAAGAGCAAGACCAAAGTTACATGTACATGTAGTTCATGTTATGAACGCGCATAGCGACTGATTTTTGTGTGTTATTTGACAATGCCACGAATACGGGACCCTGAAGGTAAGATGTTATTATTTGATGCATGTTTTTATGTACCTACAATGCTGTTTGGATGCACCACTTGCCACTAAAATAATAAAACGTTCCGTCTAGTCCTTAAGCCAAAGTTTAGGATCGACAAAGTTTAGGATCGGCTTTAGAACCTCTGGCACCCAGGGTAGTCTAGTCCCGGCTGCCATCATAATATTTGTCGCCGCCATGTCCATGACGCACGTCTTCGAAGCTTTAGTTTTAACTTTAAGCTTATATAGAGCTCTATTACAGCCAGGGTAAGCTTAGGATTACAGCATTTTTATTAGCCTTTTTATTTTAAAATTTGATGTTTGTTTTTTTCAGAATTGGCAGAAGTGAAATACTTCGTTGAACGTTTGATCCACCTGAACATTAGCTTCTCCTGTAGTTCCACCAACATGGCCACCATGTTTTCACACCAACTAGGAGGGTCTGAATGGTCTACATGTTAGTTGTCAGATAAAATTTTGCCCATTTGTCAGTTAATAGCCCTAGTTAATCATTACTAGAGAAAATTTACAATGTTTGACCCACAAAAACCAAATTTGTCAGTTGTCAGTAAAAAAAATCGTCATTTGTCAGTTATTTTTAAGGCCGTTTGTCAGTAGTCATTTAACCCCATTCAGACCCTCAACTAGCTGAGTCTTATCTTTTATGCTATTTTTATACTTAATATTAAGAGTTAGTATAGTTCATAAGAAATGTTCTCTCATAATATATTGTTAATAACTATTAAGGAGAACTAGTGTTAACTTTATTCTTCTCTTCTTCTCTCCACAACACATACCGGTGGTGCGGCTTATACGTGATAAAATACGGTATCTTTAAAGTTAACACTAGTTCTCCTTAGGTTTAGATATTCGGGTATTATGTATTTTAAGTCAAGCAAGTAAGAACAGATGACAGAATTTAAATCTGCTGTCCTATTTCCATAATCCCTTTCGATCTGGTCGCGTACACTTGAGCCAGATAGACCGCCAACGTTTTTCTGAAATAGCTGTACGGTCACTATAAGATTGCACTACGTTTAGTACACATTGTGATTTAAATACCCGTAAGTGCATGTACACAATAGTTACAGCACAGGCTTCCCAGACTCGACGTAGGCCTAGCTACAAAAATCCGATTTTTGGGGGATTTTTAGAGCCTAACGGGATTTTTAGAAGAAAAAAAGAAGTTTTAGAAAAATATGAGCTTTTTAAAGAGAAATCTCATAACAATTATTAAGATTAAAAATTCCAACCAATAACGTGTGAACATAAGCAGTATTTAAGTAGTTCTGAAGCTTGTCAGTCGGTCTGGTTCTTACAGATCATAGGAAGGTCGCACTTTTTGGGTCTTGAGGAGGCCGTTTGCCAGTGATAAATTTGATGGATTTTCCTAAATCTCGGATCAGATGTTGCTTGATAACTATTCCGTCCTGTTCCGAAAGCTGAATAGCGAGCGAGGAAAAAAAGTGCCGATTTTTGGGTGATCTTTGAGGTAAGTCTGTGCTTTGGCGAGGTCGAGTTGCCTACCTTGTAAATTTTATTAGAGCCGCGGCCAACGGTCTAAATTTTGAAACCTAATAAATTGCTTTAAAAGGCCCAAAATCGTCAAAAAACCACTCACACAACTTCATTAAGTATCAATCTTTTATTATTGAAGATTTATTTCGTAGGAATCGGAAAAGAGAATTCACACGGAGCAATTAGATAAACTCTTCTGAGATCGTTATGAAAGTAATCGATAAACCACAGGTAACCCAACAGACTAATAAGCGGGAAATATACGTCGAGTCTGGGAAGCCTGTGGTTACAGTGTGATGGTTCTACATGACATGTACATCGTTGATACGTGAGTCAAAACGGAAATGTCCAGGATTCGTTTTCAATACGGCAAAGACATGGATTGCTGTTTTGTCCATTTTGTAAACTAATTATTTTTCTAGCATGTAACGGGACTGTCGAATTATTGTTTAATTTTTGTCATTAAATATCAGCATGCACGGCGGTATCGCTCGACCCCATACTCAACCCACTGAGAATCAAGATGCAACCTAGAGACTCACCGAGTCGATGAGCTCGTAGCTCAGCCCCAAGAAGTCATGCAGAGCCGTGAAGGTCACTTGCTGGAGACGAAGCATGATAATCTGGAAAATAAAAGACAAAACTCAAGTTCAAAGTTCAAATCTATTTTAGCACTTTCTCATTATTTACAGTAAGATGGGAGAATATAGAAGGTAGAAGTATAACATAATAATATATAATACAAGTATACATTTGAGGAAAATCAATTGTGCACAGTATTCATGTAGCTTTCGAGTTGGCTACTGGTACAATAACCACCAATAACCTAATTTATAACAAATTGGTAAGTGATGACGATCAAAACAGCCTGCTTTCCGACGAATATATGGACTGCAAAACACCGCCTTGCGTATCTCGAAGTTCAGCGGAGAAACGAGATTATAGGCGCAGCTGGAAGAATGATAGGGACAAGAAGGTACGCAGTCTGAAAAATTGAGTGGTGGTGGATTGGTACATGTAAAGAGTCCTCCATTTTCTGCTGCGTGCTCCCTCCTTTTCTTATTGCGCTTATTTCCCTTTTTTTACCAGAAATAGGGAACACATTAGTCAAAATAAGACGTTTACTATTAAAGGTCAAGCTATACATTATTATAACGTTTTCTCGTACTCTTACCTGTACGACCCGCACAAGCGACTCTGGATTCTTCTTGAATACTTCCTGGAACGCCTTTCCGGGTAATCTGTGGAGGAAACATAAGGGGTTAGTAAGCACTTAAAGTTACCAGAGACATTGTGGGGTAGGGGTTAGTAAGCATGCACTTATAGTTACCAGAGACATTGTGGGGTAGGGGTTAGTAAGCACTTAAAGTTACCAGAGACATTGTGGGGTAGGGGTTAGTAAGCATGCACTTATAGTTACCAGAGACATTGTGGGGTAGGGGTTAGTAAGCACTTAGAGTTACCAGAGATATTGTGGGGGAGGGGTTAGTAAGCATGCACTTATAGTTACCAGAGATATTGTGGGGGAGGGGTTAGTAAGCACTTAAAGTTACCAGAGATATTGTGGGGGAGGGGTTAGTAAGCATGCACTTATAGTTACCAGAGATATTGTGGGGGAGGGGTTAGTAAGCACTTAAAGTTACCAGAGATATTGTGGGTGAGGGGTTAGTAAGCACTTAGAGTTACCAGAGATATTGTGGGGGGAGGGGTTAGTAAGTACTTAGAGTTACCAGAGACATTGTGGGGTAGGGGTTAGTAAGCACTTAGAGTTACCAGAGATATTGTGGGGGAGGGGTTAGTAAGCATGCACTTATAGTTACCAGAGATATTGTGGGGGAGGGGTTAGTAAGCACTTAAAGTTACCAGAGATATTGTGGAGGGAGGGGTTAGTAAGCACTTAGAGTTACCAGAGATATTGTGGGTGAAGGGGTTAGTAAGCACTTAGAGTTACCAGAGACATTGTGGGGGGAGGGGTTAGTAAGCACTTAAGAGTTACCAGAGATATTGTGGGGGGAGGGGTTAGTAAGCACTTAAAGTTACCAGAGATATTGTGGGGGGAGGGGTTGGTAAGCACTTAAGGTTACCAGAGATATTGTGGGGGGAGGGGTTAGTAAGCACTTAAAGTTACCAGAGACATTGTGGGGGAGGGGTTAGTAAGCACTTTAGGATGTGTTCGCTTGACTGTATTCCAGAATAAGAATACACATAATGATCGCTACAAATCGCTCATATCGGGATTTTTCAGCCACTGGAATACTAAATGTATCCTGAATATCATATGTCAACAAGTGTTTGTAGCTTACAGTGCAATATGTGCCTGAACCTGTGATTTCCAGAGACTATTCCATCTATTCTTATTCTGGAATATGGCAAGTACTTCATGTGCAACTACATGTAATTCCCTGGTATGAGGTCACTCAAACGTATCGAAAAATGGCATCCATGCACTTTAAATAACTATTGTTTAGGAATAACTATCCTCGCATACACGTGAAAACACGGCTTTTACACGGCAACATCAGTACGAGGCTAGTCAGGACATGACAATTCATATTTCAATAACTATTGTTTAGGACTGACTAGCCTCACATACACGTGAAAACACGGCTTTTACGTGGCAAAGTCAGCCCGGGGCTAAGTCAGTCCAGGATGAATCATTTAATTTGGGTGGCATTTTTCGAATGGGTCTATGTTGTATAACCTTTCTGAACTGCTTACTTGAGGACATGAGAATCAACCAGTGCTCTGGCACGGATCTGAGGCAATGCCATAGGCAGGCCCTGAAGAAAACAATTAATACATTATCAGATTTGTAATTTATAATAGACATAATACATACTGTATATGTAACACAGCTCTCTTGAAGAGAGACATATTGGACAGTTCACACAAGCTGTTTACACTATTGTGTTCACCGATTGGAGGATTATTTGTTCTCTATAATAATAAAACACTTATAGGATTCATCCTCGCCCAATATGGAAAATATTTAAGTTGATTAATATTAGACTCCACCTTCGGTGTCACCCAATATATTGAAGTCTCAATAGACATAATGCATATATTTAACACAGCTCTCTTGAAGAGCATTTAATACGAAGAGACAACGTGTAACACGTTTATATCATACCTTGTAAGTTACAAATAATCCTCCAATCAAATGTGTATTGGGTCACGTGACAGCCCAATATTTTGCTATGTACGACAGCTACATAATAATAAATAATAATTTTAGTATTTACATGTACATATTGGACAGTTCGCACGAGCTGTTTACGCTATTGTGTTCACTGATTGGAGGATTATTTGTTCTCTATAATAATAAAACACTTATAGGATTCATCCTCACCCTACATGTGTATGGAAAATATTATTTTTAAGTCGATTAATAAATTAATAAATAAATCTTTAATATGCATAGGTAAAGTACTTACCTATGTTACAATTGCTGTGGTGATATTAATATTAGACTTGACTTTCGGTCTCAACTTAAATATTTTGCCATATTGAGCGAGGATGAATCCAATATGACTGTATGTTACATTATTACATGTACATTAATTAATCACATTTCATGAGTGAGAAATATGGACCCACTGTGATCTCATACTGCACAAAATGTTATGCTCCACTGGCCGATAAGAACGGAGGTTCTGGGGAGGAGATTGTGCAAATACAAGAAAGTTTGGCAAATTTTCCGAGTGCTTAAACTTTTTCATTTACATACATGTACATGAAGTAAATAATTGTCTAACATAGCAAACTCACAGTGAATTACAAATTAATAAAACTTAAACCTGTGAAAGTTTTAGGCTTAGCTTTAAAGTAGTTTTTTTGTTTTGACGAAACTTTTCACAGGCGTAACACCAGGGGTGATTGCCTTTGTTGTCTTTCAGTTTGAGCGGGAAACTGGCAGGACACGCACGTGCTAGCCTCGTCAAAAATGCCTGTACCTGACGTTTTGCCACCGTGTGCTGTGAGCAAACATTTGTAATGTGACTAAAAACTACATGTCCATAAACCTTACTCACACAGTCATTATCATAAACTGCCACTGTTTGGAAAAGAAGAAAGTGAAGAAGGAGATTTCTGCACTATTGACTTACAGTCAGCACATCCAGGATACTCAGTACACTGTAGATATTGTCTCCTGTCGATACCTCCTTCATCGGCATCTCAGTGCCATCCTGAAAGATTGCAAACAATCCAAAATTAATCATATTTGCAGGAACCACTTTGCCTGTCACTACTGTGGCCAGGGTTTGAGCCCCAGTAAGTTTGAGCCCCAGTAAGTTTGAGCCCCAGTACGTTTGAGCCCCAGTACGTTTGAGCCCCAGTAAGTTTGAGCCCCAGTAAGTTTGAGCCCCAGTACGTTTGAGCCCCAGTACGTTTGAGCCCCAGTAAGTTTGAGCCCCAGTAAGTTCGAACGCGAGTTGCGTTTGTTGGTATCTACATGTATTAATATTCTCAATCCAAGAATGCCATCATTCCAATTTTGAGGCATACAATGTACATATTTAAGTACCACAGAATTCCATAGTGATTGGGAATGCCATTCATTATTCAATAAGATTTATACAATGTAGGCTGCAGTGTTCATTCTAGAAACGTTCAAGCAAGGCAGGACATTTCTCTCATTATTGCTTCTCAAATTTTGGGGGACTTGTATCTGAAAAAGGAATGATTTACAATGTAGTGTCATACAGAATCTGAATCATTCTATGAGTGTGAAAAGTGTGGCATTCATGTTAAACATTAGCGATACCGGTAATGAGTTGTAAAAGTGTGAGAATATCACAAAATTGTGCCCCAGCTAGAATGAACATTGTACATGTAGGTTGGTCTTTCGGACTTAACCTTTTGAACTAAGGAAACACACAGTTTTCCACTCTGTACCACATAGATTGAGTCATCAACCTGTTAGAACATAAGAAGAAAACAACTGGTTATTGATTATCATAGGTAGCTTGGTTGCTTCAGAACCTGGTTTATTTATGTTCCTTGAATGACTACTGACAGTACAATATTAGACTGTAAAAGTCCCTTTCATATTGCAGAAATCAGTCAAGAAACAGGGATACATCTCCCCCAATCTGCTCGTAGCCTGTTTCTCAGCTGACTTTCTCAACACTGAATTGATACTGAATTTCTAACGGGACCTGAAACAACCATAAGAGGCTGATCAAAGCCAGGACCCAGCTAATTCACAGATCGAATTGGAATTTGCCATGTTGGTTTTTGTGGAGGAAGGAAAACCAGAGAACCCAGAAAAAAAACCTCGGAGCAAGGGCGAGATACCAACAAACTCAACTCACATACATGTACATGTATGGCGCCACGTCCAGGGATTGAACATGGGCCACAGAAGTGAGAGGTGAAGTGCTTAACCACTGCGCCACCCTGGCTCCAATCTGAAATGGACTGTTTTACAGTCTAACAGTATATATGACGACTTATAATATTGTATAAACATAAAAATCTTAAAAAACAGTAAAACAATGCATGTACTTACATGTCCTTGTCTAAACAGCAATGTATTTGCTGGCACAAACTTGGTTTCAATGAACTTGCAAAGTTCAAAGAAAAGAGGCTTCTCAAAATGGCCAAACACCCTGAGATAAAAAAAAAGAAAGAAATTCAACACAAAAGAAAGAAAGAAAGAAAGAAAGAAAGAACTTTAGTTGCCAAGTAGTGACTAGCAAGTAAAATCTACATGTAGCTGCCAGCCAGCCAACAAATCTTAGTAGCTGAATTGTTGACAAATTGATAAGTTTAGTCACCAAACATAATGTTTAAGTGGCATTGGCACCCATATCGGTCACAATTTTGAGTCCTGAAAGTGGATAGACTGAGAATTATACTGTTTATCCTTGCAACAGGTTTTTAATACTGTACATACATGTAACACATGTAGTATCTAGCCCCCTACCATACCTAACACTCTTCAGCATGTAAATCACTTCAGGAGGAAGACGTGGCTCATTAATATCCCCCTGAAATGTACAACATGTATACTTGTAACAGGCTGAATGCAATAGCACAATTCCCTGTGTGTGTGTAATTTTTGGTGGTTATATTTTAAACAATTTAACGGTATTTGTTTAAAATGACTCATGACCATTGGTCCTCTTATTTAACAGTCTTATTGACATGTATAGAGTACTAAAGACGATACATGTCATGAATAAGAAATGTTCAAGTGCTTTAACAACATTTGTCCACAGATTCCTAAAGAACAAGTCAACAAAAAGGAACTTTGCTTCCTTCTCCTCAATTAACTGATAACAGACACATATACATGTATACAGGAGATGATCCTGACAGATAACTGCACACACAATTTATTGTAGAAAACTACATGTACTTGTACTTATGTATGCTATACTTCAATCTACACACTTCATGTAACATAAGATGCAATCACACACTCTGCTAAGGTACAAAATGTACTCTGCCAGATAAAAAAAAAAGTGGAAACGTATTCCCCAGACCAATGCAGGAGTACTGACTTCTGGGAGGTGAAAGTCTGAAAACTACCACAACTCTGTAACATGGTCAGCAAAAATTGACAATAAATAAAAATTAAGTTAATGGTGGAAAGAAATGTATATACAATGTAACTGTTGCAGTCAGGACCATAAATACCTAACTACAACTGACATGTCCTTATATACTCAAGTTCCCACCAAAATTCCACTGTCCATATATGGAATGTATCTGGTCACAGGGATACCAACATGTCTTTCAGATATTAAGGAACTCATTTCTCTTTTCCTTTCATCCAAAATGAGGTGTATACAATGAATAGTGGCCAAGATATGGCTATTGGAATGCAAAATATAATTTAACGTATTCAATAAAACTTTTACACATGTATTTTACAGGTCATTGTTTAAATGCCAGAAAGCAATGGTCAGAATTGTAAAAGTTTTATTGTGTTTGCCCCTGGTTCCAAAACTTTTGAACCAGGTCAAAAATAGTAATTTGCTAAAGAAAATGTGGCATTCCAATATTTCATATTGCTCGTTCCAAATCGGTGATCCAAAAGTTTGAAATCAACATTTTGCAAATTTGTGATGTCACACTTTATTATATATTCTATTGCTTTATATGCACCAGATTAGTGACAGCTGACCTTGTTGGTGGATTGAATTGATGAAACCACTTACTTTGTACAAACTACAATGTATGTGATAAGAGATCGCGAGGATGGGAAATGCTTATGGTTATGGAAAAGTGTACTTTATGATCCAACTGCCACATGTTGGCCAACTGTCAGCCAACCCACTAATAGGGAATAGGGCATTAGGGAATAGAGTATTAGGAAATAAGGCATTTTGAAAATGTTGGATGGCTTTACACAGGATAAAAATAGATACATGTAAGTAAACCATAAGCTACATGTACATTGTAAGTCGACTAAGTAATCCTGGTCATACATGTACATGTGTAACTCATAAACATAATTCATTTCGGTGTGAGAATACCCCAATGCCCCATTCCCCGATACCCCATTCCCCGATACCCCATTCCCCGATACCCCATTCCCCGATACCCCATTCCCCGATACCCCATTCCCCGATACCCCATTCCCCGATACCCCATTCCCCGATACCCCATTCCCCGATACCCCATTCCCCGATACCCCATTCCCCGATACCCCATTCCCCGATACCCCATTCCCCGATACCCCATTCCCCGATACCCCATTCCCGATACCCTATTCCCCGATACCCTATTCCCTGATGCCCTATTCCCCTATTCCCTATCTCCCAGACATCATTAATTGAAATACAATGTAGCTGTATATTGAATTGTTTCATGCAGTCAATGGAAGTTTTATTAGTTTTATTATGTTAATCATTATTGTTATTTAATGCATCATTTACCTCAGCCACATCAGCTTCCAAGAAGGCCGGAGGTGGTTCTTTTAGCTGTCTCTCTGGTTCGTTATCATCAATTCCCACTAGCCTGTAAAAGAAGAATCAAACACTGTTAGTTCAACAAGCTTATTATTTAAATATGATTTTAAACAGTGTGAAATACATGCTCCGATTGGCATGTGTTATACTGTAGTAAGAGTTTAATATTCAACTTTGTGCACAGTACAACATTCAAACAGGTGATTGGCTAATGACAGTGCTTTATTAGTGACCACAGCATGGTGTGTGCTCAGTTGGAAGACTGAGCAGAAATGCTTCATACTGCACCTAGACTTCAGCCTTGTGCAGTATTCATTATTTTTCTTTCATCGTACAGTCAGTATGCCCCTGTACATGTATTTGCCAATAAGTCTTAACCCTTAAAAATCATTTTGTATGCTTATTATATGTGTAACTGTATAAAACAAATAACCAGCAGATGTCATTTTGCCATGGCTCTGTCATCTTATAGATGCACATACAGGTGTGTATGATGACAAACCACTTGATTGTGTCTTGCTGCATACTTCTTTGTTCTCAACACATTTTGACATCATCTTGCCATCTACATACATGTACATATACATACATGTATAAGAGGACATACACCGTACCAGTATGTATGGCAAATTAACATATATTTGTTAAGTAAATGGGCATTTAAACATACACTACATTGTTTAAATGGCAGCAAATCATATCTGCCAATTGACTGAAGACAAAAATTCATATCATGGCTGGAGAGAGCATAATAATTATAGAAACTAGCAACTGTGGAATCTAGACTTTTACACCAAATGCATGGTTTCTAGTTTTCTGATTGGTTGATTGCCATTGAAAATAAGGCCATACCATGGACATACATGTACATGTACATGTAGGCTATGTGATTGCATGCACAAGATCGATTGTGTGATAGTGCATGCAAGAATCACTTTTCTCCACACTTTTCCTGGTCTTCTTGGCCCTGCTCGCTTCACTATTTTTCAGTTTATCATTATAAAAAACAACTTACGATAGTTTACTGTGATATGTCCTCTTACTTATTATGTTTTTTGTCATCACATGGACATAACTTTTTGTGACAACAATTTCGACCATGACTTGTAATGATGCAAAAAGTGGTAAATAAGATTGTATATTTGTTAAATATTTCAACTACAGATACCAAGTGAACATATTATTATTACAATGATATTTATTGAGGGAACCACACTCATCGATGTGATGATTTTCAGGAGGGCCCTCAAATAAAAAATAAATAAAATATACAAGAATATATAATACATATACATGAAACAATTGACAAAAAGAAAAGATAAAATACATAGAAGCTAAAAACTAAAAGTCCATATCTATAAACTA